>OZ022257.1:6882508-7482508 GCA_963978905.1 Trichostrongylus colubriformis
TTCACTTTGGTCAGTCCCTCCCCAGTCCTTACATGCGCGACTTCAACAGACCCTTTCCTAACTTGCCCGATTCAGCACTTGAGCGAAGACCTGAATTCGTTTATTCATCGATTTCGGGCGAGCCCAGCCCATGATGGGCGGAGGTAGGCTTAGAATTTATGTGCTCCGTACACTTATGTTTCCTCTACGCTATCCTAACTTGCCCTACCTCTACAGGCCCGTTCCTAATTTGCTTCTTGTGTGCTCCCTACATTTTGGTCTGTCCCTATCCAGTCCTTACTCGCACGACTTCAACAACCCTTTCCTAACTTGCCCGATTTTCCGCACTTAAGCGAGGACCTAAATTCGTTTATTCATCGATTTCGGCGCAAGCCCCTCCCATGGTGGGCGGAGTTAGGCTTAGAACTTATGTGCTCCGTACACTTATGTTTTCCTCTACGCAATCCTAACTTGCCCCACCTCTACAGGCCCGTTCCTAATTTGCTTCTTGTGTGCTCCCTACATTTTGGTCTGTCCCTATCCAGTCCTTACTCGCACGACTTCAACAACCCTTTCCTAACTTGCCCGATTTTCTGCACTTAAGCGAGGACCTAAATTTGTTTATTCATCGATTTCGGCGCAAGCCCCTCCCATGGTGGGCGGAGTAAGGCTTAGAACTTATGTGGTCCGTACACTTGGTCCCTACCCAATACTAACCTGCCCGACCTCCACAGCCCGTGCCTAATTTGCGTTCCCTGTGTTCTGTGTTCCCTTTACTTTGGTCAGTCCCTTCCCAGTCCTTACATGCGCGACTTCAACAGACCCTTTCCTAACTTGCCCGATTTTCAGCACTTGAGCGAAGACCTGAATTCGTTTATTCATCGATTTCGGGCGAGCCCAGCCCATGATGGGCGGAGGTAGGCTTAGAATTTATGTGCTCCGTACACTTATGTTTTCCTCTACGCTATCCTAACTTGCCCTACCTCTACAGGCCCGTTCCTAATTTGCTTCTTGTGTGCTCCCTACATTTTGGTCTGTCCCTATCCAGTCCTTACTCGCACGACTTCAACAACCCTTTCCTAACTTGCCCGATTTTCTGCACTTAAGCGAGGACCTAAATTTGTTTATTCATCGATTTCGGCGCAAGCCCCTCCCATGGTGGGCGGAGTAAGGCTTAGAACTTATGTGGTCCGTACACTTGGTCCCTACCCAATACTAACCTGCCCGACCTCCACAGCCCGTGCCTAATTTGCGTTCCCTGTGTTCTGTGTTCCCTTTACTTTGGTCAGTCCCTTCCCAGTCCTTACATGCGCGACTTCAACAGACCCTTTCCTAACTTGCCCGATTTTCAGCACTTGAGCGAAGACCTGAATTCGTTTATTCATCGATTTCGGGCGAGCCCAGCCCATGATGGGCGGAGGTAGGCTTAGAATTTATGTGCTCCGTACACTTATGTTTTCCTCTACGCTATCCTAACTTGCCCTACCTCTACAGGCCCGTTCCTAATTTGCTTCTTGTGTGCTCCCTACATTTTGGTCTGTCCCTATCCAGTCCTTACTCGCACGACTTCAACAACCCTTTCCTAACTTGCCCGATTTTCTGCACTTAAGCGAGGACCTAAATTCGTTTATTCATCGATTTCGGCGCAAGCCCCTCCCATGGTGGGCGGAGTTAGGCTTAGAACTTATGTGGTCCGTACAGTTGGTCCCTACCCAATACTAACCTGCCCGACCTCCACAGCCCGTGCCTAATTTGCGTTCCCTGTGTTCTGTGTTCCCTTTACTTTGGTCAGTCCCTTCCCAGTCCTTACATGCGCGACTTCAACAGACTCTTTCCAAACTTGCCCGATTTCCAACACCTGAGCGAGGACCTAAATTCGTTTATTCATCGATTTCGGCGCAAGCCCCTCCCATGGTGGGCGGAGCTAGGCTTAGTTCTTATATGCTCTGTACGCTTAGGTCAGCCCCTCCCCACTCCTAACTCGCGCGACCCTCCAGGATACAGTTGAGATGAGGCCCTACCAAGTCTTAACTTGCACGATCCCTACAGGCCCACTCTTGATTTTTTTTCAACCATTTCTGCGCAAGCTCCGCTCACGGTGGGCGGAGCTAGGCTTAGTCCTTAATGAGCTCCGCACACTTTGGTCAACCCCTACCCATCCCCAACTTGCCCGACCTCTCCACGTTGCAATTGAGTTGAAAGTAGATATGTGACAAAAAACGGACACATGCTTACACACACACAAACACACCAAACTTCTGGTTTTAGCTTGCCTCTCATGTGCTCCGTACATTTTGGCTTACCCCAACCCATCCCTAACTTGCCCGACCTCTACAGGTCCATTCCTGGCCTGCCTGATTTTTGGAACCTAAGCGTGGACTTAAATTTGAACACCGGCAGTTTCCGCGCAAGCCTCGCTCACAGTGGGCGGAGCTAGGCTTAATTCTTATGTGCTCTGTGCGCTTAGGTCAGCATCTACCCAATTCTAACATGCCCGACCTTTCCAGACAGCAGTTCAGTTGAGACATCATAACAATGGGATAGGGGTGTATGTGGTGCAGACAGGTTGTAAATGGTTGACGCTGGACTGTGGGAGTGGTGACATGGGTACCCTCGGTGTATCCCTAGGTGTAATTTCCTTACCGGCCCATCACAACACAGCTGCGTCGCCATTCGCCTTTCGAGGCTCCTTATCAGCCCTTCAGTTGCTATCACATCCGTTCCCTCACCATTGATATCCCCTTACCACCCCTACATTACCTTATAAATTCAGGATCCCAGCTTTGCTGCGACGCGAGATATGAATTTCCCGCCATTCGCCTTTCGAGGCTCCTTATCAGCCCTTATCAGTTGCTATCACTTCCGTTCATTCACCATTAATGTCCCCTTACCACCCCTACATTACCTTAAAAATTCAGGATCCCAGCTTTGCTGCAACGCGAGATATGAATTTCCCGCCATTCGCCTTTCGAGGCTCCTTATCAGCCCTTATCAGTTGCTATCACTTCCGTTCATTCACCATTAATGTCCCCTTACCACCCCTACATTACCTTAAAAATTCAGGATCCCAGCTTTGCTGCGACGCGAGATATGAATTTCCCGCCATTCGCCTTTCGAGGCTCCTTATCAGCCCTTATCAGTTGCTATCACTTCCGTTCCTTCACCATTGATGCCCCTTACCACCCCCTATATTACCTTAAAAATTCAGGGTCCCAGCTTTGCTGCAACGCGAGATAGAAATTATGCGGTGAGCGGACAGACAGACAGACACACAGACAGACAGACAGACAGACAAACAAACACACCAAACTTCTGCTTTATATATAGAGTATGATACTGAGTGAGTGCCGTCATAGAAGTTAAGATTCTACAACATCATGCATCACCGATCAATATTGATTGAAAATATCGGTTTTTGTGCAGAAGGCTGGAAACGGCTTATGGACCATACTATTGATTAAGTTCCCTCATAATAATTGAAATTTTACAACAACATGTGTCACCGATAGATATTGATTGAAAATACCGGTTTTTGTGCAGAAGGTTGGAAACGGCTTATGGACCATACTATTGATTAAGTTCCCTCATAATAATTGAAATTTTACAACAACATGTGTCACCGATCAATATTGATTGAAAATATCGGTTTTTGTGCAAAAGGCTGGAAACGGCTCATGGACCTACTATTGATTAAGTGCCCTCATAATAATTGAAATTTTACAACAACATGTGTCACCGATCAATATTGATTGAAAATATCGGTTTTTGTGCAAAAGGCTGGAAACGGCTCATGGACCTACTATTGATTAAGTGCCCTCATAGAGGTTGAAATTCTACAACATCATGCATCACCGATCAATATTGACTGAAAATATCGGTTTTCGTGCAGAAGGTTGGAAACGGCTTATGGACCGTACTACTGAGTGAGTGCCCTCATAGAAGTTGAAATTCTACAACATCACGCATCACCGATCGATATTGATTGAACATATCGGTTTTTGTGCAGAAGGCTGGAAACGGCTTATGGACCATACTACTGAGTGAGTGCCCTCATAGAAGTTAAAATTCTACAACATCACGCATCACCGATCGATATTGATAATATCGGTTTTTGTGCAGAAGGCTGGAAACGGCTTATGGACCATACTATTGATTAAATTCCCTCATAATAATTGAAATTTTGCAACAACATGTGTCACCGATCGATATTGATTGAAAATATCGGTTTTTGTGCAGAAGGCTGGAAACGGCTTATGGACCATACTATTGATTAAGTTCCCTCATAATAATTGAAATTTTACAACAACATGTGTCACCGATCAATATTGATTGAAGATATCGGTTTTTGTGCAGAAGGCTGGAAACGGCTTATGGACCATACTATTGATTAAGTGCCCTCATAGAGGTTGAAATTCTACAACATCATGCATCACCGATCAATATTGATTGAAAATATCGGTTTTTGTGCAGAAGGTTGGAAACGGCTTATGGACCATACTATCGATTAAGTTCCCTCATAATAATTGAAATTTTACAACAACATGTGTCACCGATCAATATTGATTGAAAATATCGGTTTTTGTGCAGAAGGCTGGAAACGGCTTATGGACCATACTATTGATTAAGTTCCCTCATAATAATTGAAATTTTACAACAACATGTGTCACCGATCAATATTGATTGAAAATATCGGTTTTTGTGCAGAAGGTTGGAAACGGCTTATGGACCATACTATTGATTAAGTTCCCTCATAATAATTGAAATTTTACAACAACATGTGTCACCGATCAATATTGATTGAAAATATCGGTTTTTGTGCAAAAGGCTGGAAACGGCTCATGGACCTACTATTGATTAAGTGCCCTCATAGAGGTTGAAGTTCTACAACATCATGCATCACCGATCAATATTGACTGAACATATCGGTTTTCGTGCAGAAGGTTGGAAACGGCTTATGGACCGTACTACTGAGTGAGTGCCCTCATAGAAGTTAAAATTCTACAACATCACGCATCACCGATCGATATTGATTGAAAATATCGGTTTTTGTGCAGAAGGCTGGAAACGGCTCATGGACCATACTATTGATCAAGTTCCCTCATAATAATTGAAATTTTACAACAACATGTGTCACCGATCAATATTGATTGAAAATATCGGTTTTTGTGCAAAAGGCTGGAAACGGCTCATGGACCATACTATCATACCCTATATATAAACCAGGAGTTTGGTTTGTCCGTTTGCGTGTGTGGTGTGTGTGTGTGTGTGTGTGTGTGTGTGTGTGTGTGTGTGTGTGTGTGTGTGTGTGTGTGTGTGTGTGTGTGTGTGTGTGTGTGTGTGTGTGTGTGTGTGTGTGTGTGTGTGTGTGTGTGTGTGTGTGTGTGTGTGTGTGTGTGTGTGTGTGTGTGTGTGTGTGTGTGTGTGTGTGTGTGTGTGTGTGTGTGTGTGTGTGTGTGTGTGTGTGTGTGTGTGTGTGTGTGTGTGTGTGTGTGTGTGTGTGTGTGTGTGTGTGTGTGTGTGTGTGTGTGTGTGTGTGTGTGTGTGTGTGTGTGTGTGTGTGTGTGTGTGTGTGTGTGTGTGTGTGTGTGTGTGTGTGTGTGTGTGTGTGTGTGTGTGTGTGTGTGTGTGTGTGTGTGTGTGTGTGTGTGTGTGTGTGTGTGTGTGTGTGTGTGTGTGTGTGTGTGTGTGTGTGTGTGTGTGTGTGTGTGTGTGTGTGTGTGTGTGTGTGTGTGTGTGTGTGTGTGTGTGTGTGTGTGTGTGTGTGTGTGTGTGTGTGTGTGTGTGTGTGTGTGTGTGTGTGTGTGTGTGTGTGTGTGTGTGTGTGTGTGTGTGTGTGTGTGTGTGTGTGTGTGTGTGTGTGTGTGTGTGTGTGTGTGTGTGTGTGTGTGTGTGTGTGTGTGTGTGTGTGTGTGTGTGTGTGTGTGTGTGTGTGTGTGTGTGTGTGTGTGTGTGTGTGTGTGTGTGTGTGTGTGTGTGTGTGTGTGTGTGTGTGTGTGTGTGTGTGTGTGTGTGTGTGTGTGTGTGTGTGTGTGTGTGTGTGTGTGTGTGTGTGTGTGTGTGTGTGTGTGTGTGTGTGTGTGTGTGTGTGTGTGTGTGTGTGTGTGTGTGTGTGTGTGTGTGTGTGTGTGTGTGTGTGTGTGTGTGTGTGTGTGTGTGTGTGTGTGTGTGTGTGTGTGTGTGTGTGTGTGTGTGTGTGTGTGTGTGTGTGTGTGTGTGTGTGTGTGTGTGTGTGTGTGTGTGTGTGTGTGTGTGTGTGTGTGTGTGTGTGTGTGTGTGTGTGTGTGTGTGTGTGTGTGTGTGTGTGTGTGTGTGTGTGTGTGTGTGTGTGTGTGTGTGTGTGTGTGTGTGTGTGTGTGTGTGTGTGTGTGTGTGTGTGTGTGTGTGTGAAAAAATCAAAAAATCAAAAAAATCCGTCAAAATTCGTAAAAAATTTTAAAAATTCGTAAAAAATTTCAAACCTTAAAGGGTGGGTGGGGGCCGTGGCTGGACAAGCTGGCCGGGGAACGTGCTGCCGATGTGCGTCCCAAGCCGGCGCGTCCCCGAGGAGCCGAAATTTTGCCTCTGGGAGCAGCAGCCCATTGTGTCCCAGAGGAGCTTCTCCCGCGGGGGGAATGCGTCCCGTTGTAGCCTTTGGGCGGCAAACGCGGCGAGGCTACCACGCGCGTTCGGCCCCGCGGATGCGGGCCGAACGCGTCCCTGTGCGCGCGCGTGTGCTTGCCACACGCCCCGCCCGCGACAACTCGTCCATTTCGGACGAGTTGTCCAGAAGAGAATGTGTGTGTGTGTGTGTGTGTGTGTGTGTGTGTGTGTGTGTGTGTGAAAGCGAAAAAATAATCAAAAAATTCAAAAAAATCCATCAAAATTTGTAAAAAGTTCTAAAAATTCGTAAAAAAATTCAAAAAATTTGAAAATTTACTCCGCCCAAGACAACTCGTCCAATTCGAGACAACTCGTCCACAAGAGTGTGTGTATGTGTGTGTATGTGTGTGTGAAAGTGAAAAAATGATTTAAAATCCGTAAAAAGTGTGTGTGTGTGAAAGTTAAAAAAATCAAAAAAAATTAAGAGAATGTGTGTGTGTGTGTGTGTGTGTGTGTGAAAATTAAAAAAATCAAAAAAATTAAGAGAATGTGTGTGTGTGTGTGTGTGTGTGTGCTGCCGATGTGCGTCCCAAGCCGGCGCGTCCCCGAGGAGCCGAAATTTTGCCTCTGGGAGCAGCAGCCCATTGTGTCCCAGAGGAGCTTCTCCCGCGGGGGGAATGCGTCCCGTTGTAGCCTTTGGGCGGCAAACGCGGCGAGGCTACTACGCGTTCAGCCCCGCGGATGCGGGCCGAACGCGTCCCTGTGCGCGCGCGTGTGCTTGCCACACGCCCCGCCCGCGACAACTCGTCCATTTCGGACGAGTTGTCCAGAAGAGAATGTGTGTGTGTGTGTGTGTGTGTGTGTGTGTGTGTGTGTGTGTGTGTGTGTGTGTGTGTGTGTGTGTGTGTGTGTGTGTGTGTGTGTGTGAAAGCGAAAAAATAATCAAAAAATTCAAAAAAATCCATCAAAATTTGTAAAAAGTTCTAAAAATTCGTAAAAAAATTCAAAAAATTTGAAAATTCACTCCGCCCAAGACAACTCGTCCAATTCGAGACAACTCGTCCACAAAAGTGTGTGTATGTGTGTGTATGTGTGTGTGAAAGTTTAAAAAATCAAAAAAAATTGAGAGAATGTGTGTGTGTGTGTGTGTGTGTGTGTGTGTGTGTAAAAGAGAAAAAATGAATCAAAAAAATCAAAAAATCCGAATTTTTGCGATATGTGTGTGCGTGTGTGTGTGTGAAAGTGAAAAAAATAATCAAAAAAATCAAAAAATCCGCAAAAAGTGAATAAAAATGGGATTTTTGTGTGTGTTTGTGTTTGTGATATGCCCCGCCCGCGACAACTCGTCCAATTCGAGACAACTCGTCCACAAAAGTGTGTATGTGTGTGTATGTGTGTGTGTGAAAGTGAAAAAAAGCATCAAAAACCAGGAACTTTGCTGAATTTCGGTGGAAACAGTTATGCGTTTTGGTTTAGTTACCCAAGTTTGAGGTACCCGGCTGTCACGGAATTGCCTCCGGAAACGCGGCCGTCACGCCGCGGGGACGCGGCGTGGCGGGCAAGTTAGGGGCCACATCGATAGAGGGTAACAAAGGCTATGTCACAGTACCGAATGTAGGGAGGGAGGAGTGCGTGGGAGGGTAGTTATGCTATAGGGGCGCGAAACTTTGGAGGCTTATAACTCGCGAATGCGTGGGCGGAGGGCAGTGGGAATGGCCACTTCTGTGTAACTCTCGACGAACTTCCTAGTGCCCCCACTGCCCCCTTTGCCCCCTTCAGCAAAAGGGCACTTATGCCTATACACAAAAAAAGATAACACACACACACACACAAAACCCACACCTTCCAGCCGGCTGGCATACGTTTCAACAAAATGCAACGCGAAAACCTTAAAGGGTGGGTGGGGGCCGTGGCTGGACAAGCTGGCCGGGGAACGTGCTGCCGATGTGCGTCCCAAGCCGGCGCGTCCCCGAGGAGCCGAAATTTTGCCTCTGGGAGCAGCAGCCCATTGTGTCCCAGAGGAGCTTCTCCCGCGGGGGGAATGCGTCCCGTTGTAGCCTTTGGGCGGCAAACGCGGCGTGCTGCCGATGTGCGTCCCAAGCCGGCGCGTCCCCGAGGAGCCGAAATTTTGCCTCTGGGAGCAGCAGCCCATTGTGTCCCAGAGGAGCTTCTCCCACGCGGGGAATGCGTCCCGGTGTAGCCTTTGGGCGGCGAACGCGGCGAGGCTCCCTGTGCGCGCGCGTGTGCTTGCCACACGCCCCGCCCGCGACAACTCGTCCATTCGGACGAGTTGTCCAGAAGAGAGTGTGTGTGTGTGTGTGTGTGTGTGTGTGTGTGTGTGTGTGTGTGTGTGTGTGTGTGTGTGTGTGAAAAAATCAAAAAATCAAAAAAATCCGTCAAAATTCGTAAAAAATTTTAAAAATTCGTAAAAAATGCTGCCGATGCGTGCTGCCGATGCGCGTCCCAAGCCGGCGCGTCCCCGAGGAGCCGAAATTTTGCCTCTGGGAGCAGCAGCCCATTGTGTCCCAGAGGAGCTTCTCCCACGCGGGGAATGCGTCCCGGTGTAGCCTTTGGGCGGCGAACGCGGCGAGGCTACCACGCGCGTTCGGCCCCGCGGATGCGGGCCGAACGCGTCCCTGTGCGCGCGCGTGTGCTTGCCACACGCCCCGCCCGCGACAACTCGTCCATTCGGACGAGTTGTCCAGAAGAGAATGTGTGTGTGTGTGTGTGTGTGTGTGTGTGTGTGTGTGTGTGTGTGTGTGTGTGTGTGTGTGTGTGTGTGTGTGTGTGTGTGTGTGTGTGTGTGTGTGTGTGTGTGTGTGTGTGTGTGGTGTGTGTGTGTGTGTGTGTCCGGTTCAATTACCCAAGTTTGAGGTACGTGACACTATACAGACCCTCAGAAGTTAGCAGGAAAGGTCGAGCCAAGTGCTGGCTGGGTGAGGCGTAATGGGGGATGTACAGAACGCACATCGACTTTGTCGATATCGATTGAATCGATCGATATTGATCGAAAATATCGGCTTTGTGCAGAAGGCTGGAAACGGCTCATGTACCCGATCCAACGGAAGGTCGGCTCATCAGCGGGAAAGGTCGGGTCAAGTGTGGGTTGGGTGGGGAATGGTAGGAGATGCACTCATGAAAGTTGAAATTCTGCAACACACGCATCACCGATCGATATTGATTGAAAATATCGGTTTTTGTGCAGAAGGCTGGAAACGATTTATGGACCATACTATTGCTTAAGTGCCCTCATGAAAGTTGAAATTCTATAAGATGATGCATCACCGATCGATATTGATTGAAAATATCGGTTTTTGTGCAGAAGGTTGGAAACGGCTTATGGACCATACCACTGAGTGAGTGCCCTCATAGAATTTAAAATTCTACAACATCACGCATCACCGATCGATATTGAGTGAAAGTATCGGTTTTTGTGCAGAAGGCTGGAAACGGCTTATGGACCATACTATTGATTGAGTGCCCTTATAAAAGTTGAAATTCTGCAACAACATGCGTCACCGATCAATATTGATTGAAAATATCGGTTATTGTGTAGAAGGTGTCCTTACTGTACACCACTTTACTGGATCATGTCACACTCCGCCCACTGTGGACACTGTTGACGGGCCTGCATTAAAATGTTCGGTGTTTAGATGAAAATGTCTATAGTTCGTTCGGAAAGAGCCCAGGTGTCGGGATATCATACCTCATATATAAAACAGGAGTTTGGTGAGTGTGTATATCTGTGTGTCCACTCCTTGGTTCAACTACCCAAGTTTGAGGTGTAGAGGGCGTGGCCTACGGGCTTGGGTGAGAGTGAGAGTGTGTGACGGGATGAGAGAGTTCGATACACGCGCTGACTTTGCATGCTTCCATGTGTGACGCGCAGTAGTGTGCTCCAGCTGGCATACCAAATTGAATGAGAGTTTTAGCGCATCGGCGATTTGGCGTGCCACGTCACTCTAGCAACCGCGGTCAGTTGAACGCGGCGCGTGTCAACGTGCGGTTGGTTTCTTTTTCTTCGCTTTCCATTTCGTGATTTTCCATATCTTATCGAAAGCCGATATCTGTTATGGCAAATATCCAAAATCGCGGATGCGCCAATACCTTCACCTTCCAATTAATACGTATCTTATCCTTTACGCAAACGCGCCAATGCTCTCGAATCGCGGATGCGCCGATCCGCCAACTGTCTCAAATTGCAGATGCGCAAATGTGCTCATTTTCTCGATCGATACGTGTATTTAACTTTACGCCAATGCGCCAAAACTCTCATTTAGTTGGGTATGACATAACAAATTGAATGAGAGCTTTAGCGCATCGGCGCATCCGCGATTTGGAATTTTTGGCATGCCACGTCACTCTAGCAACCGCGGTCAGTTGAACGCGGCGCGTGCCAACGTGCGGTTGATTTCTTTTTCTCCTATTTCCTTTTCGTAATTTTGCATATCTTGAAAGACGATATCGAAAGCCGCACGTTGGCACGCACCGCGTTCAACTGATCGCGGTTACAAGAGTGACGTGGCATGCCAAAATTCCCAAATCACGGATGCGCAAATGTTCTCACTTTCTCGATCGATACGTATATTTAACTTTACGCCAATGCGCCAAAACTCTCATTTAGTTGGGTATGGCATAAGGTTGCGTTCATACCAAATCGAATGCGCGATTTGAGAGAATTGGCGTGCCACGTCACCCTTTTGAACGAGGCGCGTGCCAACGTGCGGTTGATTTCTTTTTCTCCTCTTTCCATTTCTTGATCTTCTTCTGTTATGGCAAACATCCAAAATCGCGGATGCGCCAATACTCTCATTTTTCAGTCGATATGTATCTTATCAATCACCCGAATTCGCCAATTCTCTCAAATCGCGGATGCGCCGATGCGCCGATCCGCCAATGCGCTGATGCGCCAATACTCTCATTTTCTAGATCGATACGTATCTTATGCATGACGCGAATGCGCCAATTCTCTCAAATCGCGGATGCGCCAATACTCTCATTTTCTGATCGAAACGTATCTCATGCATGACGCGAATGCGCCAATACTCTCATTCAATTTGGTAGGAACGCAGCCTGACAAATTGAATGAGAGCTTTAGCGCATCGGCGCATCCGCGATTTGGAATTTTGGGCATGCCACGTCACTCTAGCAACCGCGGTCAGTTGAACGCGGCACGTGTCAACGTGCGGTTGGTTTCTTTTTCTTCTCTTTCCATTTCGTGATTTTCCATATCTTATCGAAAGCCGATATCGGGTCAAATCAAGTCAGGGGGGAGACGCAGTTTAGCGTCAAGGTCGAAGCTCCTTTCCCTCCCTAGGCTTAGGCAGAAATTGATATCCTTTCCTTCCACATGGAAAAGCCTTCCACATGAAAAAGCATCTGTCAAAGCATAGGTTTCATCTGCTTTAGCCTAAGGAGGGAAAGAAGCTTTGACGTCGGTGAAAATTTGACGCAAAGTTGCGTCTCCCCCCGACTTGATTTGACCCCCGATATATGTTATGGCAAATATCCAAAATCGCGGATGCGCCAATACTTCCACCTTCCGATTAACACGTATCTTATCCTTTACGCAAACGCGCCAAGTCTCTCGAATCGCGGATGCGCCGATCCGCCAACTGTCTCAAATTGCAGATGCGCAAATGTGCTCATTTTCTCGATCGATACGTGTATTTAACTTTACGCCAATGCGCCAAAACTCTCATTTAGTTGGGTATGACATAACAAATTGAATGAGAGCTTTAGCGCATCGGCGCATCCGCGATTTGGAATTTTTGGCATGCCACGTCACTCTAGCAACCGCGGTCAGTTGAACGCGGCGCGTGCCAACGTGCGGTTGATTTCTTTTTCTCCTATTTCCTTTTCGTAATTTTGCATATCTTGAAAGACGATATCGAAAGCCGCACGTTGGCACGCACCGCGTTCAACTGATCGCGGTTACAAGAGTGACGTGGCATGCCAAAATTCCCAAATCACGGATGCGCAAATGTTCTCACTTTCTCGATCGATACGTATATTTAACTTTACGCCAATGCGCCAAAACTCTCATTTAGTTGGGTATGGCATAAGGTTGCGTTCATACCAAATCGAATGCGCGATTTGAGAGAATTGGCGTGCCACGTCACCCTTTTGAACGAGGCGCGTGCCAACGTGCGGTTGATTTCTTTTTCTCCTCTTTCCATTTCTTGATCTTCTTCTGTTATGGCAAACATCCAAAATCGCGGATGCGCCAATACTCTCATTTTTCAGTCGATATGTATCTTATCAATCACCCGAATTCGCCAATTCTCTCAAATCGCGGATGCGCCGATGCGCCGATCCGCCAATGCGCTGATGCGCCAATACTCTCATTTTCTAGATCGATACGTATCTTATGCATGACGCGAATGCGCCAATTCTCTCAAATCGCGGATGCGCCAATACTCTCATTTTCTGATCGAAACGTATCTCATGCATGACGCGAATGCGCCAATACTCTCATTCAATTTGGTAGGAACGCAGCCTGACAAATTGAATGAGAGCTTTAGCGCATCGGCGCATCCGCGATTTGGAATTTTGGGCATGCCACGTCACTCTAGCAACCGCGGTCAGTTGAACGCGGCACGTGTCAACGTGCGGTTGGTTTCTTTTTCTTCTCTTTCCATTTCGTGATTTTCCATATCTTATCGAAAGCCGATATCGGGTCAAATCAAGTCAGGGGGGAGACGCAATTTAGCGTCAAGGTCGAAGCTCCTTTCCCTCCCTAGGCTTAGGCAGAAATTGATATCCTTTCCTTCCACATGGAAAAGCCTTCCACATGAAAAAGCATCTGTCAAAGCATAGGTTTCATCTGCTTTAGCCTAAGGAGGGAAAGAAGCTTTGACGTCGGTGAAAATTTGACGCAAAGTTGCGTCTCCCCCCGACTTGATTTGACCCCCGATATATGTTATGGCAAATATCCAAAATCGCGGATGCGCCAATACTTCCACCTTCCGATTAACACGTATCTTATCCTTTACGCAAACGCGCCAAGTCTCTCGAATCGCGGATGCGCCGATCCGCCAACTGTCTCAAATTGCAGATGCGCAAATGTGCTCATTTTCTCGATCGATACGTGTATTTAACTTTACGCCAATGCGCCAAAACTCTCATTTAGTTGGGTATGACATAACAAATTGAATGAGAGCTTTAGCGCATCGGCGCATCCGCGATTTGGAATTTTTGGCATGCCACGTCACTCTAGCAACCGCGGTCAGTTGAACGCGGCGCGTGCCAACGTGCGGTTGATTTCTTTTTCTCCTATTTCCTTTTCGTAATTTTGCATATCTTGAAAGACGATATCGAAAGCCGCACGTTGGCACGCACCGCGTTCAACTGATCGCGGTTACAAGAGTGACGTGGCATGCCAAAATTCCCAAATCACGGATGCGCAAATGTGCTCATTTTCTCGATCGATACGTATATTTAACTTTAGGCCAATTCGCCAAAACTCTCATTTAGTTGGGTGTGGCATAACAAATTGAATAAGAGCTTTAGCGCATCGGCGCATCCGCGATTTGGAATTTTTGGCATGCCACATCACTCTAGCAACCGCGGTCAGTTGAACGCGGCGCGTGCCAACGTGCGGTTGATTTCTTTTTCTCCTCTTTCCATTTTGTGATTTTCCATATCTTATCGAAAGCCGCGTTGGCACGCACCGCGTTCAACTGACCGCGGTTGCTAGAGTGACGTGGCATGCCAAAAACTCCAAATCGCGGATGCGCCGATGCGCCAATTCTCTCAAATCGCGGATGCGCAGATGCGCTCATTTTCTCGATCGATGCGTATATTTAACTTTACGGTGATGCGCCAAAACTCTTATTCGATTTGATATGTACGCAGCATTAGAAACACTTTTCATTGTAATTCCGCTGTGAACCACTTCTTTGAAGCCGACGATGTCTGCTTCTGACATGTGACGCCCAAGTGATGAACGGTTTTGCCCCACCGAGGTGCGTGGCTGTCCAGTACTGTTAGTTCCATCTACATTACGAACGAGTGTCGCCCATTCCGCGTAATCAGGAGGTTGGAGCTCCTCAATTCCAACTGATTATTATTTACTTTTGCAGAATACAGCTCTAAAATGCTTTTCAGTTCGTACATTTCTGCGAGTCCCCAGCCACATGATCTCTGCCACCTACCGCCATATAGACGTGATCAACTGATATGTGGGGCTCTATGTTGATCTTACCCATGCGCGACCCGTATTCGGAAGACCTCCTCGATGCCGACGATGCCTGCTCCTGACATGTGATGTGCCCAAGTGAAGAACGGTTTTGCCCCACCGAGGTTCGTGGCTGTCCAGAACTGTTAGTTCCATCTACATTACGAACGAGTGTCGTCCATTCCGCGTAACCAGCAGGTTAAAGCTCCTTTCCTACTTTTGCAGAAGCATAACCTATAAATAAACAAGGAGTTTGGTGTGTTTGTACTATTGTCTGTCCGTTCGATTCTCCGTTTTACCAGTAAGACAAGTGGGGAGGTCAGGTCAAGTTCGGGTTGGGTGGGCATGGCCAAGATGATCAGAGCGAACATGGGCAATGCCTGACTCCGCCCGCAGTAGGCGGGGCGTTCGCTGCATTGTCTTCAGATCAACGCTAAAATTCTTTCATCTCAAAATTCCACGGGCAGCGGGAGAAGGTGAACCAAGATGAGATCCGAGTATATGTAGCAGTTAAGGGAAGCCCACCTTTAACGGGCGGAGCGTGCTCCAAGCGGCCGGTGCTTACTGCAACTGTTCATAACCCAGCTCCAGAGCAGTCTAGAGACTGAAGAAAAATCGCTGGAGATCAGCGAGATCTGAGCTGTTTCCAGTATATTTGAAGTGAGGGAAGACCCACCCACAGTGGGCGGTGCAAGCAACCGAAATCGTGTTCACTCATGAAACATCATATTCTTCTCTAGAGCGGTCCAGGGACGGGGTGAAAACCAAAATGTGTAACAGCCCAAAAGGCAAAAATAATGCCAAATGATTACGTTAGGCGGAGCCTTCGCTACGATGTTGATTGAAAATATCAGTGTTTGTGCCGAAGGCTGGAAACGGCTTATGGACAGTTGAAATCCTATAACATCATGCACCACCGATTGATATTGATCGGAAATATCGGTTTTTGTGCAGAAGGTGTCTTTACTGCACACTACTTTACCAGACCATGTCAGACTCCGCTCACTGTGGACACTGTGGACGGGGCCTGCGTTAAAATGTTCCATGTTCAGATGCAAAATTCTATAATTCTTTCCAAGGAGCCCATGAGTCGGAATAACATAACCTATATACAAACCAGTAGTTGTTGTGTCTGTTAAGTTGTCTGTCTGTCCCAAGCGAAATTCTGTAGTGCCTGAAAAACAAGCGGGGGAAGTCAGGTCATGTTAGGGTTGGATAGGTTTTGCTAAGAGATGAACAGGTAGCACATGGACCATGTCAGACTCCGTCCCCTGTGGGAGGGGCGTGCGTTACAATGTTCGGTGTCCAAATGCAAAATTCTATAATTCGTTCCAAGAGAGCCCAGGAGTCGGGATAAGGTGGGCCAAAATGAGTCAAGGGAGTTTGTGACTGTTGAAGAGACCTACCGGCTCCTTCGCTGTAATTCGTTCCAAAAGAGCCAGGAGTAGCGATAAGGTAGGCCAAAATGAGTGAAGGGTGTATGTAGTAGATGAAGAATACACGCCTTCAGTAGGCGTAGCACGCTCCACGTAGGTGGTGCTTAACGAGCTTTTATAAGTTGTCTCAGGAGCAGCCCAGAAACTGCGAAAAAAATCGATGGAGATTAGTGCTGTCTAGGCGGTGTTGCACATTATTGAGGTAGGTGGAGGCCCGCCTACAATGGGCGGAACGTGCAATCACCAATATCGTGCTCACTCATAAGAAGTATAACACCGCCCGGAGCGGTCTAAAGTGCCGTAGAGAGCGGAAGTAATTCGATGCTGCTAGAGTGACAAAAATAATGTCAACTGATCACGGTAGACGGGCCGTCATCAGGATATTGGCTGAAAGTATCGGTTTTTGCGAAAGGCTGCAAACGTCTTATGGACCATAGACTCAGTGAGTACCGTCATGAAAGATGAAATCCTGGAAAATCATCAGCAAGCCACACCAATAGGTGAAGCTGTTGCAGAACTTCAATGAAGTCCTATTGGTCGACATCGATCGAAATCATAGATCTCTATGCAAAGAGCTGAACAGGTAATGGGATCTCATTGAATGATTACAGTCGCAGAAGTTGAAAAACTGCAGCATCATGTGCTATAGGTCGTAATTGTCGGTTTTCTTACAGAGGGCCAGGCAATGAGATGGGCCACACCAGTGGATGGACATAATTGCAGAAGCTTACATTCTGTAGAGCTTATTGCATGTAGATCGATACCTATTGCTATAATGGACCTTTGTAAAGAAGGCTGTAAATGGACTACCCCTCAGCACAAATGTAAAATCTATGTATTGATTTCCGCCAAACCACATTGCTGTGCAATTTCTTTTACATCATTTCGCCCACAGCCCGCTTCGCACCGGTGTCCCGTAACGCGATGTAGATCGCGAAGCTCACCTGTTTACATCATTTCGCCTACAGCCCGCTTCGCACCGGTGCCCCGTAACGCGATGTAGATCGCGAAGCTCACCTGGTATCCTCTAACAAGAGTACAAGGTGCACACGACATTTCCCACTAGCAAACGCGCCAATCCTCTGCGTATCGCTGCCACGTGTAACAGACCCGCGTAGTTTTCAGCGATGCGGTGTGCGGCGCGCCGCAACATTCGTCCACAATAAAGTTAATGGTACATAAGGATGTCATTTTCGGTTTTGAAAAAATTCCAAAAAAAAAAAATTGTTCCGAAACTGCTACACTACTTGCATCTCCTACTTTTATTGTCAATGAACCGTCGAATCATCGTTCTGTCTCTTTTGAACGTTCCCTATTTATTTATTGGGTCATTCCATAAGTAATGTCGTTTTTTTCCAGCGTGAATTTTTCCTATGAAATTACAAGTTTTCGCGGCATGTCATATATCATTCGAAAGAGGTTTTCCTGCTCTACAAAATGACATGTTTAGTTTTCGAGTTCGTTAGAAAGGGGCCGACATTTAGGCTGGCGAAGAGGTAGGTCCAGCCGACAAAAATTGACCAAACCGGCAATCAATTGAAACACCATGTTTTAATTTAGGAAAATCAACCAGTCATGTGTCGCGTACTTAGCCCTGACCTCTTCTACAATTTCCAATATTTAATTGATCAAGAAGTCGTGTCGTTATTTTTCTAAAATCTTTTTTTCGAAAGCACCCACATTTATTCAAAATGAAATTTTTTCTTTCAAACTTTTTGATTAGAGTTGTTTTATGTACCACTTCGAAGGACTTTTTCTGTTCTATCGAAAACATCTTTCTAGTTTGTTCTGGCTGCGATTCATATTGGATTTTAATACCATGTGATACCAGGGGTCCAGTTGACATTTTTCACCTTTATTTTTTCCATGAGAAAGTTAAGGAATTCGGTCAGTGGTATTTCCCTGTTCCTAGGCACCACCTGTTCTTAACATTCCACCACTCTTTCAACTGATTGGTTGAGAAAATTTTCTTGCCTTCGTTCGAAGAAATTGTCTGAAATCACCGAGTTGTGGCGGAAAAACGAAATGTGGAAAAAGAGCGACGTGACTTTTTAAGCAGCCGACTGGTGGAACTTACAGGAGAGGTCGGGGCTAAGTACGGAACACATGATTGGTTAGATTTCCTCAGGTAAAATATTGTGTTTCAATTGATTACCGGTTTGGCCAATTTTTGTTTGCTGGACCTACCTCTTCGCCGGCCTAAATGTCGGCGCCATTCTAACAAGCTCAAAAACTAAGTAGGCCATTTCGTAGAGCGGGGAATTCTCTTCCGAATGATTTATAATATGCTGCAAAAACTTGTGATTTATGGCAAAAATTTTCGCTTGGAAAAAAACGACACTACTTATGGAATGACCCAATATATTGGGTGTAATGTGACTTGCTTTTTCTGAGGCTAATCTCGAAGCCCGGATACTGGACACCTGGAGTGGAAAAGAATTAAGACTCTTTCACCACAAAATGTTTAGTGGCTGGCCGTTTTATCAAATCGGAACTTGTGCTTATGACTCGCGCTTAGCACTGCTTCGCACCATGTTCGCACCGTCAAGAAATGTCGTGATTCCTTGTTCACCCATATGCATACTTTTCTGGAAGAAAAGTAAAAACCTGAAAAAGGGAAAAGTGTTGAATCTGGCGTCAAAAGGAATTTTTTGACGAAGAGTACGATCCCCTCGAGAATGTCATGAAGGTGCTATCGCAATGGTGGGGGGGGGGCATCTTATAAAAAGTTGCACATCTAAGCATCATAGGAGATTTGGTCAATCTGCACACTTAGGCGTATATTTTTCCCTGAGCCTTCGTGGGGAGAAGGAGCAATTCTTTTCCTCATCTAGATTTAGTTAAAAATAAACTCTTTAGTAATATGCCCCCTTCCCATTGCGATGACACCCTCGTAAAAAATACGACCCTCTTCCTTTCCTTCCATGCGAGTGAAGAGAAGGCGAAGCCATATGAGGCTCTCAAAGGATCGAAGCACCGCTGCGATGCGTCAGAAGGTGTGTATACGAAGGAGCCATTTAACTCACGCCTGATTTTGTTCAGCAGTTGATTTCTAAGATCTTGGTTTTGAAGGGGGAAGATGTAGTTGTATTAACTCAGCTTGACAGAAAGTGTTCCCTTTCTTGATAGTTTTGTAAGCTTGCTAGCGTCAGTGAAAAGTTGAAGATAAAGTTTTCCCATTGAACAGTCCATTATGCAGGATGCGCCGCGCATTCTAATTCCATTCGGATCGGGGTGCTGGGTTAATGCGATGTGGCCTATACAATGACATGCAGGGCTAGCCGATGTACAAGTCAGTGTTTATATCCTCGCGGACAAGTCTGTACCTATTCACCTACCCCGAAGGGATGGGAGGCTTGGTTGGCCTGGGCGGGCATCGATGCGGGGTTCGATACCCGCACCATGAGAATGGAGTGCGCGCCACCTGTCACTACACCACTGCTTTTTCGAAAAGTCCTTTTTATCGCATCGCATAGAATGTTGAGGTTTGCAGTGTTCTATATGGGCTATAATCGTGATTTTTTTAGTTTTCGAGTATGTCACATACGAAAGCGAAACCAAATTCTAACTTTCAATGAGTCAATTACACCAACTTACAGCACATTTACTTGCTTTTAATTGTATTCTTTCTTTCAGTAAGTTAGATGTGCTGCACGTCAAACAGATGCGAATACTCAGATCCCAATTTATGAACTTTACCTCGCTCATCTGGCTCTCTTCGCTTTTTGTTTCTGTTTTCGGTAGAAATTTGGAAGCATGCTCTACAACAATTTGAGTGCATCACCCCGAATAGGAGCGAAATGAAGTGCTGTAGAGGAAAGAATATATTGGATCATTTCATAAATAATGTCGCTCTTTTTTTAAATGAAAATTTTCCTATAAAATCACGGCTTTGTGCAGCATCATTTGTCATTCGGGGGAGATTTTTCTGCTCTACGAAATGACATCATCAGTTTTCTGTCTGTCATAATGGAGCCGATTTTGAGGCTGGACTGGTTGGTCTGGTCCAGTCGACAAAAATTGACTACACCGTCAATTAATTATAAAATTTTCTTTCACTCCGGAGAAATCAATCAATCATGTCTTCTGTACTCAGTCTCGACCTCTTCTATAAGTTCCACCAAATGGTAACTTGAAAAGCCGCATCGCTCTTTCTCCAATTTTGATTGTTCCGCCACAACTAGGTGGTTTCTAACAATTTCGTCTAACCAGGGCAAGGACATTTTCTCAACCAGTCCGCTGAAAGAGTGGTGAAATGTGTAAGAAGAGGTAGTGAGTAGGGACGGGGAACAATATCACTGATTGGATTCTTTAGCTTTCTAGTGAAAAAAAAAAGAATCCCTACTATATATAAAACGCTTCGTCTGTCTGTACGTCCCTCCGTCCGTCCCTTTGTCCGTCCCTCTGTCTGTCACGAAATTACGTATTATTTGGAAAACGACCTGTGGAGATGGGGACAAGTGTGGAATGGGTAGGGCATGGGACAGGAAGTAAAGGCCACACATGGACCAACTCAAGCTCCGCCCACGGTAGGCAGGGCGTACACTGGGATCTTTGGTTTTCAGCCCTAATATTGTTGATTGCGTTCGAACGTGCTCCAAACGTAGGGAGAAGATGGATTTGGGTCAGCGATAAGTTTCTGAGGTCAGGAAAGAATGCAGGGCACAGTGGGCGGAGCATTTGTGGTGATGGGCGGAGCTAGGACGTCACATGAAAGACAATCTGTGGAGATGGGAACACGTGTGATATGGTTAGGGCATGCGACAAGGGGGCGGGGCTGCACTAAAATACCCTATCCCCGAAACAAAAGCAGTTCGGATCGACCTACTGGCGCACATGGTGTTTCGCGCGCAGTAGTGTACGCCAGCCAACTGGTTGTGAAATGATGGCAACTGACCGCTACTATGCGGTATCAGAATTCTATCTTAACCGAATAGTTCATATAGCCTTGCTGAGCGAGAGATTCGGAAGAAAAAAAAATCTTATTTCGAACGTGACGGTTTTTGACAAAAAGAGTGACGCGACTTCTCGACCGGCTAATTGCTGGAATTTGCAGAAGGAGTGGAGGCTGGGCACATGATGAGTTTTTTTACAGTGAAATATACAATACTGCTCATTGAAAAAACCGACGGCAGGGGACGGATAAAACGGCGCAAACCGTCGCACCGTCACAACTTCGTTGAAAAAGTGTAAAATGGGAAAGAATCAGAAGCGTTGGATTTGTCTTGATGCGACGACTTCAACGACCTATGAGATGTCGAATTTTGACCAGTAGATCACCAGCTCCTCGCCGAAATCTTCAAAGATTTCTTTTTTTACCCTTTGGCAAAGCTCTTCAGCTTTGCCAAAGGGTGAAAGCAGCTTTTTTGAGCCTACGTTCACATGTTTAGTTGTTGCTCGCCCATGTTCCGCACAAACATCATCTTTTAGTGAGTTATCGTTTTAGGATAGTTTTCAGCACGAAGTTTCCACAACATTTTCGAAACTTTTAAGCTCATTTCGTCAAAATCGATGGACTACTTGAAAATATTACTCACCTTTCACAGACTACTGGCTGCGTACTGAAAGAATCACCTTGACATCCGAATTGCAGGTAAGCTCTTCTTCCATGATGAAGCTTCAAACATCAGTAAACGGCGTACCTTGAATGCTAGATAATTTCCTTTCTCTTTCTTAAAATAACATTAATCAATGTCGCATGAGGTCTTCGAATATAACATTCTACATTCCCAGAAAATGAAAGCGGCATTCAGGAAATGCCCTGAGTCACGAATTTAAAATGGTGTTAATTGCACATGAAAGTATTCAGACGAAAGTTATATTGATGTTCAGTGTCAAAAATGCTGTTCATCGGTGCAAAGACCATCCACTGCGAGATTTTTGAACTTTCACCACTGTTCTCGTTTTCTTTTTAAGCGTTGTCGGCTCCAACGCCGTCTGCTGGCCTTTTAGACTGCGTTCATACCAGATTAAATGAGAGTATTGGCGCATCCGCGATTTGAGAAAACTGGCGCATTCGCGTTCTGTATGAGATGCGTATCGAAGAAAATGAGAGTATTGGCCATCCGCGATTTGAGAGAACTGGCGGATCGGCACATCCGCGATTTTGGCTATTTGCCACAATGCAAATGAACTGACGTGGTGGAACGTGGCATCGCCAAAAATCTCTAATCGTGGATTCGCGGATGCACCGGTACGCCGATGCGCCGATGCGCTAGAAATCTCATTCAGCTGGGTATGAACGCAGCCTTAATTACTCTGCGGCGCTCTGCACAGATGAGGTCAGTGCCTCGCGGTATCATCACATCACATCAATATACACTATTGACCGTGCATTGATACCAGAAACATAATGATGTAGAGAAAATTACGTGATAATTTCGCACCGCACTTGTTCTAACGAGTCATCCTTTGTACTGATTATTGAAATCAACCAGTCGGATTAGCCGGCTGACGCCGATCAATCCTCGTAGGGCCGCCTGCGGCGACCCAAGAGGTCGGCTTCATCGCTCCCGCAGGTGGCTTTGCCGGTTTTGTAGCGGGGAGCGACTGTCGGTGTGCCAATAGTTCAGCAAGCCGACTTCCGCATGCGCTACGAGCGCACTGTTTCGAGTATACGCCCTGATTGAGTAATATGCGGTTTGTGGATATTGTAATCAAACCGCCGACTATCATCGGCTTCGGTTGGAACTGTGAGATACCGTACTCACCTATACCCCCAGCCCACTGAAGACACTTCCCTATGAAAGAGTAGCAGGATTTGATCCGAATTCGAAAGGAAATCGAAATATTCGGTATAACAAAAGTCGAGAAGATGGAGCAGAACGGTCAAAAAATCCGAGAAGTAAGACCCCCTTCCCACCGTTGATCCCACTGTGCGAGGCACAGTCAAAGTTGAGAAGAGTCACGTTAGAAGGAGCGGCAGCACGTGGAGGTCTCTTTTCGAGAACTCGAAAGCGTTCGCGTCTTTGGGTTAAGGATCAAACCATGAATACGTCACCAAGTTCACGATAGCAGAACTGTCCACGTGTGGTTGCCATGTTGCTAAAGCGAACAGATGATTTGGCCCCTACCGATTCCTAACTTGCCCGACCTCTCCAGCCCGTTCCTAACTTGCTTCTCGCATCCTTGTCCAGTCCTTACTGAGCGGCCTCAACAGACCCATTTCTAACCTCCATGATTTCTGAAACCCGAGTGAAAACTTAAATTCAGGCTTCCATCGATCTCGGCGCAAGTCCCGCCCATGATGGACGGAGCTGACCTTAAAAGCTATTTGCTCCGTACATATGGGTTGGCCCCTACCCAATCCTAACTTGCCCGACCTCTTCAGGACCGTTCTTAATTTGCTTCTTGTGTGCTCCATGCACTTTTGTCACTCCCTATTCAGTTCTTACTGAGCCACCTTAACAGACTCATTTCTGACCTCCCTAATTTTTGAAACCCAAGTGAGGACCTGAATTTGAGCACCCATCTATTGCGGCCCATGGTGGGTGGAGCTAGGCTTAGTTCTTCTGTGCTCTGTACGTTTAGGTTAGCCCCTACCCAATTCTAGCTTGCCCGACCTCTCCAGACTGCAGTTCAGTTAAGAATGCATTATGCGGTGAGCGAACAGACAGTCACACACACACAGACAAACATACACCCCAGACTTCTGGTTTATATATAGAGTAGGATGGTTTATATATGAGTTTTTTCTCACAGTGAAATATCAGGTTGTCGAAAAAGTTTTCATCCTTTTAAATACGCGCTTTCTCCCTCCAAACTGCTTTTCAGCATTTTCTTCTGTACATATACATGTAGTGCAAATTCACACGCATCTGTAGGTATCATTGTCTTCCATCTCGGGGAATGGTAAACGGACAAATGTGCGGTGGTACTCGCTACCGCAACGCGTGAGCTTGCGTCGCTGTTCGTCGTCAGTGGGCACAGGTTTTCTCCCGTCTCGTCGCTCCGTCTGCGCACTCCGCGTAAGAGAGCGCGCGTGGCGAGATACTCGCAGCGTGTACTACGCATGATTGGTACGGAAGCCAACGTTGATCTCATCGGGTAGTCCGACGAGACGGAGGATACTGTGGAGCAGCGGTGAAGTAGAGGAGGATGATCCGATGTCATTGCGATTGGGGTTCCAAATCGCCAATTTAGTAATTGCGGAAGCCTTCGGTTCCCGTTGTTGTAGGGTCGGCGCACTATAGCGGCGAATGCAGAGTTGCTTCTGTCCCACTGTTCTCAACAACGATATTTGGCGACACCCCATGTATTAGCCCCCACGTCGGGGCTTCCTTCCCTTGCAGGCTTAGGTTAAAATGAACACTTGAGTATACATTCTGCGATGACAAGTATAGCTTTCTTCTCACCGATGTCATAAACTCAACAACGATATCTGGCGACGGCCCATATTAGCCCCCACGTCGGGGCTTCCTTCCTTTGCAGGCTTAGGTTAAAATATACACTTGAGTATACATTCTGTGATGGCAGGTGCCGCTTTCTTCTCACCGATATCATAAACTCAACAACGATATTTGGCGACGGCCCATATTAGCCCCCACGTAGGGGCTTCGTCCCCTTGCAGGCTTAGGTAGAAATATACACTTGAGTATACATTCAGCGATGACAAGTGTCGCTTTTTTCTCACCGATGCCATAAACTCAACAACGATATTTGGCGACGGCCCATATTAGCCCCCACGTCGAGGCTTCCTTCCCTGCGCGCGAAGCGCGCGCGACTCTTGGCTCGTCGCTTTAGCGGCGAGTTAGGAGTCACTCTTTTACACACACCTTAGTAAACGAAGATCTCATGTGCTGCTCACGAAGAGCCTTGCCCGATGAGATAAGAAGACCTAGAGCTCATAAGCATGCCAGCGCGCGCCATGATGGAGGCCGCGACGCGTGAGCTTATGCGTCGCAGCAGTGAGTACCGCCGCACATTTGTCCGTTTACCGACACTCTTCCATCTCCCGGATAACCTTTTTCGGCAAAATATACACAGTCCATTTCCCGACGGCTGGCAGGGCGAGGCTTACGGACTTGTATGAACGTGTATCGATCTCTCTCACCCCGCCACACACTCCCACCCAAGTCTGTAGGCCACGCCCTGTCAGCCTTCGGGAACTGGACTGTATATCAAAGAAGTATTTTCGAGGCATTCTACTATATGATTTCAAATATGGCCTCCAACAACCGAATCCAGTCGTCGTATAAACGGCATTCGAAGAGGGTTTAGTGTCTGAACTTGTGGCACAACTTTGGTTCAAACGCTTTCGAGAAGGCAACTACAACGTCAAAGATTCCCGGTCTGAACCCCCATCGGAGGTCGACATACTAACAGCAGACCTATACTGTCAGCAGCCGTATATTCTGGTCACGAAAATCACAGAGAGAAACGTCCGAACCATGACACGATTTTTTCCTGCACGATAGTGCTCGCCCACATATAGAAAAGCGACTCGCCAAAAATTCTCGAGCTTGGATGAAAAGTGCTGCCCCATCCACCTTATGGCCCTGATCTTGCTCCATCGGATTTTCACCTTTTCCTTTCCCAATCTAACGCCATCTGAAGGAAAACCTTCAATAATGAAGATGACATGGGACGGTGTTGTGCAACTTCTTCAAATCAAAGCCAGAACAGTTCCATGTGAATGGCATAGCAAATTTGCCTGAAAGGTGGCGATGAGTGGTAGAACAAGGTGGTGATAACCCTGTCTCATAGTATGCTCTGTGTTTTGTAATAAGGTGTAAAATGAATTTCTTCAAAAAACGAAAAAAAAAACTTTTTTGACATCCTAATATAGTGTATTAACTAATTGCTTTCGCCTGCCTGAATATCGACATCATTCTAACATTTTCAAAAACTGAATATATTTTTCATAGAGCAAAAAGCTCTTTCAAATGATATATGGAATGGTGCACAAATCTGTAATACTATAGGAAAGATTATCGTTTGAGAGAAAACGGCACTACTTATGGAGTGACCCAATTCATACAACAGTAGAAAAAAGTGGAAAGAAACGGTAAAAAATCCGGGAACTAGGCCCGCTCTTACTATCGAGGTCATGTTTTCGCACCCTCTGCACCACTGAAGGGGTGATGCAGAAGGCGGGAGCTGCTAAGCCGACCAGCCGTGAATCTCCGCCCTCTACAGGTGCATGCCATTGATACCCATCGGAGCTGAACGTCTTCAAACCACTAGTAATCCCCAAAGCGTGCCTTTCACTGCGAATTTCGTTGATCGATAATTCCGCAGATCAATTCTTCCGAAATTACGAATTCCTGCGAATTCTATTATGAAGGCTACGCCAACGTGGCGGGGAGGTGGGAAGGGGGACATGAGATATCGCTGACTCGATTTTGCTTGATAACTTCAAGCGAGTTCGTGCAGTCGTCGTGTTTCAGGCCATAGTCTTGTAAGAAGAGCTCAATACATCTCATTTTGGGTACCGCAATCTGCATGTTTTTTGAAGTTCCAGGGCTAAGTACTTTTCGTAGCTTTAACTATTCAGTTTGAGTGGTGAACTTGGTAAATCTGCTCACTGTGAGATATGATACGCTTTCATGCAATTCTTTGGGGAATTCTTCCATTCTACGTTTGTCTTAGTAACGTAATAAACGCAAACAGAACCATAATTGAGCATGAAAGGAAGCGTCCCCAACAGTGTAAGTTCTTGTGTTGCCCATATATTTATGGTGTATTTGCCTTAAAAAAACTCCATGGAAAGTTCCACGCTAAAAAAACAAGAATCCGGATGAGATACAGCTCCTCAGAGTGACTTTCGAGAGGGCCTGGCAACGAGGGCTCTTACAAGGGAAGGGTTCAAACTTTCAATGGAACATTATTGAGACCCAGATGGATCGATAGAGGTCTGAATACTTACCATAACTATGAAAACCTAAGTTGTAAAATGCCTTTTTGGACCATTAGGAGGGATCAAAATGCTGCTGATGCCTCATTGGCGAGACGTTTTTTCATCAGCACGACCAGCGCTGTCTCCTGGCACTGTGGTTCACCGGTGGTGTCCCGGACCTGTAAGCGCGTGGTCAAAGGTTTGTTCCTGTCGAGCGGATCTTTTTGCATTTTGTTTTTCATTGTCAGGAGGTGCTTTTTCTCACTTCTGAACGTTTCCTTGTGCTGGCACCTAGCCGCACCCCTCATTTACACTACCACTGAGTCTTGTTATGTTAATGCTACACTGATAAGGGAAGCGCCAAGTTGTATCACTCGACGCGCTTTTGGACGCTGATCTCAAATCTGCTTTCAAAATTTGCCGATCGTATTATTCGAGTGGGGTTATGGAGGTTTTTCTGGAAGCAGATGCGATTTGCATGGGGTGGGTCCGTGGATGGGATTTACATGAAGGCATTTTTTTGCTTACCATACGGCTTCATTTCATGTCTGGGGAACATCCAAAAGTGTTTTCATGCACAATAACTGTTACATTCGGTTTCGCGCACCTCTTCATACCTCCAAGATAGCAGAAAACTCCGTGGTCCAGCTTATATGAGCAGTCTCCCACACCACACGAATTAGACGTTGTTTCGTAAAACGATTGTGATATTCCTACAGAGGAGGCTGAATTATCTCTCTATGCAATTTTTGCATTTCTCATTTCCACAGTTATAATGAGTATTCAGAGCTCCATCGATCATCTGGGTCTCATTGTCAGTTACAAGTTCCATGAGAAATTTGAACCTTCCCCTGGTGAGAGCAAGGAGGGAAGGAGGAACCGTCCACGAGGTCAGGGACGCGGAATGGGAAGCAAGTCAACGTTGAGCGCAAAAATTTGAACTGCGCTCTTCCCGCGGACTGCTGCTCAAATGCTGCATGGCGGTATGGAAAGCGAGCTGCGCGCCTTCCAGTTTCCCATTTCTGCTTCGGAGCAAAGATTTATCGGTTCTTCAAGTGTTTCTATTCATATACTGTATATGATAGTGATACTGGTAGGAATTAGAACTAGAGAATTTCCGTAGACGATTTCTCTAAGTATTCATATGTTCCCGCTGATATACTGCTGTAGATATTGATTTTGATATTTTTGATTTTTGATAGCTGCTGATTATCGCCGCACCTCGCGATGCGAAAGTCAACTTGCTGTGGATATTGTTAATACTTAGCCATGACACGCCTCAGAAGAAATAGATAAATATTTTTGAGCATGTGAAAAAGATTTATTAACCTTTATTGAAAGTGATAAACATCAATTTTACAAAAAACCACTCTCAAACGTAAAGGTAGTTTATTAAGTGAATTCAGTACGGGAGTGCAGGAAGGAATTTAAGGGGCGGCAATAGTCTTTCAAGGTATTCCTGCGACGCTTCGGCATGCCGTAAAACGACTCCAGGATCCTTAAATGTAAATGAAAAGAAAGAAAGTAAGAAAATTAGAGAATTAGTTACGCATACGTGTTAGATTCCAGAGGTTGGTGCACCTCTCCAAATCGTACTGCTCTAGCAGTCCTCATCAACTGAAGCGAGGCGGGTCTTAGCAACATATTTCTGAAAAATGCGAAATAAACTTACAACGGTGAGAAATTGATCAGCAAGCGGGTCTTCTTTCTCGACCTTCCTAATGATTTCTCTCCACAATTCCATTTTTCTGTGCACCGCTGTATTGGTTTGTGCTATTTCGGCGTAGTAAGATGCCTTAACGACAGTGAGGTCAGTGAGTGACCTACAATGACTCTTGGTTGTTTTCTTTTTCCCTCTTCTCACTCATTCATTGATTCTGCGAATTTTCCGAAATGCAATACCGAGAGACCAAGAGTCATCTCTGGTTTTCCATTGGGCGAGAGTGGCATGGATGAAGACGCGGAAATGACGCAGCCGTACCTTGCCTCGGCACCGCAAAGTGCAAAGGCGGCCTCATAAATATATGCTGGATTGAGATTTTGAGATGAATGATATGGAAACAAAAATCAAACCTTATCAAAAACTCCGTTCTTGTTGTGTTTAGCCAAGACTCCGTCAAGGTATTTAGTGTCTTCACTAGTTAGTTGAAAGAGTTTATATAAAAGGTCCGCCGAGTAAACTGAAAACATGTGCTTAACCACATCCTTATTTGCTTCCCATCTTTAGCTTGCTTAAGTTGCTTTGAAACTTTGATTCGATGCGGTCGACTGAGTCGGCAACGGACCCGCTACGGTACGTAATGATTACAACTTGCGACCCATTTGCGTTTCATTTGATGATGATGCACTCTAAATTTCTTCGAAATTCTTGTGCTCGCCTTGCCTTAGGACAGTGGCTCAAGATTGTGTCATAAACTTTTTGAAATTCCTTATTAAGCGTACGGATATCGAGTCACTTTGTTGAAAAGGGGTATGTTTGATCTTCCCGCAGATGTCCATGGTCGCAATCAGAAAATCAAACTAAGCTGGAGGACACATTTTGAATGACGGAATCTTTTTGGAAGCGGTGGCAAATTGATATGGTGGTTCATAGTTCACTCCTTCTTCACCATCAAAATCGAAGGCGGTTTGGCTGTGTAGGTGAAATCCCAAAAAAAATTTCAATGAAATGTTGTTGACTCTTGATAAGTTTTGACAAAAACTTCATTGTTCCACACTCACTCTTCTAATAAACAAAGGAGGCGGTCAAGTACATTGGAATTGTGACCCCTAAGGGCAGGAAGGTCAGGGGCTACGAAGATATCTTGCGGTGCTCATTTTGCTAAGTGAGGAACACGCGTACCTCATCGAGGAATAAGGCATATTGCGAAAGTTTCGAGGCTTTCGAGAAAGCGCCTACAAGCATCTCCATAAAGAAATCACAATCTAACAGCGAAATTCCACAGCTTGCATGGGGGTTGTGGTACATCTTGCGCCCGCCGTATGTGATAGACCTTAACATCACTCCCATACCTTTTTCTTGCAAATTCGAAGAGCAGCTGTGAGATCACTGTTCACCTTTATAGGGCATCTGATCTTGGATGGTCATGGTGACCAGAGAGCCTTCTTTTGTTGAAGAACTTTTAGAAAATTTCTTTTTTGAAAGGCACAGGGACTCGTAAGGAGGATAGTGAAAACTGTGAATACGTCTTCTCTGAGTACAGATCTTTCCACCTCGGAAGTGGTGGCGAAACTCGCATTGGAAAAGCGTGGTTCCGGGTATCATCACGATCCCGCAGCACGGTGTGCCGATCTGCAATGCATCAGCCAGGCGAGTTATCGGCGAAGACGGAACAACGTTTGCGACTGGCTGATTTAGCCCAACCAGCTCTGCAATCTTTCCATGGCTAGGTAGGCAGAGGAACGCGAAATAGAAGCATGTTTTCGCGGTTCCATCGCGTTCCTTCTCCACTGTTGCATTGCTCACATGGGAGGGATACCAGGTCGAAGTGGCCATTTGCAATGTGACACACATTAGTTGACGCGTTTGGACGCTGATTCCAAATCTCTATACAGAATCTGACAAACGATTTGACGAGTGGAGTTATGGAGGTTTTCTGAATATCTGGTATCATTACTGGAATGTTCGGAAGCCTGTAGCTCGCGAGACAGACGTTTCGCACAAAACAAGTGTGATTTCTGTTTTCAGAGGATCAAACTACCTCAGTGGACAAATTTTAAGCCAATTCGGGTATTTGACCAAACTTCGGAAAATTTCATGGGCCACTATTGTTATGGTCCTACCCCACGCGAATCGTCACATAGGAAATTCCAAAAAAACATTACTTATCCTTGACCACCCCTAGTTTTCCGAATTCGGGCCAAAAACTCGATTAGGCTGAAAATTTGCACAGATGCTACTCGCGCCGCAGGTAAGATTTAGCTGAGAGTATCATAGTCGTGTTAAGCCTAATTCGTGCGCTATAGGAGTCTGCTCATACAAAAATGCTGGTTCACGGAGTTTTATGCTATCTCGAATAGGGATAGTGAGGTACGCGGATAACGTAAATGAAAACGGTCTTGGGGATGTTTTCCAGACATAGAGAGAAAGCTTATGAAAAGCAAAAAGAAATGACGCGACAGGGATCTCATCCATGTTCCCACCTAACACGAATTGCCACGACTACTGCGCTGTGCGCTACGTTTCTGGTGACATGCCTTCACCATAAAAGGTCGTGCCATGCACGACAGCTTCCTATATTCATCTGCGATGTGGGCGAGGAACGCCATGCTAATACATGTGAAACCAGTCCATTAAAAAACCTCCATAACCTCGTTCAGAGATCTTTTGGCAGATTGTAGAGACAGATTTGAAATCAGCTAAATGGTCTCTTCGATCTAGTATCCTTAGGCCTCTTTCATCACTTTTGAGAACCCATCTCTGATGTTAGTCCATCTTATCTCAAAGCATGACTGCTTGAGGTTCTTATTAGAACCCAACTAACGATTTTCACTCTAAAAAGAGTGCATTCCAGTGCACGCTCCTCCCGCCGTGGGCAGAGCTTATCATGGTCCATGTGTGATCCTTACTTCATGTCCCATACCCTACCCATACCGAGAGGTGAACGACCTCAGCTGAAGACGCTTGTTCGAATAGGGACTATAAGCGTAGGATCACTGTCCGAGAAGTCTCGAGAGATTGCCGACATAATGAGTCGACGAAACATTCCAAATCCTATGTCTCCTAGGAACACGCTGGAAAGGCGTCAAGGCAGAAGAGATTGGAGAGGGAGTCAAACTCTTCTGCAACGGCGAGGACACTAAACGGAACGGAGTACATCGCAGTAGCAGATTCCCTCAAAGATTGCGTTTGCGTCGTAAACAAGATCAACGGCCGAATTATGGCAGTAAGGATGGGAACAGAGGTGGGATACCGGACCATAGTAAGTGTATACGCACCACAAGCCGGTTGTGTTCAGCACGAGAAGGGCTAGTTCTATCTGAGCCTGGACGATGCCATCAGGTCAGTTCCGCAAGGCGATTACCTCACCGGAGCAGGTGATCTAAACGGTCGCGTCGGCAGAGATAGAAGGGGCTCAGAAAGGTTGCACGGAGCGGTCTGCAGCACGTACTTCGCGAAACGAGAAAGTAAAAAGGTAACCTGTAGCAGTGGAAGGGTACAAACGGAAGTCAACCATGTACTCATAAGAAAGTCAGCCCTTAAAACTGTGAAGGACATCAAGGTACTGCCAGGAGAGGAACTCACCACCCAACATACATTGCCGTAGAGCTCCCTGAGAAAACAAGACTCAAGACCGAGCGAAGAATCAGATGGTGGAAGCTGCACAAAAGTAAAGGGATGATCTCAAAAGGATTGTACTGGATATCGGTCTCCCAGACCCTAACGGGCCAACTTATGACACTTGGAACAGAGCAGCTGAGATAATCCTAAAATGCGCGAAGGAAACGCTGGGGGAGCCCTGAGATGGCTTTAAAGGAGACAAAGCAGCGTGGTTCTGATGAGGAGGTCTAGATGGTAGTGAAACAGAAGAAGGAAGCATACAAGCGGTGGCAGACATCGAAAAGCTCAGAACAGCGTGGTACCTACAAACACTGCAAGAGGCTTGCCAAGGCAGCTGTGGCCAAAGCAGAGAATATAGGAATGGATGCGTTGTACGAAAGGTTGGGTTGGAAGGAAGCAGAAAAGTTCGTCTTCAAGGGCTAGGCTGGCTAAAGCGGGACATCGAGCCACCCAAGACATCGGGATGGTCAAGGCCGTAAATAGCAGCGAGGGTACCATTCTGAGGAAACCAGTCGAGGTCCAGAGGAAATGGCGAAAGTACTTCGACGAGCTTCTGTACGAAGAATTTTCTCTAAGAAAAGGCAATGAATGGAGGCTACGCTGGCCCCATTCTGATTTGAACAGCGGGAGAAATCCGTCAGGTGCTGGGTAAAATGGAGAATGGAAAGGTCGCTGGTCTAGATGGGGCACCAATAGAGGTATGGTACTTGAAGAATACGAGATGGAGTGGATTACAGACTTTGTGGGCATTGTCGGCCAGAGGAAAAATTTCGGATGCGTGAAGGACCAGTACCGTCGCTCATTCAAGCAGAAGGGGTACCCGGAGTGCTCCGAATACCGTGGAATAAAGTTGACAGCTCATACCATGAAGCTGTACGAACGGCTGATTGATTTGAGAATAAGGGCGCATCACCATCTCTCAGATGCAGTTTGGGCACATGCTTTGGCGGTCCACGAGGAACGCCATCTTCATCCTTAGCCAAGTGATGGAAAAGTACCTTGAAAAGCATTATCCCTGCTACCTAGCCTTCCTGGACCTTAAAAAGGCCTTCGACAGTCTGCCACGGCCAGTAATCTGGAACGCGCTACGAGAATGACAGATAACAGAGCACCTGGTCTCCATTATACAAAACATTTACGAAGGGGCTGAGGCTGTCATACGCACCCGCAGGGACTGACAGTGAAGTAGGGATTTCAATAGGGCTACGTTAAGGCTCAGCTCTAGGCCCGCCTCTCTTCCTGCATACACTGGATGGCATGGTAAAAGACCTGTTGAGGGACCGCTGAGGACCATTCTCTACGCTGACGACATTGCCCCACATACCACAGAAGAACTTCAGGCGAAGGTGCAAAGATAGCAGGCAAAGCTGGCACAAAACAGCTTACGAGTGAACGTCAAGAAGATCAAATCTCTGAGATCCGTGGACTGTCCAGGGTCCATCGTGGACCGCCGTGGCAAAAGCATTGAAAGGTTTGGGATTTGCGATACCTGGGAAGCGGTATAGCCGAGGATGGTAAGGTTGATCAGGCAGAGAATGCTCGAATAAATACGGCATGGCTGAAATGGAGAATCTGCAGGAATGCTCTACGATCGAAAGTGCTCCAGTATTCCAAAAGACAAAGTATACCGATCAGTGATAAGACCCGCAATGCTCTTTGGCAGCGAGTGCTGGCCCAAACAAGGAATCACGAGAAGCAGCTACATTCCGCAGAAGTGAGGATGCTGAGGTGGGCATGTGGCTGGACACCGACAGAACTAAGAAAGAGGACGTCAGGGTTGTCATGCAAACGGCACCGGTCCAGCTGAAGTTGAGGGAGCCGGCTGATATGGTATGGGCACGTTCTGAAGATCGTCAGACCACCAAATTGAGAAGGCCAAATAGAGTTCAGAGAACCCGGTAAGCGACCACGAGGAGCCCCAAAGAGAAGGTGGAGGTACGTCTTTAAAAGAGACCCCACGGAAGTAAAGGTCACGGCAGAAGATGCCTTGGATAGAAGAAAATGGCGGCAACTGACAAAAATCTGACGCTAGGGAGAAGAAGTCGCGAGTCCATGAGAGACGGAGGGACGGACGTAGACAAACGAAGTGTTTTTTCTATAACCCGTTGGGTGGCGCACATTACTGTGCGCCTGACACCATGGGCATCAGTGGGCCAATCGGAATTGCCTTATTTTCAATAAATTCACTCAAATTTACTCAATGACATATCACGCCCTGCCTAATGTAAGCAGGTTTTCTTTGGGTGTGTTTGAGATAACTTTGACATTGGTCATTTCTGCCTATTTTTCCCCGGTTTCAAGGCCACGTAGGAATTGAGTGAGGATCCATGTTTACACTTGACTTCTTATAATGCCTTACCCAACCCAAGCTTGTCCCTATTTCCACAGGCTGTTTTTCATGAAGCGGTTGAGTTGCGCCGACCGCCACAAATGCTCTGCCCACTGTGCCCAGGTCGCATTCACGACTTTCAGAAACCTATCCCTGACCTTAATCCGTCTTTCCTCCACGTTTGGGTCATATTAGAAATCGACTGACAATTTTCGGTCTGAAATCGAAACATTCCACTACACTCTCCAGGCGGAGCCTAAGTGGGTCTACATGCGCTCCTTGCTTCTTATACCATCCTACTCATTCCAAACTTGTCCCATCTCAGCGGGTCATTTACTGTGTAACTTTCAAGCTGTCATGTGAACGTTCAAGAATATAACGTCCACCTACCTTCACGGATGCTCCGCCCACCGTGCACAGGCCCTCTTTCATGACTCCCAGAAACTCATGCATAATCTTAAAGACATCATTAGGGGTGATGCGGTAATGGAGAAATCCCTACAAGAAGTAACTCACATGGTAGTCCTGGGCCTAGGAACGCTATCTGTGGCGAAATCCCGGTGAAAAAGCGCCCCTCTGAGCCGTAGAAACGCCGCAAAACCCCGCAAACGCACTTATGCTCCGCCTCTTGACAGGTTGACCCCGCCTCCCGATGACGTAATTCCCGATTGACTGGGGTGAGAGCGGTCAAGAAGATACGGCAGGATTGAAGGTTTTGCTGCGCGCTTTCGCAGTTTTAGCTTGAAGCTCACTCTGGAGAATAGATGCTGTCGTATTTCCAAACATTCCCTTGTGTTTACTTGGCAACATGCCGATGGGAAACAAGATCAGACTACTTCCCTCTTGACAGACAGGTCGTCCGCGTCGAGAATCAACGGTGGGAAGGGGGTCCTATTTCGCGGGTTTTTGGCCATTTCCATCCGTTTTTTCTCCACTGTCCTGTTACTAGGCATCTCGACTTTCATATGCACTACTTCTTTTACTTTTCGTCCGACTTTCCCCTAATGATGCCTTTAATCCATCTTTTACCCACGTTTGGACAATTTTTGAACCCAGTTAACAATTTTCGGTCCGAAAACAAAACATTCCAGTGCACGCTGCTCCCACCGTGTGAGGAGCTTAACTCGGTCCATGTGTGGTCTTTACTCCCTGTCCCATGCCCTACCCATACCACACATGTCCCTATCTACACAGGTCATGTGACGTCCAAGCCCCACCATCGTGCTCGGGCCTCTTTCTAAAATTTCAGACCCATACCTAACCTTAGTTCATCTCTACCCCATGTTTGGGCCATTTTTAAACGGAACGAGCAGTTTTCGATGAGGACCGGACGTTTCAAATCACGCTCCGTCCACAATGAGCGGAACTTAACTTGGTCCATGTTTGCTATTTACTTCTTGCCCCGTACCCTGCCAATCCCAAAATTGTCTCTATCTCCAGTGGTCGTTTCATATATTGTAATACATGATTTCGTGACAGACGGAGGGACGGAGGAGGATAAGGATGTGGCTCAGCAAAGACAGGTCACAACATTATCGATTCCACGGTTATCCATCCATTGTTGCCATCTTTTTGTCATAGGAATGGCTGAGTGTGCCCTCGAGCGGTGAGGTCCACTATCAGCTTCCGCTCCTGTGCGCATATCATGGTAGCGGTCTGAGCCGACTGTGACTTAATTTTGATTACCATTGTTAGTGGTATCGCAGTGAGGGGGGGGGAGCATCTTATGAAATGTTGCACATCTGAGCATCTTGGAGAAACCCTTGAAGGGTCAATCTGCATATTCTGGCGCATACTTTGACCAAGCCTCAGTGGAGGAAGGAGGGAGCTTGGGTAAAAATAATAACTATAGTAAGATGCCCTCTCATTGCGATAGCACCCCATTGCGTTATCAGTTACTTCGATTACACTCTCGGCTCAGTGTAGTTCGAAAAGCACTGCTCCTTCGACAACCCAACATACCTGCATGCCATCCTGGAGTGCTGAGACACCTAGTGCGTCAGCATGTCGCAGAATGACGGCGACATGCTGACGTCGCATAAAAGTACAAAATAGGTATTTATAAGTGGGAGATGCTATTACTAAGATGATCCTGGGCTCTCGCCACGATCATCATACTTAGTGTGGTTGGATTAAGCCTTTCACATAGGGAGAACGTCACCGGAGTGCCGCCGTCGTCGGCGGCACCAACATGATTTTGACGCTGTCGCTGCAGGTGGCGGCGTGAAATTGCCGCCTTCGCCGCTAGTGCCGATGTCAGTGCGCAAAGTAGGAACGCGGCTTACCAATCGCTACAGAAGGTCAGGCGATTGCGTTATCGCCTGATCGCCCAATCGTTGTCTGTTATCCTAGTCTGAGCGTCCGATCATCTAATCACCTGAATCGCAGGCTGACCAGTGCGTAGTGCAATCTTGAGAGTCGGCAATCACATATGGGTTTCAGGCGATGAGGCGGCTGTGCAAAATGAATAAGGTACAAATCGATTGGGCGATCAAAGGATCTATGGATCAGACGGTCACGCGATCGTTTATATCAGAAGCTCCAATCGATACGACTCATCCAGAACTTTCTGCCCTCTTCCCGAGCTTAGGCTGGACTCAACATACCTCCACCTGCCTATGTTTGTTATGTCTTTCCGCCCGAATCGCCCGATTCAGGTGATCGCGCGATCGTTTAGATCACACGATCGATATGCATCTTTTTCTTCCCGCCTGAATCGCGAACTCTGAACACTACCTTAGGTCTCGTCCCCACCCCTACCAACCCACATTGACCGTGTCTTAGCCTCTCCGCTTCATTTTTTGATCGCCTTATCACCGGATCAATACGCATCTTTTGCTTACTGCCTGAAGGTGTGAATTGCGAACTCTAAACAATGCCGAACCGGCCAGTTTCCTAATCAGTATGCATCTTTTTCTATAGACAATCGCATCTTCGCTTAATCGTGACGCAGCCCGACTGTGTTACCGTCACCCTGCCACTTAATCGATACGCCTTCGCTTCCTTGGCTCTGAGATGCACTTGTCACTACTATGGCTGCACCTTTCTTCCCATCTAACTACTCTGTGTTTGGTCCGTTGAAGCTTTTCTGGCTGAAACATACGGAATCTCTTACTTGTAGTAGTAGTAGTTGTAGTCGTGGGCGCTTGTTTCACTGTGGTAGGGTCCTGGTTGCGACCGTATGCGTCGACATCAAAGATCAGCAGGAACGTAACGAAAACAATCTTCATTTTTCTGCCGACGTTGTTGAGATGAATGCAAACCGCAGCCCACCTCTTTTATATGATCCCTTATCATGCCTTCATAATCTTCGGCTTGATAACGCTGTGATCGTTTCTGAAAGCGGTCGTATAAGACGATAAGCATGAGGAAGGATGAAACATAAAGTGTTGGCGTCAGTCAGTCTTTTGTAGGTATGCGCCGCACATTCTAATTGAGGAAAGTGGTAGCAGGTGATTGCGACTCTGCCTACACAATGACTTTCGGTGCCAGCCGAAGTACAAGTCAGTGCTTTAATCCTTCCAGACGTGTCTGGTACCTATTCACCTACTCCGGAGAAATGGATATTTGGTTGGTCTGGGCGAGCATGGATGCCGTATTTGATCCCAGCACCACAGAATTAGGGGCGCGCCATCTATTAATGCACCACCTCGGTCCAAGCATACATAACGCTCTGAAATTCAGTACTACCTGGTTACAAGGTGATCACTCGATTTCTCTGTAGTTTTCGAGGTGGCACTGCTTTTGGAGAGTGTTTCACGAGTTTTCTGTAGTGGAGTCTTCCTGAAAGCACATTTCGGGATTGTGGTGATATTACAAATATCTCAGTAGTCAGATAGGTAGACGCGCAGCCACGTAGGCTCCTCTCCTTGACCGAGGCGTTAGTATGAGTTTCCAGAGCAGGAGAGCCAAAGAAGGAAGCGCGACTCGATCATGCATCCCAGGCCCGCACATTTCAGATGTGATTGCTGGCACAGACGCTGGCAACGATGGCAGCAGCATGGCAAATGAGGTCTGTGATTCATGCGATAGGATAAGATGAAGAAGAAATTCCAACAGTGAAGGAATAGCTGATAAAGGGAAACAGGTGATGTCTCAGGGCTCCCCATTATACCATCCATGGAGAACTGGCTCAATGGCTCACCTTCACGCGGTAATTTCGCACATGTGCAAAAGCTTGGAGGCTTCAACACGTTGGCGACACTGCGTCCTAATGCTGGGACGCACGTTTTCTGGCGCGTGGGACAATGCGCCCCAGTGGTGGGATGCAGCACAGAAAAACGCCTTATATTAACTGATTTAAAATCCACAAATAACCAGTTTTGATGATCATGCACAAGGGTGTCTAGGGTAAACATGGTCCGTTCACAAAGTTTCTAATTATGCTTTGGGTACACTAGAAGTGATCTTCTCAGGAAAAAGTGCTTTTTTTAGAAAGATTAGTCTGACCTAGAATATACAAACCTTCTAGTAATACACATAACAAATAAATCAATTCTCAGCCAAGATATTTATACTCGCGAGACGCCGTCTTTTGTCACATGGTCAAGCAATTCCTATCATTACCATGCTGTATCAAAAACCTCACTCAATATTTTGTAGAACCGCTCAATAGGCGCGCAATTAAGCGAGTTTGGAAAGGTGGTATCAAGAACGCTTTCTGGGACGGGTGAGGGTCTTTAGTTCCAATAGTGTACTGTAGGTGTACGGTAGTATAATTACAAGATTACTCAGGTCACCTCGCACCTCATCTCTCACCTCCTGGCCTTGCCTATGGGGTGGCCCATTTAGTTGCTCGCACCGACTATTGACCTTTAAGTGGAAGGTAATGCACATGTAAAAGGACAAAAGAGAAAGTGAATAAATAAAAAAGCATACGTAGTTCGCAGTAAAACTTCATTGATACAACCCAGACTCTTATGTTTGTTGTCAATAACCATAAGCGCGCCATGCATCTTTGCCTTCATTAGTAGTACTAGTAAGGTTTGTTGATAAAAATCTAGGCTAATAAGTAAAGGAAAGCAGTGATGTACTTTTTGATATAAAGATGGAGATTTAAGGCGCTTTTGGCGTTAATTACTCCTTCCCGGGAGGTGCGCCGCGCATCCCAGTTCTATTCAGAGTTGTGGTAGCGAGTGTATGCGATTTGGCTATACAAAGACTTGCGAGGGCTAGCCGATATACAACTCAGTGCCTTCATTGTCGCAGACGAGTCTGGTACCAACTTCACTACCCTGGGGTGATGGAAGGTTTGGTAGGCCTGAACAGGCGCTAATGGGGGCTTTGATACTGTGCCGTGAGAGTGGAGTGCGCACCGCTTGTCACTACACCACCTTCGCCCTGATATAATGATGAATCAGGAAATCTATCACATCTGAAGTCTTTGCACTGTCACTCCTTTTATAATGTTGAGAATAGAAGCCGGGTAGTTCGCGGAAGCTATCTAAAATTAAATACGATTATGATTGTGATTACGCGATTTAGTTTCGAGCTTTGGAGTTGGTCACTGCAGTCTTGTTTTCATTTCGTGTATGGCTTTCTTTGCACCAGAGTTTTGAAAAGGAAATCCACTAATTTGACAATAACTCGCTCATAATAATATTGGAATGCTTAGCTTGATTCACTTCGAATAAGAGATAGACGAGCTTCCTTTTGAGTAAGCCTTGCATTTATAAGAACAGAACAAAATCACTGTGAATAATAGTATTACATGTTGTTGTTATTTCTGTTTCCTTCGTTTTTTGTTTGTTTTTCGTAGTAAATTAGCGTAATAAAAGCGTTGTAATAAAAACATAATTATAACTGGGGAAGATGTCAACGGTCACTGCACGCAGTTGGAAAGGTCACCCCACAGGCAAGGCTAGGAGGTGCGAAGCTAAGTGCGATGTGACCTAAGTAATCTTGTAATTATGCTACCGTACACCTACAGTACATTATTGGAACTAAAGGTGCACACCCTCTGGGACAATGCGTCCCAATGCTGGGACGCAATTCTCGGCATAGGCGAGCGCACAATGTCCCACGTGGAAAAACGTGCGGTCGCCAATGTGTTAATATTGCAATTTTCGGAGGCTTCTTTCAGATTTTCCTTGGATGGCGTATTCCTCACCACCTCTAATTTCATAATACAACGCTTGAATTCATCCTAGATAATCCTTCAATGTGCCTTCAACGCGATCACCGTTACAGTCTTTCATGATGAAGTTTTAAATTATCAAGTGCATGATGAAGTTTGATGCTACATCCACTGCCGTGTCGTACACGGCTTTTTATTAAAGGCCCATTCCTCGCTCGCTGATGGGTGGAGTAACAGTTGAACAGTGACTTTACGTAGATCACTATTTATATTTCGGGAATAGGCAATACTGTTATCATAGGAGTAAATCTGATGATTTCATCGTAAAGTTCGCCTTTTCTGAACCATATACCCCATCATTCAATTTGCCACACGGCGCTTTTTGTCTATTTTATATTCATCTGAAAAATTTTGTTTTGTCAGGAAATGAAAACGAAATTCAAATTTTTTTTTTAAAATTTGGCAATGAAGCTCCATAAAAGACCGCAGTGTATCCTTGGTTCAGGGAATTCAGTCGTGGTCGTAGTCCGCCGTCTGACGAGATTTGTGAAGGATGTCCAAAATTAGCAGTTGTTCAGAAAACATCGATGCTGTTTGCAATATGATCAACCAAGATCGCCATGTCACCCATCCTAAGATTGGGGCATCCTTAAACATTATTTCCACCAACAAACATACAATTTTACTTGAACACATGGATTTGCAGAAAATATTTTTTTAGAACCCACACAATTTGACAAACGCACCGAAAAAGGCTTGTGTCGACAAAATTTTCAAAAATTTATAAAATATACAAATAGCGCCGTGCGGCAAATTGAGTGATGGAGTATACAGTTTAAAAAGGCGAACTTTACGATGGAATCATCAGATTTACTCCCATGATAACAGTATTGCCTATTCCCGAAATGTAAATAGTGACCCACGTATTGGTTGTCGGCGATTGGGAGCGGTCTCTCCACGCCCTTTTGCCTGCAGTGAGGCGTGGTCGATCCGCCCCCGGCGCCCGACAACCAATGGAGAGTCGGTTGGTTACTCTACCCATCAGCGAGCGCGGAATGTGCCTTTAAATCACTACAGAAGTGCACGAGTTATCAAGACCAGTAGAAGCGAGGCAAATACAACTACTCCGGAACATTTTACTTTTGATATGTAGTGAGGTGAAGTAAGAGCTTTGAAATTTCGTTAGCGAAGGACTAATAAGATGGAAGTTGCAACCGTTCAAAAAATAAGGACAAAATGACCATAGAGGAAGATAACACGCTGCATTCAGATCTAAACGCATGTGCCGAAGTAATGGAATGAGATCATGGTTGAGAGGGCTCTAGCGGGGACCCGTTCTTGTGTTTTCAGGCTCGTTTTTCAATAAGTTCCCGCAATGTCACGCTTGACCTTGGTGTACATCCTTCGCATGACCGCCACCGCACTGTTCCTAGGGTCCTCGGCGCCTTCTCCACGTAATCAGGAGGTCCGAGAGGTTTTTATATTTCGATGAGAATGTTTCTTAGCCAGCGTTGCTTTCATGGATTTCTGCATGCGATTCACGCCGTAAGCAACTACGAGAGTTACTACCAGAAAATCGAGTTTTAGTAGACGATTGTTTCGATTTTTGGGGGAAGCTCCTCTGTTACCTTGTTGCAGTATTCATTAATTATTCAGTGTACATCTGTGAGATCTACGACGCATTACTAGCACGTCAAACATGTAAAAGGATCTTATCTTATAATATTCGACGTCTAATGGATAAGATTGTACCAGCGAAAGCAGTGCAGTGATAAGTCCCACTGTAAAGGTATGGAATCATTTCTCGCATCCACGCCCGCCCAGGCCAGCTAAGCCCTCCATCCCTCCGGGGTCGATGATTTGGTATCAGAATCGCCTGGGAGGATAGAAACGCTGAATCTATATCAGGTGGTCGTTGCAAGTCATTGTGTAGACCAAATGACATTAACCTGCCACCCCGATTCTGAATGGAAGTGGAATGCGCGCAACACGACTAGGAATTCACTGAGTACGAATAGTTTATTCTTTTTACTTCATCATCATGTTGACCTCCTCCCACCCCCTCCCCCCACCCGCAGTTGTTCGATTTGTGAAACCTTTGAAGAAAATCTTTCCTTCAGAGTTACAAGTTGATGCAACAAGTCATATACCATTCGAAAGAGATCCTTCTGTTCTCCGAAATGAGATGTTCAGTTTTTGAGCATGTGAAGTACGAAATAAGCGAAGCGACTTATCAAGCAACCAATTGGTGGAACTCATATAGGAGGTCGGGATAAAGAACGAGACACATGACTGATCGATTTTTCCAGAGTGAAAAATAGTGTTTAATTGATTGCCGCCTTGATCAATTTCCGTCGACAAGCCAATCACTTCGCTAGCCTGAAGATCGGCTCTATTACGACATGCAAAAATAAGCATGTCCTTTTATAGAGTACAAAACTCCCCACTGAGCATTTCACTCTTACCAACCACTTCTCCGCCGCATTTTTTCCTCGGACGTTACCGCTTGCAGTACACGGCAAGAACGACATTGAATCGGGTCCGCTTTCAGAATTTATTTCCGGAGATTGCCTGTGAAAAAAGCCGATTCAAAATTTGATTGGTTTGTGTGCGGCGACGCGAATCTTTAACGCTTTCTTGTGTGGGACCCCATCGGGAAAACAGGTCGTAAATTCGCTCGTCCGTGGAAGAACTCTTTCGCACTATTGCACTACTGAAACCCTCTACTCCCACAAACTTCTTCTAACATTGTCTCGGAACTCACTCCTCATCTTAAAACCCTGCAAAAAAAACACTTCCATTTTTTCAGGGTCGTATATGTTGCACAGAATTCATGTGAGGGCTGAATAATTGCACACGGTCGCGTTCATACTCTGCGTAGCCGGCGGCAAGTCGTGGTTGCTTGTCTGTCCGCCTATGCCACCCTTCCTTTTTGTGTGCGTTGTCTCTGCACCCCCTCCGCGCTGCTCTGCCTCGCAGCTCGCGAACGCAGCACGGCCTTCCGGCGCTGAGTATGATGTGGCCTGATATAGGCTCACACTGAAAGCCACTTTATAGGTCAAATACTCGTCCAGACGATAACATTAGACTACAGCTCCAATAAGCTGGGTCCCAAAAGCAGCAGGAACAATAATTCAAAGGAATCGTGCACGAAAAGTAGATTTTCATCACTAATATATTTGTTGTATTTGCATAACAAAGGCTACATATAGGGTTACAGGGTTACACGGTTACATATAGGGTTACATATAGGGTTACACGCGAAAAAAATGGGAATCTAGCTTAGATACAGTTCCTCGAAGAGGGGCCTCCGAGGAGGTGCTCTCCCCGTCGTTCGCCGCGGTCGGAGACGCATACAGCTGTATCTTTGCCAAATTCTCACCTTTTCGCGTGAAATTTTGATGCGACCCTTTTCAACCAAATACAACATAAATAGATAGGTAGCAGAAAAACCCATTTTCCCGTGCACGATTTGTTTGAGTGTTCACGGAGGGCTGTCCTTAGTATACATGAGCACTAGGGAATCCAAGCAAAAAGTGAATGGCTCAGTTCCTAGAGAGAGACGCGCTCGAAGACTTTTGACAAGGGCTTTTGCTGGTCGGTACATTCCAATGTAAGCTAGCACCTTCCGCAAGCGAAGCGTCGCTTGACTTCTCATTAGTGCCACATAGCGCAGTTCCGCGTGGACTCTGATCGATAGTCATGCACGCTGCGCGGCACATAATTCGTCTGTGCAGGTGTCAGTATAAAGCATACGAGTTCCTCTTCTGAGGTGATTGACATATTTAGTTCTTCTCCACTGTCGTCCTATTTACCAAGTCAATTTCGGTGCTATCGCAGTGGAGGGAGGGGGGGACATCCCACCATGGACATAGTTTTTACACAGGTTCAGAAGGGAAGAAACCCTCTTCTCCCTTCCACTAGGCCTCAGACAAAGCAATGCACCGAAATGCGCAGAATGATCCCTTAAACATCCGGGTGTATGCCATTTTGACAAGAAATTCGCGTGGCCGCGTTGAGCGCGCGACGTAATAGGGGAGCTATGGGCACAGCATGGTATGGGTCCTGACGCGACTGCAGATGAATTGTAGGGCGCCGCCACCGTTGCAGGACCTATCCAATATGGCGCGCATAGCTCGCACCATCGCGGTCGCACCTTTCCCATCCCCATTGCGGTAGCACCTCGTTTTCTTTCGATCTGAACAACCAGTTTTCGTTTTCTGTATATTTATCACTCAAGCTGAAAGTACCATTTGGTGAGTAAGTAAGGTGAGAAACGTTCAACGCTCCTAGTGAGGGCATTGATTCGGTTCCACGTACCTCGATACAACGTAGGGCATTTTTCAAAAACGAACGGGGAAGTTGTGTGTTTCCGTACTCTTACTCATGCTGTTATGCTGCCTAGCGCAAAGACTTTTCCTGTGTTTATCCTTCACGGTCATTAAAACCGTGGATGACGGAAGCAGTGTACTATACAGGGGTGCCAAAAAGGGTAATTTTGCTCACGGCTCACATCCGCCAAGTATACAAAACATAGGGAAACGAAGGAGATGAAAGTATTGGGGGCGAAATAATCTCAAAACGTTCCTCCAGAAACAGGAGCAAGCTGAGACTCACTACTTTCACCTTCATCAATATACGCAGCCTTCAATTGACACAATCGGACTTCAGAGCACCTACGGTATCAAGATCCGCATAAAACAGTGGAGCTAGCTTCCGTGGTAGGTCTTTTGTGTGAAGCTTCCGAAGAATTTGCCCTTCGACTCGTGGAAGGCACAGAGCACTTGCTTCTCGGAAAACGCTGCAATGATCCTAAGTGTCATTTTTCATACCTCAAACTCCCTCCGGAAGGTTTTCAGTAGTAATGACCCATTTCGGTTCTTGCAAACGAAGGATGTTGGGAGCCTGAAAAAAAGGAGTATTCAAGGCAACACCCGATATGAATCTTCTCAGGTACCCAGAGTGAGCGGTCTTTAGTAAGGTTGTGAACGAGAGTAACGAAACTCGGATTTTGCCGTGTTGAGGTGACACATCATGTTCACTGGGTCTAAGCCCCCCATCTTGTTCGTACGGAAGGGTGTTACGGTGTCTAGTGATAGTATGAGGAGTGTGCTTGGCTTTGGAGATGGAAATACCTCTTCAGAATTCGCTGTAGTTTGACTAAAGTAAGGTTGAGTGGAAGAAAAAAAATTTCTGTATTTTTTGGCATCCCCTGTAGACTGCGTTCGCAGATCATTATTTAGTAGTGCAAATTCCTAGCAACATTAGTTCCATCACTCTTCAACATTGACCGACGAAAAACTTCGAAAATTTCAACTGATTACAAACTGCAACTGTGCAAGCCATGCTTCTGGCGACATTGCCAGGCGTTCATCATAATGAATATTCTATTTTGTGAGATAAAGGGACCGTGCACAATATTATTATGATTGTAATTCCTCTTTAAATCACCACGGTCAACTATTTGAACAGAAATACGATATGGTTAAAAATTTCTTTGTTATAGCGTAGAAATCGGAAATCTGAAAGGACAGCAGTTCGTCTGAATTCCCGCCGGACAGCAGTCCAGATAGCAGTTGCCGTAGGGAGTAGTGCGGTGCAGAATTTTGCACCCAGTGTTAATTTTGAATACTTTCCGCAGTGCACTATCGGTCACGTGACCGCGGCTGATTCGATCAGCAACCCTGTTGACCACGCCCACGATACCCACGTGGACAAATTCGTGAAAATGAATCTCTTCCGGAGTGTGGATTCCCCATAATAACTTTGCAGGTGATTTGTAGCGAACAAACACGTCACAACTTCCTGAGGCAAAGGGAAAACGGGGGCGGGGAGGTTGAAAAAACTTGAATTTTCGCGAGCGATTCCTTCAGTAGGAGGGCGAGACCACTCTTAAAAATGTGCGGAACTATTCGGCTATTACAACCCCAGTGGGGGTCGATTGGGGCAAAAAAATTTTTTTCTGCTAAAACTTTGCTTACAGGGGTAATTGAGGCTCCTGATCACGAATATCACATTAATTTTCAACGTTGGCGCCATTTTGCACCAAAATGGCACAGCTATTGCACCAAGGTCATTCTCACCAAATTTGCTAGAAGCTTGGTTAGAGGGGTTATCTGGTGCCCTGATCACGAATATCACATTGGTTTTGAACGTTGGCGCAATTTTGCACCAATTTGGCGCAACTATTGCACTGCTGCTAACACTCTTCACAGGTTTTGTCACACACATGTAAAAAAGGTTTATACAGTCGGTTTGAAATTAATGGTTTTACAGTCATTAACAAAAAAGGTTTGAAAACGAATGCGATATTCGTGATCAGGAGCCTCAATTACCCCTGTAGGCAAAGTTTTAGCAAAAATTTTTTTTGCCCCAGTCGATCCCCACTGGGGTTGTAATAGCCGAATAGTTCCAAAAGTGCTCAAGCGATCAATGTGTAGCGTTCTCTTCGTTGGAAGCTCTGGAAAAACTGTTTTTCACGGTTTTGATAACACAAGTCATACTTTTTTTGCATAGAAATAACCCCTGTTTTTTATTGGTCATTCCATAAGTAGTGTCGCTTTTTTGAACGAGTTTTTTTCCTATAAAGTTACACGTTTTTGTAGCATTTTATATATATACCATTCGGAATGGATTTCGGAATGGATTTTCCTGCTCTACAGAATGACACGACCAGCTTTTTTTGTCCGTGTGTTCAGGTTGGCGAAGTAGTTAGTTGACGAAAGCTGTCCAAATCGGCAGTTAATTAAAAACTATATTTTGCTCTGGGAGAATTAACCAGTCATGTGTCCCGTCATGGCTCTAGGCTGCTCAGGGTTTTATGCTCGATGATTGGTGATTTCTAAACGCGTAAATATGCCATTGGAAGCAAACCACAAACGAGCCACAAGTAAATCAGGGGCAGTATTCATAGTGAAAGAAGTTACTGTGAGAGGTCAGTTAGCATTTATCATGGGCGATGTTCATTTCCCCCCATGCCGGGCTATAGAACTATGGGGAGAAATTCTGAATTATTTACACTTTTAACAGATCTCTTCTAGGGATCTAAAGACCAGACATTCTTAGAAAGCCTTGAACAAACGGAATGGGGTGAGCTATAGTCTCGTGCGCCACGGCAATGACCCACTATGCTATGCTGTTACGCGCCAGCGATTACTACATTAGCGTTCACTAGAGCCGTTTCTCAACGTTCATTGAAGAATCGGGTGAATCGGGCTATAAATTCGATTCACGCAGACAGTCTCGTCGAAGGTATCTGTGACGATAACCCACTAACTGACAGTTGGGAGCGAAATGCAATTCAGCGGTCGTCCGTGGATGGCTAAATATGGCGTGCTCGCCATTCCTCGACCCCTGCCTATAAGACGTGCATCCACTTTTTGAGGACTAATAGGGACCATGAGCGCTTGATAAATTCCCGAAAACCATAGCAATCCGCATACTTTTCAACTGGACCCGTCCAATCCCTCGAGAATTTCTGCTGGTACTCAAAATTTGAAACACTATGTGGTTCGCAATAGAGAATGATCCTACGGACATGCTATGTGATAATGCATCCTTTGTTACGGCGCTTTCTTAGGTGTCGGTCCCCCGAAGTGAGGGGTGTACGTCCATGGGCGGGGTTATCTGGTGGGAAAGCCCTCTCAAAGGTAGGTGCATGTCACGTTTGAAGGTGGTAAGCGACTCTAGTATATTATAATTTAGCGGGGTCATCAGATGGGTGGTGTTATCCGGGGGGAATAGGATCGAGGTGGACGGGGATGTGTATGTCATTGATCGAGAGTGGTAAGTAGAATTCAAGTAGCAATGGGTGGGATCGTCTTGAAGGGTGGAGTCGTATGTTGTGTGGACCCTTGAGCAAAGCTCTTCCAAGTGGGAACTATAGAATGATGGACGCAGTGAGGAATGAATGGATGCATTAGTATAATTGCAATACGCAAGGACTCAGTATTGTGGGCTAGGTCTGTGCGTAGACAGGCCATTCTTTAGTACTGACTGATCTATCGGCCACCATACACTGAGAGGATTTTTTTTAAATTTGAAGTCCAGCGCAATATTTGTAATGTTTTTGTTTGAAGAAATTTAGCTAGTTTTCTAATATTAGGAATGCTTCCTGTTGAATTCTTGCCTGCCTCAATCCCACCTACCGCTTTGTTTTGTGATGGCGCGTCACAGAACGCATGAATGAATATATAAATGAGTAGGTACTAAATAAATGAATAAATAAACAAGTAAATAGTACTTCTTATGCTAAATCAAAGTATTTCATCGATGCCTATCCTTGCTGTCGAATTTGAGCAATAAGGACTGTTCACGTCAAAGGTGAATGTGGTAGCTCCTCTAAACGTCTCTAAGCTCTTTTCTGATTTCACTAACAGCTTTCGATTTACACTTCGAGCCTATTGGTGTTATTAAAAAGGTCATACTACTTTTTAGAGTAATGAATTATGTCCTGATCATAGTGATTTTGCTTTTCAGGGCCGTTTCAATCCTATCGAAAGTGAAAAAGACAACCACTCTGAACACATCGACCCAATTGTGGTACCTTGAACTACAATTTAGCGTAGATTGTGTGACGGCTGAACGCCCACACTCATACGATTTATGGTGATAGCAAATGATTGAAAGGCTTAGTGAGCAAGTAAGAAAGGCCCATTATTTGCTATCACTAACCTTTGGCCAGAATCTTTGAATGTCTGAAAAGGTCATGCGGCATCCAATTGATAGATATCGCATTCAAAGGCCTGCATATTACCGGTGAATTGCCATTAAATGGGTTGTACATCGTTAGGAGGCGTTGTTTTTTACTCTCCTATCTCGGGACCAACCCAATAGGTGATCTGTAAAACTTTAAACTATTTGAGAACTCCTGGATTACAACCAAAGACTTTTGGAAATGTGCAATCTCTGTTCGCTGAAATCTATGCACCAGTAAATCCACAAGGACCTATTAGACGGACAAGTCTTCTGGGATGCGCCATGCGTTTGATTTTTATCTCCGATTCACAGCTATCTATATTTTTCGTTCCAAGAGTAGACAACTCGCAAATAAACACACATTCGAGTTTTCGCAGATCCGTGGACCAAATGCATAGCTTAACCTGGAATTATTATCGTCTCTGGCGGGTTTATACTATTTGAGCGTGCGGATTAAAGTGGTTTGTGACCATGCGACGGAGCAGCTGTATCATTCACATGAAACAAGATGAGCTTAAATCACTGTTTAATGTTAGTTCCAGAACGGTGGGTACCGACGTGAAGGTGAGTGCCGATTGGTCGAATTTTCGCTTCGCAGCGCCGCGAAGCGAAAATTCTTCTGTACTAAGTACGGATCTTTTGGAATTCCGCTCAAGGCGCGGTGGGCTGGTACCGTGAAGGATCTTCAAAGCTTCGAAAGTTTGCCAGTGGTTGCTTTTTCAGCAGATAAAGGTGCAAACGACTTGCACTTACCGCGCAAAAATTCGACGAATCGGTACTCATCCCCGACGTGACGAGTAAATGGCTCAACCACGTCATCGAATTCCATAAGCGATCAAGTGCATGGCGCGTTCCCGAATTTCTCCTAGCTGAATTATTATATCAGTTTTTATACGGTGTGTGTGCCGACGTTCACATTACTGTTAACGGGTCATACGAACGGCTGTGTGATGACGGTTTGACTGCGGCGACGTATTTAGATGAAATCGCGATGGTGAACGTTGAAACGACCCGGTGACCAGTTATCTGCGACCACCCTACACATAGCGACCGGTCCTCGTCTGTCGTCGTAGAGCGTGAGGTTTCCGTAATACTTTAATTAACGAGCTCGAGAACACCTTACTTTGACCTGTTTCCGTGTTTTACTGCTGTGAATCGCTCTCCCGATTCAAATTGGTTCGTAGAAGAAAACTTCTTGTCTAATTTTGTATTCCTCGGCGGCTATTTAAGAGCGCCTCGGCTATATAATCAGTGGCTCTGTTTACCCCAAATTTGTTCCTTTGCAATGTTAAAGCTTCTTTTATTGTGGGAACTTATTGTGTTGTCTGACAGCTGATCAGTGCAGGAGAATTAGTGGCGGCCATTTTTGGTTGTAAAATAATAGGTCTTCCGGCGTTGGCCAAGCTCTTTCTGTGATGCATCATGCATTTTACTGCCAATGGCATTTGAAAGAGTGTTTGGTTTCTACAATGAATTGCGGGCTTCATCCGAGGTACAAGTCAATGTTTTCTATCCTTCCATATAAGCCTGATGCTGATTGAGTGACCAAGCCTGATGGTGATTGAGTGATCAAGAAGGTATAGAAAGTTAGGTACGCCGCCGCTGTTATCAGTGATACATATTAGGTTGAAAGGGAGTTTTGGTCAATTTTGCACTTCCAACTTCGGGACATTATAACTCGGCTCTGACTGCATCTTTTCTCACAGATTAAGCACCATTCGATCCACTACACTTTTGGCAACATTACTTATACTTGCTCATCCCATTTTGATGTAGGACTGACGATTTATATTGCTTGAAATCAAAAAACTCGACTCCAAATCACCATTCTTTCTGAACACACTGCTGTTGAAGAAGTTGTCCAGATGTTTGGGAAAGTGGAGCTCAGGTAGGGCTAGATCTGTTGAATATGCTGGACTGCTGGAAAGAGGGCTTCAGCCCGCAATTGCTTCAGTTGGTGGAAGACGATTTTTGCATTATGCTCTCGCGCATGGCTGCTCCAAGGGGTCATGCGGCACCCATTTTTTGGTTTTTTTTTTTCAAATAGAAGCTACTTGATGTACTTAATCAAATTTATGTGGCGAAAGCCTATACGATAGAATATCCCTCGTAAGTACATAAAAGCGCTCATCGCTGCCTGCTATTTTAATTGAAGCAATTCGATCAGTTGAAACTTCGACCAACTCGTTCTCACTTCTGCAGACCTGAAACCGAGTCAGAGTGCTCCATCCAATGCTTTAGCCCCTCCCCTTGCACATTTGTGGTCGCTTTGGCTGGGACTCGACTGAACAGAAACTTATGAATCATGTGGGTGGGAGGGACCATCTGGTAAGTAAAAAGCCATTGCTTTTAGCTCCAGCTATATGCTTCAGCATTCAAGTGCGATGGAGGGCTACGTCGTGATGGATGTAGTTTTCAGAAGGAAGGGCACAGTTGTCTGGTGCGGCGTAGGAAATGAAACACTTGTGTTGGTTTCTTTCTATAAAATTTTACCTGCATACAAGGAAAAGTTGTAGCAAACTATTGGAACGTTTTAGTAAGCTAGAGACTCTTGATTTTCTATAATTTCTTCTAAAAATAAGAGTGAATTCTTAGGAGGGTCTTTTAACGATGGGTTGGCTCGGTCTCCGATTCGCACGGGGCCTTAGAAACCAACACGCGCCTTAGAAACTCTCTCTGCGCTGTGAACATTAGAAAGCATCATCAGCGAAAAACTAACTTGCCCTCCCCTTTCGCTAACAAAGCCCTCCTCCTTTCGGAATCGAAGAAAGGAAGAGATCCCATCCCTCCGGTTTTGAGCCAATCCATTTTGCCCTTTTCTTTATTTCCGTATTGGTGAGCACATGGACTTTCCTTCTCTATGATTTTTCGATAATCGGCCCCGACTACCTCTTCCACTGGCTCTTCTTCAAATTCACATTTTTTTCTCAAATCAACCACGATTATATGAGGCGCAGACAGCTGAGGATTTGATCTGCTGACTGTGTGGCTGGTGCCAGCAGCTTCACCAAATCAAACCTTTGGCTCTTGACATTAATGCATGTGCATATGTGCAAGCTATTGAGTTGATTAGTGGCCTAACTCGCGATAATGTGTGCTTTGAGATTTTGAAGATGGAGAACCAGGGCAAGCCAACTCGTGACGTTTATTTTTGTCATACTATTTGATGAAGCTATCCAAGATGCATTCGAAATGACACGATATCTCCTTTTCAAGGCTTAACTTCGGCAGAGACGGGCTTTCGATTGCGATATCTAAGATTTAAAGTCCTCTTCTTTTCAATACTTCTCACTCTTATCATTCTTTCTCTAACTTAACACCTTCCCCTACTTTAATTCTATCCAAAAAGAATTCAAAAAACTTTCAACCGAATTCCTGTCTCGAAATATCTGAAGATGAGCATTTGAGCATGTGGATTTAATGACATGAAGTAATTGTGACCGAAGCGGCAGAAGCGACGACCAGTTGTAAGATCACCAGTGAGAGCTACCGGCGCTCGCACTCGCTCCACTCACGCTCACGGCGTGTCCGCTAGGGTAAAAAAGGTTTCGCACTCACAATGTTTGCCCAACAATCAGTTTCATTCACCATGTATCGGAATCCCCTGGGAATGAAGATTTTTTTAGCCTGCCATGTCGGTAGAATTTGCACACGCATACGACCTTTTGAGCGAAAGCGGAGTTTACGAAAAGTCCCTCCCCCACGGGTGTGTAGACTTATGTCGAATTTTCGCGCGGCCGTGCGCGGCGTTCAGCGCCGCGGATTTCTTCTCGTGTGATCGCTTGCATTGCAACACTCCCTGTAGAGCTTAATGCCCTAAATGATTATTTCTCAATTAGCATTATTATCATATAATGCTATCATCGTTTCTGTTACTTTTATATTACTATTTTGTCGTTCTAGGGCACAAGATTTATTGTTTATAGATAATAATGGAATAGACATCTATATCTTAAAGGACCTCCATGGTACCAGACCCTCGCGTACTGAACGGAATTCCAACCGACCGCGGCAAGTTGTGCTGATGGCGCCGCGAGTGCGACGTCGCAAAGCGAAAGTTCGACGTAAGTCTACTCACCCCTCCCCCACGGGCTTTCACCAGGAATGAAAGTCGGAGCTTCCCTCTTATCCCTGCTATTCCTTTTCAGATGCTGCTGCAATTTCGCCGTCGCCGCGAAAAGATCCAATTCTATCGAAGCATTTAAGCGCTATACAAAACTAAAGTATGAGGTCAGAAAGACAAATTCTATATGTGCTAAGAACGGGACCACAAATTGGGAACCCAACCAATGGCCTGTAGGACTATTGTTGTCTCAACTACCCACATAATTCAACGTGCCAAAAATGAAATTCGCCAGCTCGTTTTTCGGGATCGAACTGGCTCTCAGTGATTCCTTCGTGGTGATTCGGTCTCACAATCTGTCACAGTCGTCATAATAAACTGATGTTTCATTCAAACGCGCTGTCAATTCGGGTCAATGCAGATCACATCGCTTCCGCCGACATGCGCCATTTTCTTGCATCCGGTGGATGAAGGCTCTCAAAGATGTTGCTTGTCAGCCTTTCAAATCGCTGCGGATAAGTTCTCCGGATATGAAAGCTAACCTTCACAAACATATATATGATCCTTTAATTAGATAAAGGCAAGAAGAAGGCCAAGCTACTCGCCAAGCTAACTTGATCTTGTGTCCATTTAATAATCCCTTGATTAGGGTCAAGCATTGTTGAGGGGAATCTCCGAGAAGGGCCGTATTCTGTCAGATGAGGAGGGGTCGTGATTCTCAAAAAGCTCCCCACGTTACAATGCTCAGCCCTGCTCTTCGTATACATCATTGGATTTTATTTTATCTCTATCTTCACATTGGATTCAAGGTACCAAAAGTTAAGGACATTAGGAGGAGGTATTTTTTTACGGTATGGGCATAGGGTAGCTTGCAGTTCATCTGTTGCTCATTTTATTAGACTCACAATTTTTCCTAAGCTTTCACTTATTATCCCATTTCATTGCTTCACTTGTTCGTTGCTATGTGCGTTTCATGTGTTTAACATAATCATTAACAAAATTGAATAGGCCCTGCACGACATCAAATGACAGTGATGTCGGCCCGCGTGAAGCGTGCAGTGCGAGGTGAAATGCGTTAGGATCGCAATAGCTTTTCTTTTCTCGCAATTGTTCCAATGGGGTATTTTTCAACGCGTTTTTCTTTATACATTGTCTTTCTGAGTTCGAATGTCCGCTTACAGAGAATAATGTTTTGAAATACGCTTTCCTTCTTTGCTCTCCTACCCTCCCCCCCCCGGTGCTTTCAAGAATTCCTGACCTGCTGCTGGGTGACCTTTGCTCTACAGGTACAGGTGAATAAACCATGCCGTGTCGATAATCGATTTATATTTAAATATGTATTTTCTGTATAATTTATGTCATTATTTCTTGCCTTTTAGCATTTTTGACCATTTTTCCTTCGCAGTGTCCTCGAAAGAAATCGAATAATAGCGCGAGAGCCATTTTATATCATTTCCTTTACTGTATGCGATATAAACCATGAGTCACTCAACACGATGCAGTGGTCAAACTGTTATCAATGATTTGTGCGTCTATAGATTGCCTGTATTCGTTCACCCAGCCAATCAATCGCTTGTCGGGGTTGCCCTGAATCGGGTGGGTGACCTTATGTCGAATTTTCGCTTTGCGACGTCGCACTCGCGGTGCCATCAAGTTGCAGCTCGGTTGGAATTCCGCTCAGGATGCAAGGGGCTAGTATCATAGAGGTCCTTTGAAGAATTGACTGTTTATCTCATTATTATCTGAAAACAATAAAATTTGTACCCTATAAAGACAAAATAGTAACATAAAAACTAAAAGAAACAAAACCAGATGATAACAATCATAATCAGGAAATAATTTGGTCGTATACGCAATTTACGCAATCACACGCGACGAAATCTGAAAATTCGACATTGGGCTTTCCTCCCTCCTCTCCTGAATCGATCGTTTTTAGAGATCTTGACCTGCGTCATTTGAAAGGTGTGATTTTATTGCAATTTGATGGGTTCCGGTTCAGTTTAGTGAACGAGCGGTGACCCCCTGTAATTATAAGCATGTTGTAATCCCATAAATCCCTCAAGCATAGGACAAACGGCCATTAAATTTTATCGATTTCGCCACTGTTCGCTTTCATCTGTGATGAAGGGTTTTTTGTTTGGTTTTGATTAAAGCCTACATGTGAAATAAGAGGGGGTTGAAGGATACCGTGGCCCGTGGCTTTCGGCCCTGCACTTGTCAATGGCTTGAGTGAAGCCACTGCCAGTGATTTTGTTGCTCTATTCATCACAAAGCTTCAACCAATCAGTGTTAAGGTCAGGGATTGGGTGCTGCCCGGTTTGGAATGACAAAAAGGCTCGTGAATCAGTTGTTGGCCCTCTGGCGTGCAGCCTTAGGTCGAATTTTTGCACGACCGCGCGCGGCGAGCGGCGCGGCGGGTTTCATCGCGTGTGATTGCGTACATTGCATTAAGCGAAAATTTTACATAAGGCTACACACCCTTGGCCCTCTAATCGTCAGATCCTTGTGTAAATCATATACATGGCATAAAATGTCAAATATAGTGCGCATAATCACCCTATTTGATTGACAGCGGTAAAGAGCACGGACGGTGAGCGCGATTTTCCGCTTTGCATCCCCTTTTTCACAAAAATTGCAACCTTCACCTTCTCGATCTCGTTCTGTCGCTGTAAAATGGGCTTGCTCCTGCTCTTTGAAGTTCTTTTCGAATTTTTCGAAATCCTTCAATCTCCGTTGCCATTTCTATTTACCTTTTATCTACCTTTGTTTTACCGGGAATTTTCATTTAATCGACTTTTCAGTAGCCTTTTAATTCAGCCACTTTTCTTTTTATTGACTGTAAGATACCAAATAGTTTCCAGTTTTTTTTAGGAATAGATAGTGACGATTTACTCTAGCAAAATGGGCTTATTCCTGTTCTAGCAGAGCTTACATACCCATCTCTACCCTCTCCGAGCAAGCGCTGCTTCATTTTAGCATAAATTAATTTATACCGAAGTCAGATGGTGAGACAGGAGTGCTGGCTCGCAGATTGAGTGGCTTTCCAAGTAATTTTTCGTGCTCATTTAGATGCCTTGATGGGTGGCATGCATGGCGCAATCGGAAAGAATCGAGTCGATGCCGAGCCAATTACTCTCCATTTTCCGCCACAAATAACCTACTACTTTGAATACGAGACAGTGCAGTTCAGTGACCAATTGGGTCCTGTGATGTGCATGATTGGTGGTCGCTAATTCGATAACTAAACGAATCAAGTGTTCCATCCGTTTGGGTCATGTAATAGATACAAAACTCGTCTGAAAGCCTTCTATAAGATCAGCTGACTGTGCAATCACTGGTGGTGATGTTCTTGATGAAGCTATTTAATATTCTGTACAATCCCCCAAGTAGATGGATGGTACGTGGCGTATCCCACAAGCTACTATTCTTGTACAATTTCATGTATTTGTTTGCTCTTTGTGAACCGATAAGATTCTGCGAATTGCGGTTTTCGAGAAATATATGAACTTGACAGAGTGAAAGTTGTCGCTATTATGGCGCTAATTAGTTTCGATGCTCAGTTCCTGCCCCTATCAATCTACAGAGGAAGCCAAAAAAAAGTAATTTTTTTCCTCCGTTTCCAACTCCCTTAGTCGAACGTCAGCTAATTTTGACAGGGTATTTCCATCCCCATATTCAAGAGCCCACCTCGTACCACTATTAAATTCCGTAACTGCCTTCTGCACGAGCAGGATCGGAGATTATTCCGAGTGAACATGATATATCCCTCAACTCGGCAAAATTCGAGGTTTCGCCACCCTCGTTCACAACTTTGCTGAGGTCCGTTCACCCTGGGTGCCTTTGGGGATTCTCATTGAGATTTCGTTTTTTCGTGCTCCAACGTCCTCCGTACCTATGAACCAAAACGTGCCATTACCATTGAAACCCCTTTGGAGGGGGTTTGAGGCATGAAAAATGACACTTGGGATCATAGCAGCGTTGTCCAAGCAGCGGAGCTCTGTGATTTCTATGAACCGATGGGTCAGTCTCCGGGGAGCTTCCCACGAGAGATCTACCACGGAAGCTGGCTCTGCTGTTTTAGGCGGACTTTAATGCCGTAAGTACCCTATAGCCCGACTGTGCTAACTGATGGCTCCATATTTTTGTGCAGCGAAAGTAGTGGGCCACAGCTTTTTCCTGCTTTGAGAGGAACACTCCAGGAATATTTTGCTTCAATACTTTCGTTTCTTTCACTAGCTTCTGTTTTGTATACTTAGTGGAAGTGAGCCGCGAACAAAAATTACTTTTTGTGGCACCCCCTGTATTCTTTCCGGTAGGGGGTACACAATATTTGGACATGGCTTGATCCCATCGAAAATAGAAATTGAAGAAGGAGGTTTCAATAGACGAAAATTCCAAAAATCGGCGCACGACGTGAGATCTCTTGTGACGTTAATTTTTAGCGGTGGACAAGTTTTCTCGTAATAATTGTCGACGCTGAGTTTTGATTTGCATTCGGGCCTTTCGTAAGGTGATACATAATGTGCAGGGCACAACTCATTTCACATGAGCAGAACGCCCATTTGGAGGCGGAGTCGAAGCGCATAGGCGGCCAGGAAGTACTTTTGGAACCTCAACACTTCACTTTTCGACACGGTATTTTGTTAGGGCATTCTCTTTACTATTCCATTATTTACGAGGTACGGAATAAATTATACCCCCCATCCTCTTCTATAAACACTAATAAACAAAATAATGGTTTTGTCATTCTGTCTGTTGCGTCACTTTTATCTTCTATGTGCCGTAAAAGTTATGTTGGTCCCGAGTCTTGAGCTTGATTGGCTTCACGGCTTGCTCTGTACATATATGTACAGTAGCGCTCAAAAGTCTGTGGCCAAATGGTTTTTTACTTGGGTTTTTCACTTGAAACTTTTTTTGCAACTGCACCAATCTAAGAGAATTTTTGTATGTTGTACTTGGAGGCACTGCATACTAATTATACAGTGCGTATCAAAAATATAGACGCACCCCCAAAAATAGCGTAACTGAGTTTCGTAGGAACTCACGACCAATTTTTCTGTGACTATCGTAATCAGCATGCTCGAAAACCTAGGTTTACCACATTTCATATATATCGGAGAAAAATTGGGCAGATTTTAACCTTTGGCTCCCATATGCACTGTATCAAAAATATAGACGCACCTAACGAGTCAGGACAAAAGAGGGACATATGCCAAGAAAAGTTGCTGTTTCAAAAAAGGAGTAAGTAGTAGTAAGTGTTCTCCATAATAACCTAAAATGCCACGTGGTCCAATTTTGTCGGAGGTCGAGCAGGCTCAGATCCGCGCCCTGCACACAGCCGGTCTGAGCTATGTGAAATTGCTCGCCAAATGCGCCGCTCGTCAAGGGCCGTTGACCGTTATTTACACTCACCGGAGTCCTACGGGAAGAAGAAACGTTCTGGCAGGCCGAGTAAGCTGACTCCTCAAGAAGAACGTCAGATCGGTCGGATGGTGTCCAATTCTCTAGTGTGTGTCAGTGACGTTCGAGCCAGTTTACTGACTGCCGCCTCCAGAATGACGGTGTGGAGAAGCATCAAGCGCAACAAAAACATCGTGCGATGTCTTCTCCGTTCGGCTCTGCGGCTCACACAGTCCCACAAAGAAGCCCGCCTGAAGTTCACCAAGATGAACATGGCCACGGGTTGGTCAAGGGTAAGGGTCTTTTTTTTACAAGGCTTCCTTCATCGAAATTTGTTTCCCAGGTGATATTTTTGGACGAAAAAAACTTTAATCTAGACGGTCCAGACGGCTACGCTTATTATTGGAGGGATCTACGCAAGGAACCGAGGTTACTAAGCAGACGCAATTTCAGTGGAGACAGTGTCATGGTGTGGGGAGGATTCCACTAAAGAAGGAAGCTTGAGTTAGCTTTTGTCTCAACATGCATGTCTTCCTGGGACTACCAGGATGTACAGGAACGTCACCTGCTACTGTGCTGACGGATCGGGGCGACGATGAATTCATTTTCTAGCAGGATAACGCCTCCATCCATGTGAGCCGGTCTACAAAATCGTGGTTAAGCGAGCGGAATGTAAATCTTTTGGACTGGCCTGCGTGTTCTCCTGACCTAAACCCGATAGAGAACATTTGGGGAGTCTTAGTCCGACAGATATACAGCCAGAAAAGGATCATCGCCAGCGTAGGAGACCTCAAAGTGGCGATCGTTCAGGCTTGACACCGTATGGACCCACAGTTCCTGAACAGACTTGTACAATCGATGCCACACCGTGTCTTTTAAGTTATTTCCAAACATGGAGGACCCATTAATTATTAGTGTGCTTGTATTGTTTTGTTATGATAATAAATGATAAGGTGCGTCTATATTTTTGATACAGTGCATATGGCAGCCAAATGTTAAAATCTGTTCAATTTTTCTCCGATATACATGAAATCTGGTAAACCTAGGTTTTCAAGCATGCTGATTACGATAGTCACAGGAGAATTGGTCGTGAGCTCCTACAAAACTCAGTTACGCTATTTTTGGGGGTGCGTCTATATTTTTGATACGCACTGTACTATTTTGGCGTTCAATGGTGTAAGTTACGTGGTTAAATGCAATTTTTTGTTTTTGAGTGCCATCGCTATGCCGTCCCGATGTGCCGCTGTCATCAAAAGTCGTGGTCTTTCTACAAGATAGTGATGTTCTCTGAGGCTTGCTCGTTTTGTTTTCGTAAAGAAGCCGTTCCTATTGACCAAGCCTTTTTCTTTTTTTGGGTGGTCTTGTAGTAAATTCTTGCAAAAAAACCATGAAAAGTGTGGAGCGGCACTCAAGTAAAAGGAAATATTGACAATAGGTTCAGGCACCACACATCAAAATTTTGTCAAATCTGGTCGTGTAGAAAAAAAGTTATGGCAAAAAAGTTTTAGCCGAAGACTTTTGAGCGCTACTTACATACATGCACCCAAGTTTTACAACCCAATATTTTTTCTAGATGCAGCGGCTGCTGATCTTCTCGATACTTTGGGCGGCAGTTTTCTCATTACAAAAACCGGATCTATACGTATGGTTGGAGCAGAATAGCTACATATGTAGGTTATACGTTATTTTGAAACAGTCAATATTGCAGAATATGTTTTAAAAATGTTCTAGTGAAATTAAATCACATCAAGTAGTTACTATTTATGCTATTTTTTTCACGTTTGTTTTCTTTAGCATACCCAGCTCCCTTTTTTATCTGGCGTACTTTGAACCATTACATTTTGATTTTCGAAGCAACTTCTTGTACTCCTGAAGTCTATTCCAATGATTGTGAGACATCTGCGAGACGCGCGCGGTTGCGGTGCGCTGCTCTCAGCACTACGAAATTGTGCGTACGCATGAGGAGCTCGCGTTCGTGTTGGCGTTTGTATCGCAGGAGATTAGATTGGTTTGTAGGATACACGAAAGAGCGTACCCTTCCCAACACAGTGTCTCTTGCAGGTGATCAATCGTTATCTGGAAATGCTCCACGATTTTTGACACCGGACGAATCAAAGAAGTTCAAATGCGAGTGTGGTGATCCACTGATCAGCCATTCAGCCTGTTCACGTAGTGGTGAAGAATTGCCGGCCTGTACTGAGAGTGAATCACACTTTACTTTGCCATGCCTTCGCTTCTACCAGTTGTCCCACACTCAATAATGATCAAAAACCTGTTTCAGTTCCTGATTTATGTATGAGGGAGTACATCATATTATTCACAGAGACAGCCGATCGACTTTCGCGTAAGATCCTTCGCATGCTCTTGAACATTTCATTTATTTATGATCATGCTTATTTAATTATAACGTCCCTTTCTATGGCAAAGGCGCTTAACTGGGAGAAGTGGAGCCACGACATCACGGGTAGTTCTTAAACGGATTCTTGACTCATTTTTTTACTGAGCTAACTAAGTCTTCCAATTCGATCTATTGTAAAAAAGAAATCATATCCAAGTATCACCACGATTTCGAACGGAAATCCATGTGCGATGCATTCTAAAAGGTTTCGATCAACAATGAACACATAACGCATTTTATTGACTGGTCGTTTTTGGACAGTAAGAAGAGGCGCCGCTAGTGCATACGTTGTCCCGAGATCAGTTCCAGTATGATATCCTGATCAGGCTCTTCACAGCACTCCATTGTTAATCCCTATGAGACCCGTAAAGGGAGGTAATACTGCTGACTCATATCTTTCGCAAATCTGTGTCGAGGTCAAAAGCGTCTAAATGTCATTATCGGTTACATCCAACATAAGTCGAGCACGTCAAAATGAGTACCTTGCGCTTTGATTGTTTTATAACGAATTCTCGATGTAAAAGGGGATCCAAACATACAGGTACAACCCCTGGGTACCAGATCCGCATAGTGCACGACGGGAAACCTAATTAGCCTCCATTTTGTGACAAATCGAATCTGGTATCACTTGATTACGGGTGTGCATCATGACACTCGAACTGGGTCACTGCGCTTTACAAGTGTTTTGCTGGATCCAATGTGAGTTCGTTGCACGCTAAGGGGCGCGGCCTTCGAAACCTTGAGTGACGCCACCAAGTTCGAGTGTCGTGCCTATTCCACTCTTTTCAGAGCCGCTGACGACCAGAGCTAGCACCACGACTACCACGGCAGCACCCACGACGACTGCGTCGACTACCACAAGCCGTCGGCCATCGACGTCGTTCAAGCCGCTTCAACAACGACAAAATCCGTCGCGACGGCCATCAAGCAGAGAGTTTGTGTTCAGAACCAGATTGCCTGGGCTACTTTCGACAAGAAGGCCATTTAAAAAGCAGATGTTCACTTTGCAGGTAAGATACCGCTAGGTTGCTGTTATTCCTTGGAAACTTCGATTCACACGGTGTGTGCACTTATGACGGATTTTTGCGCGGCCGCGCGCGACGAGCGGCTCAACGGGTGCGGGTACCAGTGTAGGACATGGCAACCGCCGAGCGAGACCGTGTGGCATGGGTGTGAGTGTAGAGGTGACGCAGCTACGCTCTGCCGGGTTCCCAAGAGCAATCGATCCGGCAAGTCGTACTGATGGCGCCGCGAGTGCGACGCCGCGATGTGATTTTCCGTCGTATGTGCACACCCCGACACACGAGGGTGCAATTGTACAATCGTCGTGCGCGCTCTCACTCGAGTGCGCTATTTTCTCATAGGCCTGTGAATGGTAACAGATCCGCGTTGCGGAGGGAAAATAGCTCAGTCAAGTGAGAGTGCGCACGTCGACACTGCCGCCATGCGATCTACAACCTCAGCCTTGCCTTTGCGATCCTTAGTAGATCATTTCTGTTTCCAGAATCGCTTTCCATTCACACGACGGCCATCTCTTCGGACTCGTGAACGTGCTCGTCCATTGCCAAGGCTTCTACCATCGTCACGATTTCGTTCCACGTTCAGGGAATTCCCATCTAGAAGACGTCCATCTACGGCCGCATTTATTAGAACTACCAGATCCACTACTTTGGAAGCCATGACCACTCCAGAAGTGACCACTCAGGAAACTACAAGCTCTCCGGAAACTACCACGACTACACCGAGCACCACCACTACCACAACAGAGAAGCCGACCACCACGACAACGACCCCACTGCCTTCCACTACAACAACAACAACTACTACTACTACTACCCCTACTACAACTGCAACCACGACTTCTCCCGCCACTACTACGACTGTAAGCACCACGACTGCGACTACAACAACGACCACTACACCTAAACCGACGACTACCCCTGAACCTACCACCACTACTACCACCACGGCAGCGTCTACTACTAAAAAGCCAACCACAACGGTGGTACCCACCAGCCCACAGACTTCACAACAGACATCACCTCCTAGTATCCTGGAAACCATCAAATCGACAAAGACCGAGTTGCTTCTGACGGAACTGACTAACAGAATCCGAGCACTTGGTAGCAAAGAGCCAGAGCATCCATTGATGGATCTCAAAGAGTTCCTTATGGCTAAAGGACGGCTCTCAAGGGAACCTGATCGAAGTGCTGAGCCGTCGACGACAGCTCCAACTGTAGCCACAGTAGCTTCCACCACTGTAGCTCCAACTTCTACGACGACGGTAGCTCCAACGACGGTAGCTTCGACCACGGTAGCTTCGACGACGGAAGCTCCGACAACGACGGCTACCACGACTTTGACCATAGCGGAAGCAGCGACTGCGAGGAGGGAGATGATAGTGCCAAGCTCGGTGGTGGCGGTGGATGGAGCAATTGGACACAGGTCGCGAGAAACCTCTTCAAGGATCTCTGAGCTGGACTCGGCAAGGCATTGGGGAACTGTAAAAAAATCTGTTCTTCCTCTGGATCCAGCAATGTTATCGGTGAAACTTGAACCGAATGATCATAACAAAGGAGAGGAAGAGAGAGCCATGAAGAAGGAACCAGATGAGGGAAGGAAGCATGGAACAGAATCGGATAACAGCCCGGAAACAATTACGCCGCAGCAAATCATTTTCGATGACCCTGTGGTAGCAGTACAGGTAGAGCGGCGACCTGTAGAGGGATCGGCAGTACCGAGGAGGAACGCCTCCACCACTGATGTTCCTGAACCATTGCATTCCGTGAAAGAGCCTACCGTGACTTTACGATCTCATGCTGAAGCTATTGAATATTTGAAATCAAAGATCGAGGCACTGGAGAAGAGATTGTTTGACAGGTGGGCATTTAGAAAGCCTTCAAAAAAAAAAAAAGTTGGATTTTGCTAGCTGCAAGACATTACGTGGTGCATTTTGCAGTAAATGTCAGCGGAGACAAACTAGGTTCTCAAGAGTACGGGTCGCCATGCGCTGCGTTTGACCGCTCCACATCACGTATCAGCGTGACACTAATTGATGGTCAGTGATGTAGCGCGTGGGAAAACACATCCGCGGCTAGAATCGAAGAGTGTACCAGGTGTTCGCATTCTCGAATTTACAGCCATTTCAGATCATTTTGTACACTTATTTAGCAGCTTTACTTCCATTTATCAGGACATGTTAGAATTAATAAAAGGTCGGACTTGCACGAGCTCATTAGGGTCTTTGGGCAGAAGACCTTAGGCTGAAAATAGCTCCAGAATTTAAAACGATTAGATTATGGATACACACAGGAATTCAGAGATACTTGATCATTGCAGGATGGATGTCAATTCAACAAAGAATCATCGTCAAGAAGGTGGTGGCAATTTTATCGCCAGCGACGATGAGGTAGCGAACATTCGACGACAATCGCGAGTCGATTCGCAGCGACGCATCGCTACGGCTGAGCACGACAACACCGCCGATGTGCTGAGTAACCTCGACGACCTTAACTCCGATGATGAGGAAGATCCAGAAGCGCCTCTGGAGCCGCAGGAGATCCCCATGACGCGTTCTATGAGAATGGTGCGGCATTCGCCTGCGGAAGCGTCGTCTCCTGTCTGGACAGACGTTGAAGGAGTGAGTTTCTTCTGGAAGTTTTCCATATTTGTTGTACCACACTATTACCATAACCACTTTTAATTCCAGGAAGAATTACCATCTCCTTTTTCATCAAATCGAAGAAGAATACGAAGATTTTTCCGCTTATGAGCAATTTCTAACGACCACTTGTGCTTTCGGGTGTAGATATTTAGCTGTCTCATGCTGCGTTCATACTTCACGTTGTTCCTTCATTGCGTGGTAAAAAACTACGCGCGTAAAATCAATACCCATTTTTGATTGTATGTTAATAGGATGAACTACTGAAGTGTGAGAGCGGTCCTTCATAATTCAATAAGGCTCACTGTTAATACAATGGTATTGTTTGTGGATCAATGATTTGTTGACTAATAAGACACGGATGGAAAACAGTCTGTTCGTAGCCAAGCTTTGCCAAATATTATGTGTTGAATATAGTCATAATATAGATTGCTCACGGCAGTTATTGAACTTTAATCGAATTTTTATTCTTAATAAATGCTTTAAATTTAATTGATTAAATTGTGTCCGATCGCCATTTTTTGGTAACACTATGCTGCAGAGAAATGCGAATATTGTCAAAAAGTATCGACCCGTGGGGCGGAGGTGGTGTATCGCATCAACGCCTGCCCAGGCCAACCAAGCCTTCCAACTCTCCGGGTCCGGGGTCGGTGGATTGGCACCAGACTCATCTGTGAGATGAAACCACTGACTTGTACATGAGCTGGCCACCACAAGTCATTGCATAGGCCACTTCACGTTCACTAGCCACCACGACTCAGAATGGAATCAGAGTGTACGGCGCATCCTAGAAAGGGGTTGATTGACGGCAAAAAGCTTTATTCTTTAAAAAAAACAAGCTTTTTTTATCGACCAGTGGCTTAAATGGTATGATATCATAGCCCACCACACACCTTTGGCTGGCTCGTCACAATTGATGTCCTCATTACATCAAGTTGGATGAGGCCTTAATTTAATTCTGATTAAGTTCAAAACTTGTTAATCACCTCTTAGATATGACTTGATATCAGATATGACTCTTGGATATGTCTTGATATGCCTTTTACAGTCAATCATCTTGACAATCACAAATTATAATATGGTGCATGGCGTATCCGAATCTTACTGCTTCCACTTGAACATATTTTTGATAGACAATTACGTGAGCCGCCAAGACTATAAGATCGACTAAGTAATCACGGTGAGGTGGTGTAGTGACAGGTGCCTCGCACACCCACTCTTATGATGCGAGGATCAAATTCCGCATCACGACAATGCACGCCCTGACCAGTTCTTGATCCTCGCGTAACCTTACATGTGCTTCAGTGCTTGGTTACCATCACCGCCTGCATTATCCTTTTCAGTAACACAAAGGGCGCGAAAACACGTCCTCGTTGGTGAGAGCAAAGCTCCATTTGGTTCGTGACTGTTAAAATCCCTTCTTCTTACACAGTTTTGCCACTCAGCAGCTCTACTTTCATATTTCTCAGTCGTCCAATTCAGTCCTGCCGCTGCATTTCAACTCCGTCAATGACTCTGACGTAATATAGGGGAAGGAAAACGTGGTAGGCGAGGCAGCGGTCAGGGTCGGCTTCCCCACTGCATCACCCAGGGTTAGGCAATGCGTTCAAGAAAATTTGTAGAAAATACTATATAAACCCCCCCCCCCCCCCCCCTCCGACGACTCTATGGGTGTTGTCGAGAGGCCAAAAGCCAGGAAGTGGTTTCAAGATCTACATATTAGGTTGTCCGGAAAGTTTTCGGACTAAATGCATGGTAGGATCCGAAACAACATATCTTTGTCACCCGATATTGCGAGCGGACCGAACTTGAGGGATTTGTGATTCATGTTTGGTATTTGTACCTGTCAGCAGCATGTGTGACATATCGTCTCCTGTCCCCAGTAGTGCTTTCGCAATGGATGACAAGAAGATGCTCTACCGACCAGTTCTGCTTCTACGGCTCCGGCCGATTCGCGAACGAGGGCCATCGCTTTTTGCAGGAAACAATGAAGAGGCAAGCCCTCTGCCGCTCGACGTGCTTCTACTGGTACCACAAGTTCGACAACGATGACGAATCGCTCAAGAAATCTCGACCACAATCATGCAACAAACGGCTCGTGCTCGCCACCTGTGGGGCTCGACCTAAACTTTCTGTATGCCAACTTCAACCTTACGAATACTCCAAAATCCACGGTATACGATTCAATAAATTTGTTAACTACTGAATGTTTTCCGACTTCAGTCCGAAAACTTTCCGGACAACCTAATATATCTATACCCTTACTATCCACTGTAGTGATAGCAAATTACGTAGTGTAAAATGTGAACATCGATTGACGACCTTTTTAGAGCACGGCTTCACATCTTCAAAAATCCAAAATCCAAAAACATTGGCGTCTCGAGGCAAGAATTTTTGAGGATTTCGTTTACCGAATGCGACAGCCTTACCCAGATCGCGGTACGACCTCCGAAAATTCCTCTCCCCATACTTGAAGCCCTCTCAACGACGCAGAGGACGCAAAACACGTCCACGATGAAGGTCACTGCTAAGAGGGGTACTATTTCTCAGGTTTTTGGATTTTTTCACCTAAGCGCCCGCAGTTTCAATCCAAAATCGGCCAGCCATTTCCCTCGGCTTCTATCCAGACCCTTGGCTAGAGCTGTCTGGAGTGGCTTGAGCAACTCCTTCGAAAATCCGGGTGAATTCCAGATATATCAAATATCCAAACAGATAAATATCTACTATATTGAGTGCAGGTTTCGTGGCCAAAATTTGGACGGATGAATTATGAAACCAAGAAATACTTGACGGGTATGTGGAGGCTGTTGAATCATCTCAGAAAGCATATTTCTCGATCAAAGTTCTCCTTGCATGTGGGCTGAGTCAGCTCATTTTAGTATTCCTTACTGGCTTAATGGGGTGCAGATGTTGATGCCATGGGGCAACTTCTTCGAGGCAGGCGGTATCCCCTGTCCCTCTTGGCGCGAGAATGGCTCAACCGATCTCCACCCATTACACACTATTCTAAGACGCTGCTAGCCAGCCAGCCAGCCAGCCAGCTTTGCTGTTGTTGCTGAAGGGCGGGCAGACTCAACCCGGACTTATACACTCACAAACACACACACGCATACATACACATACGTCACAATCGTGTCCCCCCTCAGGGCTTTTTTTAAACAATTCTATTTTTTGTCAAATACGTCATTTCACCCACCCACACACAATCCCTAATTTTCAGCTGAATTTTTCGTCATTATGTTAGTATTATCGCGACTTCGCCATTGTTATTCCTGCTACTGACATCGTTGCCGAACCAAGCTTGTCAGCTTGGGCTTCGCCTCCTCCTTCCAGCTCCACCGGCTATTCTCTGCTGCTGAATCTTACTGTTGATCGGATCCACGAGACGAGTACCTGCCTCCATCATCAGCAGCACATCATCCAACCATACACCCACATTCTCCCCGACTCCGCTCACACATCGGGATCGTGATCCCTGATGTGGAATGAAACGTCAGAACGTACGTACGTTGTCATTGATAGTGTGCACACTTACCTATCTACTAGTAGGTGCCGCTATATTCGACGCCCTCGAATCCGACAACGAAATACAGCAGGTATGTTATCGCATTGTAAAGCCACTCACTTTGCCCTACAAATTCTTTCAAACCATTCATTATTTTAAGTTTTGTTGAAAATATCAATTTTTCGTTTTTAATATATTCTTTTCTTGTTGGTGAATGTCGTTGACTCGCTTCCGTTTTGTTTAATGTCATACACACACTTGCAAGCTTCGTCATCGATCATAATCGACCGAACAACCAATCGATAAGATTTTGAATATTTGTCATTGCCATTTTTTTATCAACCTTGGTGAATTATCAAATAATATTAAATTATAATTATATCTGAATCTCTCAACAACTTCTTCGTTTTCTATATGAACTACGAGATGAAATTAATAAGCTATATTTAATTGATTGTCTTACTTCTTATACCATATAGCAATTTCTTGAATATCGAATTTATTTCGTGTGATAATTTGCTAATTATGTTCAAAATAGGGTGAAGAATGAATGCTTCTAGACACTTTCATTAAGCTATCTTTTTTGAATAATAGTTTGAGAAAAAAAGAGAAGAATAGTATTTTGTGTAATCTTTTTAGTCTTTTAGTATTGAATTTTGGATCCTCACATTGTTTTTCTCACATCTAAATTACATTATATTGAACGTTTTTGATATTGACTGGAAACCACTTGCTTGCTTACGGTTTACCAATTTACCCTCTCTTTTTATTCTAATGCGATTATAAATTATTGAATTCTGTAGTGTTCCTTGACCATGATGGGCTCTGTAGATCAATTCTCTGAATCAAACTGCATATAACTGTTCTTTATGGAACTTTCCTGAGTAACAGATCCACTGACTGAGGAGTGGCATCCTGCAGTTACTTCACCTTTAAAGTCCACATTCTTCAACTATCAGTTCATAGGAAAGTTTCTGAAACTTTTTTCTTTTTTTTCTGGAACGGTTCTCACTTGTTTTATCCATCTATGGCTTCGCTTTTTTTCAGCGATGCGCTGGTCTTTATAATCGACAAGCTGATCGGCTGTGGAATTGCAAAAACTACTAAAATTTTATAAACTACCGTATAATCAATGTTTAATATTGGCTAGAAATCACTCACATCAGTTACGGTTTACCATTTAAACCTTCTCTATTTATTTCATTGCAGTTACAAATTGCTAAATTCTGGAGTCAAATGCAACTTACAAATTATAGTAAAAACTCTAACTTAATCAACTCTGAATCGAGCACAATTCTCATCTATTCTTGATTTCTTGATTATCTTGTTTACTTGATTTATACTTTCATTGTGATCACCTGCTTGATAGGCCCTCCAGGATAACCAGCAATTCGAGCAGCTGCACGCTTCTGTGGCCACCCGATTTCGTTGATCCGAAAGTGTTTTAATGAGCATTATTTATTGAACGGCTTTCCATTAGCTTGAATCGATTGTTTGTGTTCAGCTTGATTAATTAGGGGCTGCTGACCAACGTCATTTATTTTCCAACCATTTGTCAGGTCATGAGGAGCAGCCCCAGAATTGATTTCATGTGATGGTGGTGCGGGATTTTCGCATGGCTTGTTTCTTGAATTGAATTTACAATTAGCAGTTCTATTCAGGACAAATCAATTCGCTTGAGATACGCGTTGGAATGAGATTCTTTCCAAAGACACGGTGCCTTTCTGAACGAAGGGGGGGGGGGCTGGGGGACAGTTAGTGAACACATTGATGTTTTTTCACTTTTGTACAAATTCGGTACTTGACCACCCTCGATAAATGTCAGGCCAAAAGGATTCAATCTCGGATAGCGATGACAAATTTACTTATTATGGCTTTTCTTGCAATTTTATTCCTACTGTTATTATCCATTTTCAAGCCTGAGTACTCTATGGAGAACAAGCGAAAATGAGGGGCAAGCCTGAGTACACAATGGGAAACAGGGTGAATAAGAGGGGAGGAAGTTTTTTTTTCCATTTTTTTCAATAGTGCAGTCTGAAGTAAAAAAACAATATACCCATTCTTCCTAGCTGACTGGACAGAAAATGTCTTTTTATAAAGTGTTCAAGCCTCTTTCTTACCAAATCAACCAGTGTTTACTATTATTTTTCACGCTATGTGAACTTCCTTCCAATCCAAAATACATACGATTTACTCGACAGGGGGGGGGGGGGGGGTCGTAGTTTGGGTTGGTACCTAGGGTTGGAGGGGTATCGCATTTTTGAAGTTTTCATCGATTATTCTTTGACCGTCTCTCCACCCCTCAAGAAGAATATGTAAAACTTTGAACTGATGAACTGATGAACGATGTGGTGATTTCTAAACAAAAAGGTGGTCAATCAATATTCATAAATTTTATTGGGTAGCAGTACTATGATTATCGTTTAACGACCTACAGACGGCGAAACTTTTGAGTCGTCGACGGGGGAACGAATCATGGTATAGAAAGTGGGGTAACAGGCGGATATTTCATGAAATTTTGGGGGTCTGGGTGGTAGGGTAGACCGGATGCCTCTTTTTTTTGGTGGGGGGGGGGGGTGGGGAGTCATGTTTCTCAAAAAAATTTTCGACCCCAGGCTTCACCCTGATCTCAAGTGCGCTGGCATCCATTGAATATTTCTGGCAAGAAGGATCGGCTTCGCTTTGCGTTGGACTTCATGATTAATTCTTCACATTCACATACATAATCTTTTTTGTCTATCCCAGAGAACGGAACGAGGCTCTAATCGATGATCAATCGATTCTATTATTCTTTTCACGGATATTCCAGCGTGATCGATGCGTTTCAATTTTCACGAATTATCAATTTTTGATAGGATCTACTTGACTATTGTTACAAAGTGATGCCGTGCCAGTGCCAGTAATGAAGCTACTTAACAGCAGGAAATGGTAATTGAGTAGAGGTTAACAAATGCAATTAAAAAATTTATATTGGCTTGCGCCACTTACCATGAATAGGAAAGAAATAAGAAAGGGAAATACATATACACACGCCCACTGGAGTCAAGCCATGTATGCCAGAGTTCGCATTTTTTGCCAAGTTTTTTCAAATCTTACAAATTTCCGAGCTATTTTTGTGAACTTAGCCTCTCGCGACCATACGTAATAGTTCGCGACGCTCCATACGAATGTTTCACTGTGGCTTATTGGGGACTGCTTCATCTCTGCTGACCTTGATAATCGTTGTTGAACATTTTTCCCACACTAGCTAAAGTGATTATACACTTTCCTCAAACTATGAATCAATTATGTTTTCCTTCAAAACGAATACTTTTCGCACCATTTTTGACCTACAGCTCAGTAACAATGTCCTTTCTTCAAAATCCAGTTTCCAGTTCATTGTTGCATTTCTTATTGTGGTTATCAATTTGTTTATTATTTTTGTTTTACTTATGCATTTTGCTTTTCATGCCACTGATGTTTTTATATTTTTTTAGGAACTTTAGTTTTTACCCCATCTTCACATGTTTTACTGCATCTTTTACCATATTTTCAATTTTCTGCGGCTATGATTTTCACATCCATTTCGATTTTAACGCTAGGCTATTTTTCATGAACAACTTGCTTTCATTTTTCCTTTTTATAATCATATTCACTTTGTTTTTTTTTCTGCTTTGATTGACCTTTGATAGACCACGTAATAATCAACATAATGTTCATCTTCCATTTTTCCGAATATGAATAACGATTTACCTTCTTGGATCAATAGGATATGAATAACAATTTACCTTCTTGGTCAGTGGTTCCTTGGATAAGTAGTGCTCCTCTCCTCGATTCCTTCTGCTTTTCTCTTTCCTTTTTTTTTTGTTTTCTTCTCGACGCTGTTGATGTTTGCAGAGCCACTCGCTGAGCTGTCGACGACAATGAGATGATAATGATGTGAAATACCCGACTCAGTGAGGGGCGCCTAAGTTATTGAGCGCTGGTGAGGGTTTTTCCAGGCGTCGTTCATAATAAACATCGCGAAAGTCCCTGTTTTACTAAGATTTTTGACCATTTAGGATTTGGGCCCTGTATGCGGATTTTTGAACGGGAGAGAACTTCATAAACTTCAGCCATATCATTATAAGGCAGTGATTAATAGTGCGGTAGGGGGGAGCGCCGCTAGCACGTGTGGTCAGTGGTTCAAATTTATGTTGAGCTTAGCCTTGGATCCTGCAGATGTAGCACGGGGGTTTGGATTTGGTTAGGCTAAAGCTACTATGGGATTCGTGCACGTTTGGATTTGTGCGGGTGTGACGTAGCCGGTCGTAGTGTAAAGTCACCCATGAATCAAGCCGATGGCTTCATCGTGCAACATCGTTGATTGATGCTCTATACCCATGCTCATTATTCGCCGATTTGCTTGTGCTTTGTAAGAGATCCAGACAAGTCGTGCATCTGTAAAGATCTGTGGGTAGACAGGTGTATGTCATTAGGACAGAAAATCCGCGTTGCGGCGTACAGTGTGCGACACGATGGTGCGAGCTATACCCGCCGTATTCGATGAGTCCTGAAGCGATGTCAGTGAACCACGTCTTATTTTGAGAACGATCACTTCAGAACCCGACCATTACGGCGCCCCAATCTCGCACCATCGCGTCACGCGCCAAACATGGCCACATGAAATTTCTGTCCTGTTGGATGCACCAGTGGTTAGACAGATGAAGATATCGATAGGTTAAGTATGGTGATAGCGGAAGGAACTGATCTTACAAGGGTTGCTGGAGAAATCACATCTGTCAATACGAAAAACATCCTAAGAAAATAAGGGATTTCTTGGTCAAGTGGTCGGGAAGAGGGTAAAGGCGAAAAATGCAGTGTTGGAATTGATTTTGTAGTGCTTTTCATCAACTGTTCCGAATCTTTCCCTCGCCACCGTGCGCTTCCATCGAAGATTCCGTAACGTTGGGCATACTCCGGGTTGGAACGTGGGGAAAGGGGTCAAAATTTTCAAAATCTTCCTCGACGCCAGGCTTATCCTGGTTCATCGAAGTGCAAGTCTTGTTAGTGGGATATTATCGTTAAGTAACTCCTTGACCTTGTGGGTGGGTCTGGAGAGGTACTGCTTGTCATTCCAGAGTCTGTTCTGACATCGAGAACCTCTCAATGCACTGCAAAGGCTTCGAGCTATCACTCGAAAAATTCATTTGCAACCTGCCAGGTGTCAAGTGTCAACCTGAATGTTTCTACACCTTTTCGATCAGACTTTATGAATTGTTATTGATTACTTGAAGGCTGCTCTTCTCTTTCAAATTGCAGCTGTCTCCAAATTTTCTTTTAGCCAAATTCTCATCAATTATTCCTTCTAATTGACATACCTTGAAAACCCAGGCAATTTATCATTTTTGAATGACAGACGACTGCCAACTACTTCGTGGTACCAGATCTTATGATTTGGGATCCAAAAAAATGAGCAGTAGAGAGGGAAATGCTCATCCAAGAGTAAGGTGGTAGGAAGAGGATACACTGTAATTTTGGGTTTAACCTCCTTGAAGGCACATTTCGCGATAACCAGATGGGTCGATTTATCTTCGCCACCTATTTTGTTCAGCTGACCAATAAGAGAGCTCAAGTGGGTGGCGTCGGAGTGGGTTCGAGCAAGTGAAGCGCCATGATAGCGCTCCGTGGCGACGCAGAAGAGGTACAGCCTAACTAGTCAGTCACCCACAGATCTACTATTCCAATAAGATAAGTCGACCCATCTAATTATTGCGACGAGTCGCTGCGAGGGCACGGCAACGTTCGCGGGTAGCGGGCTTATAAACTCTCATCCTCCGCATACACACCCCAGCGGCAGGTGATGCAGGCAAGACAAAATGGAACAACTGAGTAGAGGGTTCCGGATTTTGCACTTCTCGGGGTTTTGACCGTACCATACCGTTTTTTCGCTATAGTTACACTTCTGGTTATCTCGACATTCCTATTTCACAAATCAAATCCACGAGACCTAGTCCTAAGCTTAGGCTTCAGAGTTCGCCAGTCAAGAATATCATTCATCTAGTCTATACGTATCTTGTCCTTTCCACCCGAATGGCTCGTTCGACATGTTTTTATTCCGCCCAAATCACGCGGTCGCCTAAATTGCGAACTCTGAATAGTGCCTAAGAGTTCTTCAATAGAATGTTCGATATGAATATCACAAATCAGCTAGTTCTGTGCTTAGGATCTCTGTTTTGATGTGGATCGTGGCCCATGCACTTTCTCTGTCCTTATTTTTCTTTCTTTCTTTTTTTTGAGTTCCGCTTACCTGATGAGTGACGTGGGGGGCAATAACTAATGACAGCTGTGTCATCGCTACTCCTTGCTCACATCTGGTGCAAAACTGTCATATGGAAGCAATTCGCGTATTTAACCGCCGACTCATCGTCGTCATTGCATGTCTATGAGGTGCGGGAGAACTATTTATTTAGCTCAAAATAGCTCCGCTGACGTAAATAGTTTTCAGTGGGTACTGATAAAAAGAAAACGGCCGAGCGGGAATAGGTCAGCTTTGCATGCACAGGCAGATGCATAAGTGTGATATATCAATCATCCATTCGTTGAGTAACCAAGATGACGTTGAAGTGGCAAGATACGTGGCTATGCTGACCTGAAGTTTGTTTCTCTTGTATGCGAGGGATTCCACCTAAGGATCAGAACGGTTGTTAGAGTAATCGTGCACGGAAAAACGAGCTTCTGTGTAGGCTGTAATCGTGCACGGAATTTGTGTTTTATTTGTTTAATAAAGGTTGCATGCAGAGTTTCATGTGGGAAAGTGAGAATCCGGCTAAGATACAGCTCCTCAAATTGGTGACCAAGGGGGCAGACTCGTAGTAATGCCCGCCCCGCCGTCCGCCGTGGTCGGAGACGAAGATTGAAGCTTTGTGGTGCCGAGACTTTGCGATGCTGTAGCTTAGTCGGATTCCCACCTTTCACATGAAACTTTGCATGGGGCCCATATTAAGCAGCATAAATATATGGAAAACAGTAAAACTCATTTTTCCATGCACAATTCCTCTAATCCCTGTCAGACTAAAATTCACTCTATAACTTTGAAATGGGTAGAATGATGAGGCTACCGTCAGACTTTATCATTTAGCAAATTTATGATTGTGCGATTTTTCCGCGTCGCACTTTCGTACGCGATACTTTGGCCTTGAGATTGTGCAATGCCGTAACTGTGTATCCTGAGCCCCTTTCGGGATTATATTCCTAATAGTTTTAGGCTAATGTAGGAGGTGTCGTGTCGAAGAAACCCATGACTTAGCAATGCCATCCCATATTGAAGGGAGGAATGATTTCTGATTCCGTCAGTGGAGTTTTCAAATGTTTCATTTTTAAACGTCCTACTTGGGAGAGTAAAGGTAGGCGGCACGCATCCACTCGCACGGTACAGGGATTTCGCATCAACGCCCGGTTAGACCAACCAAGCCTATTCAGTACATTCGTGCGCGGTAGGTGAATTGGTATCAGACTTGTCTGGGAGGATAAAGCGTAAAAGCGCTAACTCGTACATCAGCTGGACCCCGCAGGTCGTTCGGTTGACCAAATCGTATTCACCTACCACCATGATTTTGAATGAAAGGAACTGGAATGCACGATCTCATCCTTTCGTCTTCTGAGGGCTCATTAGACCACTATCTGAGCTCGTTCGATCTCAAACTGTTGAATGCGACCTCCTTTTCAAAGCGGTATATCAATACTAGCCCTCAGCTGAAGTTTCCTTGACTGGCGCCTAACCATAAGCCGATCCCATACAGTCGACGGAGGAAATCTAAATTTGCTGAGAAAATTACTGGATTCGTTGTTTTTAAAGATCTGAAAGCACTTCCTTACTACCTCACAAGCTTGCCTTTGTCGAACAGGGGCGGCAATTGGGAAGGTTCGACGCAGAGTTTGTGCGACTTTCACGGGTGTTTTTTTTAGCAAGATATTTTGTGTATTCAAGGCGTAAAAATTGTGCAAAACTAACGTCTATACTTGTCCGTATGCTATTGCAATGGGGTTTGGCGCAGTTGCATTGAGAAACCGACAACAAGTGATTGACGAGTGGGATCGAATTCCGACCGTGGCCATTGTATGGATACGATTTCGCAACGCGGCATGCGACGCGATGCGTGCGATCAGGAACGCCGTATTGAGTCAGGTCTCAAGGTGACGTATTTCTGGAGAACCTCGTCTTAACGGCGTTCACCCCAAGGACAAATAAGATAACGGTTTGATAAGGAAGCGAAGCTGATTTGAGAAATGAAAACCTCTCTCAATTTGTATTTTCTCCAAGGAGTTGATGCCTTGACTAGTTAATTCATTTGTTAGAATCCCTGATCCAGCAGTTTCTTCAAAAATAATTCTCTGAAATGCTATGCAAAAGCCTGTGTTGGCATGTTAAATACTCACTTGTTCGATATTTCAGCGGTCAAAGTATTTGTTTCATTATTAATAGTTTTTCATTTATAATGGGGAATTTTTACCGGAAAATAATAGAAACTTGTTTTTTTGGCTTCACTATGTCACGTTCATGCTTGTACTATACCTGAGCGTGAGCGTTTCATGCTCAGATTGCTGCTATATTTTGATTGTGATATTTTATCTTTGATAGCTGCTGATTAACGCCGCAGCCCGCGATGCGAAAGTTACCACAAGGATGCTGAGTTATGGGCAAAAGCTTCGGCGGCGGACGGGGTTTGAACCCGTACTTCATGCTTTCCAGGCATATGTGCTTCAGTACTCACGCGTATAATGTGTTGATACGAACTCAACATACTTGTAGCAACTTTCGCATCACGGGCTGCGGCGAAAACAGCAGCTATCAAAAGTCAAAAACATTAAAAATCAATATTTACTGAAGCTTGTAACTTTACAGTTCGATGCCCATATTGGCCAACCGGCTCAACACGTTACACGTGTGAGTCTTGCTAAGCCGTGGTAAATTTGCTGTTAAGGATCTGAGTTAAAGTGAAAGGGGTGTCTGTAGTGTAATGGATTTGCACATACAGTAGCACTTAAAAGTATTCGGCCAAACACTTTTTTATCATTACTTTTTTCTACTTGACCAAATTTGATAAAATTTCAATATGTGGTGCCTGAACATATGATCAACATTTCCCTCTACTTAACTGCCGCTTGACTCTTTTCATGGTTTTTTTTACAAGAATTTACTATTACAAGACCACCGAAAAAAAAGAAAAAGGCTTGGTCTGGAAACAGCTTTGTCCACAAAAACAAAACGAGCAAGCCTCAAAGAACATCAATATTTTGTAGAGAGACCACGACTTTTGATGACAGCGGCACAGCGGGACGGCTAGGGATGGCTTTTCAAAAAAAATTGCATTTATCCACGTAACTTACACAAAAATAGAGCACCAAAATAGTATATTTAGTATGCAGTGTCTTCAATTACAACATACTAAAATTTCTCATAGATCGGTGCTGCCGCAAAAAAGTTGAAAGTGAAAAACCCGCGTGAAAAGCCTTCTGGCCGAATACTTTTGAGCGCTACTGTATGTCCGTAAAGCATCGAGTGCGGGTTCGAGTCCCGTTCGAGGCCGAAGCTTCTGCCCATAAATCAACATACTTAAAACAATACCATTTTATTTGTTTTTGTCTTGTTCTTACCTAAACTTCCCATTACAATCATTAGTTAATAACAAACAATGAACTGCATTTCAGCGTGCTCTTGTACAACGAGTAAGAGAGAAGCTAATGTTTAAATACAACATGACAGATGCTGATTATGATATATTAGAGGTCAGTCGTCACATATCTCCTCAATAATATTTTCTGATTTTGCTCCTTTTTTCATTCTTTTTTGGAGCACGTAGGGCATTTGGAGCAACCGAAGAGATCCTTAACAAAATAAAAATTTTCTCTGATTTTGCTCCTTTTTTCATTCTTTTTTGGAGCACGTAGGGCATTTGGAGCAACCGAAGAGATACTCAACAAAAAAATTAAACAACATTAAAACATAGAATCGCATTCAGAGATGATCGGTTTAATAAAAGCACAAGCTTCAAGACTAGCCAGTGAAGAGAAAATTAATAAAAGCCCCGTAAAAGCTTACATTTGAGCTCTCCCTGCTATCTTCAATATCGATATAGTGCAAGTGCTTAGCGATAAACCGAACGAAAGAGACGGGTAACGGCCATGGATTGATGTAGCAGCGGCAGGGGTACAGACCACCTAATTTCTGAAACTCGCCTGATTGTTTCCTAGTTCTAGCGAGCAGCCTTAGCTCCCTAATGACTAACAGTCGCGCCACAGTAAGGGTACAAAGCGAAATCTCACAGAAGAATCTACATATCTGTCCACGTATACTAGAGGACTATCCATTCCCCGAACTGGCTATCTTAAAAATCGAAAACTCGTGGAAAATGGCTGTACCGGTAATAGAACAATCCCCTTCTATCACGAATCGAGCTATCGTTGCATTCAACCCACTGATTTCCTGGATATCTTAGGATAATCGATGCTTATCTGCTTTCTGCGTTGTAGCACCTGATTGCATGATCCTGACGCACACCCTACTTTTTCATCTTTTGCAACTTTCTTCCAGCATTTTTTACAATTCCGATCCGTAAAATATCATTGCTAGCTTTCAAGCTTTTAGATGCATATAGAGGGCGTCGATGGGCGTGTCTAACAAAGGGCGGAGTTTCCATCGTGAGTTCCCATATGATTAGGTTCAAAATCTGACATATTTTAGGCGATAATTGTCAAAAGTGTTCCACATAAAGCGGGTTATCAATGGAAATTTAGTGGTGCTTTTTATTTTGCTACTACTGTTATTACTACGATAGGTTAGTGCTAATAGCTACATGAGTATTTTATAATCAAAAATTTTTTACATTATAAATAACACGTCTTGCTTCAGGTTATGGTCACAGTACACCATTAACGGCTGGAGGGAAGCTGTTTTGTATGTTTTACGCGCTTGCCGGCATTCCTCTCGGACTCGTGATGTTTCAAAGTATCGGTAGGTTATTTTGCTTCTGTTTTACCTCTTACTCCCTCTCTTTTCTCGGGCTTTTCTCCACTTTTCCACATTTTTATTTTCAAAAATGTTTTGGAGAATTATCGATAAGCTCGAAGAAAGCAGGTGGTGAGGTATTCCAATATCCAATTACCGCTGATCCACATTGTCCTGTCCACTTGTGAATTCCTTTCTCCGGCTTTTCTGTTCTTGGCTGCAGCTCGGCTGGAAATTTCAATTTTGAAAAAGAATATGGTCTGATGAAGTGTAATCGTGAAGCGACCAATATCAAATTTTGGATTGCACCATAGTATATATCGATTTTAAGCTCTTCGTGGTTTTTTTGAGAGCGAGAAAAGAAGAGAGCGCGAACGTTTCGCCGTGCCATCTTCATCAGTGGAGGAGCGGAGCAAAGAACGAGCTACGCCCCTTCCATTGCCCTGACCACCTCAGATAATCGGCCATCCCTACAACGAAAAGGACATGTAAAGAAGCACTTCAATGAACGTCCGCCTACAATTAGCCCAATGATTATCCCTGGGCTTTTGCCCTACTATTAAGGGTATGCGTCATACGAAGGAAAAGAAGATTCCTTTTTATTGATTTTGCTTTTTCTCGCATTCTGAGTTCAAAGGAGTAGTCATTTCCGGATCCGTAGAAAACGGTCGTGGCCGTCCGCAATGAATATGAATCGCTATTAGAGAGATTCCAATTTTCGAACCCACTCTGCCTCACTGAAGAAGGTGGTGCACATTGCGAGCGTAGCTAGGCCACTAAGGCGCGGACGTTTCGGCCATCAGAAACAGTACCAACGAAGCATATCTAACCGAGGCAACGATAAAAACCTGAAAGTATGCTTTCCACTGGGACTTTAAAGGCACACCACGCGATAATCAAAGTGGTCCTTACCTTCTCAGGGTAGGTAGACCTTTGGACAGTTGTGAGAATTGCACCCTTTTCGCAGCTTCACGGCTCACCCACGCCGCGTACGGCCTGGTCGACCTGAGCCGAGTTGAGCCCACCGAGCCGAATCATACCCGGTATAGACGAGAGGGAAACTTGCGATAAGACAAGATAAGGCAGCGATATCAGTAGCGAAGATAGCTTCAACAGGGAAGAGTAGGTGATATCGTAGCATTTTGCGCGATATCATCGAGCAAAGAGCTCTCCAATACTCGTACGAGGAGTGAGGGCAGGCAGCTTTATTTTTGGTGGTTGTGAGGAGATTTGATGCATTTTTCTTCACTCGTGGGTAGAGCAGGTCCTCTACATCCTGTGACACGCGCGATAGCTCTCACAATTTTTCGCATGGTGTGCCTTTAACCACAAATTATCTTGACACTCGTCCTACTCTATTGTGGAGAATAGGTTTTTCGGTTCCGATTTCCCACATTACTACTGACGGTGTCTTTGAAGTGAATTCTCGAGAAACAATGAAGATTTTCCTGCGCTAGATTTGCCCTAAATTCATTTATCTTTTGTTTTTAGGTGAACGTATGAACACATTCGCTGCCAGATTACTACGGGTCGCCAAGAAGGTAAGCTCTCTGTTCGTCTTGCTGTTCCCCATTACACCCTCCTTTCTCTTCGTTCGAAGGGCTCCATGTAGTTGGCAATATATAACGTTTCCTGTCTGCCCAATAGTCAGCTTTGAAGAAACTCACCCACAGGGCGTGACTTTCTATGCTCAAAATCCCACATCTGAAAAGGAATTTGCATTTTGTGAAGAAACTTTAGCTCAGTGTAATTTGATGATTCTTTTGATGGCTTGTGACAACCAACTTTACGGTTCAGTTGAAAAGTTTTCATTGCTGTTTACAGGCGTCGGGCCGAGCTCCAACGGTTACTCATATCGATTTGATATTTGTTGCTTCTGGACTCGGCACGTTTCTTATCGCATTTGGTGCGCTGGCTTTCTCAAAATATGAGAATTGGACATATTTCGATTCACTGTATTACTGTTTTACAACCCTTACTACCATAGGTCGGTCATTTTTCCTCTTTGATCTTTTTTTTGCTTTTTTTTGTAAGCTAAGTGATTAATTTCTGATTATGTAAGCCACATCGTGCGGTGCGGTTGCGCTGCGGTCAATCGCAGTGATGAGCTGCGTACGAGACCGCAACGCATGGTGATGATGTGGGATGAATAAAGTTACTCGAGTGATTCTGTCACGGTTCCCGCCCGTAAATGTTCTAATCCGTGATTGATTTTCATCATGATTGATACGATTATGGAATCTTCGAGTACAAATATACTTATTGTGTCAATCAATAAACCAATATAGATAAATTGCAGGATTCGGTGACTTCGTAGCCTTACAAAAAGGCGGTGCTTTGCAGAATCAACCGGATTACGTGGTATTTTCGTTGGTTTTCATATTGTTCGGTTTGACTGTGATCTCTGCTGCTATGAATTTGCTCGTATTGCGATTCCTCACCATGAATACTGAAGACGAGCGAAGGGACGAGCAGTACGTAGAAATTCTTTCATCTAAATTTTTGATCCTTTATAAACAAGTTAATAAGGGAGAGAAAGTTCCGATTAAAGGAACCGGAAGGGGGTCCGAAACAAGAGGAATGTTGCGGCTCGTCGGGCGGTTGCCCTCCTAACCGCTAGCGCAACAACATCGTGGTTGCGGGTCTCCGGACTCTACGTCACCCAGTTGCTATATCTGCGGGTTGTCACTGTTCCCATGGGCTTCCCCAGGAACCATACTGCTTTCCCCACAGTATGGCCGCCGCTTCCCGGAGGCATCAGCTCTCACACTTCTGCCTATTATTGCCCTTAATACAACAGCAAGTACAAGGATTACAGCACCCATATTTATTATGTACACAATATCCACAATAGTCGCCCTACTCTCATCTTCCTGCCTGGACTCAGGTCCGACCGTGCTTCGTCCCCCCAAGGGTCAACTATTGGGATATCAGCGGTAACTGCGGTAACTTCCTGCACCCTGCAGGCTATCTACCCCGCCTGCAGCCGTCCACGTCCTCGGGTGTAACGGACGTGGGCATGCCAGCGCTCAACCAAGCCGGCCGCGGTCCGCCCGACCGCACCGCGTCCATGTCGGCCTGCAGAGCGTAAGAGACAAGCTCTTACCCTCTACAGTCCGGCTTGGCATCCTAGCAGCCTAAGCCCGGTGCCCTCTCCTCCCGGGGGGAAAGTGTCTAAGCACCGACTGGCAGTGGCGACCCTTTTATAGAGCCACGGACTGGGGGCGGGGCCGGGCGCGCGGTGCGCCCACAGGGACAGTCGCGTACCGCGACAAGGAAGATGCAAAGAAATGAGGATTTTGTAATGAACACTCAAGGTTAGAAGCGATAATAGGCGAAAAAACGCGGACTCAAAAGCGCGACGCTGCGGTGTGTATTCGCATCCCATTCGCATCAGCGCATCCATTCCGAGTTGTCCGCTGTAAGAGACGGGCCGTGGGCCAACGTCAGTTGTAGCACCTGACTCCCAGCGCAGTGGAGTGGCCATTCCCAACTACATTAGCATTCATGTAAGTACATCTAGAAACAATATAAGAAAGAACCAAGTAAAAAGTAAAGGAAAAAACAAGTTCATAATAGAAACAACTTCTTTTGGCCCCATGCCAAGGCGTCGAATTGGCGAGTTTGTTTCTACCGTAAGCCAAATTACCCCCTTCTGGTGTCTTTAAAATGCAATACCAGCTTAGGTACGTCAACTGAAGCCTAATTGCACTCCTTTGCGCCATTGGCGAGCGCCATAACGGTACAACATTGCTCGAGCTTGCGCTAGCCATGGCACTCTAGTGTGAGGTCCTTCCCTTATTAGATAACATACCCAAGAATCTACCTTCTCAGGGAGATCTGATCAAATTCCCGTGGGGTGTGCCTCCGAGATTCCGGTTGTATGAGGGAGACGGTTGCCCGATATCTAATTTTACAGAAGTTGACAGCATGCTTGCACTGAATAAATCAAATCCTGTTAATTTGTCCATATGGACGGGATACACAGCCACTTGACTCCTGCCGAAAATGGAAATCTCGTCGAATTTCTCGAATACTGGAAGAATTCACTAAAGCTCAAAACTTCCTTCAAGTCTTGGATGGACCCAGTACTGCCGCGCAATCAAATCTAAAAAGCAGGAACAGCGCATGCGGGAACATTTCTGAGTGCAGTTAGCAAGCCCGCAGTTATACTTGGCGACAGAACGCGGCGGTCGCAACTCTGACGCAGCGTATCCGCGACGCAGGGTGGGTCACTGCGTCAGCGTGCGTCGCGTTAGCCGTTACGCTCTGCTTGGTTGCCGAATGTACTTCCCCTTCATTCTTCACTTCTTAGGGCGCCTTAAAGACAGTGTTCGCGATAATATGGGTGACAGGGAACGCCAAAAGAAGGCATGCACTGAAAAATTACGGGGCTGAAAGGCCGATGTATGGCGAAATCCCCCGCAAAAGGCGCCCCCTTGAGCTGTGGCGGAGGCAGCCTCGTCAGGGCAAGCCGCCTTGGACAAGGGCAGCCCGCCTCCAGGCGACGTGATTAGGGGTTGGTCACGGTGCGGTTGGTCAAGGAGATCGGCAGGATTGAATGTATCGAGCGCGCTTTCTCACTTTCAGCTTGAAACTGACCACATGAAAATAGATGGTGTCGCATTTCCGAACATCCCTTCATGCTTACGTCTTGGTAATGCCAGTGGAAAACCTATGCGGACTACCCGCGTCTTGACGGAAAGGTCGTCCGCGCCCAGAACCAATGGTGGGAAGGGGTTCTATTTCTTGGGTTTTTGGCCACTTCCATTCGTTTTTTCTCCACTTTCCTGTTACTAGGCATCTTGGCTTTCATATTCACTACTTCTTATACTTCTCGTTCGAATTTTCGCGAAAGCTGCCTTTAAATACCAAACTAAGAAAGATTTTTGGCGCATTGGCGTATCAGCGCATCCGCGCATTTTCGATTTGGAATCTTTGGCAATACCGTACCACCACGTCTGTTCATTTGTTTTGTGGCAAATAGTCTAAATCGCAAATGCGCCGATCCCACCAATTTTCTCAAATCGCGGATGCGCCAATACTCTCACTCTCTTAGTCAATAAGTATCTTATGCACGACGCGAGTGCTCCAATTCTCTCAAATCGCGAATGCGCTTATTTTCCCGATCGATACGTATATCTAACATTACGCCGATGCGCCAAAAAAATCAGTTGGGTATGAATGCAGACCTATGCTCACTCTCCCACCAATTTCTCCCCTCGTATACGAGCTGCGTCAAAAACTTCTTGAAGAGGGGTAAAATTGGCGGTATGTTCATGAAGCTGCTGGAAGAGGGAGAATATGAAGCGAAGAGTGAAGAGGAAAGCAACGGTCAGAAAGGGCCAATTTTCTTCGGTTATCAACTTCATTCGAGTTTTTCAGAGAGGCACGGTTAGCTGCACGTGGTCTTGTACGCGTTAGAGGCGGCGGACGTAGAGATTCGGACGATGAATTGGAGAGTCCTGTTGCCGGTATTCCACTCAGTGATAATGTATCCGTAAGTTTCTTTCTCATGACAAAAGCACGTGCGGTTGCGTAGCGGTGTTAAGAACCGATTCGATTCTTTTAAGGTGTGCTCTTGTTCCTGTTATCAGCTACCTTACGGTGCTTCGTCGGCCGCTGTACGGCAACGACAAAATCGAACAACGTTGTCAAATCGAAACGATGCCGACGAAGGCACTCAACACGGAGCGTTCACGAATTTTGCATCGACGGCCATGTGACACTTGTCCCCCCTCATTTGAGTACCCAAATGTTCATATTAGTGATCGATCCTGGGAAGGCAGTATTCATAGAGCTGTTAGGAATGGTACTTTGAGTGTTTTTTTTTGGAAGGGCAATCAATCTCCAGCTTTTCAGTGGTGGACCCATCTTAGTGCTGTTTCATTTAGCCTCTATAAAAAAGCTGGAAGGGAACATGTACTTCCGATCAACCCAAAGAAATTGTACACGGAAAAATGAAGCGCGCATGCGAAAAATTTGCGAAAAGTGAGAACCCGAGTCATCCGCCGCAAATAGAAACGAAAAGTGGGGCTGTTAACGTAACTTTCCGTTCCCACTATGCGTCTTCGATTGCGGCGGACGACAGGGCGGGCAGAGTTTAAGCCATGCATAGTCGACACCTGGATGGATTGGATGGTGCAGCAATTGTAGCGACGGCACCCGCGCCTCACATCATAAGTTGATGTTGAAAATGAAATATCGTTAAAGTTACAAAGTAGTCAATTCTAGCGAACTGATCTGTAGCCCTTGCCTTTGGGATCAACTAATGTTGAAAAATGATTTACCGTCAAAAGATTACAGAGCAGTACATCTATCGCGAAGTGCTCTGTAGCACTAGCCTTTGGGATCAACTTCTCTTTTTGTGCGGGTCTCATTTCGCCGTACCTTTGCTAATATCGGATGCAAATGTAGTTAGTGACTGAATGTTGTAGCTCCCCTCAACTTTTTTAAAAGCCAATTACGCATCCAACCCACAATGAGATTACAATTTTGAAATGACGTAATGTGCGCGTATCCTAGAAAGCAGCCTCTTGACCCGAGCACTTTGCACTTTCGGTTGAACAGAAGATCGAACAATGTTTGAGTACATACTTAAAGACACCGTAAGGGAGTAATTTTGGCTTACGGTAGAACAGACGTAGTGTGGACGAGTTCAAGTGACCGCCATTGCACAAACTCGCCAGTTTGACGCCTTGGCATGGTGCCAAGAGAAGATGTTTCCATTATAAAGTTGTTCATTCCTTTTACCTTCTCCTTTGTTCTTTCGTATATTGTTTCTAGATGTACTTACATGAATGTTAATGTAGTTGGGAATGGCCACTCCACTGCGCTGGGAGTCAGGTGCTACAACTAAAGTTGGCCCGCGGCCGTCTCCTACAGCGGACAACTCGGAACGCCAGTGCGATGATGCGAATGAGGCGCGAATACACACCGCAGCGATGCACTTTTGAGTTCGGGTTTTTTCACCGATTATCGCTTCTAACCTTCTGCGTTCGTTACGAAATGCTCATTTCTTTGTATGTTTCTCTTGTTTCAGACCCCCTTCCGGTTCCTTTAAATAGTCGTCAGGACACTCCAATTGGGTCAGTTCGCGAGTAGACGGTTGTTACTCCTCTTGGCAGCGGTCAGTTCTCAACAAGAATGATGCAGTTCGCACACCGCGGTAACCCATTTCGAGTGTCCTGACGCTCACCCGCAAGTAGCCAAGGAATCGGAAGATCTCAATTTTTGAACGTTTCCTGAGAAATGGATTGATTAGCACTGGGTCACAACGCGGCGTCGTGCGCGGTCTGTTTAGGTCAGAACGGAATGGAAGGAACGACTATTTATCACAGTGGTTTTTGCCCTTTCAATGGCGAACATTGTGGGTACGCATCACGACACTCGAATTGAGCCATCGGTTTTTCTTTCGAGTGGATGCTACCTTCCAGGGATCATACGAGATTGCCTAATTACTTTATCGCGTATTTCATTCCATTCATCGTGTTCACCGTACTTTTACAAAGATTTGACTTCTTGCCTTCAGTAACGTCCTACGTTACGTCATTTCTGTTGCTCCCTGTATTTAAAGCTTTGTGGTATTGTCGGAAACCAGCTGATCAATACTAACATGTCACAGTCGACTTCACAATTTCCGGATTACAGTAAGACCTTGTATTTCCTTCATGTCTTATTGAACTCTATTCTCCGATGAATAATTGTTGAGACGTGACTAAAATGTAGATGTTTCTGTCGCACTGTTGTAATTCCAAGGCGTGCGGTTGCGTCGCGTTTTCTCAGTAGCAGGGCCCATTAGCGACCTTAAATGCCTGATTATGAAAACTTATTTATGTTCACACTTTTGCAATACGTTAGCGATTCCGGTTAGGTATTTTATCTCCATCATTTGGATACTATTGTCTTTCTTGAAATTGTTGCTTTTGTCATGATTTTTTATGATCACTTCATCGAATATAAACTGACTAAATATTCTACATGCTCAAAAATATAACATCAAAAATAGCCAGCGCAAATATGCGCGTCATACGCGCGCAGTTCCATTCATCGGAAGGTAGCGCGACCGCGCCGCATCACTTCGGCTTTTCCAAGCGCGTCGCTGTTTACAGATTAACAAGCATGGTCCACAGTATAAACGAGAACATCACGATCCACCTAATACCCCTGAGATTACTTTCAGAGTGTTGTGTTATGATACTGTAAAAAATGGTACAAACTTTCCTGCTGGTCGTTTCTTGCACCCCTTTTCTTGTTTCCAAGCTGTCAGAAAACGTTCGTTGAATTCCATGATCAATAAGAGTTAGAAGCATTGCGTGTGAAGCGCCTCGGGGCCTCAGCAGCAGCTCCGGTCCGCTAATTTTCGTCGGTCTAACGAACACATTCCGTGAAGAAGTGCCTTTAGCTGACACAGCGGTAAACTTGTCAAGCAACTTTTCCATCGTCGGTTTACCCTTTTCCCCGTTTGCCATCTTTAGAAAGGTCTTTTAGAGCCGAGTTATTCAGCTTCGTTGTTTGACTATTTATGTATATGTGATTTAATAAAAAAATAAATAAACAATTACCAAGCTAGTGGTAGATGAATGAGGCACAGTCAAGTTACGCCCGTTCGGAAATGCATTTTTCGATTAAGAGACGCTGCTGAATTGAGAGAAGGGGGCAATAAGCGATATGGGCCTATGTGGCCGTAGCATCGGAATGTCTTGGATCGGATCCAGTCCGGTCATTTCTTTGCTCGACGACGCCTTAGTGAAGTGCCAGTAACAGCAATCGAAGCGCTGACCGACGGATCATCACTACAGCAGCCGTTACCGTCGAAGTTTTGTGTGCTATCCTTGCTAGCGAACCCGTCTTGCCTACGTAGCGCCATGTTTCGAGTACGTGATAAATGTTTACGCTTGTGAGTTTGTGGGAACGGGCGTGGTAGGATTACTTATCGAGGTTCCTTCCCTTCCTTCCCGGTGGCTCAATCCATTCAACCCTAGGCTTACTCATTTCGACCTGAAATAAAAGAAAGGATTTTGGACCAGATATCCTATCATTCCTCGTCCGACCTACGTGGCTCTGGCATTGGCTAATTTGTTGCAAACTGTCCGAGTTACCGCCAAACAAAAATATTTCAATGTCTCTGCCGGGCCCAAAGTTCAAAACTGGGCTAAATCTGGTTTCCCCTAAGCTAAAGCTCTTTGATTAGAGCTAAATGGTGCTTTTTACGTTCTGAAGGTACTCCTTAAAATTATTACAAAGCCAGCCTGTGGCGCACAGGAGATGCCAGGCGATGGTGAATGAGGTAGACCATGGCAGAGCTGTGTCTTTGGATTAACGGTTGCGAGGCCAAGCCTGATGATTTATGGAGCCAGTAAGCGCGATGGGGCCTAAATGGTTGTAGCAGTAAGGAGTCTCGAGTCAGATCTGGCGCTCAGACGTTGTGTTGGAACCAGGGTACACCGAGAGCCGAGATTTTCTCGACAGGGGGGGGGGGGGGGGGCGGTCGTATTTGACCGGATAGGAGGGTGGGGTCGTACCTTCAGAGGTTAGCGATAAGCACTCAAATCTAATTTTTCTATAAGCAGATGGGAAGCAAAGGGTATTTCACTGCTAATCCGTGTGACAAAATGTAAAATAAATATCTTTTTGCCTTAGGCAAGGATATATTGCAATGAAATATATTGCAACTATGCAATCGGCAACAGTTACTGGCACTGCACAGGTCAAAAAGAAGGGGGATCGTATTTGGTCACCGTAAATGGGGGGGGGGGATCATATGAAGCGGCTATTTTTCTCTACCCCTGGGAGTGCCCTGGTTGGAGCCCAACACCACTGCTGTCAGCCGACCGTCTTCCATGATGCCTCTCACCGACATCGTAATGCATTTCAGCAGCCAAGTCGACTCTGTGTGTGGGCAGGAGGGCGAGCGGGGGGCTATCGATTCTGCTCTGCGACGAGTGCTCGCCAATCCTTAATTACGGAGTCTATTTATGTATCAGTACGCTGTCCGGAAGGACTCCAAGTCGAATCTGCGCTCTTCGGCCAGTTGTCCTCCTGTCCTCTGCAGTGGCTTACATTTAAAATCTGTCCAGTTCTCACTGGAAATGCTCATATTCCTTTTATACCTCCTGAATGGTTTTCAGATAAGGCTCTAATTATTTTCAGTTGGTTGGAGTTCTATTGCCATTAAATCGTGCTAGAAATTTTATTGCCATTCATGGCAATGAGGCAGATTGACCCGGCATGCTAGCCCTTATTTCCTATCCATAGGGCTTCACTGCTCATTCAATCGCTTTTCACGCTTCCCATTTTCTTCAAGGGGATGACATTTCCAAGAAAGTTCCTAGGAAATTGAGAGAATTGACCAGCTATGGGGCGCACTCAGAAAACCTTCTGGTATACAGAGGTATACGATATGGAACTCGTTGGCTTATTATCCTGCAATTCAGCGAAAAAAAAAGTGACCCCCTCCTAACCCATTCAGCTTTTCTGCGATCGCACATATAACCCCGCTTATGGGATGACTTTGAGCCTTCATGAGACAGGTTCAGCCAGATCTAGCCAAGTTTTTTTTGTATTATCGAGGCCATCAAAAGCTATTTTTACTTGCCATTAAAACGGGCTACTGAACATATTAGCCGGTCGATGTGGTGTAACGACAGCCGATGCCGCATGACTTGGCCATATTACCACGAACGCCTTTTGGGTCAGGAAGGAGAGAGAAAGTCCCCATAAAGGAACATTTTGAGGCCTGTCGATGTGCACCTCCAAAGAGCCAGTGCCAGTGGGGATGATAGGGTCTCATCGAAATTCCATCCTTTTCTTCCGGCCGTCATTGGGTGTGTACCCTTATGTCAGGATTGTCGCACGACGACGAGCGGCGTGCGACGTGCGAGATGTACGCGTCGCGGTTGTTGGGTCTCAGAACGATTACACGCTAATGCTACAGGCGCGATACGCAGTTGACTTGTAATCACTCCGGGACCCAACATCATGGCGCCTTTAGCTCGTCCGCCTTGCTTCGCTTGCGACATGCCGCGGTGCGAAAATCCTGACATAAGGGTACACACCGCCGCTATTGAATATATGTATCTAGCTTTCAACGGATTGAACGTTGCAGGAAAAAGACAGAACCTCGCTCAGGTACCCTTTTACCGCGGCCCCACGAACCCCCTTTCTTTGCCTTCCCAAAACATGGCGCACCGTAGGCAAGCCTGGTTCATTAACATGGATAACGCACAAAAGTGTGATGATACGGCGGGCTATTACGATGATGCCCCATCAGTCAATGGATCGATTCCTGGTACTGGCACCTTTCTGAGATCGCTCAAAATCTTTATATGACCCCTGCAAACCTAGTGCATGCCATAAGCATAGGTGTGTGGTGGCAACGGTTCAATGAATGCTTTTGTGAGTCTGTTGACGCTCAGAAGGGAAAATGCAAGCAATTTCCTATAAACTGATGATTTTACTAATATTTAATGGTTTACCACATATTATATGTACATAAAATAACTTCTTTCATTTTAAGATCGTTATGTAAATCGTTCGCACTCAGATTAGTAGATGAATCGAATAAATTAATGCTATCTTGAACAAACCTTCCCTTACTAATGAGCACAGAGGGAGGTAATTTCTGAGTTTAGCCTCCATCTAAAGGCACGTGCGAAACGGAGGTTGAACTACTTCCTTGTTCGCCCCCATCCCCTTGAAACTTTTGAACATGGTCACTTCGCTAATAAATATTTACTTCTTAATTAGAAAAAAATGGAATTCTTGATTCTGAACTATGTATTTTCGAAGACCTAATGAAAAGTATATATTTTGAGGAATCGAGGAAAATTCGCGACACCAATGAGACTTACATAAAAATCAGACACTAATTTTTCTTTAGTTTTTCATTGTCTATGTTGCTTACCCACTTTTCCCCAGTTCCAGACTTCTTTCGTATCTGACCGTCTCCAATCATAATCTTTTCGTACAAATTAGCAGAATTTTCTCATCTTTCCTAATTCCACCTATTTTTGCTGAATGCTCGTGACTTTATGGTCCATTCCATTGGAGTTGATGCAGAAGGGGCCAAGACGACATAGCGAACGCAACAACCCAACATGGACGCGGGCAGTGATTTGAAGCGAAGGTCGTGCAGCGCGACGCCGCATCGGTTCCTCCTGCACCACAAGCCTCTCTCATATACACATGCACCTGTCCCTAAAATTCTCTCCGTTTCCGATAGATGGCTGCAGCCACCACCACCGCGGCCACCACCGCCGCCTCGACTGGGGAGCCACCGGAGCCGGATTCGTTGTACGCGCATGAGACCCGCGAACAAGAGAACATGCCATGGTGGCAGAGGTTTGTTTACAAGCAATGATAATTTTATTTATTTTTTGACCATTAAAGATATGAACTGCTTATATTCCACAAAACTATTACTTCTCTCATTGTGTAACCTTTTTCAAAATTTTTGTAACATTGCAGTAAACTTATTTTATTGAGATACTTGGTTTTTTGTCACTTCAAAGATCGATTGTATCAAATGTTTTCAATTAACTATGATTTTCATTCACCATCATCATATTTTAGATAGGTCAAATTCTCATTTTTTCAATGTACTAACATCCTCAACCTTTTGTTTTAATTTTTATGTGATTTTAATTGTTTAATTTTATATTTTTTGAAATATTCCTCTACCTGAAAGTGATAGATGTTCAGGAATTTCCTGCTCAATCAACCGGTACTATTTGGTACGTGGGACGGTGTATTCACCACGGTCATGGTGAACATCTTCGGTATTATCGTGTTCCTGCGAATGGGTTGGATAGTGGTTAGTTTCGAGATTGCGCCATGCATACGCCTTGTTTTGCCTTATTTTGTGGACATTATTAAAAATGTGTTGGACAAATGCATTGATCCTCAGTTACGAATGTACTATTTTAATTTTCATCCAGCAATGATCCAATTTCATCGAATTCCAAGGATTATATGCGATGTTCACGGGCATTCCTGGCTACTGAATGCTGCTTGTGACCTACTATTTCTTTTCCATATTCTCTTACCTGTTTCAATTGATTTCTTAACACACAACGCACCGAGCCTATTATAACCGTTCCTGCCTGTGGCCAGACGTTTTTAGCTATTTTTCAAATCGTTTTCGAATATGGAGAACAACATATCTGTCCATTATTGTACCAAAAAAATTGGTTTACCTTTTAATTTCTCCTCTAGGAAAAAACCAAACCCTTGAACAGCTAGGCAGTTAGGTCCGCAGTCAATAAAAAAGTGATTTCGGTCGAAGTTTCATCTGTAGAGGTGAGTAGTGGTCCTATCAATTATTTTTCAAGGTGTTCAAAAAACATAATGCCAAAATCATAGCTACTTTATGGAAGGGAAGATCCTAGAAAGATATGTTATTCTCCATATTCGAAAACATATAGTCACAGCTTTTGACCACGATACAATTTCAGAATATGAAAAAATTGTGATTGAATACTGGTGCGTGACCAGTATCAAACCTCAACTGGCCACTCAGGAGCGGTTTTCGGGGCAAAACCATGTGTTGCACGCAGTTCGTTAGGCTGTGTTCACAGTTTTGGAATTTGCGGAATTGCAGAATTGCGGAAAACGAAGAAGATACGCATCGACTTGGAGAATTGCGGAATTTGCGGAAACGTAGAAATGCAGAAATGTGGAATTTGCGGAAAAGCATTAGATACTTATCGACGCTTTCCACTATTCTTCATTTCCGCTAATTCCGCGATTCTGCATTTCCACAATTCCGCAAATTACGCAATCCTGCAATTCCGCAAATTCCAAAACCGTGAGCACAGCCTTATGAGTTAAAGAAATTTTATTTGTGGGACAGAGTTTATGAAGCAACGTGTGAATGTGTGAATAATGGAAATTTCGCCACATAATGTTATCCAATATGTCAAGCTTGTCAATGTATTCAATTTGGTGGCATGAGGTTGTCATACGTCATCTAGATGTGCTATGGAAGGATAAAGGAAAGTCGATCGGGCTTGTCGCCTCTGCTCGGCTCGAGAGCTCAGCGATATTGGGCTAATTGTTGACGACGTTGGGCAGCTTGATGATATTGATATAGTTGATGAGTTCCCATGGGAGATGATGCCATCCATTCAATGATTAAAGGCAGTTTTGGGGAAAATTCGGACGAAAAGTAAAAGAAGTAGTGGATATGAAAGCCGAGATGGCTAGTGACAGGACAGTATAGAAAAACGGATGGAAATGGCCACAAACCCGAGAAATAGGACGCCTTCCCACCGTTGGTTCTAGGCGCGGACGACCTTCCCGTCAAGAGGCGGGTAGTCCGCATAGGTTTTCCATTGGCATTACCGAGACGTAAACATGAAGGGATGTTCGGAAATGCGACAGCATCTATTTTCATGTGCTGAGCTTCAAGCTAAAAGAGAGAAAGCGTGCTGCGATACTTTCAAACCTGCCGATCTCCTTGACCAACCCCACCGTGACCAACCCCTAATCACGTCGCCTGGAGGCGGGCTGTCCTTGTCCAAGGCGGCTTGTCCTGACGAGGCCGCCTCCGCCACAGCTCAAGGGGGCGCCTTCCGCGGGGATTTCGCCATGCATAGGTCTTTCAGACCCGAAGTTTATCACTAAATGGCTCCTTTGGGATTCCCTTTTACCCACATCATCCCAAACACTGTCTTTAAGTTAGAATGAGTAAAATTAGTCCGTGAGAAAGCCAAATCTTTGAAAAAAAAGCACAAAAAAATCGTCAAAAGGACGCTATTTCTCATACACCCCAATCCCTCTACCCATCAGAAAAGCAGTTGCTCCCAACAAAAATTCCTCTTCCAAGAGCCTCTGAAAAATCAGATTTGTCCAAATGAAATTAAGAACTAGCACCAATAATAAACTTATTAAAGCCTCTACACAACGTGCTACAGTCCATTTCCCGACGGCTGGCAGGGCGAGCCCAACGGACTTGTATCGATCTCTCTCACCCCGCCACACACTCTGACCCAATTCTGTGGGCCACGCCCTGCCAGCCTTATGGAACTAAACTGTACGTGTGTTTGAGTAAAAAATAATAATAAAATTACGAAATTAAAAATAATGGACGCCTCCTACAACCCTGTCGTTTCAGGGAACAGCTGGTGTTGCAAATGCGATACTGCTTCTCATATTCTGCACAGCATTAGCATTAATTACCGTCTTCTCAGCGATCGGGATAGTCGAGCGCTGTCAAATTCAGGTACTTTCCTATCGATTGATTCTTCATTGCCATTTTTTTAACTTATAAATATTTTAATCTCATTTTTCGCAAAGTTATATGCGTAATATTTTTTATTTTTTCACTTTTGCCTTGTATTTTTAGTGGCCTCCCCCGTAATGCGTACAAACTCTATTGCTTTCCACGCTTCTAAACAATTAACTTTCCTCTTAATTTCATGAGCCAGTGTTTACGTGGACCTTCTTAGAAAGTCGCTCTCACTTGTTTTTGCTGTCTGGGACTGAATCAATAACGAACCTCCATTTTCTGTCCCTTTCCTAGTTTATAATATTTATGAAGTCATCTTGCAGAGTGGAGGGATCTACTTTCTCGTTTCGCATGTTCTCGGCGGTCGACTTGGAGGCGCCGTAGCACTGATCTACGCTCTCGGACAGGTAATTGTAGAATTTCCTGCAGTATTTTCTTGAAAAGAGATGAAACAAAACCGATACGATCAAACCCAATAAAATCATATGCTAGTATGTTATGCGCGCGCTTGCGTCACGGTCAGGTGCTATGCGACCGCACGCAGCACCATGCCGAAATGCTGCATTGCAATCATGCAAATGAAGTTTACAAGTCATGAGGCTCATAAGTACTCAGAATGTCACTGATTTCCCCTCCTCAATAGTAACCATGAATATTGTGGAGTAATGCTCATCGGAATCTTTTATTTTTATAGAAGTCAACTTGAAATTGAGCTTGCTTACTTCCCCATCTAGTAGTCCCCACCTTTGCGAATCTCGCACACTCTGGAATCCTCATACGGGAGGGCCATGTGGGACACTGATACCAAGAACATGGCTCCCTCCAGGATTTGGGTCTACATTAACCGAAAGGAAATATAGACCCCTAGGTTCTTTCGCAATTCTCCGATCGAGTACAGCCATTTTTAGCAGTCTGCCATTTCCCCGAAAAATTCAATTGAAAATTTCGTTATCGCATGCGAATGGCAATTGCAAGCAAATGCGCTTACGTCAAACCTCAACCTAACTTCCATGATGGTTGAATGCAATGAGAAAGTTTAGGTCATTCCACTTACTTTCACCAACTGTAGTTCGGCCACGTGACAAATAAGACAATAGCGCGCGCAGTCGCGAGCGTCTGGACAACTCGTACTACAAACTAATACAACTACGAACCAAAAATATTAATGAATTGGGGAACCCAAGAAATCGATCGAATTAGAACTTTTCCCACGCCAGGCTATGAATTCCATTGAGCAGCTACGCGTTCGCGCGCAAAAGCGGTTGATATGGTCTAAATTACTTGTTTAGCTATTGTTCGGAGTTCGCAATTCACGCGATTGCGCGACTCAGACGAAAAGCGTACTTATCGATCGGGTGAATGTTACGTCTGAATCACGCAATCCGCGCAATCGCCCAAATTGCTTGATCGATATGTGATATTTTTCCGCCTGATTTACGCTGGTCGCGCGAGTAGCGCGATTGCTGTATCGCGAACTCTAAACAATGCTTCACCTATGAACACTTTCATAGCGCTCGAAACCTGTTATTCAGGCGGTCGCCACCGGTCTAGTAGCCGTCGGTTTCGCCGAATCTGTCGCTCATCTCTTCGACTCTGATAGCCGCACGTTTACCAAAGTGGTCGCCATTGCGACGCTTGCTGTGCTTACTGGTACTTTACTACGTTTTTTTTGCAGATCTCTATCGATTTTTGAAGGGGGGGGGGCAAGAGGTAGGTGCGCGGTTGCGTTGCGACTGAATAATGATGAGAACAAATTAAAAACACATTGAAAGTTCAGTCCAAATATATAAAAATTATAATTATATTAAATTATTTTAATTATTTTATTAATTATTTTATATTATTAAATTGTATTAAAATTATAAGGCAGTGTGCTGAAGGCTGTAGCGATGAGACGATCAATATTGATTAAGATGCTGTATTACGATAACGTTTGCGATCCATTCCTTACCCATCTAATTCTTGCTGTCGCCATAAGTTCTGTCTTAAATTTCATGTTCAGGTTGTCAGTTACACCGTAAGCACATCAAGTGCGCTCAATATTAGGCTAAGTTAGATGTACAATACCGCTCGCGTCGGGTGAGTAATTTTCGCCTTGCGACGGTTTGTCCGCGAACAAACCGTCGCAACGTCATAACATCCTTCAAAGTGGATAAAATGAAAAGTTCTTAGAAGCGTTGGATTCGTCTCGATGCGGCGAGTTCAGTGTTGTATAAAATGTCGAATTTTGATCAGCAATGGTCCTGAAAATCGCGCAAAAACGCGAAAACGCGTTTTTGCGCGATTTTCAGGACCGTTGCTGATCAAAATTCGACATTTTATACACTGCTGAGCTCGTCGCATTGAGGCGAATCCAATGCTCCTAAGAACTTTCCATTTTATCCACGTTGAACGATGTTATGACGTTGCGACGGTTTGTTCGCGGACAAACCGTCGCAAGGCGAAAATCACTCACCCGACGCGAGCGGTATTGTAGCTTTGTCGTAAATGCACACAATACGTCCAAACGCACGCGAAATGCATAAACAGATACAAAGTGTGTCCTTCCATTGTGAATCTTCGTTTCACTTGTCCTGAGTTTATTGCGAATTTTGAGTATTATCATACACTGTCTTTACTTCATTTTGGCTCGAGATGGTTGACTGGTAGCAATTCTGACTACGGTAGACTGCCCTGACATCCTAATCTTATGAACTGGGATTGCAGTCACATTGCAATCAATTACCTCTCAAGCACTTGGCGAATTGACGGGATCATCCAATCACATAGTTGGATTCGCGAACGGCTGCACTGTTTAGTGAGCCGTCAACTCAAGCGATAAAAAAAACTAAAATGAAATTGAGCTAAGCCATGCATTGGTTTTTCCTGTGAAGACTTGGAATCGAGTGGTGTGTCATTACGATCGATTTTCTGGACCATTCTAATAACCATATTCCAGGCATAAACACAGCAGGAGTGTCATGGGTTGTTCGTCTACAGCTGCTTCTACTCGGATTCCTTGCACTGGCAGTTCTTGACTTTCTTCTCGGAGCATTATTAACATCCGATCCAAGTATGTCTACTATTTTAATTTGTTTTTCTCGAGAACTTTCTTCGCAATTTACTGAAATTGAGGGGCTATGAGTAAATGAGGGGGCAAATGCTCAATGACTTACTTTTTGCTTCATTCTAAGGGAATGGGAGCTCCAGGAGCGGTGTAACAATTTCCTTGTATGTAAGAAGGGGTGAAGGTCCAATTCTGCGAGCTTCAGTAGTTACCGAAAGTCTTTTAGATAGATTTTTCTTTTTTCCGGACGGACACTTTTCAAAAAGAAAGCTGATGAATTTTGAAAGTGTCGTCTACAGAGTGATTCTTCACAAAAAGCTCTTCAGTTTTTTACAGCTGTTAGACAGAGGTGTGGCAGAAATTTACTTAGAATAGAGCGTGTTTGAACACGCACACAATGTGGCCAGGCGCACGAAATTCACCTGTTTGAATTCATCCCACGCTCATTGCTGCCACCATCGCGACCTACTGGATTCCTGGATCATTCCTAATTTTTGGACTTGCTCTTCGAATCCAAAACAAGGTTTTTCTTCCATCGCAAAAGCAAAAACTATAAGAATTGAATGCATTAAAATCTAGGGTAAAAAAGAGTATTTTTCTTGATTGACGCTCTTGGATCTGTACAAAAATGTAATTTTGTTGACGTTTGTTGCCGTAGAACTATGTCAGCGAGCAGCAAATAAAAAAAATATCCAAAAGTTTTTTGACGTTATTATTCTTCCGCAATGAATCAAAACATAATAGTGTACGATTTCAGGCCATGGGATCTTCCGTTTTTCGTACGATCGCCTACGTGAGAACGCAGATCCCATGTATGCAAGGGTGAACTGTACTCCAGTCGGCTTTGAGCGTATCATCCCGGAACAATCATTCTTCACTGTTTTTGGAGTATTTTTCGCGAATTTTCTGGGGGTGCTTGCTGGTAAGCTGTTATTTTTCAAGAAATTTCCTTTACAGAAAATCGATGTCGTTTTCGCTATGCATAAGAACTGTGGTTGTTGACTATGAACAGCTACAGATAAGGCCACACTAAGGAAAGTTCGCAAATCAGCAAAGCCGCGTCGCGACCGCACGCATCTCAGACCACATGTGATTTGATATGTCTGTACATTGTCATTTACAGGTGTGAATATGAGCGGTGATCTGAAGGATCCTCATAAAAGCATTCCACTCGGTGAATTGTCTGCTGTGGGTGTAAGGTGAGGGCTGAGTTCGAAGGAAAATTATAAATTCTATAACAGGCCGCCGAAAGTTAATCATGGACAGGCCCTTGTGAGGAGAACAGTGGTAAATGAGATATTCAACACAGAAGCTCACCTAGGACACGCACCCTACATGTCGCAGTCATACCTTGCGAAATCGTACCACTGCAGAACCACAAAATCACATTTGCCGTGACGCGCCGCATACTGCGGCGCGGTCCATCACATGATCCGCCCTCCCACTGGAACGCTTTATTCGAGCCTTCTCTTTTGTCACCTCAAATACGTGACCTTGTGACAAAAACCGCGCGCACTTCATGCGTCACGGCGTTTGCGATTTTGCAAAACGGGTCGAGAAAAACCAGTTTTGCTCCAAACTGCAAACAGACTGCAAATGTTCGCAACGCTTAACGTTAAAACCGTACCTTCACCAGCGACACGGTACACAGCAAATTTACGTCTCTACACGGGATCTTGTGGACTATCATTAAAAGAAGCTTTTTAAACAAATGTTACCATTTTTGTGACGCTTAGTTGGTCACCCCTCCAATTAAATCTCAAAAGAATTCTCCACGCAAATTCCATAGTTCTAATTCCTCTCCAAATTACTCTACTAGGTACAGTACACGGACGAAACACAAAAAAACTAATGAAATTTTTTTCCAAAGCAGAAATCGAAAAACTGTACGGAGAGCAACTTGTTTGAATTCTCGCAGCACAACATTTGAATAGCCGTTGGCTGGCAGAGCGCAGTTCAAATTTTCGCTCCTAACACTGACTTGTTCTCACTCTGCCTTCGCATCTTTGCTCCTAGAGACTTTCAGCGTCCCATCCCCCCCCCCCCTCGGACAACCCACTCCGTCGTACCTCATTTTGGGGAGCTCTTCTCAACAAGGTATTCGTTGTTTCGCATGAAAATTTGCATACGGTCCTTAGTAAGCAAATACAACACAAATATATGGGTAACCGAAGAGCATAAATAAGCAAATACAGCATAAATATATGGGCAACCGAAGAACATAAATTTCCGTGAGCGATTCCTTTAAGGCAGCTCAAGCATTTCGTCGTAACGTAGCATTATCCAGTAAATGCTTTCAACTAGTCCAAGATGTACTGCTGCGTTTCCACATCATCCGCAACGCGACCGCTCTCTCAACGACCATGAGTCACGACATAACACTAGTTATCGCCCACACGTGTCATTGTTTCTACACTCCTTTTAGAGAGGAAGAGAAACCCTCGTAATCCAATCCAAATTTCAAAGAAATTTTCAGTAAATCTAGAATAATTTTTCACTTTTCAGCTCTTCTATATGCTTCCTCTTCATTATGATCCTCGGAGCTACGGGCGATCGACTGAGCCTGATCTGTGACAATCTCATTTCCGAAAAGGTAATACTAACTACTCCATTTATGTATATAGTCAGCCTCTAGCACTAGTCGCAGTTTACTGTCCCCTTGCAAGTGAGAAACAAGCTCTTGCCACACGGAACCGTTCTTGTTTTGCTTTGGTTGATTTATTTTGGAGTTGATTATACACACATCTTTTCAACATCCCATCCATTCCAGGTAGCCCTAACCGGTGTGCTGTTCATGATCGGTCTATACATCTGTTCACTTTCGTCCACAATTGGTTCACTACTCGGCACACCACGAGTTCTCCAAGGAATCGCAGCTGAAGGCATTATTCCAGTACTAAACCCGCTTGCTCAAGGGGTGCGTGAGCTTTTTTTTCTCCGACACAAACTACAAGGGTCATAGTGTTTATGTCCTGAGAATGTTTCTCCAGTGGATCTGACGTGCGACGCGTGCGACCGCGACGATTTGAATTTTTCGTATTGTGAAGGGTGGCTGGACTGTCTTAACGTACTCCTGGAGCATTTCTGTGTCCCATTGGAGAGTAGATGAACTGATAAACCAATGGATCAATAACTAGCAACTCGACGGCACGCGGCATGTGCAGTCCGCATGAAGCTCCAGCGCCTCAAGGCACACATCTTATAGGCCGGGCCAAACCACCTTGATTCGATTGAAAACTTGATTGTTGATGTTGTTTGAAATTACTAGGATGGAAGCTGAGAGACGCAAAGGATACGCGAGGAACCCCTTGTTTCTCTACCTGGCACTCCCCTTCTCCTTTCACTCCTTGGAATAAATATCGGGCCAATTGTCTTTTTTTTCAGTCTGGTGCCAACAAGAATCCTGTGCTAGCAGGTGTAGTACTGATGGCAGTAGCATCGGTTTTTGTGCTGCTTGGCGATCTCAATCAACTTGCCATTCTCTCCACAATGCCATTCCTCATCACCTACGCATTTGTGAATTATGCGTACGTATCGTTAGCGATGAGTTACGATCTCATCACTATTAGCCATGTCGCGTAAGTTTTCGCACATCAAACTATCTCACATGAACTCGTAGAGATTATCCTTTTCCAGTGAAGTCGACTCCAAATATGGTTCCATGCACAAGATCGGTGATTTGGACGAGCTATTCCCTGAGCGAAAACAGCAGCAACAACAGTGGGCAGCCACCGTTGAAGCTGGCGGAATTGTCGGTCAACCTGCCACCTGGTACTCGATGTTCAGTAATCGCTATATCTCATTCATTGGAGTAAGTTTATTTGTACATACTTTTCCCTGATTATAACCAAGCTGTGACCCGCGCAAAGCCCCGCCCACATATGGACGAGTTGCCGTCATAACCCAGAGACGCACGGACTATCGTACTTACACCTGATAATTCTTTTCTGCTCAGACAAAAAAAAAACGAGGAACGGGAATTTGAAAGAATGAGATTTGGACGTCAATTAATTCCTAGTTAAAAATGCGCAGGGCATTCTCGTTCAATTCAGATCGTAGTGGTCGGTGGATTCAATGTGACCCTTATAAAAACTTGTGGAGGTCAGCCGATACAAGTCACTTTCCGCTGCTCATATACAATTCACCGACCCAGGAAGGATGGGAGGTTTGGTTGGCCCGTGCGGGATTTCGGAAGCCCCTCCGTCACTACATTACCTCCCCCCAAGGGCCAGTCGCACTCCAAAAACAAAAAGAATGAGCCTGCCTATAACACATCACAAAGATACTATAATACTTTTCAATCATTCGGACTCGCCAACACTTGACCTCTTATGAACCAACGAAATACCTGCTTTATTATCTTATCCTTGAGTACTAACAAATTATAGTTCATGGTGAACCTACTGATTTTGTTCCTCATCCACTTCTGGTTCGCTGTTGCCCATTTCGCCGTACTTATAATTCTCTACTACTACATCGGTCGAGTATGTCCAGCATGTTCACCAGGTCAGCTGCCATTCACGTTAAATTCTTCGTCAATGAATAGTTAGCATAGAGTGCATGCGATCACGTCGCGGCTCTAGGCATAAGAAACTGAATAAACTTATTCCCAAAAACTATATTACAGGAATCTCAACCTTCTCTATTCCACATATGTTCCGTACTGCCTTCTCTTCTCTTGAAAACATTGGCGCCTTCAGTAGAGGGCCTGCTGTGCTAACAAGGGTAAGTAAGCAAAAATAGGCCACGTTCAGTACTCTATATTGCTTTCCTTATTTAAGGAAGGACCATCCAAAGACGTACTCACTGAACAACTCAACGAATCAAATCCCGATTATCAGGATCGAAAGCAGTATCATCATTCCCAAAATGTCACACAAGAATTCGACTGATCTCCAAGAGCATAGTTGCACCGTCATTACCTATAGGCGTCTCAAAATCTCACTGTTTATAAAGGCTCTCTGTAGATTTCTATAGCTTGAACCACTTTGGCCTATCATTCATGTTTCCGGGTTCAATAAATACTTCTGTCCAAATCGTATTTCCACCAATCGTTTATGAGTAAACAATCGGATAACATAACAATAACAAAAATATCTGCCGGTTTTAGATGTTCGATGGGTACAGCATCTGAAACAAAATTTCAGTAATGTAGGAGTAAAGGCATCTTTGAAAATCTACTAGACATCATGTCAGAAAAGCGTTGAAAGGAATTAAATTTTTAAAACAGCGGCTTTCCCCTTCCCCCCTTACCAAAGCAGCCTGTTGCAAACGACTCTCGCCCTGGAGATTTCCCACTCCCTTGAACCTTACCGTAAACTTCACAGCAACACTAGAAGTACGAAGTACGTGCTTAGTTTTTGATTTAGAATTTGCTTATTCTAATCCACATCTCATATCACACAACAAATTAAAATGAAAGAGAAAACTCTAGGATATGACAGTAGGAAAAGAGCACAATAAATAGTATTAAAATAACACGCAATCCCACCACCGTAAACCCAAAATTAGCAATTAGCAGCCAAATAATAGGTAATCATACTTGATCGCTTACCACACGAATTCTGTTTCCCATGGCATTCGGAGGAAGATTGTGGTGGAATTTTGCGCGAACTGTTCCAGTGTTGCCATGTACTCGCGTGATCTTACCCCAGATTGCCCTCGTTCTCGTTGGAACGGCGTGACCAGGCTTCTGTAAAACGTCAACATATGTTATAGTGGATTGCATGCAATAAACTGATCCAAGAAAAATTAAAACTGCATCATGACGAAGAATTAAATTGTACTTTGATGTTGTTCGATGCTAGTCTAATTGGTAAAAAATGTAATCAAAATTTCGACTGACAAAAGACTTTAGGATATCTTCAGAGTACGATTCTCAGAATACCTTAGTTTCCACCGCTTAGCTACATAGCAGAGTTCAAAACCTCAGCAGCAACCAGATTACTTCCAGAAAAATTAGCCCCATCAGAGTCCTAAACTCTCCGCTACATCTTAGAATTCCTTGAGCAAAATTGCTACACAAGTATATCTGACTACTTCACATGGGCAGAATCAAACGATGCTGAGATTGGGGTGTGAATTACGGTGAAAATGATTTCTGCGAATCGTTGACAGTGTGAATTTTACTCCATGTTATCATATCTGATTGTAAAAGAACGAAAAAAATCTTGGAAGTTGAAGAACGATGCCCAAGAAAAGGAAGCTTTGAAGATCCCCTCCTTACGAGAAAGAAGACAAAACCCCTGCTGGAAGAGTGGTGACTGCTATCTTGCATCAAATATATACCGTTCAACAGGTAAATCAGTTCACTTAAATTCACGGTCAGAAAAAACAAGAAAAGAAAGGAAGGGCAACTAGCACGGCTGTTGCTAACGCATATGAAAATAGTGATGCCGATGTTAGACGTCGCGACTTTGCATGTAAGCCGCACCTTGAACAGAATGTCTGGGCGTAGGAAGTAGACGTTAAACCGCTGTATCACGAAATCTGACATCAGCCTCACATGAAAACTGGAACATAACCAGTCCCATGATGATAAATTTTAATAAAAGATAAAGCAACTAGTATTTCGACGGAGTTTCTATTATTTCGACGGAGTTTCTATTCCGGACTAAAAACTTGAAAACTCAAAGTGGACTGTCAATGTAAATGTAAATACATCCTTCTGTGAGAGGTATAAACGGAAAAAAATCAACCCAAAAAAATAGAGTAATACTTTGAACAAAAAATTTCGAGCGAGTAAATGAGGAAAACATACGGTAGTCTTATTATGGGCTTTGTAAAGGTAGACAGCACGCTTTCCAATATAGAACTTGGCATCATCCTTGTTGAACACTCCATCGAGTTTGAGCAGAGCAGTGTGCTCACTCTGTGTACGAAGTCCACGCTTGTATCCAGTGAAAACTGCCTTCACGTAGAGCCTGAACATAGCCATACTCCACAGTGTGAAAAGTTGTCTCAAGATTACAGCACACCACATTAGCAGAGATGCGCAGAACGTGATGCAATGCCCCTGCCAAAACTATTTTTGGTGGTACATAAGAAACCTTTCTCATCTAAAAGACATCATTAACCGCAAGCAGTAAACACAGAATCCCTCAAAGGAATTAATTTGAAAAAAAAACAAAAATGGTGTGGTCCAATAACAAGTACGTCTATTAGGGACAACTTCATCGCCCGCGAGCGTATCATGGGCACAATGCTCAGCAGTGAGAAAAGTCAAAGATGTTAGAAATCTTGCTCTAGCTGAAGATAAACATCAAACGAAAAAAAAGAAGAAGGCGAGAGACATGGTTTACATGATAAATTTTGCCCCACAGCGTTTTTTTACAGCAAGCAGTACGCAGAAAAAGGACAGTCCTGGTTATACATCACACCAAACAGAGTGTACCACAATGAAACACCATGGACTATGGAACATCAGCGCAGAAGAAATGGTCTAGCAGGAGGAGTACACAGAACTTTGGATGCTCTGCGAATACGAGGGAAGGGCATTTTGACCCAAAACAACGAAATATACATAACGGCACACCCAAAACAAGCCAAAAACATGGGGGCAGAACTGAGAAGAAATTTTAGTGAGCTTCGAAGGGCGTATTATATCTATTACTAAAAAAGGAGCTCCAGACCGTGAGCTACTGCTCACCCTCACCCTACCCAGAAAGCAGCCAATCCGCTGCAGAATCACCCGATTCCGAAACGAAACCCTCAATTAAATCCAACGTCAAATTTTAGTGTGCTCTCTACGACAGGTATTGCAACGAAACTTCTTTCTGTATCGGCACAGTTTGGCTGCCGTCAGACTTCACGATTTCGTTTTGCGGTGTCGCACTTTCACCCCGAAGCTGCGACACTGCGAAATAACAGTCGCACAATCGCCTGCAAAAACTCGTGCCGCAAAATCGCTAAATCGCAGGTCTGACGGCGGTCGACGAGCACAGTTTATGGGTCAATTAGTGTGCGGGGGAAAACGCAAACTTCAGCGACGTCCAACTCCTTCCCTTCGTGGGCTTGGGCCAAAAATCACATCTCCTCCTCCTACAAGAAGAGGAATATACTAAAGCATTTGTCTCATCTTCTAAGCCTGAGCCCAGGGAAGAAGAGGAGCCTCGACATCAGTGAAAATTTAGCGTCTCCCACCAACTTCAACCCCCCTCCCCCTCCCCCACTTTAATTGACGCCAGTTTATAAACATATTACCGGTAGCTGTTGTCCAAGTTCAAAGATTAATATGGTGATCAGCACCATATACCTTATAGGCGAGCAGGAAGGTTTAAAATAAGAAAAAAAAAACAAGCGCCCGAATCGAAAACAAGGTTTCAGACAGAAAATCAACAAAATACCATGCGGCTCACCTTCCGGCAGGTCCGGGTCCAGCTCTTCTAACAGCTTGCTCGGCCATTTATACCTAAACAGCAAAACATGAGTAGGAGATTCTTGGCAATAAATGCTCCAAAACTGATGCGATCACGACATAAGCGACAAAGCAACCACTCATAAGCGGAAAAATCGCTGTGAGGAAGCCGACACTACGTATAATTAGCAAAAACAAAACATAAGCACGCCCACTGAATGACAAAAATAAAGACATTTCGGAATTACCATCATATCACAGATAGGATTTGAAAATTCCTTCAATTCTGACAGACTTAGCAACGATTACTACGGTAGTTCAACCATGCAAACCTGCACATCCAATTTTGTCTGCATCTACGACTCACACAAGCTTAAGCGTGAACAACAGCCAAAGCAAACATTCAAACGAACAAACCAAATATTTAAACTACGTTAAGAAATATTTAATAAAAATGCTTTCCAGGAAAAATCCGAGTGGCAGTGTATGGAAGTTTTTAAACATTTATGTGTTTTACTATTATCTATGATGGTGTCCGAATTAGCACCATCCGGATGATGTTTACGTGCAATCCCGTCCGTGGAGTAATGGTAATTTTTCAGATAAAAGAAGAGTTGTTGCAACACTTACATAGGAGAGCTGTCTGGACACTTTCGACAGCGGCTGGACGAAAATACACGTTTTGCCTCTCTATCCTGCTACATATCTTTTCAAAAAAAGTCTGCACGACCGCTGGACGGCTCTTCGCTGGCAATCGCGTGGACAGACTTGGAAAATTGAGTTCCTACGCTTCGATCCCAGTTCCCCACTGAGATCATACAACACTCTATCAGTAAGGAAGAAGGGGACGTACCCTACCCTCTAGCCTTAGAGGAACCAGTGCGCCATCTTCACTGCCGACTATGCAAAGTGAATGGTGGGGATGGAACGGCATCTGGTGCAATTCGCAAAGAAAGGTGCCTACGCGGCCGTGCTCCCAACGAGTGAATACGTTCCTTTGACGCGTATGACCGCCTCACATCAGAGATCTACCGAGCTCCGATCGATACTTGCAATCAGGAATGTAGGGCTAGCAACGGTCAAGACTTTGGCCGTTTCCTTCTGTTTTTCATCGTTGTAGTGCTTCTCAGCAACTCTACTTCCATACTGGGACGTTCACAAATTTTTTTGATGCCTTTAACGTAATGTTATCATCTATGCATTTATACTCGACGAATATTCAAAAATGTAGTGCCACAGAGCTGACGAACATATTAGACATCGTGTCCCGTGGCATAATTCTTTTGAGAAAGCGAGATTTGCATGTTTGAATGAAGAGCTAGCTGCCAGCAGCTGTTATACATAATGGCTTTTCAACAATAATTCGATGTATTTATTTAGTTGTCTGAAGGTGCGTTGAATACGGATTAAAATGTTCTCTCGTTGGCAAGGAACATTAGGCCTTCTCCTATGTAGAACATTATTCTTGATATGACTTGTAATGTTTCAACTCTTCTTCCGAATACGCTTGCCAAAAAGATTGTGTTACTTCCCATGTTTGCAAAAGTACCGATAAAGCGAATAAGTGACGCCTGAATAAAATAGTTACTCCTGAATATCCTTTTAAATTCACTTTCCAGTAATCTCAACCGAATGGACTTTGTACAGTCCATTTCGGAGCGCTAGATAGGGTGTGGCCTGTGTGGCGAGAGTGAGAGTGCGTGGCGGAGTGAGAGAGTCTGATACTTTCTCACCCAAGTCCGTAGGTCACGTCCTATCAAGCGCTCCGAAATGGACTGTAGTGCAATTGCTGTAGCTATACCTCCCGTGTTCTGACGATGAGCCACCATTACAGCGCCACCGCGCGCGATGACTCAGTTTCGTCGCGGCGTCGCGAACGTCCCTCGTAATCCACATTCATTCAGGATGTGAGGTGTGTGATGTATAGATGGATTAGAGGTTGGAAAGGCTAAACTGTGTATTACCTGGTAAATCTCATTGTCTGCTTCAAGGCTTGGGCTCATGCAAACTGAACCAGCTGCAACGACCAAAAGGCATGCTGAACCGAATGAACATGCGTGCAAAAACACTAGAAATGGAATTGAAGCGGATAGATCGGCAAAACAGATATATGACCATGTGCAATAGAACATTGTGCCAAACATAGATAATGCTATTGACCATTCTTCAATTAAATGACTGAAATAGCGACAATGAAAGATGAACAGGCGATACATGTGTCGTGGTTTCCAGGCACTCCAAACAAGCACTTGGTTGTGAAACTGCCGAAATGACAAAAACGTGTCCTTTAGCCAACACCACGCCTTCAAAAAATGCACAAAGGACGGGATTGTGCGCCAGAACACTCGACTGGGTTAAGCAGGACGAGCTCGCAGCGGCAACGCTCCTTCCTACGCGGGAAAATTGGATCAGAAGGAGCGATGAGACACAGTTCGCGACGCTCCGTCCGAGTGTCTTGGGCTGCACGTATGTCACCGCGCGACAAGTGGTTTGCCGCTTCTTCTGTGGCTTGACCGCGCGGGAAGGGGTCTGAGACCGCTTTCATAATTTGCGGCACCGGCGCCGACGGCTGCAATGGATTACCCGTCACCGGCGACGCGAGCACATTTGCGACAATCTATTTACAGCCCTAGCTATCGTATTGGGGGGAGGGAGATCTTCTAAAACGTTGCACATCTAAAGATCTTGGAAGGATCTTTGGTCAATCTGCACACTCAGGCATATATTTTTGCATAAGCCTCAGTGGCAGAAATAAAGGGTTCCTTTCTCATTCGCTTAGTCAAAAACGATGTCCATAGTGAGATATCGTACCCCTCATTGCGACGGCACCCGTGTGTGTGTCCCCTTATGTCAGGATTTCGCACGCGACGAGCGGCGTGCGACGCATTGTGTGCGAGCTATGCGCGTCGCTGTAGTTGGGTCTGAGAACGATTACACGGTGCTTGGGGCGCGATACGCAGTTGACTTGTAATCGCTTCAACCCAACAACATGGCGCCTTAGCTCGTCCGCATTGCTTCGTTTGCTACATGCCGCAGTGCGAAATCCTGACATAAGGGTACGCACACATGGCACCACGTTTATCGTGGTGAGAACCTGCATGAATCTTACTACATTTTGGCACTGTGCCACGATTTCGCCCAAGTTTTGACGTCGTTACAGGTTCGCGCGGGCCCTCGTCAACATCACCATGATATGGTACGGTTGAGCTTTGGGCTGCGTTCTTACTCAACTGAATGGGATTTTCGGCGGAACGGCGGATAGACGTATCGGATTATCCGCGAGATTCTTGGGCATGCCACGTACTACCACGTCAGTTTGTATGCAATATGACAAATATCCAAAACCGCGGATTCGCCGTACAGCAAAAACTCTAAGGATACGCTCACTTTCTGGATCGATTTTTCTTGATACTAAACCCTAAGATCCTAATCAGTTGACTATGAATGCAGTCTTCTGCATAGAGCCCATCGCGTAAACTTGTTGAATGTTGAATCGTAATTTTAGCTTTACAGTATCAAGCATATTTATATGTGACATCCACGATTCATTACTGACACTTCAGCCAACTGTAGTGCACACAGTAATGAGTATTGATGTTTGCGCGCATGTAATCAATATCCATTTTCAGATTCACGTACACTCATTTAAGGTGGTCTAATTGATGGAGCAGTAGCATGTTTTTTAGAAACTGAACTCACTAGAACGAGTAATAATACATCAAGTTTCCTATAGTGACGAGTGTATAACCGATAACCATAGCTTCCCATGAAGATTTTGAAACGAGTAAGTATCGAGACATCGCTGAAACAAGAAAAGTAGGGGTTCTGAGCGATTCTGAGTGCAGTGCCAAGTAGTCATACCTAAAATGGCGAAAGAGGCCGCTGTAGCAAATCGTGAGCGTTGCTGCATCGAAGACGTTAACGACAAAAAGGAAAGCGCCATCAACGGTAAACCGAACATCATCGACGAAGTTTGCTTAAACCACATATGATTGTAAGGTTGGGTGGAACACTGTGCAAATGCTGCGACTGGCTTTAAAGGCAGAGGCCGCGCTGGGAGCGCAGCAGGCTAGTGGGAGGAGTCTAGGCGGCCGCACCAATAGTAGGGCGCCTAACGCGCATGCGCCGCCCAGTGGTTACGGTATGTCCAGGCTTCCACTGTTTTCAAGCCACATATTCAAGACAAATAAAAGAATTCCACGTCTACTTGCTGCTCATAAAATTCACCCTGCGTACCTTATCGGATTCTTGAACGATATCTATCATTTACCTGTGTAAAACCATTTGTCTCCAGGTATACCAGAAAGCATGTTCCGCCGTAGACTGCCAACAAACGAGCTGGTCCAACGTCATTAATGACAACATTCATGCTGTTAACGACGATGAAAACTCAAGGAACAAGGTTAGCAAATGAGGCTTACCTCACCTCCTCGCACTTGTTACACCTTCCCAGAATCACACTGGCATGTGATAAGGCAGATTTACCGGAATGCACGTAAAAATGGCAATCGACTGAATGCAGCGATAGGGGAAATTCGGACGAACAGTGAAAAATGTAGTGAATATGAAAGTCGAGCTGCCTAGTAATACGATGGTGAAGAGAAAACGGAAGGAAATGGCCAATGACTCGAGAAACAGAACCCCTTCCCAGCGTTGGTTCTCAACGCGGGCGACGTTCCCGTCAAGAGGCGGGCAGTCCAAACGAGACTTCCTTTGACATATTGCCAAGTAACACAAGGGAATGTTTGAAAATACGACAGCATCTAACTTGTGGAGTGAGTTCCAGTCTAAAACTGTGAAAGCGCTCCGCAATATCTTCGATTCTGCCGCATATCCTGAGCCGCTCTCATCGTAGCCAACCGAGAATCACGTCGCCTGGAGGCGGGGTCTGCCATCCGAAGGCGTCAGCTGTTAATCGTTACGCCGTCACTAATTGGTTCCATTCATGATGATCTTAACGGGTGAAACAGCTCCCAGGAATAAACACGTGAAACAATGAACGGGAGAATGAGCGAAAGAGTGGTATAGTCCATTTCGAAAAAACTGACTGGGTGTGTCCCACAGACTTGGGTGAATGGTGAGAGTGAGAGTACGTGGCGAGAGTGAGAGTGTGTGGCGGTTTAAGAGAATTGAGAGAGTTTGATACACGTTCATACAAGTCCGTAGGACACGCCCAATCAGTTTTCTGAAATGGACCGTAAAAATGGTGTTTAGTATGAAAAAAACCAAGTGAATTCACACCTCGGCAAGGCATCGTACGGGCGATTCCCGCATACTGACGAACTGCAAGCCACTCTAACCCTATGCCGTAAGTCGAAATCTCCCCCGTCCAGATATCTTCAAATGTCCTTTGCACTCTCTTACCCACGTGGAACTGCTCTTATGTTTCTGGGAGCGTGGCTTCTTCCCGTGGGTGTGATCAGTCCTTGGTTTTGCACGCAACATGATTTAACATGTTCACAACGTGGCAACACGCGTCAAACAGCTTCCTGTTTTGCACACTATTTTGCTCCACCAACGCTCTTCCTCGGAGTACATCGCCTTTTCTCGTTTTTTTTCTATTTTTTCAATTGTTCATGGATTTCTTGGATATTGAATTACGAACCAATTCAATCACGTAATTATTTTTCATAGGACTGATACAATTAGCGCGACCTGTTCAAGTTTTTAGAAGCTTTGGACCCATAGATCACTCCTACTAGCAGTGAGTTGCTCTAAATTTCTACATTTTCTTTTCATTGAGACTGTTGCTGAGGTCAGATTTTAGAAAAATGCAAAAAGCCACTAGCTTACAAACAGTCCATTTCCCAAAAACTGAGTAGGTGTGTCCTGCGGACTTGTATAAACGTGTATCAAACACTCTCAATTCTCTCACCCCGCCACACACTCTCACTCTCGCCACGTTCTTTCACTCTCGCCATTCACCCAAGTTCGAAGGACACGCCCAATCAGTTTTCGGGAGAAGGACTATATACAGGGTGGCGAATAATTACGTGCTCGTGACATTTCCCTCCGTTTTAATTACATTTAAATGCGGCACTATTCAACTATCACTACCCCAGATACCGTGAGTTGGTCAAAAAAAAATTTCGCCGAAACTTTGCCTTGAGCGGTTGTCTGGGGTGCTGATCACGAATATGACTTTCGTTTTTGGCGTTTGCACCAATTTGGTGCAGTTGCACCATGTTAGTGCAACAACTCGATTTCACCAAATTCGCTGAAACTTTGCCCAGGAGGGTTATTTGGGGTGCTGATCACGGATATGACGTTGGAGGTGCTAACGTCGTTTGGTTCCATTATAGTGCTAACATAGTAGGGGCACCACACTGTGCCCGCAAGTTTTGCCTAAGCTCTAAGACGGAAGGGAACCTCCATTCCCCTTCAAGGCTTAGGCGTGAATATACATTAGAGTGGGCAATGATGGTGGTAGGGTAGTATCAAATGAAAGACGGCAGCGGAAAGATAACGCTCTCTAGCTGAATAAGCACTGTAGCAAAAATGAACATCACTGGCGCATCGTGAAAGGCTCCGAAAACGGCGCTCGCGCTGAAAAACAATGTCATATCCGTGATCAGCACCCCAAATAACCCCCCCCCCCCCCTTGACCAAACTTCAGCGTTTTGGTGAAAACACTTGTTGCTCCAACATGGTGCAACAACTCGTTTTCACCAAAATCGCTGAAAACCAAATTGGCGCAAATGCCAAAAACGGATATCATATTCATGATCAGCACCCCAAATAACCCCTCTGGGCCAAGGTTCAGCGAAAATTAATTTTTTGACCAAATCACGGCATGTGGGGTAGTGATAGTTGAATAGTGCCGTAAAATGCATTTGTACATACTTTTTCTTTTTCAGAGTATTCATTTGTTTCTTATTATTGGTTCGTAAGGGGAAAATTTTCGTTTTGCTGGCATGACGAAGACCTGCCCAAGCCGTGACGCGTTCGCACAGTCGCAAAGAGTGGGACAAAGAACTCAGCAATTTCTCGCTGGGTTCTTCATCCCACTCTTTGCTAACTTTTCATTTTTTGCATCATCCACTCTTTGCCTTTTCATCTCCATCCCACTCTTTGCTTACTTTTCATTTCAAAATATAGCAAAACGATCTGGACGATAACAACGTGCGCCACACCATAGATTCCATAAAGAGGAAGAAAATTCTGTATCAAAGCTGATGGCGACCAGTTCGAAAGTTCTTTGTAATTAGATAATGTTATCTCCTATTGTTTTATAAAAATAAATTTCTTCAAAAATTCGCTAGCAAAAAGTAAGATTTGAACGCTTTTTATGGCGCACGTATTTATTCGCCACCCTGTATGTATCACAATTCGGTAGAATTAACCTTCAACTGCTTCGTTCGAGCTAAATTGTGTGGTGGTAGTAGCTATCAGACCACTCGTTGATTACTAGAGAACAAGACGATCTCAAAAAAATATTACGCATATGTTTAGATAAGACAACTAAAGTGAAAGGGTTGGGAGTATTTAGGCGGGATATGAAGCTGCTGTTCAGTAGTGCAACAGTGGCGAAGGGACAGAATAAAACAGCACAAAACCGAAAAATAGGAAACCGAAACTTCTTCTTAGCACTTTTTACCTTTGTTCACCTCTGCATCATTAGCTGCTGATGGATAGATGCAGACAATGAGGGCTATGCCAGCTGACCCACCGCATACGAGGCAGCGTAAATTGCAGCGCAGCCATCGTGGTAAAAACCACGGAACCACGCATTTTCAGTGCGAGTTTCGCGGGTGGCGTGCAAGTGTTCCGACCAATAATCCAGAAGGTCAGGTCACCAGTGTTTTGTTGAGGGTAATTCACTATAGAAACGACCAAATTAACATTCTTGTGAGACTGAAATAACAGTAACTAGCTACCACCTTCGTCATGAATCCTACCTCCTTTCAGTTGGAGGTTGTATTCGATGGAAAATGCCCCAACTCAATCAATAAACTAACAATATCCAACTATATTACATATTTCACTTCACAAATTGTTATTATCTTCCTTTCCTTATCTTTTATTATTACTAGCCTTTATTCTTCGGCCTTTATCTTTGACATAAGTAGACCAGGTACGTAGCCAAGATCTTGCAATCAGTAGTAAATCAAACGTCTCGAGAAGCAAACTCAATCATGGGTGACCTGACCCCCACTAATCACCGGAACACTTGCAACACACCCGTTGTCTATGCAAAAAAATACGAGTTCAAAAGATGTATTCTGGCGAAACTGTATTCTTTCGCCAGAATACATCTTTTGAACTCGTATTTTTTTGCATAGACAACACTCGAGACCAGCCAGATCCTATATTCTCTTTACCCTTAACGATACCTTTAAGTTCAGTGTTCCGCAGCATGACTGCATCATATTCGCGTGAGCAGGCGCCACTCCGTAGATCCCATAGGTGTATGGAACATTCCTGAGGGAAGATACATTAAAGGAGTCGCTGATTTGAGGAATGCCGCGTTGGATACCATTTCAAATTTCCTGCTGCCGGGCGCTGGAAATTTTCACGTCCGAAAAGCAGATTTTATGCGCATTTTACGTGCGATTTTTCCGGCTACTCCAATATGGGCATATACACCCAAGATTTTCATGAAGTTACTGCATCACAAGATAACGTCTGAAATTCCCAGCAATCTGCAAGTTTTAGGCCCCATAATAGAAGGGGACTATTACAGAGCCTGAATCAGTCATAATCTTTTCTTTGCAGCTGCTCCAAATTATAAATAGCCATAACCCTCCAGCATAACGTTCAGAGATATCTTTTATTATATTTTACTCGTGAAATCTGTACAATCTACAAGATTATGAACAGTGTCAAGCTCAGAAATCAAGAAGCTTTTAAAAAACATTTAGTACTCTAGTAAATGACCTAGATTGAACAAACCCAATAGTAACAAGGTAAGAACGCATATGATACAGTTCCATAAATGGGTTATTTAGAACGAACACGAAGCAGCTAAAGAGCCGGTTTCAATAATGACCTTTCGCTCCCTTAGGGCGAAAAGTCGCTGAGCTCAATATGACTGATTAGCAAATTTGTTCCGCTGACGGGGGAGGGGGCAATACCGGGAAAAGGTAGCTCTCAGATGGCACCGTCTCTGTGCGGTCACTCAGTAGAAAAGCGACCTGTGGAGGCTATAAGCTAAGCGCTAGTAATACTGGAAATGAGCAATTAGCCCATCGCAAAATAAGATTGTAAATAGATGATGCTTTTTGAATTCATGTTTGACACCCAGTAACACACAAGTTGCCTACCAAGCACGAGTTACTTCGATCCAAACCCACTTGAAAGGATCTGATCCGAACTGCTAAAAAACCCCGATACACAAAATGCAACAAACGGTATGTGAAGCCTTGAAAACTGTTAAAACGTTCTTTCGTTTGCCAAGAACAGAAGTGCTTGTCCGCCATAGAACAATAGTCTCGACAACACTTGAACATTTTCCGTTCTTTCGCCGAACATATTTACTATGAACAATGCACTGCTAGCGGTATTCGCTATGGCTCCAACAAGTCGAACGTAGGATGCCTATAATAAACAGAACTAAACCTACACGAAAAACTGTCGACGTAGTGAATATGAACACATTTTAGTATAGCATTCAAAATCTCAACGAAAAACAATAAACTAGAGCAGCAAGTTTGAAATGCGAAATACCTGTTCAGAGTCGCAATCACCGACTTGGCCATATTGGCAGACTGAGCCAGCGGCAACGATAATAACACATGATGTTACCAAGGCAGCAGTCAATAACAGTACCAAAGAGGGTATTGACATCATTAAATCAGCAAAACAGTAATAAAACATCAAAAGAAGGAATACGCCTGCCACTACAGATAATTGCGTAGACCAGAGGCGAATCTGTGACCTGGAAACGTCAAGTAAATGACTGAACAATTTACGTTGTTCAATATTAACTGTAAGGGTAATTCTTGGCGTCTTGTATATATGGGAGAAGGGCGGTCATTTCAGGCTATAGCGGTAGGATGAACATGAGTATTAGGTTGTAAGGAAGTTATGGCCGGTTTTGAGCGTTCATGATAAGTTCAAACCTGAAAGCGTGCTATTGTGAATTAACTCACAGATTGTGCTCTTTTGGAATCCCACAAAGTTTTCGAATTACTAGAGAAATGAAAGTACTGCGAAAACGGCACTTTTTGGATGACTTTATTTCAGGAGTTCTTGTTCGAGCGAGTCGCAGCAAAGGCAACCACAAATGTAAGCACTGCAAGGGGAGGGGCGGAGAATAGGATAAAGTATCTGCTCTGGTTTCAGAAAAGCAGAAATGAGAATGAGTTGCTCAAATTTTCAATGGATCAAATCAGCTTTAACTAAAAGGGCAGAAAGCGATGAGCGTCTATACACGAAAATCACCCAGAACTTTCCTTACAGCCTAATAGAAACCATAATGGATAGTGTGCTCGTGTGCATTTCATATGCTGTAAGCCTAAAAAGAGGCGGGGCAGCTCAGAATGAATGAACCACTTCTGACCCCAGCCCTCCCTATACCAGAGCCACCAATTCTCGCATGTGCAACGGTGTTTTTCTCATACACCACCCAAAGACAAGTGATAAACAAGAAGGGTAAACTTACTTGAATGAATAGTAATACGTGAGGTTACCAACGGACACCATAATGTATCCAATTATTAACAACGTCCAAGAAGATTGGACTAACAAGTATCGAGATAAAGCTGAAAGCTTTGAAATTTCCTCCCGAGTTTATGTGAAATAAAGTTCAGGACAAATTACCGAGGACAGCGAAAGATGCTGACGTCTTGAAGCGTTCCTCCGGACTCATAGTTGTTGTCAATGCGAGCAACGAAAGACCAATGACTGGAAGACTGAGAAGGAATGCCGGTGAACTCTAAACGATAATACAGTCTTTGAGAACTACATCACGCAGCACAGATTAGTAGATTGAGTACGTATAACCGCGACAGATTGGCAGATTTAATAAATGTGGGAAGTAGTGCCACGCCCTAGGGAAATACTATCCAGTAAATTCTATTGTAGAAGAAAAGAGCTTTTGAGTATGTTGACTGTGGGACAATGGAAACCGTGCTATTGGGGAAAATCGCATTCGCCCAGCGCCCAAAGTGTTTCGAGCATTTATAACAACATCACCGCATGTCCCATGAACACTCTGCTATCGTCTTGAAAAACCTCGACCAGAATGAGACCATAATCGTCAATGAGAGGGGACCAGTAGGAAAAGTAGTGAGGAGAACCCGACGACATACCTTTGTGTCTATTGCCAATGGGGGTCTACAGGGAGAAGGGGCTCAAAAAATTCAATCGAAAACGCAATTCACCGATTCCAACGGAACTGTTCAGTAGTTGTCGAATCATGTAGGAAGATGTGAAGAACCCATACAATTTCAAATGAAGCGCCGCTAGGACAGAAAGTTTGCGAAGAAACCTTCCCCATGTGACGCGGGGTGCTAGCTAGAGCGCCAAGATATTTGGATTCTAAAGCGATTGTAGTGCCTTAGGAGCAACGCTTTAGGACCCAGCTAAAACGGCACGCTTCACTCGCACTTATCGCGTCGCGCGGCACGCGACCATGTGAATTTCCTGTCCTAATGGCACATACCCACTTAGCTAGAATGATCTCTTAAAAATCACACGTTGAACTGGATTGAAAATCCAAAAATTGTTTACCTTTACAAAACCATTCGTTTCTAGGTAGACGAGAAATGTCGTGCCGCCATAAATTGCCAGCATCCGTGCTGGACTAGAGTTATTCATTCTGTTCCCTGACACTAAACAGAAATAATTAGTCGATTAAGGACAAATACGCTCACGGGGTCAAATAAAGTCGGGGGGGAGACGCAATTTTGCGTCGACGTCAAAGCTCCTTTCCCTCCCTAGGCTTAGGTTAAAATTGATATCCCCTTCTCTTACATGAAAAAGCATCTGTCAGAGCATAGGTTTCATCTGCTTTAACCTAAGCCTAGGGAGGGAAAGAAGCTTTGACGTAGGTGAAACGTTGACGCAAAATTGCGTCTCCCCCCCGACTTTATTTGACCCCGCTCACGGTATGCTAGTAAACGGTGACTGAGTGGAAGATTTTAGTATTTACAGAATTTACAAAATGCTTACTTTTAGAACCCTTTCATCAATAAACTGGAATACTTCATAGGATCGATCAAATCCTAACTAACGCACTATAGCAAACAGCAAACAAGGCTTCCAGCCTTCAAAATTTATAAAACGGAAATGCGAACCATTTGCTTGTCCTTTATTCTCTTTCCTGACCTTCATTCTTCTTTCAGCCCAAAGATTTGCGATGCTCACTTAATCTGCTTTCAATTCTCAACCCATATCCTTGACCCATCTACTCCAAGAAGAAAACTGGTTTTATTCTTAATTCTCGTTCGACATCTTTCTCATATTAGTTCTCAAGGGATGGTCTCTACTGCAACGAGTTTTACGAAGTTTTCCTGGGCGAAGAAGGGAATTTATACAAAGATTACACAAACAAATAACGCCAACGCAGAAATGTGTAGTTTTGTAATCCAAATATATCCGTTCTGTTTATTAAATAATAATAATTCTTTATTCCATGATGAAACTTGACAAAACTGCTCAAATATTTGTTCAGCTGTCATAACGGTTTGGAAAAAAGGTGTAAGAAATCTGTTCTATTTATTCCCCGAAATACCCCTTACATGAGCGCAGAGTTCCATTCCAGGAACTAATGAGTAGCCATAATGAATCAACAAGATGTGTTAAGCTTTTGTTTATATCCTTTTTATTTACTTGGAACCCATTAAGTGAAAACATGCAGAGTGTATAAATAATTCGCAGAAGTCAAACGTTCAAAGGAATGCAAATAAAAGGAAAAGGAAGAAGAAAATGGGTATAGTAATGCAATTGTTCGAATTTAGTATGTGCCTCGTTTCGCCTCTATTCTCACTCGAACTTCCTATTCACCCCAATGCAACACAGCTTTGACTGTACGTAACAGCACCGTCTACGCCCTACAGCGGACACCGTAATTTACGTCACAGGTTATTTGTAAGTAGTGCCATTGTTTCCTCAAACCTGCTGAGTAATGGCTTTTTTTTTAATAGCAGCTTTGACTGAAAAGCTAACATTAGTCTTAAAAAAACGAGACGGGTCAAATAAAGTCGGGGGGAGACGCAATTTTGCGTCGACGTTTCACCTACGTCAAAGCTTCTTTCCCTCCCTAGGCTTAGGTTAAAGCAGATGAAACCTATGCTCTGACAGATGCTTTTTCATGTAGGAGAAGGGGATATCAATTTTAGCCTAAGCCTAGGGAAGGAAAGGAGCTTTGACTAATACTCATTTATTATTAATTAACCTGAGACCAGGGTCAAGCCTCAGTTGAGGGATCCTCAACGGGGGGGGGGTCGTATTTGGTCCGCTAGGAGGGGGGGGGGTCGTAATCGTTGAGGTAGACAGTGACCAACAGAATTTCTCAGACTGAGGGTCTAAATTGTAAGGTGAGAAATGATAAAACTGATTAACTGGGTTCGAACCCGAAACTAGTTTAACTCGATCATCATGGAAACTTCATGCATGGCGCAATCCGCAACGAAGCCAACCAGTGTAAATGAACCTTTCATTGGTCTGCCGGCACAGAATTCACGTACAGAGACACCTTCGAAATTGACCGATTAGCCGTGGGAAGCGGCATCTATCCCTGGGTATCGCCGTGGATAGATACTCCAAAAACTATAAGTTGAAAAAGGAAAATTAGCTGATATGAACTTCTTCCATACCTTACTACGACCGTAAGTACGTAACCTAGTGTTGGCGGCCACTATGTGGACCGGAAAAACGTTTGTATCCATTGAGAAAGTGGATGAAATCCTCATGCATGGCGCATCCCACAGAAAAGCTGACCGAAGCTTCTCGCCTTTCCACTAGGCCTTCGAGAGCGAAGGATGCATACTGGGAAAATTTCAGTAACAATGAATCGATTTTAGGGAAGATTCGTGGGAAGATCTCGCAAATTCGACGAAAAAAAGGTCCCCTCAACTAGCTTTTCTGAATTTTTCTTGCTTCGTTTCAGAGGTGTGGCATAGCTCAGGTAGTTATTCGAAAGCAAAAACCTCGCAGTTTCTGCTTCACCCAAACGAACTCATATAGTTAAGTTTGAAGGAAGTTATGGTCATTTGAAGTAAAACACTCCGAAATTCCCCTCAACTGGCCCTCAACTGGCTTCCCTCAAAATAACTTGCTTCCTTTCAGAGGTATGGCTTAGCTCAGGTACTCATTCGAAAGCAAAAACCTCGCAGACTCTGCTTCACCCAAACGAACTCATGTAGTTAAGTTTGAAGGAAGTTATGGTCATTTGAAGTGAAACACTCCGAAATTCCCCTCAACTAACCCTCAACTGGAAACCCATATCGAGAACTAAGCAACCATAAGGGAAAGCAAGTAGTCAATAGATAGGTCTAAGGAAGTTATTGGGAAAACAGGTCACAGCTGCTTGAAAGATGGGCTCTAGGTAAAGTTTGAAGTGTTTTAATAATATCGGAATTTAGTATGGGACGATAATAAGATAACGCGCTCCAACGCGACCGCTTCGCACGTCGCCCGAAACGGGCGGTCGCCCGTCGCCTGAAACGAAACTTCAAAGGTAACAGTCTTTTGTTTTTGTTTTTTTGATCGAGAGCCCCTTCTGGATCATTTCTAGACTTGTCCAGTTCTCGTGCCTTCATTATTACTGATTCAGTTCCAGCTAAACCAGCAGCGGAAACTGGTGGCATACCACCAGTTCCCGCTGCTGGTTTTTCAAAACTAACAATCGCAGACGTAAAAGGGGGTCGTATTGGGGGCTCCTTTTTTGGGGGAGGGTCGTATTTTTTGAAAATTTCCCTCAACTGGACGCTTGACCCTGCCTGAGACTGAGAAATCATGGAGAATTCGTGTTCAGGAGAAGTGGGAAAGCTGATAAATAAAGAACCAATATAGGCTAGGCGCTCTAGACTTTCGAGGAATGAGTTCGAAGTTCACACGACAAATAATGCGCTCCAAAGTGAATCACGGAACTGAAGCTATTATCTGTCTCGCCATCGTATAATTCATTAAAGGCAGCATTAAGGGAAAGTCGGACGAAAAGTAAAAAAAAAAGTAGTGAATGTGTAAGTCGAGATTCCTAGTAACAGGACAGTGAAGAAACAACGGATGGAACTGGCTAAAAGCCTGAGAAATAGGAACCCCTCTCCACTGTTGATTCTGGCGAGGACGACCTGTCCGTCAAGAGGCGGGTAGTCCGAACGAGATTTCCACTGGCATGTTGCCAAGTAAACACAAGGGAATGTTTGAAAATACGACAACATCTATTCTCTCGAGTGAGCTTCAAGCTAAAACTACGAAGGCGCGCCGCAATACCCTCGATCCTGCCGCATCTCCTTAGCCGCTCCCACCCCAGCCAATTGGGAACTACGTCATCCGGAGGCGGGATCGACCTATCAAGAGGCGGGATAGATGGGCGGTTGCGGCGTTTTGCGGCGTTCTTACAGCTCGGAGGGGCGCTTTTTCATCGAGATTTCGCCACACGTAGCCTTCTTAGGCCCAGGGCTACCATGTGAGTGACTTCTTGTAAGATTTCGCCATTACCACATTACCCCTAATGCTAATGTCTTGACTTTGAGTTTCATTAATTACGATTTCGTGCTAATTCATTAATGCGGTTTGCTGGAGCCCATGAATAGTATTTTAGGTCAAATTGGGTTCTTTTTTTCCAACAAACGGCTTCCAATCAATAATTCAGTGTTTCCTTTTTCTGTAATCAAACGATAAAGGGAGATTCCCGAGACCAATGCCCTGGGAGATTGTGCATTGCGCAACCGAGTTAGAAGCCCCTTTTGTGAACGGCGCGGCTTGCGAAATGTTTTGCGCAAACTTGGAAAATAACTAAGATCAATTGCAGTTCAATATGAAATATAGCTGGAAATAAACCAGCGCGCCATGCGAATTGCGTTAGGTGCTTTGACGCCGTTGTGAAATGGCCATGCACGGAAGAGAGGGGCCACGGCGAACTCAGGCGACTTGACCCGTCTCGTGTGTCCTGAGCCGTACCCGGATTAGTCCCGGACCACACACCAAATCTCACCTTTATTCAGCAAATCACTAAGCTTCTGCAGAGCTTCTCCCTCCTATGCAATGGATGCTCGATACTGATGCAAATCATTGAATCGTTTGAAAATTTGTTATTTCAAAACAAACTACATACATACAAACATACTACTGTCTACTATATATGCATGAAAACTAGCTATGTGTTGTAGCCTTTCAAATAGACGAAATGAATAAGCGTACATAATCCGACCAGATTATGATAACAACTGAATATGGGTTGGAACCATCGATTAGCAGAGACCGGAGTGAAATGGTTCTTCCCAAAAAGGGAACAATCATGGTGTTTTTGATATGGCTGGCTTTTCAAACGCAGTTCAGCGCGGGCACTCCATAAATAGTTTACGAAAAATGGCTAGCACCATCCAGCAACCCCTTCCGTCTATTTCATTGTAATACCGATTGTGAATACGAGCCTGCCCAACGTCTTTGGTCAGCCCTTATGAACGATGCTTTTCCTTATGAAGTCACAGTGATAAAGTCCAATACGTCTTTTTACCGCCTGAACAATTTTTTGAAAACTTCGGTTACATCATAGGATTATAAATATGTTTACTGGACACCATAAATTTTCACATTCGACATTTCATTGCCACATTCCAGATATTTCTAGCAATACGGCTGGACCTCCTATTTGCGTCTGGTCACGTGAAGAGGCGGTGGTCGCACCATTTGACGCGCGCTCAATTCGCAGGAGGACAAGTGAGACACATAGCGTGCGGCGATGCCGGGCGGGGGTCGCTAGGTGAATTTCCGCGCGACCGCCAGCGGCGAGCAGCGCGGCAAGCACGAGTCGTTTGGAATTCCGCTCCAGACGCAATGAGCTGCTATCATGAGGAACCTTCAAAGGTAGGCTGAATCCCGAAGCTTTCAACTTGCAATCTTTAAAGGTCCCTTACGGTACCACCCCATTGCGTCTTGAGTCCGTCCCAAAAGTCTTGTAGGATTTTTTTTCGATCATCACTTTTTATTATTTTTTTTTCTTCCAACAAACAACGATTTGGCAACAACGTACTCACCATTGTTATCGATAACACTCTGCCACCTCATAGGTAAATCGTTGATTCCCTTCTCCCGGAACCCTGGGTTCTGGGAGTCGATGAAGTCAGCGATCGCCTTTGCAAACATGTCATAATCAACGAATTTTCTCTTGGCCAGGAAGGATTCAAGAGGATGGGTGAGGTGATAGTCAGAAGGGGCATTGTCTGAAGGCTATGCCTGGTGGGGCAGTACATCCCAGCCGAGCTCCTGTAGCTTGGCCTGGGTACTTTTCGCAACTTTCCGCGGAATGGGAGCGGACGTCGTCACGAAAGAGAGTGACCACGGACCTTCTCCGGCGCTTTACTCGAACAGCGACGGCGAGCTGCTGGAGCTGGTGGGTGCATACGGCATCAGTGACTGTCTCGCCTTGTACCAGCACCTCATTTGAAGGAATTCCTTCCGCGTTCCAAAAGTAGCACAGTCCTAAGCGTGCTTTGTCTTCCTGGTCGATCTCGCCGTTGCTGAAGCTGATGAACCAGCGGCGCACGGTCACGTAGCTCACACATCCCTTGCCCAATGCAGCGCTGATGGAGTGGCAAGCTTCCGTCGTTTTGGTGCCGCAAGACCGCTCATAATATGTAGATGACACCGCAAGTTGGGTGGGTATCGACAACGGGCATCGTAGCTCTCTCCACTGGATCTTGTGGGTCAATATATATTTTGTTAGAAAGCTTAGAGAACCTTCTACCATATTCCTGAACCGCCTAAAACTGCTTGGAAGTAAACAAGAGTTATTGATTTTTTTGAAAAATCCTACAAGACTTTTGGGACAACTTAACACATTAACTTATCACACATTGACAGCTTAAGTACCAGATTTCATTTCTAGAGTGGTTAGCGAATTATTCCCATCAAAATCACTAGTTTTCGGTTCAAAAATTACATCTTTGCGATATAGCCTGAATCATTTGCTGCTACAACGGTTTCAAACGGACAAGTACGAATCGCTACACTATTTGTTGTCTCGAGGATTGACATAAATTCCTGTTTAAGCTTTGCTTTGACACTGAGACCAGTACAATATTGCGCACAAGATGAGATACTATGCAACATAATAGCTCGCAAGGACAACCATCTCTGGCCATGGAACTCTGTAGCCAGTGACTCATTACAAGCACCGAGTCAGATATGTAGAATAGCACAAAACCCGTGAAACGAAGCAAAAAACCCTGAAAACACCGATTAAATTGATCTTACAGAGTTCAAATTAAGCAGTGCTCTGGCTCTGGCTATATATGGCGCGATCTGCAGTAAGAGATGTGCTCTGAGCTCTCCACAGGGTCGAGCTACCGTTGAGGAATCCTCAATGGGGGGTCGTATTTGGTCCGCTAGGACGGGGGGGTCGTAATTGTTGAGGTAGGCAGTGATCATCATGGAAACCTCATGTATGGCGCGATCCGCAACGAAACCGGTCAACGCCAATAGACCTTTTGTTGGTCCGCTGACACCGAAACCACGTACAGAGACACCTCCGAATTTCACAGATTGACCGTGGAAAGCGATATCTATCAACAGGTACCACCATGGATGGACACTCCAGAAACAATGGGATGGAAACGAAAAATTAGCTGATATGGACCTTTTTCATATCTTACTACGATCGCAAATACGTAATCTAGTGTTAGCGGCCACTGCGGATCGGAAAAACGTTTGTACTCATTGAGAATGGGTGAAATCCTCATGCATGGCGCATTCCACAGAGAAGCTGACCGACGCTTCTTGCTCTCCCACTAGGCCTTCCAGTACGAAGGATGCATACTAGAGAAATTTTAGTAACAATGAATCAATTTTTCTGAAGAATCATGGGAATATTTCGCAAATTCGGCGAAGAAAGGCTTTCCTCAACTGGCTTTTCTGAAGGTTTTCTGAAGGTTCCTTCGTTTTGGAGATATGACACAGCTCAGGTAGTCATTCGAAAGCGACAACCTAGCAGACTCCGCTTGACCAAAACGAACTCATATGGTTAAGTTTGAAGGAAGTTATGGCCATTTCCGTAAAATACTTCGAAATTCTCCTCATCAAATCCTCATCTGGAAACTCATATCGAGAACTAAGCAACCATTGGGGAATGCAAACGGGCAATGGATAGGTCTGAGGGAGTTATTAGGGAAACAGTTTACAGATGTTCGAAAGATAGACTCTAGGTGAAGTTTGAACTATTTCCAAAATGCCGGAATTTAGTATGGGGAAGATACCGCGCTCCATCGTGATCGGCGTCGCAGCCGTCGCCTGACATGAGATCCTTAACTTCTCTAGAGTGTAGAGTATATTGAATTATTGTTTGAAATTGTTCCATTATGAGGCAGAAGCGTGATGAATCTGGAATCTAGGATCCATAGATTATATACTGAGTGATACAGGTGGGAATTCCACCTGTATCACATATTTTTTGGGGTTTTTGTGTCCATTTAGTTGTATATGGTAGTGAGCATTTAAAAATTCGACAAATGCTTGATGCAATGCTTAATTGATGGTTTTTGTGCAGAGAGAGGGGGTCGTATTGGGGCCCTCTTTTTTGGGGGGGGCCGTATTTTTTGAAAATTTTCCTCAACTGGACGCTTGACCCTGGCTCTCCAACAAACGATTCAGTTCGGTAAACTCTTCCGATTTTGCTATCAAGCAGAACGTTCAAATTGGGTCACGTGACCACAGCTTGGGGTAGCCACCTTCTTCGCGTGCGGCTATTCAGAACAGAAGCATCGAACTCAAACAGGTCGTGTATTGCGGTGACCCAGTAGGAGTGTCCTGGCAAAAACCCCTTCGATGTGAGCACCACCCCCAAACATCGAACTTTTCTAGTCGATGGATGAGTGTAGGTCACAGGAGTGACAGTTGGATGATATATACCGTATCGTATTACTAATATAAAATCAAGTGACACAGGGACGTTTTTGTGGGAACACGCCTATCACTCAAAATCAGAGGTCTGAATGAATGGTGTAACCGAATGATTGCTACCACTCCCTCATCTACAGCTTACACTGTGATTTGTGCCAGCCTACCTGATACTTGAAAAGCGTATCTTCCTTGTTGACCATTTTTCTGACGCAGGATGGTCAGCATGGAGGGAATTTCAGATTTCTTTGATTACTTGCGAAATGACATACCCTCCGGTTGAACTGCGGTGACCTTCAACCTCCTATCGAACACGGGTGAGTGGCGATTGGTCGAATCTTCGCTTCGCGGAGTCGCACTCGCGGCGCCGTCAGTACGGGCCGTTTGGAATTCCGATGTTGTTGTTGATGCTGTTTCAACAGATGGAGCTGCAAACGACTCGCACTCGCCGCGTGAAAACTCGACCCAGTAGCACTCACACATCGAAAACGATTCACCCACCTTATAGACCACGCCCATAAACCCGGGAGATTGCAAATTACCCTAAAGTCCTATGGATAAAGCGGTTTGATTTACCGGTAAAAAAAATTCCTAAAATTCTTTAAAAAAATTTTAGAAATTATCATTGTTTCAAATTTCTCTCCAGCAGCAGTCACTCCCAATGCAACAGAAAAATTAGATTTCTCATAGCCGATTTCGCGATTTCAACTTCGGGAGATCATAACTCGGCTCAGACTGCATCTTTTCTCACAGAATAAGAACCATTTGATTCGATACATTTTTGGAAGTATTATGGATATTTGCATATCTTATTTTGAAGAAGGGCTGATGATTCATAGAGCGCGAAAACAAAAAAAGTCGACTTCAAACCATCATTCTTTCCGAACACACTGCTGCTGACGAAGCTGTCCAGATGTTTGGAAAAGTGGGGATAGTTAGCGCTAGACCTGGTGAATATGATAGACGAGTAATGGCTTCAGCTTTCAACTGCTTCAATTACTGGAAGAGGATTTGTGGAAAATGTGCTTGCGCATAGCTGCCCTGAGAGGTCTATCGGTACCCATTTCTTTGGGTTTTTCCAAATCAAGGCTACTTGAGGTGGATGGTCAAGCTTGTTCAGTACAATGCTTCACCCCCTCCCCTTGCAGTACTCACATTTGTGGTCACCTTCGCTGGGACTCAGCTAAACAAAAACTCGTGAAGTGAAGTCATCTAAAAATTGCCATTTTCGCAGTACTTTATAATTTTCCTAATAACTCGAAAAACTTGTAACATTTCAAGAAAAGCATATATCCGGAAAGAGCGACTTTTTCTCTATCTAAGGAGCACAACTTGTAATTTAATTCATGTAGACGCGCTTCGAAATTTGAGTTTATCTTGTGAACGCGCGAATGCGGCCAGAACTTTCCTTACAACCTAATTAAAAAAATAGCAATAGAAAAAGTAAAGAGAACAGTAAGAATAAAGGTAAAGTTGTAGGCTATTAATGCGATAATCATGAGCACACAGCGCCAGAGAAAAACGTATACAAACGTCAATTTTCATTTCCTAGCACAAACCGCTCCTATCTACGGGCCGCTCTTATCTATGGGACTTTAAGGTAGTCCAAATCAGCCATAACTTGGATGAATTCTGGTGTGGGAATATGCCAAATGCCAAGCAACGAGGGAAAAGACAAATGGACTGTGGTGTGGTTACAATCTGATTACGCGCGTCTGCAGCCGTGTGCCCCTCATAAGCACAAACACATTGATGACGTGAGCATTTCACTTCAAAACAGTCAATAAGTTTGATTTCTCCAAACACAAGTAAAATTATGAATACCTTTTTATCGTCCTGACGTCGATTTCAGTACTGTGATCCAGTAATAGCAAGGCAGGATGATAGTAATAGTGAATACATAGTCATTATAAAAACATCAATTGGATGCTCTTCTAGCATTGGGAAAAGGCACAGATGACCAATAATGGAACCCCCGACAAGGATACCAATCACCAGCGGCAAGTGTATTTTCGTATACCGTGATAAGAATTGTGACTGAAAACATGTTCCATCAATAAAAATTACTCAGAAGACAAAGTGAACTTGAAGAACATGCGCTATCAAGAGGCTTAGATTTTGAAATATCATAGTTCCACTATTTCTGCGGAACTGGTTTTCTACACTTATAAGACTATGTAATGTTCCAGCAAAAGTTTCCATCATACCACTATGATATCCCACCGAGTTTCCAGAGGAGGAAGACTCGAGTGGCACACCTACTATCTATACTATATATAACGCTTCGTCTGACTGTATGTCCTCCGAAAGACAAATGTGTGGAACTAAATAGGCACTCGTGAAGATCTACAGGGTGATGGGTGGACCCTTCACCTCGCTCGTAGCCCGAATATTCATAACACCCTTTTCAGATTTCCGATCATCTTCTAACACTCTTTCATTGACGATAGACGTAGTTTATTATTGCTGCAAAGATGGGGAGATAGGCAAGAGCTTTGGTCTCGGACGGGATTCGAACCCACTCCATGCTTTCCGGGCTTATGTGCTAACCCACAACATTACTGAAACCCCTTTAATTTAACTCAGATTATCAATAGCCAGTTTACCACAGCTTATCAGCGCCCACACGTACAACCATCGAACAGTGAAGTTCAAAGCTAGAGAAGATATTAATTTTGATATTTTGATTTTTGACAGCTACAGAATTTCGGCATAGCCCTCGATAAGGGCGGGGAGGGGAGGGGGTGGGGGGGGGGGGGGGGGGGGGAAGGGAGGGGATGTTGCAATGCTTATTACTTTTGTCATTGAATCTCTCTAGCCCATTCGCGACCGTGACACCAAGTAAGTCAGTTCGGACCGTGTCAGCCACATATGGCTGACAGTGCGCGGCTAGCAGTAAGCTACAGGTCCAAATGTCGCGGTCGCGGTACTTCAGGACCCAAGAATCATTAAGGACCCGTGACTCCTCCGCAAATATTTAAATTAAAACGTTGTTTATACTCATTCCATGTGGCCATTCCGGCCATAAGCAACAAATAAATGAACTAACATCATCGGCACTTCCCACACTGGATAGGGTGTATTGTAGTATTTCTCAAAACCATGAGATTCATTGTAAAAATTTGCCACCAACAAGAAATACACGGCAGAACAGAAGAACGTTCAAATCGAAGATTTCGACGAAGCAAACCATTTCTTAGTATATCCTTGCTGTGCTTTTACTCACAGATGTGGCTCCAATATCGCACTTATAAAAGCATGGATAAGTGAAGTATCAGAGTTGCTTGATCCTAAAATATGCCAAAGACTTGTCCGTATTATAGATTTGTCATAGAATTGCGAACTGATAACATTGAATATAGGCTTTAGTTGACATCCATTGCCATCAAAACCTCCTTGCTATTCAAATTCTCATTCAGCAAACATGAGAGAATCCATGAGAAAAGTTGACTTGATATAGGTATCTGGAATTACGTAGTGCGCTTCTAGTTAATACAGTTTGTGCAATAAGTTCGTTCCGTGTCTTATTCTCTGTATTTAACAAGATCCCTTCCATCCTTCAAAAAGGGTGTATGTAATCGATAGAGCTTTTCCTGTCGGTCGTCGCCCTCAGTGAGGTTTCTGAGGATAACGAAAAGCTCAAAAGCGAAGGGGACAATTTGAAAAAAATCTCTAGAAGCCTCACAAATTAGAATCTTTCTGATTTCAGCTTGGATGAGTTCGTGGCACAGATGTAGGCTTTTGCAAAGTTTTCCGCTTGATGTTATCATCCAAAATTCAGCAAAAGTACCTTCCTCTTGCCTTTACTGCCACAATTTCGTCGATCTTATCTAATCAAAATCGAGAATAAACCTTTTCTGCCGAGTAGTTGCGATCGCTGCTCTGCTGGTCAAATCGATGGTGGGTGTCGCCCATCTTGAAGCGAAGAGCGCCGTCATACATGTGATAGCTGCACGCGGTTCCTACTCATCTGTGCACCCCTTCAGAAATGCACACTTTTCAATCGTGAAAAGGGCTGCTTGTTACAGATGGAGCTAGGATAGCCGAATTGCAGTGAACTGTGCCTTCAAAAAGCAAAAATCTGCACTTTTGGCACATCGAAGTTAAGGAAGTTGAGTTTTTCCGCTCCACGTTAAATCATGAGTGGAGAGTGATGCATTTGTAAGCCCTAAAAACACTAAAGAGCTGGATGATTCGAATAATGTGGTACTGTAGAACAGCAAAAAAGCTCTGTCGAAAACATATGCAGATAGATTTTGTCGAAAGATGGCGAGGAGTATTGTGAAACACATAAGATGAGAGACGAAAAAAACCTATAGCACAACTCAATAACTGAATAGTTTAGAGATTTTCACTTTCCTCATGGTGTGAAACAGAAAATGAAAAGTTCCATATTGATCGTCTTAGAAATAGAGCTATATGAGTGCTTTCTGAGAATGATTCCACAGAATGAACCAATGAGAATTAAATAAACCTGGCCAACCTTTTTGATATGCTTTACAAATTTGCTCAAATTAACCGAATTGAAGTGAGCTGTCACTAAAAACTATATCCATGAAGTAACCTCCCTGCAAATGGATAGAGACTTGGTTGCAAATGTAAAGCTTGCTGAGAACTGAAACCGAAAATCCAAGCAGAAGGTGAAGCACATAATGCCTTTCTTATACACAAGTCGGCAACTCAGGCGACAGCTGACTCAACGGAAAGCTTCTGAAACGCATCAGGCTTACGGGAGAGAGCAGATCGACATTATTCATTTATTTTCCCCCCGACACAATCTTGTAATCTAGCTAGAGATACAGAATAAACTTCCACATTTCTTAGCGAGAGACAGGAACCGCGTATTTCATTGGCCGTTCACTGACCGCCCGACTCGACCATGCAATCCTTTTCTGAAGAATGAGTTTCCTTCAGCTTCCTTTACAATTCCATTTACTGGGACGAAAATTTGCTGGAACATTTTTCAAAATCTCCCTTGAGAAAAGGGGTTAGCGACTGGTTCTTACATACTATCCGGAGGTATATGGTTCGACGTTCATTCCAGTGCCAGAAACTCAAGAGAGCCCTTTTTTCTCGAAGGTCTCAGCGAGTGATGAAAATGGTTTTCTTATTACGTTTCTGCTCGCACCAAATAGTGTTTAAGGCGTGCAGGAGACTTAAGAGAACATTTGAGATGAATTTTTACGATTTCAAGGTGAGCTAAACAATGTTTCAAAGCAATCCCAAGCTGAGTCGGCGATGTCTTCACACCACTGCACATACAGTAGTTTACAGGTGAAAGGGGCAAGCACTTGAACAATTCGTGATAAGTGTATCCCAGATATCTCTCTCAGTCGCTGAAATAGTAATGGATCGGTGCACTTGAACTATTTGTACAGGTCGTACATCTCCAGTTGTTGCGAAATGAAAAGCTAAAAAGCGCTGACAGTTTACCAGTCATTTTCTGGCAAGCCTCTGTTTTATGGGCAGGGTAGTTTTAATGGAGACTTCAAAGACAGAAAAAAACGCAAGGCACAATGGATAGATAAGATTACAGCAAAAGTCGCATTCCAGACATATAGGAGATTTCACTGGAAAATTAACTCAGAGGTTCAAAAGGAGGAGCACGTTCTTCACTAATCCACAGAATAAACCCCTTTTACTGTTTTCCTGCGTGCATGACTGAAGCCTTATATACATCACTGAGATTTTGACAGCCATTAGGCCGACGACGGTAAAGTCTATGTGAATAGTGGTCGGCATGGAGCAATAGAATCAAAGACACCGGGAGGATGGCAATTTTGGTTTACGGTGTGGGAAGACAGTGGTTGAAGTTGCCGCAATGCACACACGGCACTTTGCCAAGGCGTCGAAAGTGAATTCACCTGACTTTAATTGTGATCACCCTTTTTCCTTGCGCTTTCGCTCATTCTTCATTTCGTTAAGTTATTGCTTCTCGTTCTGTGTTTTCCACTCATTTCGAACCAGTTGGCAGGCGCACACTTCTACGCGCGATTCATGGCGATGTTGTGCAAAATGGAGTTGATCGGCACTACAACGTGTGTATGGAAATGAGTGAAAATTTTCTTTCCTCTGCTCACAGCTCAGCTGTTGAATTGGAAAAAAGCAGAGAAGATGGCGTGATAAAAAAGCATTGTGGTATCGATATACTTCAGTCAAAATGGGTCCGATGAACGTCATCGACATGAATCGCGCGCAGTAGTGTGCGCCAACCAACCGATTTAGGTCATCATTGGAAGTTTGGATAGCCTAGATATCGATAGTTTTGTATTTCATTGCATCAATTGGTAACAATTTGTTCACTTGCTAAGCATGCATCTAGTACCCACACATTGATATTAGATCCATATCCCGCTTATCGGTGTTTATCGTTTGCGTAAACGCTTCACCATTTGGAATTTACGTAGTTTAGCCGTCGATACCCAGTGTTGCTGCCAATACCGCATTAAAAAATGATCTCGAGTGAACCGCTTGCTTTGTTATCACACATATAGGTTGTATCACGATTATCAGTGTAGATCGCAGTATCAAGAAAAAGGCACCATTTTTTGGAATGCTAGGCAACTCAGCGGTCGATACATCGGCCAGTGATATCAGAACATAATCATTATATGTTCACCCAATGGCACTTGGCATTAGACACTTTTGCTAAAGCGGTCGTATAGTAGTAGCAAGCAATGTAATGGATTTCATCCCATCCAGTTCCTAACGGTTCTTATCTGCCACTGTGAACCGCTATCGGTTTTGCTGAGGCCCTTGTACCCAACAATACAATTGAAGTCCCCGTGCCCTACAATACCTGCGAATGCGAACATTCCACTGTTAGCCGCAAAAGCAAAACGGCTTTGGTGACATTTTCCTTCTCACGCTCCTTATCGAATCTTATCAACCATTATCAGTTTGGATCACCCACTATTAATGTCCTCGTCCCACTCCGCAAAACACCTGTGAGTGTCAGCGCTCTGGGATCAATGCGAAAAACGAAACGGACTTGAAGCCTCTAGCCTTTTTCAGCTTCTTATCAAATATTATCAACCGTTATCAGTGCGAGTCACCCACCATTAATGTCCCCGTCCCACTGCGCAATACACTGTGAGTATGACCGTTTTGAATCAGTGCGAAAGGCAGAACGGATTTGGCGACATCTGCCTTCCGAGGCTCCTTATCAGCCCTTTTCAGCTGCTATCACTTTCAGTCCCCCACCACTAGTGTTCCCTTGCCACCCCTACATCACTTGTAAAATTCATGATCCCAGCTTTACTGCGATGCGAGATATGAACTTGATGACAGACAGACGGACAAACACACATACACACACACGGAAGACATACTGATCGAAATATATATAGTACGAATATCACCAATGAATGAAATACACTCTACGAGGCAACAAAGGTCATCTCTACAGCGGACAACTCAGACACCACAGCGCCGCGCTTTTGGATCCGGATTTTTTACCGGTTATTGCATCTAATTTTGCACGTTCTTTACAAAACAATCATTTCTTTGCATCTTCCTCTATCTTTGGATTACTTCCGGTTCTTCTAAAGATACAGAGGAGATATAGATGGCCAAATAATCTGGAGCAAATCACCCAGTCTTGTCCCTTAAAGACAAAAAGTCACATTTGGCGGATGCTAGAAATAAGAGAATCGGGGACAAGAACAGTGCCATAATCCAAAGCTCATCATTATGAAACTTGCGAGAAATCTAGGAAATCACGACAACAATCAGAATTTCAGTCCACTAATTATGAGCCACCCAGACCATCGGCAAGCTCCTCTCTCGAGGTGACACACGGTTCTAAAACCTCGCAAGCTCGTTCTCGCGCACTGTTCTTTGGTTCCGCTTCCATTTCCTGGAGATCGTTGCTCTGGGAAAATAGCTCTCGAAAATACGAAAAAACATAGCCCCTTTCCTTGATATTTGATTGTGGCGATATAACAACCAGAGAGCTAGTGAAAACTAGGCTCCATCAAATGGAACACGATACAGCAAGAAACGAAACTCGGCGTGGTGGAAAACAACACTTCTATTTACAAAACTTGCCTCCATAAAAAACTACCAATTAGGTATAGCAACAAGTAGCTAGGACTTGACGAGTCATGTAACTTCATTCCGGCGTTCTGTTCTAGACTGCCTCGTCGGTTTAGTAGGTAATGAGATACACTGACGAATATGTCTGCGCTGTTATTTTCAGCTCAAAATTTGTATCCGCAGGAAATGATATAGACGCTTTCACCAGCACCCACTTCTAAAACGTGATCGAACATGTATGACTATCATACTTGTAGACAAGGATTAAGGGTATTGATAGGAGCATGATAAGGGATCGTATAAAAGTGGTGAGCTGTGGTGTGCAATCACTTCAGGGACGTCTGCAACATGGCTACCTTCTTCACTGTTCTTGTGCTGATCTTCACATATGTGATTACAGCTACGACTCGTAAGTAAATCCGTTAAGAGTTGACAGGGATTGGGGACAAATGATTTCGCTTCCAATGTCTGAATGACAGCGGCACACCATCGCTTGCGAGCAAGTGCAAAGATAATAAACACTGCCAGAAGAACATTATTCTCAGCATAAATCCTGAAAGGAGAAAGAAACCCAGGGAGAGAGAACTATTCTTGCACACGATCTTGTTCCACTCACGTCGAGGCTTCTTCCCTTCCCTAGGCTCAGGCCGATATTCGTATCTCAATACATTTACACTAGTTGAGCTATCGCACAGTACCGAAACTGACAGTCATGAGAACCCGCAAGTAAGTCGTAGATTCCGGACTAACAAGTTTGAATGAGAGTGCATAAAGTAAAAATAGGCTAGAGGCATCAGCATAGTAATGAGCTTCCAGCTAATCGTAGTTCGCTTTGACCAAACCACGAGCGGTGAAATATAGTTGGCCACTTTACTACTGTACCAATATTGGTAATAAGTCAAAAGCTCAAAAATGAGCAGACATCCCTCCGGTGAAGTCTTATAATCCACAATGATTTTCAAGGAGGAGGCTTGTTAAGACTTTTCGAAATATCGCTTCTTATATCTTGATATTTGCTTTCACGAAGTTGTGCAAAGCAGAGGTCCACTAGCAGTGTCGATGAGTGTTGATAAACGAACAAATGTGCTGAGGTACTCACTACCGGGAAGCATGAGCTCGCGCATCGCGGCTCCATCATGGGCGCGTTGGCATGCTCACAAGCTCTAGGTTTCCTTATCTCATCTGGCCAGGCTCTTCGTGAGCAACACATAAGATCTTCGCCTACTACGGTGTAAAAGAGCGACTCTTTGCTCGCCGCCGTCGCCAAATATCGTTGTTGAGCTTGTAACATCGGTGCAAATGAAGCGACTCTTAACTGGAGCCGCGAGCCTTTATAGGGTGAAGTGAGAACCCCCTACACAAACAAGTTCGCGATTTGGAACCGCAATCGCGATCATTACTGCCGATCCGCCTTCACTACACCGCTGCCCCATAGCATCCTCTGTTTTTGCCAACCTGACCAACGTTATCAACGTTGGGTTCCATACCAATCATACGTAGTACACTCCGCGGGTATCTCGCCACACACTCTGTCTTACGCGAAGTGCGCAGACGAAGCGACGAAAAAGAAGAATGCCTGTGCCAATGATGGCGAACCGCGACGCAAGCCCACGCCTCACAGTAGTGCACCTCTGCACATTTGTCCGTTTACCATTCCCCAATGTCATTGTCTAATTTTCCACGACTTTTTCTATCAATAGTTGCACCTACTAGGATGTAGACCGTAAGGACAGAAAAGTCACGATGCGGCGTCGCGCCCACGACGCATGAGTCGCCCGTTTCTTATCGGGGCAACTTTTGCTTGTATAAGCAGCCGTTTATTCATATCACCAGTTGGCGGGCGCACACTACTGCGCGCGATTCATGGCGATGGTGTGCAAACCAGGTTTGATCGGCACGAACACGGCTGTGTATGAAATTGAGCGGAAATTTCCTTTCCTCTGCTTTCAGCTGAGCTATTGAATTGGAAAAAAGCAGAGAAGACGGCGTGATAAAAAAAAAAGCGTTCCGACGCCATGATACTTCAGTCGCTTTGCATCGGACCCATTTTGCACGTTTTCAACATGAATCGCGCGCAGTAGTGTGCGCCAGCCAACTGGTTCAGGTCATATTCGGGAATTCGGATAGTTTAGAGATCGATAAATTGTATTCGATCGCACCGATTGGTATCATTTTATTCACCTGCTGAGCATCTAATTCCTACACATTGATGGCAGATCCATATCCCGATTATCGATGTTTTTCGTTTTCGTAAACCCGCCTCACTATTTGGAATTTTGCATAGTCTAGCGGTCGATACTCAGGGTTGCTGCCATACCGCATTGATTTTAAAATGATTCCGAGCGAATCGCTTGCTTTGCTATCCCAAATGTAGGCTGTATCATGATCATCAATGTAGATCGCAGTATCAAGAGAAACGCACCATTTTCTGGAACGCTAGAGAGTTTAGCGGTCGACACATCGGCCAGTGATATCAGAACACAAACAGAATATGTTAACCCAATGACAGCAAGCATCAGACGTGTTTGTAAAGCGGTCGTATATGTAGCAGTAGCGGCAAGCGATGTAAAGGATTTCATCCCATTGAATTCCTAACGGTTCTCATCAGCCAATGTAAGCCGTTATCAGTTTCACTGAGGCCCGTGTAATCAACAACACCATTGAGCTCCCCGTACCCTACAATACCTGCGAATGTTAACACTTCACTGTTGGCCGCAAAAGCGAACCGGCCTTGGTGACATTCCCCGTCTTACGCTCCCTATCCAATCTTATCAACTATTATCAGTTTGGTTCACCCACCGTTGATTTACCCGTCCCACCCTGCTGAATAGTTATGAGTGTCAGCGCTCTTGGATCAACACGAAAGGCGAAACGCATTTGACGACATATGCCTTTCATGCTCCTTATCGAATCTTATCAACCGTTATCGATGCGAGCCACCCACCATTAATGTCCCTGTCCCAACACTGAAAACATTTATGAAAATCGGCGCTCTGGGATCAACCCGAAAGGCGAAATGAATTAGACGACTCTAGCCTTTTTACGCTCATTATCAAATCTTATCAACCGTTATCAATGCGGGACACCCACCATTAATGTCCATGGCCCACCCTCCTAAACACCCATTGAGTGTCAGCGCTCTTGGATCTACACGAAAGGCGAAACGAATTTGACGACATTTGCCTTCTCATGCTCCTTATCAAATCTTATCAACCGTTGTTAAGCTGGGTCACCCCCCATCAATGTCCCTGTTCCACTCTGCAAAGAGCACGTAAGTATGAACACTCTAGGATCAATGCGAAAAGCGAAACGGATTCAACGACTCTAGCCTTTTCACGCTCCTTATCGAATCTTATCAACCGTTATCGATGCGAGTCACCCACCATTAATGTCCCTGGCCCACCCTGCTGAAAACCTATGAGTGTCAGCGCTCTTGGGTCAACGCGAAAGACGAAACAGATTTGGCGACATTTGTCTTCCGAGGCTCCTTATCAGCCCTTATCAATTGCTATCACTTTCGGTCCACCACCATTGGTGTGCCCTTGCCACCCCCTACATCACTTGTAAAATTCATGGTCCCAGCTTTGCTGCGACGCGAGATATGAATTTCGTGACAGACAGACAGACAGACACACACACACACACACACACACACGGACAGACAGACATACTTAGCGGATTATATATAGTAGGATAACCTTTTTATATATTCTTCATATCCTAATATCTTCACGTGCTAATGCACCTGTGGAGCAGGGCCAATAGATTGAAGCTCGGCGTCCGGCACTATTTTTACCTAGGTCTTTAGCCTAAGCCATAGTTTAGGGAGAGGATCTTACCATACTAAAGAGAGGCTCTGGTAAAAATATACACTTGAGTGTACGAGTTGTGTACACAAATACAGAGTACTTTGTGGTTTTCAAGATGTCCGGCCATTCAAAACTTCTATGATGACGTGGTTAATTACCTGAATAATGGAGTCACGTAATTTTAAAAAGTCATTTTGTTTATGGCGAATGACGACATATTTGCGGCAGAAGATCGCTAAATATGATCTTGCACACCAACAATGTAATGTGGCCTGGAAATGGTGATCATGACGTGTGAACAGGAACAAAGTCGTCATCGTTGGCTGTGTACTTATCAGAGCCAATGCACAGGTCGAGAGTGCAAGTATTGAAACCCGCTACAGAGTACGACGTGTACTGGGTGTTCTAGGATTTCAATTCACTCTCCTCCATTCGCATTTTTCCTGTGAGAGCACTGTAGCTCTGGTGCACATGCGCTGCCCCAATCGGAATAGGACAACTCGTGCACGATCGTCGCACGCCGCACGTGGCCGCGCGGTTTTTCTCTCCTAACGACATACACCCCTATCTACTAGATCGTTAGTCTCGGTGCTCATGATGTTACTGTCTCTGTAGGTCGTTAGACTCACGTCGAGGTCGTCGAATTGAGTGAAGGCCTTCCCACCACTTTTTTTCTTGCAAGGAAAGGGTTCAGACAACAGGGTTAAGAGAGTCGTTAATTCATTCAGAACAGAAAGCGAAAACTAAATTCTTGTCCTTCGTAAGCACATAGAAGCACATCAAACACTACGGTAATGGGGAATGTAATAGTTAAAAAATATGTTCAAATAAATATCCTTCAATATGCCTCGAGCGACGATTGGTGTACGACAGGAAGGAATGAAAGCTCGTGACAAGTCGTGAAATTCCAGAATATTGAAACAGATCAAGAAGATAGTGATAGACTACGAAAACCACTGCAGGGTCCTATTGCTACGAACTACTGGAACAAGAATGTAGCGATAGCTGGAATCAGGGCCTACACAATGAGATATGCCAGCTTAGCTAGCAAGGAGTAAGAAAACGAACCAAGCAACATATGACAAGTAAGGGATAGCAGAAAGAAAAGACGATGGTCTCACGAAAAAGTGCCTTGGGCGGCACAGTGACTAGTGTCTTCGACGAAATAGGTTATGCGTAACTGGAGGTTTGCTGCCTGAACCACGGCTGTGGACGCCTCCAACATCCCTCTGTCGAATGATTGTCTTTCTGTCGTGTCCCACACAGACGAGGCACATTGACACTGGTTTCGTGCAATCCATCAGTTGGCTGAGTCTTCAACACATAACAGACTGAGGCTGGTATTGCTGTCCTCGAATCGTGCAACACCATATGTTGCACTTAGCCACCAGGACCTTCTTCAAGGCCACGTGGAAGAGTCGATTTCCAGGAGCTGATTTCTTCAACCATTTCCAGAATCATTATAAAAAGTTGACGCGTAGCGTAGCTTGAGTTTCCAAGGATTATGATTGCCTCGGTTCTTAAGAAAGACAATGCAAAAAGTAGAGCTAATAGTAACCTGAAATTCGAAACCAGATATTTCCCTCAGTCAATATTGTTGTTGTTCAGCTTGTTAAAAACCTTTTAAAAAGTGAATGCTCAGTATGATGTCACAAACAATGAATTTGCTTTGCCATAGCATGCTGCACATTCTGTTCGGAGGGTGCTGTGAAAATTTTATATAGTTTTTGGGGGAAAAGAGTCTCAGTGAGATATGTTATTCTCCATATTCGAAAATATGTGTCAATAACATTTGACCACAATACATTTCCAAAAACCAAAATATTGTGGTTTGAAATTCATGCAACACCATGTGTTGCCAGCGGTGCGGTGAGTTGTGGATTAAAGACACCAAGAAAGGAAAATTCGGCAGCTTGTGCAATATGAAAGCAGGGGTGCTTACAAGGGAAGGATGGTAAGTCGAAGTGGCCGTTTGTAATGGGGTTTATACCAATGATAGGGCTCGGGATGCCATTCACCAATCTGCATTCCATATCTGCTGTCCGTCTCTGGGAGCAGAGTTACAATTTGCGAGGCACTATGTCATCAGCAGGGCCTTTGCAGTCACAATCAACGGCCTCCGTGGCTCATAGGTAGTGTTCCGGATCTGCAGGCCAGGGGTCGTGGGTTTGCTCCCCGCCGGTGCGGGTTTGTTTGCATTTTGTGTTTCATTGTCAGTAAGTGCTTTTCTTTCACTTCTGGACGTTTCCTTGTACCCTTTCCTGTTCCTGTTCCTCGTACCTATCGCACCCATCACTTACTCTGCTAACTACTAACATTACTCACAGGAAGGATATCAAGTCGAAGGAATCCCGTATCACACTAATTAAGCGTTGTTGCGTAAAAAGGACATGATATTTGCGCACAGGGGGTCGAATTACCCCTCTGTGCAAATTTTCAGCCAAATCCAGTTTTTGGTCCAACTTCGGAAAATTGGGGATGGCCAAGGGGTGAAGTGGTAGTTTTTGAATTTTCTTCTACAGAAAACCCTGCAATCGGAACAAAATAGCCTACACATACCTCCTTTCACACTTGCCCATCGCACTAAATGTACGAAACAAGCGTCAATTAGGAGCATTTCCTAGGCAAGGGTCAACTTCTCCTTTGTTCAATGTGCTGCCACCCAATAGCCCGTGAATTTTTCCGAATTTGGTCAAATCCTCGAATCGACTAAAAACTTGTCCACTGGGGTAATTCGACTCCCTGAACACGAAAATCGCCCTGGTTTTGCGCAAGAACGCCTGGCTCGCGTGCTATGGGCTTTCAAACCTACCATACTATAGTACTGCTTTTTCAAAAAAACCTCCATAACTCCGCTCAAAAAATCGTTCTGCAAATTTCGAATACAGATTCGAGATCAGCGTCCGATATTACGTCGGACCATATGTATCCCATTCTAAATGGCTACTTCGACCTGGGGTTCTTCCCTTATGAGTTTATTCTCTTTCAACGCTTGTAACTCTGCTCACAGAGACGGACAGCAGATATGGAATGCGGATTGGTGAATGGCATCCTGAGCCCTATCTGGTATAAACCCCATTTCAAACGGCCACTTCGACTTACCATCCTTCCCTTGTTAGCAGTGCAACAGTAAAGAAAGGCTGAAAGAAAACGTCGAAAAATCCGAGATAAAAAAATCCCTTCTTCCCTCCCGGACCTCGGCTTCACTGGCCTGGGGTAGACTGCAGACGAGCGAGAAGCCGAATCAGCTGACCAAGGAGGTTATCCCGCCCTCGCCGGCAACTCGCCCGGCTGATGAACTGCAGAACGACACCCGGGGTAGTTATGAGACTCAAGGGCGAGCTTTTTCAATGCGAGTTACCCTACGCATCAACCCTTCTGAAATGGAAGGTGTCGTAGAGTACATGTATTCGCAGCTCTCACTTTTTTCTCACCCCTCAGGCGATTTTAAATGACCATCCCGTGTGCACGTGCAACGACCAAGAGTACTCGAACTCTTCCACTACTACTGCTGTGCACTAGACGAGGTCGGTATAGGTCTGTATATTGAACCGCTAACTGAGGCTCCAAAGATCTGGAAGACGATCTTTACGAAGTTGAAGTACGTAGTTGAAACACCTATCGCAACTTCTGAACGTAATGAGTCCTGGAAAGTGGTGAACCAAAACTTTTCGATTACGAAAGCGTTGCCAGTCACACACTCCGAAGCTACCCTTTTTTCAAATAGTGGTATATAAATCGTCTTATTGAAAATTTAATACTTGCGTAGTTTTGGCTGTGAACAGTCAAGGTACCTATTTTGCGATACAAAGCTGCCAGCCGGCTACGTTGTTGGGCTCAGACCGATGTCGCTCCGAGCATGGGTGTGACCCTTATATCAGGATTTCGCACCGCGGCATCTCACAAAAAAAGCGATGCAGGCGAGCTAAAGGCGCCATTTTGATGGGTTTCAAAGCGATTACAAGTCAACTGTGCACGCGGCCCTAGAGTTATCGTGTAAACTTACAAGGGAAGGGTTTCATCTTCCCATGGAACTTTGAATTGAGACCCAGATCAATCGACAGAGCCCGAATACTGATTATCCTCTATCCTCAATGTACTCCTTTTCTCTCTACTGCTGGCTACGGTCAACGTCCCCGTACTGGCTTAAGCAGATCAGTCTTCAAAGAAAGGAGAACCGTTTAATGATAAATTTGTTTTCCAGTTAGTATCTTCGATGTGACAGAAAAGCTGCTTGGCTTGAAAGAGGCAGATTTCCATGGCCGACTTCCAAAACTGACGGTATTAGCACGAATGGACACCGTAAGTAGCGTTGCAACTTCTGCTTGGTCCTGAAAAAACCTGAAGTGGTTCATAGAAAGCAATTTTGTCGTGATTACCTCTGCATGCGCAGGAGATGAAGGACCAATCGTCGTTATTTGAAACGCTCCGTGTACGTCAAAAATTACCTATGTTTTGAGTAAGTAAGAGAAGTGCTTCTTGCAGTGAGCTGGCCTTCTAGACAAACCTCATCCTTTGACCTCATGGCTCTTAAGGGTATCGGTGTTCGATACACTCATAAGATATCAACCATGACATGTGTAAAACGCAAGTAGGTAAAGTTTGTCACAGAAGCACCATTCGACCCATTTCGGAAAAGAAGGGTATGAAATTTCTTTTGTCTTTCTTTCACAATTTCGGGAAGGTCATAGCAATTGTACATTCTCTTTTCATAAAATGGAACAATAAGCAACAGTGTTCTGCTAATGTAAGTAATAGAAATCTGCCCTTTTGCACTTTCATACAAGAAATTACGAGATCAGCAGTGAGATGTGGTCCCTCGACCACTCACGTTCACATAGCCCTTGAAGGCACACCACGCGATCAACAGATTAATAACTCACTTTCTTGGGACGAGTGGGTACTTGAATGACCACTCAAACTGCACCTTTCCTGTGGCTTCAAGTTGTGCCTGCTTGAACACCACCGAGACACGCCCATACAACCGAATAACACCTGGCCTTAGACGAACGAATTCCCGATGTGGAAGCTGCCATCATAATCGAAGTGGCTCTTTCACTGAATCACCTTTCTTAACTCAAGTTTGTTCTCCGCGTGAGCGCCACGTTGGAAATTTATTCGTTCAAGGCCAGAAGTGATTCGGTTGGGTGGACATCTTGATTGTGTTCGGCAGACACAGTAGCATGAATGTGCACCAGCCGCAACAAAGGCGCAGTCTGAGCCTCTACCTGAGAACTTACTTGCCCCAAGAAAGTAAGACACTATCTGATTATCGCGTGGGTGGACTAAAGACAACGGGTAAATCTGTAGAATTGAGTAATATGGAAATGGGGTCACTTAACAGTGCAACAGCTGAGCAGGAAGGAGACGAAAAGGTAAAAAAACGCGAAAAATAGGAAACCGACTTCCCTCGCCTTGCTTTTTTTTTGCGCCCCTATACGCCCACTAGCCGGTGGGGTAGATTGCAGGCGGCTAGGAGTTGAATTAACAGGTTGCCGACGTCGTCCTGTCCTCGCCAGCAACTCCCCTGCGGAAGAACAGCAGCATAACTCGTAGTGCTCGGGATGGTGATACAACCTCAAGCCGCCCTTTTTCAATGGGATTTTCGCCACAAATCACGTCTTCTGAGTGGTGTTTGTTTTCAAACATTCCCGTGTCCACATTCTCCTCGATCCTCCCGGCTCCTTTGAAATGACGACCTGAATACTACTATATACTGGAATTGCATGAGTAATATCAAGAAAAATGCGAAATAGCACCACAATTCTGTATGATACTAGAATAAATAGCCCATTGCGAAAAGAAACATACATCAACGAATGGATTGTGTGATGACATTTAATCGCGCACCCATGCTGGAAAGCATGTTACAATTAGTGGGTGGCCCTTGAAACGGCAGGAGATGCGAATGGAGTGTGTTCGCTTTGTTTTTCTGGACCTCTCTACTGTGCATTACAGCAATTTCGAATTAAGTACAATGAGCTCCAACGCACAGACCCTGGAGCTTTTGAATTCATGGAAATGGTAAGTGGAACGGAGTTCCCCATTATAATACGTACGTGTACTTTCGCGTTAACGCTCACGATTTCAGCTGTACGGACATGCGGTAAGAGCTGCGGAACGACCATGGGAAGCCCAGGCATCATTGGACAAGTATAACGCATCGCAGCGAGTTTCCTCAGCCGTCCGTTCTATGATGTTATTTTCAGGGTTGTGAACTTTTACAAAAATGAAATGTCGATGAACCAGCTAGGGCACCTTCATAGGCTGTTCCCGGCAGTAGAAAAAATGTTTTTGCAATATGGCAGGTTTGTTTCATTTTTCATACCAATGACTGGATTAATGTCAGATAAGGCTTTCTGTGAGGAACATGTGTTTGTAGAAAAAACCATTTCGCCTACTGACACCTCGTTTTACTCTGTATGTATGTTTTGCCCTATTTCGGACCTTTCAAATCCACCGAATCGACGGGCTTTACATCCCAGGGCCGTTACTTTTACCTCACGACACGAAGAGATCTACCCACGGAACGAATATACTCTCGAATAAGTTGCAGACTTAAAGGAACACTTCGCGACAGACTGTCATTATCGCGCCCACTTCTGAAAGCATTGCCGGGCCGATTTCGCTCGCTAGAAAAGAACAAACGAAAAAGAAGTCCTACTAACACTAGAAATGGGTCACCCCAAACTCAGTCCTCGTACGAGTACTACAGCCTAGAAACGACTTTTTACCTCGTACCATTACTCAAATTTTAACGATATACCTGTTTCGTCCTGTCTTCTCTATCGAAATTTCTGCCTTATCTTATCTAATGGTGTGATGGTCCGCAAGCTTCGCTCACCACATAAACACACGATGGAAATTGGCTCGTCCAATGCAGGTGTAATTCGGTTGGGTAGGCGCGGCTCGGTGGAGTTAGAGCGGACATAGCACCGTGAGGATGCGCTTCGACACCACAACAAGGGAACAGCCTAAGAGGTTGTCCAAGGATCCACTTGTCCCAGGAGGGTAAGCGACTAATCGGATTATCGCGTAATATGCCTTTAAGCGGCGCTGTCCAAGCCACAAGAAGCCAGAAATTTCATCTAAATCAAGAATATGGCGAGAATCTTCGCATAGTCAAAAGCTGTGGCAGGATTCGTGCAGGCTCTCGGTTCGCCCATCATACAGTAATATGATTTGGTCGGTCGCTGTGGATGTGTACCCTTTTGTCAGGATTTCGCACCGCAGCATGTCACAAGCAAGGCAATGCGGACGACTTAAAGGTGCCGTGTCTTGGGTCCCAGAGCGATCACAAGTCAACTGCGTATGGCGGCCCTAGAACTACCGTATAATCGCTCTCAGACCCAATTGTCGCACCGCGCATAGCTCACAAACCGCTTCGCACTCCGCTCGTCGTTGTACGAAATTCTGACAAGAGTACACACCCGAGCATTGTAAATATATTGCGTCGCAAAAGTGCCGACGTTCCCTGCGGCGGATACCTTACTTGCTGTCACCGACGCCGGTCCTGCAAACAATATAAGAATCCTTTCCAGCTGAGCTCACCTTGACCTGATGAGCATTCCGTGTATGCTAGCAGATTCATGTTTTTTTCAGCAGGTGAAAAAGGAAGAAATAAGATCGATTTCATTTTGTAGAGTATTTTTTCGCTGGGGTGGCGAAAAAATCGTATCCTTGGACTCAATAGCCACTGCTTTCGATTTCAGTTAGCTTGCGGTTTCCTTTTCAGCTTGAGATGCTGACGTTGTTGTTATAATTATGCTGAGCCATCGCAGAGGCTCAAACGGAACTCGAACCCATACCCTTTGCTCTTTGGGCCATTACTTCCATGTAGCTATTATCCAAAGTGCTGAAATGCTTCTGCCGCGCACTCGTATGCTTAGGAAGGCCCAACGTTACGGCTATCTGTAATTTTTTAGCTAAAGGGAGCCAACGTAAAGGTTCTTCTGTGGTAACAACGAGCCCAGGTCCCTCTGCACTTTGCCATCGACCACCCCATGTGCACTTTACTTCCAAGGGGATCGGATAGAAGCAACCATCCCCTTAAGAACTGTTAATCCTATGCTTTATCCGGTGTATACTACACAAGTCTTGACGCGAGCCAACTGCATTCATACGAAAAATCACCTGTTCACGCACAGACGGACAGAAAAGACATACATACACACAGCCGGACAAACGGAACAATAAGATGGCATAGCGTATTATGAGAATAATCTCAAAATCTCAAATATAATATGATGCAACAAAGCAGCAGTGTTAACAATATCATAAAAAGATGAGCAGAATAGGCGAGTAGTTGACACAAGGAAGCTGAACCATAGACAAATTGTTTAGCCTCGAACGTCATTTGAGCCCACCGCACTTCATTCAGAAGAAAATTAAATGTTCGTATCACTCTGCAACTAACCAAAGTTAATAAAAGGAGAAGCTATAATACCAGATATACCAGAAAGTGATAATCTGAACAAGACGAATCGCTTTATTATTAGTATGGATAACATACTTCAGCAACTAGACCAAGTGTGTGGTGGCCCCATTGAACACAATATCGAGCCGTCTCATGTTTCAGGTAACTATCGCAACTCAAGGAATGTGCCGAGCTTTCAAGATTTATGGGAACACTTGTGAATCTTTCATAAGTATCCAAGTTCGACTTCACATAAATCTTGGCATTGTGTTTATTTATATGTGATTCATCTTGAAGCCGTAACCAAGATGTTAAGTAGTTTTATTCGGCCAACGGTTCCTCCTTGTCGCCTTCGACAGAACCTGGAAAGCCAAAGATAAATGCGATTTATCCCCCAACCCCCTTTTCAAGCTTACAAAACAGTTCTACTTAGACCAAGAGGTTTTAAAAAAAGTGGCAAACCACAACCATGTTGGGACTAACCTGTAAGCACAACCAGCCGTCGCCGAGACTACAGCTGTTCTGGCGTAGTGGGTTGCTTCAGATGACCTGACCCTTCGACATGAAGCCGATGGCGTTTTTTAGCACACACTTGTTGAGAAATGGGGCAAGCTCATTTGTTATGTCTATGCACTCATCTTTCCTATCCATTTTTAGGGTTTTTGGCGTTAATCCAAAATGCCTCCAAAGTTTTGCGCGCTTGAGTCTGGGGTTCGCGTGACAGAATCCCTACAGTTTCCTCAAAATTCACATCTCCATGGCATTGCAAGCGTTGACCACCCAGGTAGCCTCTGATCCGGACTAGCCGTTGCTTGAAGGACGCTGGGCGAATTTTGACCACGCGGACTGCATTGTCGAGACCACACCTGCGTAAAGCCATCCTAGCGGCCGAGCTGATGGCATGGGTTATAAAAGACATGCAGAACGGTACATTTTCGCCTTCGTCGACTCCAGATCTCGGATGCCTTCTTACGGGTGGTTCAGGAAGAGGCTGCCCTTTGATGGTGGTGGGGTAGCAATTCGCCTGCGCCATCTTACGGCTAGCTCTAGAGAATCTGCCTTCTCCTGAGCATCCGATGACATTTTTCCGGCCGTTTTGAACATATTCGTTATGATCGCTCGCTTAGTGTTCGAAGGGTATGCCGACCGGAAATGGACCATGATATTTTTGCTGCTAGGCTTCCTATACCATTTTGTTAGATACCACCCGAGCTCAAGTTGTACCTGTACGTTTGGTAGGGGAAGCCAGTAGTCCTTGATCTTCTCTCGTGTGAACTGGATGTTTTTGATCTGGTCGCTGAGCAGGTCGAAACATGTGTCCATTTCCTTCTGGGTCGAGCAGACGACGAAGCAATCATCTATGTACCGGCAATGAAGAATGGATTGACGATCCAATATGGGCTGTTCTATCACATATAGGCTATGGCTAGTGCAGGAGCCAACCTTTGACCCATCGTTAGCCCCCTGATCTCTTTGTAATATTTCCCACAATATTCGAAAATGGAGCAATCCAGGCATTATTTGATCAGTGTCAAGACCTGAGAGAGCGATAATCCACTCATGTCGAGTGGCGATCTGTGTTCGTTCAAGAGTTCAGAGGTCGTATGCAATGCGCTCTTATTCGACACTTAGTACGGAGAGTGTCACGTCGAAGGATTCCATGACGTGGTTCCACCTAAACCTGGTTCTCAGTAGATCAAGGGACTTGTGCGTGTTGCTGAGGTGGGCAGGAATGAATGATAGTAGCTGTACCAGCACAAGGTCCAGTAGCCACGATATCCTGTCCGTTGGTCCACCTGTGCTGCTTATTATAGGCCGCACCTTGAAATCCACAGGGTTTGCAGAGGCCGTGGCGGTCGACGAGAGTTTTTCGGTTTTGAGCAGAGTGTAGAGAAGCGGACAGATTGGGTGGTCACACTTAAGGCGTGTGCCCACGGTCTTAGGTAATTGTGCAGCTCCAGCTATGCCTGCTCAGACTCTTTTCAATTTCCGATATTTTCGCTTGAATTTTTCCGCCGATGACGTTCTATCAACGCATCGTCCTGCAGGTGTGTGTTATCTGTTCTATCTGTTCTGGAGCTGGGTCCCAGTTTCTCACCCAGCCAATCATGGGGTATCGTGGAAAATCCCTACAGCCTTACAAATCCTACAGGACAGACTTCGCCTCAAGGAAAAGATGCGCGAAAAAGGCCCTGAAGGAGGTGCAAATACCAGTTTTCCTGCCATTCCGTTTCCCTCCTTGTTTTTCAAACTCAGGACCCAAACCCTACAGCTGATGTAAAGTTCCGCTATTAGCAACATCAATTTCCACCATTCTCAACCGATATAGCCGAAAACATCATGTTTCCAATCTGAACACAGAACGAAAACAAAGTCTCAAGGAACTAAGGAATCTCCTCGGTGCAAATCGTAAAAATCGTCAAAATATCGGTGGTCAAAATCGTCAAAATATCGGTCAGTGATAGAGGAGGCAAGTTTGTGATATTATCAAAGGATCTCGTATTGCAATAACACGAGCACACCAGCAGAGTGACACGTTTTACAGAACCACATTGAAGGAAGAATTCAAGAGACAATATCGAAAATTGAACAGAGTTTGGGTTGGCATAACTGGAACAGCACAATAACCTAAGACCGTGGGCACACGCCTTGAAGGCACATTTCACGATAATTTCCATGCCTCGTCGCGTTCCATAAAGACTGTGGGAGTGCTAAAGAACACAATTGTGAAGAAGAAACGGCGAAACTTTTCGAAAACCTTGAAAATAAAGTGTTTCTGACCTTTTGGATTCGAGGAGATTGCAGCTTAAAAGCATGTAATATTTGGACAAGTTTTTACGTGATAGTATCCGTTAAGGTTGTTTTTACCATGGGAGTATTTTCTACCAGTTGGCTGGCGCACACTACTGCGCGCGATTCATGACATTATTGTGCAAAATGGGTTTGATCGGCACGTCCACAGTTGTGTATGGAATCGAGCGAAATTTCCTTTCCTATGCTTTCAGCTGAGCTATAGAACTTGAAAAAAGAAGAGAAGATGGCGTGATTCGAACCCATTTTGCACGTTATCGACATGAATCGCGTGCAGTATTGTGCGCCAGCCAACTGGTTTAGGTCATCATTGGGAGTTTGGATAGTTTGGAGATCGATAGTTTTGTATTCGAATGCATCGATTGGAAAAAATTTGTTCACTTGCTGAGCATCTCATTCCTACACATTGATGGTAGATCCATATCCCGATTATCCATGTTTATCGTTTTCGTAAACATGCTTCACTATTTGGAATTTTACATAGTCTAGCGGTCGATACCCAGTGGTGCTGCCAGTACCGCATTAGAAAATGATTCCGAGAGAAACGCTTGCTTTGCTATCACAAATATACGTGTATCATGACTATCAGTGTAGATCACAGTATCAAGAGAAATGCACCATTTTTTGGATTGCCATGCAGTTCAGCGGTCGATACATCAGCGAGTGATATCAGAACATAAAATTAAGGCACTGAGACTCAGACGCTTTTGCTGGAGCGATCATATAGTAGTAGCAAACGGTGTGAAGGATTTCAACCTATCCAATTCCTAACGGTTCCTTATCAGCCACTGTGAGCCGTTTTCGAATCACTAAGGCCCTTGTACCCAACAATACCATTGAGGTCCCCGTACCCTACAGTACGTGCGAATGTAAACATTCCACTGTTAGCCGCAAAAGCAAACCGGCTTGATGACATTTCCCTTCTCACGCTTCTTATCGAATCTTATCAGCCATTATCAATTTTGATCGCCCACTATGGATGTGCCCGTCCACCCTGCTAAACAGCTTTGAGTGTCGGCGTTCTTGGATCAACACGAAAGACGAAACGAGTTTGACGACATTTGCCTTCACATGCTCCTTATCAAATCTTATCAAACGTTATCAAGGTGGATCACCCACCATCGATGTCCCTGTCCCACTCCACAAAACACTATGTGAGTATGAACACTCTGAGATCAACACGAAAGGCGAAACGAATTTGACGACATTTGCCTCTACATGCTCCTTATCAAATCTTATCAACCGTTATCAAGGTGGATCACCCACCATCAATGTCCCTGTCCCACTCCACAAAACACTATGTGAGCATGAACGCTCTGGGATCAACACGAAAGGCGAAACGAATTTGAAGACATTTGCCTCTACATGCTTCTTATCAAATCTTAGCAACCATTATCAAGGTGGATCACCCACCATCAATGTCCCTGTCCCTCTCCACAAAACACTATGTGAGTATGAACGCTCTGGATCAACCCGAAAGGCAAAATGGATTGGACGACTTTGGCCTTTTTACGTTCATTATCGAATCTTATCAACCGTTATCAATGTGGATCACTCACCATCAATGTCCCCGTCCCACTCCGCAAGAGACCTGTGAGTATGAGCGCTCCAGGATCAATGCGAAAAGCGAAACTGATTCGACGACTCCAGCCTTTTTACGTTCATTATCAAATGTTATCAACCGTTATCAATGTGGAACACCCACCATCAATGTCCCCGTCCCACTCCGCAAGAGACCTGTGAGTATGAGCGTTCCAGAATCAACGCGAAAGACGAAACGGATTTGGCGACTTTTGTCTTCCGCGGCTCCTTATCAGCCCTTATCAGATGCTATCACCTTCGGTCCACCTCCATTAGTGTCCCCTTGCCACCCCCTACATCACTTGTAAAATTCATGGTCCAAGCTTCACTGCGACGCGAGATATGAATTTCGTGACACACAGACGGACACACACACAAACACACACAGGCATACTAAGCGAATTATATATAGTAGGATCATGTCTTATCGCAGTCGATATCATGCCTCTCATACACGGGAAAGCCACCGCTCACCAGCTGGTTGAATGGAAGATGGGTGTGGGCCATCTTGAGGAGGTGGCCGTCATCTAATTCACATGTTCTTTACGCGTTAAGCACCCACCCTCGCGCCGTGATGACGGCGTACGCTTTGCCCTTGTGGAAGGGGGCTATCTGCTTGCTGATGGAACCAGGGTGCTCATATTATCGTGAACTGTGCCTTTAAAGGTGACCACCGATCTGTCCGGTTCTCCACACTCTGCTACCCACAAACTCTCGCCGACCGCCATATCCTCTACAAGCCCTGCGGATTTTAAGGTGCGGCCTATAATAAGCAGTATAGGAGGGCTCCGTACGGACAGGATATCGTGGCTACTGAGCCTTGTAGTGGTGCATCTACTACCATTCATTCCTGCCCACCTCAGCAACACGCACAAGTTCCTTGATCTACTAAGGGAAACCAGGTTTGGGCGAATAACGTCATGGAATCCTTCGACGTGACATCTCTCTATATCAACGCGTCGAATGAGAGCGCAATGCAGGCGACCTTTGAACTCTCGAACGAACACAGATCGTCAGTCGACATGCATGGCTTATCGGTCTCTCAGGTCATGACACGGAATGATAGGATTGCTCCATTTAAAGATGGTGTGGGAAATGTTACAAGCAGATCAGGGGGCTGGCGATGGGCCATAGATTGGCTCCTGCACTAGCCATAGCCTATATGTCCAAGATAGAACATCCTCTATTGGATCGTCAACCCATTCCTTATTGCCGGTACATAGAAAATTACTTCGTCGACTGCTCGACTCAGAAGTGGACACGTGTTTCGACCTGCTCAAACAGACTTAGCTTCTCTCAGAGCTCCTATAGCACGTATCTGGCTTTTAGTAACGGTGAGATTTTTGGATGCACGATGAGTGCTGAGCTTTTTGGTCTCGTTTTACCATGATCCAAAACGCTTCGGCGAAAGTGGCAGTGAAAAGCGATCCCACTACTTTATAGTGCATAATTGTATGCTGCCACAACACTTTTTATAAGTATCCTACTATATATAATTCGCTTAGTATGTCTGTGTGTGTCTCTCTGTGTGTGTTTGTCCGTCTGTCACGAAATTCATATCTCACGTCGCAGCAAAGCTGGGACGCTGAATTTTACAAGTGATATAGGGGGTGCCAAGGGAACCTCAGCGGTGGTGGACCGAAAGTGATAGCAGCTGATAAGGGCTGATAAGGAGCCTCGGAAAACAAATGTTGCCAAATCCATTTCGCCTTTCGCGTTGATCCAAGAGCGCTGACACCCATAGGTGTTTTGCGAGATGGGACCGGGACATTAATGGTGGTTGACCAGCATTGGTAACGGTTGATAAGATTCGATAAGGAGCGTAAAAAGGCTAGAGTCGTCAAATCCGTTTCGCTTTTCGCGTTGATCCAAGAGCGCTTACACTCATGGGTGTTTAGCAGGGTCGGTCAGGGACATTAATGGTGGGTGATACAAATTGATAACGTTGGATTAGATACGATAAGGAGCGTAAAAAGGCTAGAGTCGTTCAATCCGTTTCGCTTTTCGCATTTGTCCTGGAGCGTTCATAATTACAGGTGTTTTGTGAAGCGGGACGGGGACATTAATAGCGATTGATAAGATTCGATTAGGAGCGTGAGATGGAAAATGTCACCGAGGCCAGTACGCTTTTGCGCCTAACAGTGGAATGTTTACATTCGCAGGTATTGTAGGGTACGGGAACCTGAGTGATAACGGCTTACGGTGGCTGATAATAACGGTTAGGGATCGGATGGGATGATCCTTTACATCGCCTGCTACTACTACACGACCGCTTTAGCAAGATCGTCTGATGCACAGTGCCATTAGGTGAACATATTTTGTTATGTTCTGATATCACTGGCAGATGTATCGACCGCTGAATTGCCTAGCGTTCCATAAAATGGTGCATTTCTCTTGATACTGCGATCTACACTGATAACCATGATACAACCTATATTTGTGATAGCAAAGCGAACGTTTCACTCGGAATCATTTCCTAATGCGGTACAGGCACCAACAGTGGGTATCGACCGCTAGACTATGTAAAATTCCAAATAGTGAAACATGTACACGAAAACGATAAACGTCGATAATAGGGGTGCGGATCTACCATCAGTGTAGGGATTAGACGCTCAGCAAGTGAACAATTTGTTACCAATCATTGCAGCCGAATACAAAACTATCGATGCCTAAACTATCCAAACTCCCAATGATGACCTAAACCACTTGACACACTACTGTGCGCGTTACATGTCGATGACGTGCAAAATAGGTTCGATGCAAAGCGACTGAAGCATATTGGGTAATACCGAAATGCTTTCTTACCACGCCATCTTTTCTGCTTTTATCCAAATAAATAGCTCAGCTGCAAGCAGAGGAAAGGAAATTTCCATTCAACTCCATACACAGCTGTGGTCGTGCCGAACGAACCCATGTTGCACAAGAAAGTCACGAATTGGGCGCAGTAGTGTGCGCCCGCCAGCTGGTTATATAATACTTGTCACCCAGGTACATGGTTTTTTCGGGTGAGAAGGTTGTGCTGCAATTAGTGGATCAAATATTGGGAAAAATAAACGGGAAAGACAAATTAACGGATGTCCGCAAGAAAATAAGCTCTCTCAGGATACGTAGATATTAAAACTGGAGTTTATACGATTCGGAGGAGATTCTTCAAAAGTTCAAAACTGGTATCGAACAGAGTCTACGAGCTGAAAACTTTCAACAAGGAGATTTTTAAAGGGCGAAAAATGTCTTGACACCCCTTTTACATGCTTTTACATCTAAAGGTGCTCCTGACAATGCAACTTTAGAAGGATATTTAGAAGGTGTGCCTGAGGGAAAATTCGAAAATATCCCTATCCTACTATACATAATTCGCATAGAATGTCTCTGTGTGTGTTTGTCCGTGTGTCCGTCTGCTTGTCACGAAATTCATGCCTCGCGTCTCAGTGAAGCTGGGATCCTGAATATTACAGGTGTTGTGGGGGATGGTAAAGGGACCCTAGCGGTGGTGGACCAAAAGTGATAGCAATTGATCAGGACTGATAAGGAGCCTCGGAAAACAAATGTTGCCAAATCCATTTCGCCTTTCGCGTTGATCCAAGAGCGCTGACACCCATAGGTGTTTTGCGAGATGGGACGGGGACATTAATGGTGGTTGACCAGCATTGGTAACGGTTGATAAGATTCAATAAGGAGCGTAAAAAGGCTAGAGTCGTCAAATCCGTTTCGCTTTTCGCGTTGATCCAAGAGCGCTTACACTCATGGGTGTTTAGCAGGGTCGGTCAGGGACATTAGTGGTGGGTGATACAAATTGGTAACGTTGGATTAGATACGATAAGGAGCGTAAAAAGGCTAGAGTCGTTCAATCCGTTTCGCTTTTCGCATTTGTCCTGGAGCGTTCATAATTACAGGTGTTTTGTGAAGCGGGACGGGGACATTAATAGCGGTTGATAAGCTTCGATGAGGAGCGTGAGAAAGGGAAATGTCACCGAGGCCAGCTTGCTTCTACGGCTAACAGTGGAATGTTCATATTCGCAGGTATTGTAGGGTCCGGGTACCTCAATGGTACTGTTGAGTAAAGGAGCCTCAGTGAAACTGATAACGGCTTACAGTGACTGATAAGAACCGTTAGGAATTGGATGGGATGAAATCCTTGCTGATATTGTACGACCGGTTTGGCAAAAGGGTCTGATGCGCAGTGGCATCGGGTGAACATATTTTGTTTATGTTCTGATATCACTGACCGATGTATCGACCACTGAATGCCTGGCGTTCCAAAAAGTGGTGCGTTTCTCTTGATAATGCGATCTCCATTGATAATCATGATGCAACCTATTTTTGTTATAGCAATGCAAGCGGTGCACTCGGAATCATTTTCTAATGCGGTGCTTGCAGCAGCACTGGGTATCGACCGCTAGACTATGTAAAATTTCAAGTAGTGAAGCATGTTCACGAAAACGATAAACATCGATAAGCGGGATATGGCCTACCATCAATGAGTACGAATTGCATTCTCGGCAAGTGATCTATTTGTTACCAGTCGATGCAATCGAATACGAAACTATCGATTTCCAAACTACCCAAACTCCCAATGATGACCAGTTGGCTGGCGCACACTACTGCTCGCGATTCATGTGGATTACGTGCAAAATGGGTTCCATGCAAAGCGATTGAAGTATACCGATACCAAATGCTTTTTATCACGCCATCTTCTCTTGCTTTTTTGCAATTCAATAGCTCAGCTGGGGAGCAAGCAGAGGGAAGGAAATCTCCGCCGCTGTGGTCGGGCAGAACACACCCATTTTGCACAACATCGCCATGAATCGCGCGCAGTGATCTGCGCCAGCCAACTGGTTGAATAAAAGTAGACAGTTACAGTGTGCACAAAACCTTTATTCAACTGCAAGCATAAAAATGTTCCGCGCAAATCAATGCCCATACATGCAGTTGAGTGGGGGTGGGGACGAATATTAATGTAACTTTAGAATCAGTAAATTAATAACCACCAGTCGGCTGGCGCACACTACTGCGCACGATTCAGGGGATGTGGGCAAAATAGGTTTATCGGTATGACCACAGTTGTGAGTGGGATTGAGTGGAAATCTCCTCTCCTCTGCTTTTAGCTGGGCTATTGAATTGGAAAAAAAAGCAGAGAATATGGCGTGGCGAAAAAGTATTCATTCGTTTATCTCTTCAGCCGCTTTGCGTCGAACCCATTTTGCACGTCATCGACATGAATCGTGCGCAGTAGTGCGCGCCAGCCACTGTGAACTGCTATCGGTTTCACTGAGGCCCGTGTGCCTAACAATACCATCGAGGTCATCCACCTTACAATACCTGCGAATGTGAACGTTCCACTGTTATCCGCAAGAGCGAAACGGCTTTGGTGACATTTACCTTCTCACGCTCCTTATCGAGTCTTACCAGCCATTATCAGTTTGGATCACCCACCATTAATGTCCCTGGTCCACTCTGCTAAACACCCATGAGTGTCAGCGCTCCTGGATCAACGCGAAAGGAGAAACGAATTTGACGGCTCTAGCCTTTTCACGCCCCTTATCGAATCTTATCAACCATTATCAGCTTGGATTACACACCATTAATGTCCCTGACCGACGCTGCTAAACACCCATGAGTGTCAGCGCTCTTGGATCAACGCGAAAGGCGAAACGGATTCGGCGACATTTGTTTTCTGAGGCTCCTTATCAGTCCTGATCAATTGCTATCACTTTTGGTCCACCACCGCCAGGGTCCCTTTACCATCCCCCACAACACCTGTAATATTCAGGATCCCAGCTTCACTGAGACGCGAGGCATGAATTTCGTGACAAGCAGACGGACACACGGACAAACACACACAGAGACATTCTATGCGAATTATGTATAGTAGGATAGGGATATTTTCGAATTTTCCCTCAGGCACACCTTCTAAATATCCTTCTAAAGTTGCATTGTCAGGAGCACCTTTAGATGCAAAAGCATGTAAAAGGGGTGTCAAGACATTTTTCGCCCTTGAAAAATCTCCTTGTTGGAAGTTTTCAGCTCGTAGACTCTATTCGATACCAGTTTTGAACTTTTGAAGAATCTCTCCGAATCGTATAAACTCCAGTTTTAATATCTACGTATCCTGAGAGAGCTTATTTTCTTGCGGACATCCGTTAATTTGTCTTTCCCGTTTATTTTTCCCAATATTTGATCCACTAATGGCAGCACAACCTTCTCACCCGAAAAAACCATGTACCTGGGTGACAAGTATTATATAACCAGCTGGCGGGCGCACACTACTGCGCGCAATTCATGACTTTGTTGTGCAACATGGGTTCGTTCGGCACGACCACAGCTGTGTATGGAGTTGAATGGAAATTTCCTTTCCTCTGCTTGCAGCTGAGCTATTTATTTGGATAAAAGCAGAAAAGATGGCGTGGTAAGAAAGCATTTCGGTATTACCCAATATGCTTCAGTCGCTTTGCATCGAACCCATTTGGCACGTCATCGACATGTAACGCGCGCAGTAGTGTGTCAACTGGTTTAGGTCATCATTGGGAGTTTGGATAGTTTAGGCATCGATAGTTTTGTATTCGGCTGCAATGATTGGTAACAAATTGTTCACTTGCTGAGCGTCTAATCCCTACACTGATGGTAGATCCGCACCCCTATTATCGACGTTTATCGTTTTCGTGTACATGTTTCACTATTTGGAATTTTACATAGTCTAGCGGTCGATACCCACTGCTGGTGCCAGTACCGCATTAGGAAATGATTCCGAGTGAAACGTTCGCTTTGCTATCACAAATATAGGTTGTATCATGGTTATCAGTGTAGATCGCAGTATCAAGAGAAATGCACCATTTTATGGAACGCTAGGCAATTCAGCGGTCGATACATCTGCCAGTGATATCAGAACATAACAAAATATGTTCACCTAATGGCACTGTGCATCAGACGATCTTGCTAAAGCGGTCGTGTAGTAGTAGCAGGCGATGTAAAGGATCATCCCATCCGATCCCTAACCGTTATTATCAGCCACCGTAAGCCGTTATCACTCAGGTTCCCGTACCCTACAATACCTGCAAATGTAAACATTCCACTGTTAGGCGCAAAAGCGTACTGGCCTCGGTGACATTTTCCATCTCACGCTCCTAATCGAATCTTATCAACCGCTATTAATGTCCCCGTCCCGCTTCACAAAACACCTGTAATTATGAACGCTCCAGGACAAATACGAAAAGCGAAACGGATTGAACGACTCTAGCCTTTTTACGCTCCTTATCGTATCTAATCCAACGTTATCAATTTGTATCACCCACCATTAATGTCCCTGGCCAACCCTGTTAAACACCTATGAGTGTCAGCGCCCTGGGATCAACCCGAAAGGCGAAACGGATTCGACGACTCTAGCCATTTCACGCTCCTTATTGTATCTTATCAGCCGTTATCAATGCGGGTCAACCACCATTAATGTCCCTGCCCCACTCCGTACAACACCTATAAGTGTCAGCGCTCTGGGATCAACCCGAAAGGCGAAACGGATTTGACGGCATTTGCCTTCCGAGGCTACTTATCAGCCCCTATCAGCTGCTATCACTTTCGGTCCACCACCGCTGAGGTTCCCTTGGCACCCCCTATATCACATGTAAAATTCAGCGTCCCAGCTTTGCTGCGACGCGAGATATGAATTTCGTGACACACAGACGGACACACACACAAACACACACACACAGACATACTAAGCGAATTATATGTAGTAGGATGATAAACTACAAGGCTGTTGCCAATGACTCAGGATGATCACGCGTATCCATGCTCATTTGTAGGCCGTTATGTTCTTCCATGCCGTGCTGGAGAACGCAGAAGCTCTTGGTAGTTCTGACTAAGGAAGACAACACTGTAGATACAACGGTCACCCTACTATTGATTGAGAAGCTCTCATACTACTCGTAGAATAGAAGGTGTCATGGTAGTACTGCAGTCTGCAATTCTATTCGATTGCCTGATACACAGGAGACCAAGAACCCATTCACATCTTTGGAAATGAAGTGGAAGAAGGAAAAATCAGAAGCGATAGGTTAGGTTTTGAAGCAAAAATAGTGCATATCGCTTGCCTCTTCTTTCTAGCTTTGAGGGATAGGTGCTGCTGAAAGCATTTATGTGAAACCAGCAGAGGTACAAGCCAGCCAAGTGGGTCACAATTGGACCCGAGTTGTTGGGCTACCTTTTTTTTGGTAATTTCCGGAATGCTAGGAAACTTGCAACTTGTCGACGTGGTGTCCTTGTCGGAGTTCTACAGAATCTCCAGAACCTTCTGCTGTTTTTCGACCAAGCATATTTTTGGCGACAGTTGCGACAGTATAATCGCATCGGTCGTGAGGAATTCGCGTAAACTCATATTCATTTGTCGAAATAGTTCATGAGCTTCGAGTGATTTACATATTATGTCATCGCTGTTGTCGCTTGAGAGGAGCAAGTTATCCACATACAGGTTTTCGCGAATTTCGCTCGCCAATGAGGGGTTGTTTACTTCGTTGTTTATAAGATATCGTATCGTTGCTCCCAATAGAAAGGGGGGATCGTTCAAACCGAATGTTAACCTCGTGAACCTATAGGTTCCCATGTTGTTTCCTTGTGAAGCCCTTGACGTGTCTCTAATCGATAGACGTCGTGTTACATCTCGATCGCATTCATTTAGTCTCACATGAAGGGAGGCTTTCTCTACATCTGCGGTCACGACGAATCCTTTCAAGCGGAATCCTACAAACACTCCATACAGCTCGGGTAGAATTAACGATCTTTGATGGAGGATATCGTTTAAAGGGGGATGTCCTTCACTGTGAAAGGAAGCGTCAAAAACGACGCGTAATTTTGTGGTTTGCTCTGAACGGGTCACAACGGGTTGATGTGGTAGATAGTGCATTCGGGAGGGTATCACCCCTCTGAAATCCTCCACTTCTTCTATAATTCCATTGTCCAGTTGTTTCTGGAAAACTTCCCGGTACTGTTGAGTAAACCCGGATTTTTTTTTTGTAGATTGTGGATGACGTTTATGAGATCGCTATAACCAAGTGACTTATTTGTCGGTGGTGCTTCGCAATTTTTGTTGAAGTTCCTGCGGTTTATTTAGTCCCGTTTTTCACATTGTTTCCTTCATCTTTCGACAAAGCTTATACATGTTTTCGATAGAGCTTTTCTTGCTCTACAAAACGCTACTATTTGTTTTTCGATTCCTTCGACCACCCAATATTTATGAGGTTTGGAAATGAAGTATGCTGATGGCGAAAAATTGGCACTGGTGCACCCATCTTCCTCGTCTGCCGTTGAGACCAAAAAGTGTATATGTATATGTTTCGATAGAGCTTTTTCAGCCTAGCAGAATGTACTACTTTTTGTCAAATTGCTCAACTTTTGCTGTTTGCAAGGCGCACATAGGCAATACTCCAAAAGTGTGCATTTTTTTTATCTTCTCCTCCTCGCCCACCATCGAAAACGGAGAGAGGATCCAGGTATGCATTCGATAGAGCTCTTTTTGCTCTACGAAATGATGCCACTCTTCTTTTGAATCTATTCATGTTTTAGCATATAGAAATAAGTTTTCGTCTCTTCTTCAATTCGAAGTTGCGTAATGAAAGTGAAATGTTTCGGCACAATGTTTTATACTATTCTACAGTCGGGTTGGCCAGCTCACGCCGGCCAACCCTCCTAGACTCGGATTGGCAGGCTGACGCCGGCCAACGGTTTGTAAATATTAAGTAGACCTCCGACTATTATCGGCTTTGGTTGAAACTAAGAGATACCATACGCGCCCATGACCCCTGCCCACTGAAGACGGATCCTCTTAAAAAAAAGTATTCAGTAGTACAAAGTTAAAGAGATGGAGCAGAAGGATCAAAAAAGATTTGAGATATATGGCCTCCTCCCCATCGCTAATCCTAGTGTGTGAGATACAATCAAAGAGGGCACGAATCACGCTAAAAAGAGCGGCAGCATTCTGAGCAGTCTGTTTGAGAGTTTGAAGGCGTTTCATTCACCGAAAATTTTATACATTTCAAATTGGGCGGTTTTGCCGCCCCTGCAGGGTGGCTCTGCGGTTTTCTGTTATGTTGCAGGGAGCGACTTTCGGCTCGCCGCTAGCGCGACTTTCGCATGGGCGCTCCGCGTGTATAGGGAGCACACATTGCAGAAAGGAATGGATAATATGTTGCTTGCATTTATTGTAAGCAAATCTCCACCGGCTTTGGTTGAAACTAGGAGACGCCATACCCACTTACAAACCCTGTCCACCAAAGGCAGATCCCCCTCAAGGAATGACAGAATTCGATCCGAACATAAAAAGAGAATCGAAGCATTTAGGAGTACAAAAGTAGGGAAGATGGAGCAGAACGGTCAAAAAATCTGAAAAATAACACAATCAAAGAGGAGCAAGCCACGTGAAAAGGAGGGGTAGCAGTTGGAGGTGTCTCTTCGTGAGCTCGGAGGCGCTCCGTAGTAGTTGGCTCTTAAAGATTGAAAGCTCCGTGAGGACGTGCATGTATCAGATCTAGAAGAAATACTGGTTTCAAGTGAATGCAGCACATCACTTCCTAATGGTAACCGAGGACAAACAGGTACTTTCTGAGTGTGGTACTAATAATGGAATTATGGCGGGTCTAAGCCTAGAACTCATGTTCTGTACACATGGGTTGGCTCCTACCCAATCATAACCTGCTCGACATCCAAGGCCCTTAAATAACTTGCCTGTTGTGTGCTGCCTACACTTTGATCAGTCCCTACCCAGTCCTTACTTGCGCGACTTCAACACACCTTTTCCTGAATTTGCCCGATTTTCAGCACCTGAGCGAGGACCTAAATTCGTTTATACATCGATTTCGGCGCAAGCCCCGCCCATGGTGGATGGAGCTAGGCTTAGAACTTGTGTGCTCCCAACACTTTGGTCAGTCCCTACCCAGTCCTTACTCGCACGGCGTCAACACACCCATTATTGACGTTTCCGAGATTTTTGGAACCCAGACGAGGACTTAAATTTGAGCACCCATCGATTTCAGCGCAAGCCCCGTCCATGGTGGGCGGAGCTAGGCTTAGTTCTCATGTGCTCTGTACCCTTAAGTCAGCCCCGACCCAACTCTAACTTGCGCGACCTCTCCAGACAGCAGTTCAGTTAAGAATGCATTATGCGGTGAGCGGATTTCCACGCGAGCCCCGCCCACGGTGGGCGGAGCTGGGCTTAGTTCTTATGTGCTCTGTACGCTTGGGTCAGCCCCTACCCAATTCCAACTTGCGCGACCTCTCCAGGCTGCAGATCAGTTAAGAATGCATTATGCGGTGTGCGGAGAGACAGACACACACACAGACAAACACACCCAACTTCTGCTTTATATATAGAGTATGATAGAGCTCTTTTCGCTCTACAAGACATTTTTTACGGTTTTCGTTCGAATTCAATTTTGCCAATTTTTAGATCAATTGGAAGTAGGCAAAATCGAGCATTTTTGACACCATGTGTTCAAAATGCTCGATTTCGTCGACTTTTAAATGATCTAAAAAATGGAATGATTGATTCGAGCAAAAACCATAAGCAATGTCCTGTACAACGAAAAGAGCTTCATGGAATAGTGTGAAACATTAAGCCGAAACATTTCACTTTCATTACGCAATTTTGAACTTAAAAAGAGGTGGAAATTTATTCCTATATGCTAATTCATGAAAAGATTCAAAAGAAGAGTGGCATCATCTTGTAGAGCAAAAAGAGCTCTATCGAATGCATACCTGGATACTCCCTCCGTTCTCGATGGTGGGCGAGAAAGAGAAGATAACGAAAGTGCACACTTTTGTGATACTGCCTTTGTGAGCCTTAAAAACAGCAATACACAAATATTTTTTGGTCTCGACGGCAGACGAGGAAGATGAGGTGCGCCAGTGCCAATTTTTAGCCTTCAGCATACTTCATTTTAAACCTCATAAACATTAGGAAAAAAAGATAGTAGCATTTTTTAGAGCAAAACAAGCTCTATCGAAAACTCATATAAGCTTTGTCGAAAGATGAAGGAAACAATGTGAAAAACGGGATTAAAAATCGCGGAAAATTATTCCTCAAGCTGCCATGTACCCAGGCATCATGTGCAGATCCAAAGGTGTTCTTCTATTTCACATGCAAAACGATGTCAAATATAAAATGGGTCGTTGGTTAGGATCCCGACATTGCCGAATTTTTTGCGTTTTCTTTTACATCTTCGAATATGTCTGTTTATGCTGAATGGCTATGATCTCCGTTGACAGCGTGCCAGGCCGACTCTATTTACGAATTTTCAGAGAATTGGGTGATCTGACTTCTTCGGACCCGTTCGGGCCCGTAGCGCTCGAAATTCGCGGTTTCACACAAAATGAGTGCCATATTCGGGTTCAAGTGGTCCAACAACCCTTGAGGACACATTTCTAGCCAAATCCAAATATTGATCCTAGCTTCGACAAAGACGTTTGGTCGTAGGTAAATGGTGTCCTTTCTACTTGTAGAAGTGAATAATTAACAAATTCGATGAAAATTGAAGCATGCATGCCTATCGTTATAACTTCGCCTACCAAGCACTAAGCAAGAGAAATAGGCAGGATTTCTTGACAAGTAATGCCGTCGTCTCCTTCGTCGAACGTGCAGTCGAAGGTGTAACCAGCGCAGCTCAAATTTTCGAATTCGGGTCAAAACTTCGCTTTGGTTGGAAACTTACCCCTGGGGGTAGTTCTCCTGAACACGAATATCAAATCCGTTTCGCGCAAAAACGCCTCGTTCGTGCGTCATGAGCGCTGAAAGGCCGAAAAACTGGACTGTCAGACTTGCTGAAAAGGAACAATAGAGGGCAGTCCGGAATTCCGAATGTGATTACTGCACTTACCCTTCATAACAAATGCTCACGAGCTCAAAAACTGAAAATCTAAATTTTACAAAAATTTGTCCTCAGTGGGGATTGAACCATCAACCCCGTTTTTGGCATTCGTAGGTGTTGCAAACGGTGCCCCACGGATGGTTCGCGCGAAGCGCGGACCACGCCTAGCCTAACCCCTCTGGGGCCCTAACTAACAGCACTGTACTACTTGGGTAACCCTAACGGTGTCAAGCAGGCTGACGCCTGGGAACTTTCACCCGGTAGCTACAAACTCTACAGCACGTGACGACTCTACTGAAGTAAAACACACACACCGTTAAGAAAGACCAAGGAACAACCTCTCTTAATGCACAAAAGGGTACACGGAAGGAGATAAGTGGTTTATATTGAAATAATAATGAAATCAATACAATACAACAAATGTACTAGAATCGAACTCACGCCGGGCTCTCGCTACGAGCCCCGTCCGACGACACTATCGTGATTTCAGGCAGTTTCCAAAGTTAGGGACAGTTCCTTAGCTTGTTCTAAGGGCCCAAGCCCCGTGGTGCCGCCGCCGGCCTCGTCAGAGAGGCCCGTGTGGTCTTGACAGAAACAGACGAGTATGACGCCACACGCTTCGATGAACCCTGAGAAGACTGCCCGGGGAGGTCCGTGATGGTGCCGCGGTGCGCAGCCGTCGTTCGATATCGAACGATCACGGAATATGACCAACGTGGCGAGGCGGCGGTCAAACCCACGGAAACCCGTGCGCCACGGGAACTGAGGAGCGATCCTCGCTATTCGCGACAGTAGGGTCGCTCAGCAAGAATAGGCATCAGTTATATGGTTCCTGTACATGTCCTCATACATGCAAAAAACCGCTTCCAAAATGCGCGTCATGAGTTTGAAGACCTACGTCTTGAGCACCATTAAATTTCACATTCGACATCGACATTTCACAATTTCACATTCGACATTTCATTGCAACTTCCCAAATACTTCTTGTGATTCGGCTGAGCCTCCTGTTTGGTGTGCTCACGCGAAGAGGTGGCAGTCGCACCATTGGCGCGCGCTCACTTCGCATTAGGACAAGTAAGACAGAGAGCGTGCGGCACCGCCATTCGCTAGGTGCGATGACCCATTACGAGCGGTCTGACCACTCTCATAAAACGCCATTCCTTACTTGAAGTTGAAGCACTAGCTGAAACTTGTCTGACCAGAACAAAACTCAAAGACACTTTTTCATCAATTGATTCATCCATATATACATTCCTATCTAGAGGATATCATAAGCAATCCCACAGCATTATACATCAACTTATCACACCTTACTTAACAGCTTACGTACTACATTTCATTACTAGAGTGGTTGGCGAATTGTTCAATCATTAGCTTTCGAATCAAAAATTACATCTTTCATGCTCAGGGTTAGCCTGAATCATTTTGCTACTACAACGGTCTCTAAAGGGCAAGTACGAATCGTAACATTGTCTGTCGTTTCGATGATGCTTTTTTTGATGAATACATAAATTACTGTTTAGGCTTTCCTTTAACACTGAGACCAGTATGAATATTGCCGCACAAGATGAGATATTGTGCAACATAATAGCTTGCAAGGACGACCATCTCTGGCCACGGAACTCTGTAGCCAGTATGACTCATTACAAGCACCGAGTCAGATATGTAGAATAGCACAAAACCCGTGAAACGAAGGAAAAGACCCTGAAAACACCGATTAAATTGATCTTACAGAGTTCAAATTAAGTAATGCTCTGGCACGATACTTGTATCACATTGGATTCAGAAATACGTTCGAAGGCAGTACGTCTGATGATATGAGTGTCTGGAGGTAGAGGTGGTCTCGAGTATATTGCCCCTCGAGGAAAATCGAGTATTCAAAATGGCTATGTATGGCGCGATTCGTGGTACGAGGCGTGCTCTGAGCTTCCCAATAAGCGATTCATTCGATAAACTATTCCGACTTTGTTATCGAGCAGGAGATTCACATTGGGTCACGTCACCACAGCTCGCGGCAGCCACTCTTCTTCGCGTTCGGCTAGTTCAGAACAAAAGCAACGAGCCCTGACTTGTCGTGTGAGGCGGTGACCCAGTACGAGTGACCTGACAACAACCCTTCGATCTGGTCTCCGCCCCTAAACATCAGATTTTGCTAGTCAAAGGTTGAGTATAGGTCACAGGAGTGACTATGGGATAATATATACCGCATCGTATTAACTCATGTAAAATCATGTGACACATGGACGTTTTTGTGGGAACGCGCCTATCACTTATATCGAAGGTCTGAATGAACGGTGAAACCGAATGATCGCCACTGCCTGATCTACAGCTCACAATGACTTACGTCAGCCCATCTAACAAGGGAAGGATCCCAGGTCAAAGTGTCCATTTGCAACGAGGTATATATTATCAGATGTGATTCTGGATGCTGATCTCAAATCAGTTTGCAAAATCTGCAAAGCGATTCTCTGAATAAAAGTTATGGAGGTTTTTCTTAAGAAATAATACTATTACACGGTAAGTTCGGGAGCCCATAGCGCGCGAGCCAGTCTTTTTCGTGCAAAATTAGTTTGATTTTCGTGTTCAGGGAGTCAAATAACCCCAAGCGACAAGTTTTTAGCCAATTTGAAAATTTGACAAAAAAAAAAATAAATTTGACATTGACAAAAATTTGACAAAAAAAATTCACGAGCTATTGGGTGGCAACCCATTCAACGAAGAAGAAGTCGTTGACCCTTGCCGAAAAATGCTCTTATTTGACGCTTATTACGTACGTTTAGTGTGATGGGCAAGTGTAACAGGTATGTGTAGGGTATATTGTTCAGGCTGCAGGATTTTTTGTAGAAAAAATTCAAAATTTACCACTTTATCCCCTGGCCACACCCAATTTTCCGAAGTTGGACCAAAAACTCGATCCGGCTGAAAATTTGCGCAGAGTGGTAACTCGACCCCCTGAGCGCGAATATCGTAATTGTTTTACGCAACAACGCCTAATTCGGGCGTTATGAGAGTCTGCATATAAATAAGCTAGATCACGGAATTCCATGCAATCCTGAAGACAGGGATAGTAAACCAACCCACACATAATTTGGAACCTTAAAATGCATGCATATCAACATGAAAGTGCTTCTCAGGCACAAGAGAAAAAATTTCGTAAAATGCAAAAAAGACGGCCAAGCCCAGGACTCGATCCATGGTGAGCCAATTACGAGTTCGAACGCTTACCTCCATGCCATGTGTGCCCCACACCGATACGAATGCCCACGCATTCATAGCCGCAGTGGTGAAAACCACGTTGCAACGTGTAGCCAGCCGTTCATTCAGAAAAACCTCCATAACTTCATTCAAAAAATCGCTTTGCAGATTTTGAAAACTGATTTGAGATCAGCATCCAGAAACGCGTCTGATGATATAAGTCTCGTTACGACAGGCCACTTCGACCTGGGATCCTTTTCTTGTAAGACTAACTAGCGTATCTTCCTTGTTGACCATTTCTCTGATGCAGGATGGTCAGCATAAAAGAAATTTCAGGTTTTTTTTAATTACTTGCGAAAATTCATACTGAACATTGCATGCTCCAGTTGGACTGCGGTGACCTTGAACCCCTATCGAACACAATCCCACTCACCTTATAGAGCACACTCATAAACCCGGGAGAATGCAAATTACACCAAATCAGCCACAACTCGGATGATTCAAGTGCGGGAATTTGCCGAATGTCAGACAACGAGGGAAAGGACAAATAGGTGTAGTGTGGCTGCAATCAGATTACGCGCGTCTGCAGCCGCGCACGCGCCTCATGAGCAGAAAGGCATCGATGACGTAACATTCAACTTGAAAACGATAAATAAAGTTCATTTCGTCAAACACAAGTAGAATTATGGATACCTTTTCATCATCGTCCTGACGTCGATTTAAGTACTGTGATCCAGAAATAGCAAGGCAGGATGATAGTAAAAAAGAATACGTAGTCAGTATAAATACTTCAATTGGATGCTCTTTTAGCATTGGGAAAAGGCACAGATGACCAATAATGGAACCCCAGACAAGGATACCAATCACCAGCGGCAAGTGTATTTTCGTATACCGTGATAGGAATTGTGACTGAAAACATGTTCCATCAATAAAAATTACTCAGAAGACAAAGTGAACTCGAAGAACGTGCGCTATCAAGAAGCTTAGATTTTGAGATAATATAGTTCCACAGTTCTACAGTTAGTATTTCTGCGAAAACTGGTTTTCTACACTTTCAAGACTATGCAATGTTCCAGCAAAAGTTTCCATCATACCACTATGATATCCTACCGAATTTCCAGAGGCTCGAGTGGCACACCTACTATCCATACTATATAAAAAACGCTTCGTCCGACTGTATCTCCGTCCGAAAGACAAATATGTGGAACTAACTAGGCCTCGTGAAGATTTAGTGGGTCACGGATGGACCCTTCACCTCGCTCGTATCCCGAATATCCATAACACCCTTTTCAGATTTCCGATCATATACAAATACTCTTTCATTGGCGATAGACGTAGTTTACTATTGTTGCAAAAATGGGGAGATCGGCAAGAGCTTTAGTCTCGGACGGGATTCGAACCCACTCCATGCTTTCCGGGCTTGTGTGCTAACCCACTACACTACTGAAACCCCTTTCATTTAACTCAGATTCTCAATAGCCAATTTACCACAGCTTATCAACGCTCACACGTACAACCATCGAACAGTGAAGTTGAAAGCTAAAGAAGATATTGATTTTAATATTATGATTTTTGATAGCTACCGAATTTCGGCGCAGCCCTCGATAGGGGGAGGGGTGTTGCAATGCTCATAACTTTTGTCAGTGAATCTCTGGCCCATTCGCGACCGTGACACCAAGTAAGTCAGTTCGGACATGGCTGACAGCGCGCGGCTAGCAGTAAGCTACTCCGAATGTCGCGGTCGTGGTACTTCAAGACCGAAGAATCATTGAGGACCCGTGACTCCTCTGTAAATATTTAAATTAAAACGCGCTCTTCAGACAATCAAGTCAGGTTGGAGAATTTACTGGAGGGCTGTAAGCCCGTGCCCACATCAGGAGCGGGTAATGGTCTCCACATCGAGGAAACAGGCTCTTCGGTCGTATGATACTACATCCTAACTGATCATGAAGCACAGATGCAATAGTCAAATGCGCGAGAAAATTCATTTTCATCTCTTATAAGGAGATTGGAAAGGAAGAAATACGCAAAGATGGCATTGGGTTAAGAAGTCCAAAATCACTTTGGCCTAGTTTCTGCTATGTAATTATTAAGAATGTACCATGTATGAGACAGGTAGATTTTGCCCTGCGATCTTAGTCCTACAAAAATAGGTCTTTCAGAAACCGATAGTCATTGATATTACTATTACTCTTACTTCAATTAATAGTAAATCAGTTTAGATATAAACGTAAGCATGAACTTGGTCCTGAAGGTTCAACCATGTTGCAAATAATTACCATGTAAAAGAGATGCCCAATGCCAAACACGAGTGCACCGGTGACGATTCCCTCATCACTCAGGCCAATTAGGACATCACCGATTCCACCAAAAAACAGTCCCATTGCACACATGAAGCGATCCTTCTTCGATATTCCTCCAGCATGAAAGGCTGCGAAGAGTGTTAAGAATATTATTGGTATAACCTTCCTGGAAATATCAACTTTCAACTCTGTTGGCCATTCTGGCCATAAACAACAAATAAGTAAACTACCATCATCGGCACTTACCACACTGGATAGAGTGTATTGTAGTATTTCTCAAAACCATGTGATTCATTGTAAAAATTTGCCACCAACAAGAAATACACGGCACCAACAGCAGCTAATACCGACTGCATCGTTAGCTAGATATTCTAGTAAACAATAAATAAAAAATATGACATTTACGGAAAAATGCGATCAAGCGGCGTCTGTTTGCAGGAATCGCTGATCAAGTGTGATAAGATGACAGGATCAGTGGCAATTCCTGCACGCAAAATTGTAAATTCGTCAGCAAAACAGCGCACAGACGTAGGTAGGTAGGAACAACTGTCCTTGAGTTACCAACCAACTCACTTAGTATAAATATGTCCACGTGGTCCACTGAGCAAGGTGCTAAGTGCGTTGAGTGAAGGCACTAAAAGGTCCACAACAGGGTCACAGCACTCAGTCAGTCAGTCAGTCAATCGTAACAGGTAGGCGTCACCACACACGACGAATAGACAGACTCCTGCTACACTGTCTTAGATAAGCACTTGGTCTCGTTTGCTCAACGATCGACTCGAGGTGGAAGCTGAAAGAATGTGGTACGCTACTTGATCACAATACATTCTAATAATCAATGAATGTAGTTGCAATGAAAAGAAAGAGAAGAAATTCAGCACGAACTCATACATAGAAAAGGCTTAATTAAAATAAGCTAATCAATAAGGTTGGCTCAACATACCCCTCACAATCAACCACTTCTTGGGAGCAATGCAAGTTAGTAGAATGAATCAGCAGGAGTGGATTATCAACAGGTATTGAAATGTATTTTTTACGCGGTGTATATCAATATCTTTAATTTTCAAGCCAGCAGTGCGTGAAAGTGGGTGGATGGCTATGGGTGGCGTGCAAGTGTTCCGACCAGTGTTCCAGGATCCACTCATGGGTGACCTGACCCCACACTAATCACCGGAACACTTGCAACACACCCTCCGGAAAGGTCGTCAATCGAATCGATGATTGAAGTATCGCTACCGGTTACTGAATTAATAGCTTTGCAAGTACGATTATCGATTGACAATCTTTTTTAACAACGGAACAGGTCCAAAATCTCCCCGACAGTGCGGAGTTGTAGAGTATTACTCGATTAACATATCAAAATATGATCCTCTTCCCCTATCATACCTCAAATACTCTCCCTGTCGAGGATTCCCCGAACAAGCCTAACTCCACCCCCCTCATACGAACCTTCTTTCCCTCCATCACTGGTGGTGTTTATAAAATAGACTCATTCCTGAGAATAAAAAAAAGGATAAAGTTTTTGGCGTTAATCGATCCCTTCTGTGGGATGCGCCGCACATTCTAGTGCCATTCAGAATCGTGATGGCTGGTGAATGTTATGTGGCCTACACAGTGACTTGCGGTGGCCAGCCGATGTACAAGTCAGTGCTTTTATCCTCCCAGACGAGTCTGGTACCAATTTGCCAACCCCGAAGGGATGGAATGCTTGATTGGCCTGGGCGGGCGTTGATGCGGGATTTGATCTCCGCACCATGAGAGTGGGCGTGCGCCACCTGTCACTACACCAACTCCGCCCCATTTCTGAGAATAAAACTCAGAATGTTGTAAAGTATGCTGAGTTATGGGCAAAAGCTTCGGTGTCGGACGGGACTCGAGCCCGCACTTCATGCTTTCCGGGCATATGTGCTAATCCAATACTCTACCGAGACCCCTGTCACCTCAGCTTCTGAATGGTGTACTTACCATAGCTTATCAGCACATACACGTCTAATGTGTTGATCTTGGCCAACCGGCTCAACTCGTTATACGTGTGAGTGCTGATAAGCTATTGTAAGTATAGCATTCAAATGCTGAGTTAAAGACAGCACTAGCGGTTATGTGGTTATCGAGAATTCCCCAAGAGAAGTCAGTCACATGAAAACTAGGAGCCTAATAAGCCTATTTGTAGCGAAATCCTCGTCAAAAAAGCGCACCCGTGCTGTAGAAACGGGATAACGGGTTAACATCTGACGCCTTTAGATAACAGACCCCGCCTCCAGGTGACGTGATTCCTGATTGGTTACGGTGGCAGTGACTAAGGAGACGCGACAGGTTTCAAGGTATCCTGGCGCGCTTTCTCAGTTTCACCTTGAAGCTCACTCCAGAACATGGATGCTGCCGTATTTCACACCTTTCGTGTTTACGACTTGGCAACATGCCTATGGAAAACTCGTTCTACCTGCCTATTTATGTGAAAATGTCGTCCTCGTCGGGAAACATTGGTGGAAAGGGAGCACTATTTTGGGTCTTCGGCCACATCTTCATTTTTTCTTCGTCGTCGTATTACTGGGCACCATGACTTTCATATTCACTGCATTTCTCACGATCTATCCACTTCCCCTATCGCTGCCTTTGAAGGGGAAGGGATCATATTAGGTTGACCATAATTTCTGTTACACTCTTGAGGAAAACTGTGGAAGCTTCGGGAATATTTGGTAGTGGGGAGGGGGGTATATGAAGCGACTGAAAAGGGCAACTGATTAACACATTCATATTCTCCATGGCTTCAACTAGCAGGGAATCTACGACATTTTCGCGAGAGGGGCGAAATTCACGAACGCCACCCCGGTTACTCAGCATGCAAGGCCACTAACTTAAAAGCACCGGGAGGGGGGCAAGGGCGGAATAACGTATACGAAAACAATGGCGTCTGAAAACAAACATATGGGTTCGGTAGATACAATGTGTAACGAAACCAGCGTTGAAAAACGCGCCGTGAGACGGTATTTGGCCCCGGGGCGCGCTTCCGTCCGAACTGCAAGCTTCCGCGGCCGAGCCACGCTTCTTTCATTTTGAAGCTTGTCTTCGGCCTGATGTAACCTTATTTTTGAATTATTTCCTCTTTACTGTTTTCTAGTGACATATTTTACTTGTTTACTTACTGATCTTCTCAACTGCGCTTTTCTATACCTGAAAATCTCAGAAGGGTCAAATAAAGTCGGGGGGGGGGGGGGAGACGCAACTTTGCGACGACGTCGATACTCCTTTCCCTTACTAGGCTTAGGCTAAGATTGATATCCCCTCCTCCCACATTAAAAAGCATCTGTCAAAGCATAGGTCTCATCAGCTTCAGCCTAACCCTAGGAAGGGAAAGAAGCTTTGACGTGGGTAAAAATTTTGCCTCTTCCCCCCCCCCCCCCGACTTTATTTGACCCGTAAGTACATCTAGAAACAATATAAGAAAGAACAAAGTGAAAACTAAAAGGAAAAAACAAATCTATATTAGAACCATCTTCTTTTGGCACCATGCCAAGGCGTCAAATTGGCGAGTTTGTGCAATGGCGGCCACTCAAGCTCGTCCACACTACGTCTGTTCTACCGTAAGCCAAAATTACCCCTCCTGGTGTCTTTAAACAACCAGTCGATGGACCCAGGTACTGTCTCTCATATGGCGACAGCCCGATGGCTCGATCGGCTCAAATTGAAACAGAAAAAATTTCAAAAAATTGCACAGAGAAAAAAAAAGATTTTTTTAAATTTTCAAAAAAAGTAGAGAACTGTTACCATCCAACACGACAGCCACTGCCGATCTGGGCAACTGAACACCGGAGCGGCAAAACTTACCTGAAAAATGGACCAAGACTTCTTCCTCCACGACAACCCTCGCCCACATGTGGCAAAGTTGGCGTGTCAAAGGATCCAGGACCTTGGTTAGACGAAGTTCCCCCATCCACCGTAAACTCCGGACATTGCCCCAACTGACTACCACCTATTCCGATCTCTGACCCCATTTCCTCGACGGACGGCAGTTCAAAGATGGTGATGATTTCAAAATCAACCTCCAGACTTTCTTCGACCAGAAATCCCCAGACTTCCACAAGCCAGGCGTCTATTATCTCCCTATTCGCTGGCACTGTATTGGTGATCATAATGGTACATATTTTGTTGACTAAGTTAGACACAAATTAAGAAAAAAAGTTTGAAATTTTTCGTCACAGTGTAAAAGAAATTATGGTTCGACCTAATAGTAGTGTAATAGCTTAGCACATATGCTCAAAAAGCATAAAGTGAGGGTTCGAGTCCCGTCCGCTACTGAAGCTTTGCCTGTAATTCAGTATATTTGTAACAACACTCGCATCGCGGGCTGCAGCGAAAATTAGCGCTATCAAAGTAGAAAACATCAAAGCTAAGAGATGTCGTCAATCGATAATCATAAAATCGCTACAAATACAAACTGACGACATCTTTTCCACGAACATCGGTTCGAAAATCAGTACAAAATGAGTTTTTCGAATAAAGTAATTCTCTGCACAAAGTGGTCGTCGTGAACCCCTCGAGAAATTTTCAAAAAAAATACGATCCCTACACCTGGAAGGTTTCTCGGCATATGCTTTCAAGGCAGCATTAGGGGAAAGTCGAACGAAAAGTAAAAGAAATAGTGCATATGAAAGTCGAGAAGCCTAGTAACAGGATAGTGGGGAAAAAACGAATGGAAATGGCCCAAAACCCGAGAAATAGGACCCCCTTTCCACTGTTGATTCTCGACGCGGACGACCTGTCCGACAAGAAACGGGTAGTCTGATCCAGTTTTCCACTGGCATGTTGCCAAGTAAACACAGGGGAATGTTTGGAAATACGACAACATCTATTTTTTGAGTGAGTTTCAAGCTAAAACTGCGAAAGCGCGCCGCAAAACCCCCGATCCTGCCCCATATCCTTGGCTGCTGCCACCCCAATCAATCGGGAATTACGTCATCGGTGGCGGGACCGCTGTGTCCAAGAGGCGGAATCGCTGCATGATCGCGGCGTTTTGCAGGGTTTCTACAGCTTGGATGAGCGCTTTTTCACCGGGATTTCGCCAAAGATAGCCTTCTTAGGCCCAGGACTACCATGTAAGTGACTTCTTGTAGGGATTTCTCCATTACCGCATTACCCCTAATGATGTCTTTAAAGATCAGAAAATCAATTGGCAATTTTTGCAGGGAGCCCAGGCTGTAACTTCGTATTCGAAATGGCTCAAATGGCTTTTTCCAGAGGAATCCTTCCCGAGAAAAGTCCAGTCCTAAGTGGCTCTGAGTTCCGAGCGAGGAAAACCATCAGATCTCAATATATTCTTACAATCTGAGGCCATACAGAATCCGAGATAAGCTACTACATGTAAATCGTCAAGCATGTCTATCCGCACAATTCATGACATTCGCTTAAAATTTTACGGAGTTCAGATATCACGAATAATGGTCAATTGACAACGAGTGACCAATAATGATAACAATTATTAAGAGTTGATAAGAGAAGCTAGAGAAGGAGGGTAATCAAACAGGCTGCGCTTTTCACAATAATTCCTCAGCTCCGACAATTGTATTCCATCATGCTGAATATTAAATTTCGAAATCTCTGAGCCCTTGACGACACAGAAAGTCACACAGAAAGTCAAAAAGCATGCAACATACAAAGCTCATTTGTCAAAAGGATGACAGATTCACTAAACCCTTCACGTCATTCGAAGACGTACGTCAGGCGGATCCAAGCACAGTTGTCGACTACAACTACTCTTTACTCCTTCTGCGCTAAGTTTCTGTGTTTAATGGAGAATTTCATTGAGTTTTGTTGAGTTTTCCTCAACTATGACCTATGGGACAGCTTCGAATCTGTCGGTTTCACCTCCCATGCGAACTAAACTAAAAGGACCTCAGGAAGATGGAAAGGTGGACGGGTCTAGGTACAATTCCGTTACCAAGCAACATAGCACGCCTCCTACCACACACTCATTCCGTACTTGTATTGACGAGAAACGGAGCGAACAGAACTTCAAACACATCTTCTTTCAATCTTCGGAAATGAAAAAATTTTGTGAATTGAATTTAGGCACACTTAGAAGAGCAAAGCTCATCGATTCTGAAATATATTACGCGGATAAAAATGAAAAAATAGCAATGAAAAAAGGACCTTGACTTCCACTCCTAACCGTACCATTACGTAGCGGTTGGTGGGCGTGACTGATAATGATTTTAACAGCTTTTGGATGTCCATACAATAAAGCAAGAAAAACTACGTGTTAACGAGCAGGTAGCCACAGACTTCATAGTGGATTGCAGAGAAGAAGGCGTGTCAACTTCTTGAGCGTCTAGCTGAAAACGATGTAAAAGGCTTGTTGACAGTGGTTATACTACTGACGTGAGCCCTGCTCAGCCATAATGCCCTCAAACCACTAGGTGCTCGCCCGGACAATCGCCGCAACCGTGAGCGTTGGGAGCCTCGCCCGGATAATCGCAAAACAAGTTGCTTATCCCTGGTCATTCAGGGATTAGACACGTCTCGTAAACTAGCTATGGCTGCAAGGATACAATGCTACTGATGATCCTCTTCACAGAGATACGCCATGCATGTGATATCCACCCAGTTATTAAGCAATTATTTATAACCAACAAGAGCATTTTTCATTGATGTGTAATGTGATATTAATTTTCTTATCTGTGGTATGTGATATTTATTTAGTTATTAAACATTTGTTGAAATCAACAGAGAGAGCATTTCCTTCCTTCTAATACCTAAGTGACGAATCAAGCACGAAAGTTTGAACTATCGCATTGGCAACAAAGGGAGTAATTGTGCTTAATGGCTTTTCCGATAAAGCCACAGACTGTTGCACAGACTGTTAATTCGATGGATCAAAAGACAGGGGTCAGTTTATACCATCACAGAGAAGAGTCCGTAATTTCCTTAACAAAACACACAAGATAGCGTTCCGCTTGCCAATCACAGATTAAAACTTTTTCTCTCCGCATGTTCTAGAGCTTCACTTGGAAATCTATGAATCCTGTTTACCAACCAAGTTTCACAAGTGCACTAATCGCTTACTATACGTATGACAATCGCTTATTCTCGCCTGTGCAGTACCCATTTGAGGGAAAGCAGTCTCCGATACCCTCAACTGCTTTGAAATCCATAGGAAACTTTCCCAAATTCAGTTAAAACATTGAAAAGTGTGCGCCAGGCCTAATCTAGGAAGCACTTCCGGAAAAATCCAATGCTTACAATGAAGTTTCTTCTCTCCCAAGCAAATCTACTTACAGAGGACAGAAGCTTGACGAGCCCGAAAGCCGAGCCTTACAAATAAATACAAATTCAAATAGAAAGGCTGATAATGCAGCTATCAGAAACAGTTAAAGTTACGAGTTAACTTCAGGATGTCATGGTGGTATACCGTAGCCAATATTAAACTAGTGAACTGAATCAATAATTGGATACAGTTTCTATGGACTATGATATTATCATCACTGTCATCAAGCTTCAAAATGAAGTCTTTAATCCTTCAGGCTACCATTTTTATTCTTTTTTTAGTATTTATTGTTATTTAATTTACACTAGTGCGACATTCTTAATTATATTTACATATATCTATATTTATTGTACATTATTTTGATCCTTAGAATTTTTCACTGGTGCTTAAGATAGGCAAAAGGTCTTACGACTCATTTTCTACTTTTTTCATTGGAGAGTGTGAGCGTAAGCAAATAAATAAACGAAGACCAGTGCCATTCTACCCTGACTTCCTTAACTTATAAATCTGTGGCAGGCCCCAGACAACGATGTGTGTCTACGCTATGGAAAGCACATGATCGAAGGCCACAATATTATGCCATACCTCTTCATAGTAGATAACAAATAACAAGAAATTATTATAAAATTATGTCATACCTCCTGACAGTTGATAACAAGTAAGAAGGAAATATCATAAGCTATTCGTTATCAGTAGGTAAACAGGGGCATATAATTCTCGACAAATTGGGAAACGGCGCAGTGAGTGAGTGAGTGAGATTGTGCTCTCCAATACTCACAGAAAGCATTCTCAAGAAGGAGCTTCCTAAGAGTTAACGCTAAACTGCACGTGGCGGAGCATGCACTTACATATGGCGACTGAAGGGCGCAAGAAGGCGTGCTTGAGGCACCAAAGACCGCATTTAGCGTCTGCAAGCATACCGAGCTTCAACAGCTCAATACTAATAAGTTCCATTTAAAGTTCCTACTGTTCAACTTTGAGCGAAAGACGAACATCATTCTATTGACAGCTGCCAAACAAAAGAGAAAGTTGCCAACTAGGATCGACGGTGAAAAACACATCTCCGTCGATAGTTGCAAGGAAGGCAGAGAAGTCGGCTCGCAGCCGAAGCGATTTTCATGGAAGTGCATTGATTTTCAGAAGCCTCTTCCCATTCATGCCCAATAATATAAATATTACTGAATGCTTGGCCATGTGTACACAGGCCAAGAAATCAATACAACGAACGACTGGTATGAGATGTGAGCAGCCAGAGAAGCGGTAGCGCTGAAGAATGTGAAAAGATTTTTGGAGAGGACGAATAGTAGTCACTTCCAAGCCTACTCGTCCGCTTCTACTCTTTCCTACCCTTCTTACTCTTCTGACGCCTCGAAGCCTTGCACTTTATGTGAGCACGATGAATATGCAGTGAGTGTTTTCGAACATGAAAGGACACTGCTCAGAGCTTCCAGAATGTGAATATGCAGGTTAAGGGTATCAAAGATTAGCCATGCGACACCTGTGGGCTAACAATTACGAATTGACTCTCTCAGGATATCAAACGACATATCGACTATGGCCAAGCTCAAGCGAATGAAATACTCCGTGCCCATCAAAAAATCACTAGCTTAGGCAAGCACGATGATCGTGGAAACCTTACATGCCAGGTCGACCTATTCGGTGAGCAATGGAAGCAGTGGCACAAATAGCAGTGTTGCTACTGACAGCAGTGGGAACGATTGAAGAAGTGGTCAAGTGTTCATCATAGAGGAGAACTGGAGGTCCAAGCACACGTTGCTTCTCACATTTGGTGAGGACGCACTTAAAATGGTTTAATAAGGTCTACGCGCTTGAACCACCATCTCCGTGCTCCGTCTCCAAGGGAACGCGTCATATGCTGCATATGACCACAAGACTCCCAAAAATCGTGTTACTCCGATCAATATTACAGTTACTCGGCGGCCGAAAAACAGGTCCAACGCCAAGACCAGCAGGTAGTTGATAGGGCTATCTCCCAAAGCATGGGCCATTTAAATCCGTTCACTTCACCCACTGCAGCACTATGTGGTACCAAAAATCATTTTGCGGAAGGACTAAGTAAGCGTACACATTGTCTCCACTGAACGACCACTATGTACATACATATGTACATAGTAGATGAGAAACATTCTAACTAAGGAAGGGTTTCAACTTCCCATGGAACTTTAAAATGAGACCCGGGTAGATCGATAGAGCTCTGAATACTGATTATAACTGTGGAAACCAAAATTGCTATATGGCATTCTGAAGCGAGTTACGAGGGGTCAAAATTAGCCTGTGACACCTCATTGGCGAGGCACTTTGCCATCAGCATGGCCGTGCTCAGCCAGCATCGACCACCGTGGCTTACTGATAGTGTCCGACTCCGCCATAAATAGGCTTCTTAGGCCACTACCTGCAGATCTGGAACACTACCAATAAGCCACGGTGCTCGATGCTGGCCTAGCACGGTCATGCTGATGGCAATGTGCCTCGCCAATGAGGTGTCACAGGCAAACCTTGACCCCTCGTAACTTGCTCCAGAATGCCACTTGGCAATTTTAGTTTCCACAGTTATAATCAGTATTCGGAGCTCTATCGATCCACCCGGGTCTCATTTGAAAGTTCCATGGGAAGTTGGAACCCTTTTCTAGTAAGATGACCCTCTGAGGTGGCTAACTGATGTCATTCCGATCTGAGTCCTATCAAAGTCATACCAAATCAGATGTGAAAAACAGCTTACAATGCGAGCCAATGAAATGTGAAAAATAAATTAAAACATATTCACGCCGATCATAGACCCTACCATAAATGTGAGACAAAACTGCTGAGGGATCTTTGCCTCTTCATCATCAATTCTGTTAGTCAAAAAACATTTTCCCATGATCTCGAAATCATCCAAACATTACACGTACATGTGAAAAAGACTATAATAAAGTGAAAACGCAAAAAGTTTTAGAGCAGGCAGGTAAACGTCAGAAAATTATTCGGCAAGGAGCGTTGAGGAAGCCATTGAACTTTAATATTTGTGATTACAGAGAATATATAAAAAATTTCACCAAAAAATAAAAAAAAACACACCATTTGCTTGCTCCCGACTAATAACATGTAGACTATGATGGACATCAAGTGATTCATACATTTGCTTAAAACCAGTACGCGCTTGAGTAGTGCTGAGTGCGGAAGAGAACAACATCTAAAAAAGGAAATATGTAGTATCGACTGTTCTAATTCGACCACTAAGAACGCAGAAAAATTTTAATGACCTTATGAATGACAGTGGCGGACAACAAAGGGGATTCATTACAACGAATCACAACCCTTCGGTCAGGTACGGTTCTCCAGATCTGCAAACACATTGTAAACGATCTCAAACAAACTCGGACGAGCTGCAGAACAAACAAGTTAAGCCTATCAAAGACAGAGATGATGTCTGATGGCGAAACTGTTTATAGCCTTCCTAGAGTGCCCAAGGAGCCTTTATTCAGAATCGCTGACGTCCCCTATAGGGATGTGCGCTATAATCAATTCAAAAGAAAGAACTCAACAATGAGGAACCTACGTTCACAACCTTTCGGAGGGTTTTCCCATCCAGACCACATCGACCTGCCGGTATAATCAACAGAACGTCATTTTTCTTCCGTTTCACGATTGATAGGATATCACGGACATGTTCTATGCCAGTGATGATCTCTACGGGGATTGAAGTTTCCCAGCCATCGCCTGCAAATGCGAATGTTCCGCCTCGATAACGGTACCTTTGAAAATCCCATACATGAACTTGAAGAGAAGAAGAACAAAAGACTCCAGTGATGCGCTATCTATTCCAATATTATAATAATTATAATAATAAAAAAACATAAATAAAAGTAAACATTCGAACGACAGAATGAAAATATACTCGATGGAGCATTGTCATCGTTTCGCCATATCACAATAGCTGAAGATATCACTTGAGATGATGTAAGTTGACGAAGATCTTGCTGAGCATATACGGCATTGGCTGAGTCGGACCACACCAGCAACAGTAGTTGTACAGGCGGTGCCAGATGAGGTAACGAAATTGACTAAACGAACAACATTGAGTTATACGTGGCCATGTAACAAATACTCCGCAGAAAAGTTGGAGAACTCTTTCATTTAATTCAAATAATAGTGGCACCCTATCGACCAAATCTAGCTTGATATTTCAAATAAGCATGGAAATGCAGTAAAAAGTAACGACTCAAACCCCAAAAATGGTCCTAAAAATCATAATCAGCCTAACTGACTACATGCTTGTACCAAAATAATATACCTGCCAACTATTTTTCTAGTCAATTGCACATCTATGCCATATTAGTACCATAAGAAAACGAAATACTTATTTATCTATTCATTAGTGAGTATGTCCGTTAATACGAGGTCAATTTGTGCTGTAACCTGATACCCACACACAATTACACACAAGTATTTTTTAGCAAGATGATGTAACCTCTCGCCTGCTACAAGAATTGATAACCCGGAAAACTGACCTTGCGCTAAACTGATAAGGCCAAGGTTCATTTTTTCATAGAAACTGATAACATAGGCGATCATTGGATCGGAGGCTACACAACGTACCCTTTCCGGCATCATATTCCAATGCTCATAGGAGCGCGCTTTAGTGGGCAGCATGCGCGATTCCAATACACGTATTGTCATATTGACAATACCTTCCAATGATGAGAAGGTGGAGCGGATCTTTCGGATTTGGGCACGCATATTCTCTATTTTAGTATCGCTTAACGATCTGATGATGTCGCAAACGCGAGCCAAACCCGACAGACGCAAAGAGATCCTGGAAAAGGTAATATAAATGAGCACAGAAAATGTACGCTAAAATCGGCATGTAAGTGCGAGAATATAGCGATATACGTTACAAGAGAGGCAGTGCAGTAACAACAGCGTTCCCTTTACTAACACGGTCAGTAGATGAAATCTTGGGAGAATGCCAATCCAGGTGAGCTAAGCACTCCACCTCTTCCAATAGTCAAAGATGGAAGTTGCATCGATGGCGAAATTCTCCAGACAAAACACGTAATCCTGACTTAGAACGTACATACGCCCATTCGTTAATCCGGGCTATCACCAATTCGGTAAGGATCGGCAACGAGTGGCAGGACCTAGTAGATAGTCGGTGATAAAAAGCTGATCCCCAGTAATATTAATGAAGTCTCGAGCCACAGAAACTGGTACTAGACACAATTTTAGGGCTGGCAATTTCCCTAAGTCGGGATGATGCAGTTGCAGGAGGCGGGCAAACCTTCTTCCATGGATGGTGGCACAAAGTCAACCTTTTCACTATCTGTATAACATATTATATAATAACAATGCAAGGGTAACACTCACAAGTGCCAGTCGATGTAATCGGAAAATGGTAGTACGTGATTAGGCACAAATATTACTGGAATAACAGCAGCCTCTAAAGCTCTGTACAATGCAAGTTTGAAGTGAGGCATTCGTTCATGGATGAGAACAAATTTGGATTCCTGTAAACGGGTACTCGCAGAAACTGGTGAAATTTTGCAAATTTTCAGACTACCTGAACATCTTTCTCCCACTGAGCAATGTTGTTCGAAGCATCACACACTATATGTGGTTGATCAATACATTCGGTGAGTATTTTTACTTCCTATAAATTCACAACTCGAGAAATAATCTTGCATTAGACCCGCTATACTGTACACCGCCAACATAAGTAGCTCGACCAGCTATAAATGTCGCGCACGAGCGCGTGCGAACATTTTAAAATTTTTGCAACTCTTCATTTCAAAAAAATTTACTAAGAATAAAATACAGCGCTCGGCCTAGCCCAATCGATTCTGGAAGAAGCCACGCATCAAGTAACATGACATTCGCATGCTCGATCTATACAAGATATTTGAACAGATTTTTTCCAAAACATCTAAATGAATCAAACATATGTCCACCGAGTTTTTTAATGACTGGTGACCCCACGAGAGTAGGAAGCTTAGGTTCGCTCGAGATGGAAACACAGTAGCGGTTCTTTCTCCCCATTCCCATCTGAAATGGTTCACACGCACAGTTGCGGTTCTTTCTCCCCACTCCCATTTAAAATGGTGATCACGTAAATTAAGGAGAAAAACAAAAAAGAGATAACTGAGAAATTGAAATGGCAAAATATGGATAGAATGGATGGAGTATCGCCCATAGCAGGGGTACCACACAAGATGACTATGTCGAAACGTCAGCACTTACGTCTTTTACTATTACCATGACAAAACGATGTCAAACATCATATTACTACGTCAAGTCATTCACACCCAGTTCACACTTGCCTTACCCTCACCACAGTCCAATTATAAGACTTAGTTCCCTCTGCAGGAAGTATTAGAGATAACTTTCTCACACTTCATTCGACACGTATGCTTCACCAGTTACTTTGACTTTTAGGGCCAGTTTAGTAGAATGTTACTCTCCACATATTTCATTTTCTGTCTATTCCATAGACCTTAAGCCTCTAAAAGAAGCGTGGAACACAGGGCACAGGGAAATTCCCCCACAAATCATAAAGACAAAATTGCTACCCTGAAGATTCGCGACTGCAATGAATATGGAAAAAGGGAAGAACAAAGCCATGCAGGTTTCTCGTATAAAACAGATAATAGAAAAGCACTGTCAGAGCCGATTTTCCATTTTTTGTGTTAGAAAAATATGCATAAGATGCTCTGTTTTTTCATTACAGTTGATAAGAGGAATTGCTAGAATGACCTCGTTCATTTCAACAGCGATGCGAAAATTGAACTCTTCTACCTTCGAACTGAAACCCACCGTTGAACGACCAAACGCTTCAGCCGCTACTTCCCGAAAAGACGAGGACGCATTAAACAGCATAACCAGTAAAGTATTATGTGTTGATGAAGCCGAAGTGGTAGGTGCAGGAAGATTACCGAAATAGGGTGATAGCGATATATCCAACCTATGTCGATACAGATGGAGAGGGATGATAGGACTGGAATCAATCTCATCTTCTGTGAACATCGAGAAAGCCCATGACAACCGAAGGGTAAAAGAATAGAAGGAAAAGTCAATAATTTACTTACCTGGCCATTATGTGACGGTGATTGTGCTTCCACTCTCCAATTAGTGTGAACATCAAAACATTGCAAAACCTACAAAACTTTCAAAATTTGTTACAGGAATGCTATCGCCACCTAAAAGGTGTTACCAAGCTCCTACAATGAAAAATTCACACCTTTCATTTATCATATTGGCGACAGCGTGAGCAACATCGATGCTAGGAAAACGGTGAAGATTGAGAAAATCAATGCCGGGAAAGAAAATGCATGCTTGCTGTGGATCCGAAACAGAATAATGAAGAAGCAGCTTCCGAATTGTATGAAATTCCTTCGATGGAACAGGAGAAAGAACGTTACCAACCTACAAGAAAAAACGACTAAAAAAGACTCAAAAATGAATTACGCCCACTTCCCAACGGAAGAGCGAGGGACGTAGGAGGCGCGTGATGCAGTTAGTTCGGAGCCTGATGATTAATGCTTGAAATTTTGTAGGCAATGTGTCTCCGGGCATAAAGCATCAACCTCGTCTACCAGGGGCACGGGTAATATATAGTCGGTACGTAGCATGGCAATGGCACGATGAACTGTTATCGGAAAGGGTACTATAGCACCACAAAGGAAAGCTTGAGGTCCACCTGAGAAGGTGTTGTAGTAAAAAGCGCGCTCGAAACTGCTCAAGAACACCGGAAGGGGTGCTCAGCAATGTAGAGAAAGAGCGCGATGAAAAGGCGAGCGAGGCGAAAAACCACAGAAATAGCATCTCCAAAACACGCTTCTCTTTCGAGCTCTTCTGCGTCACTAACTGGTGGTAGTCTGCGATGGGCGGAGAGGCTAACCAGCCGGCCGCGAACGTTGTCCGACCCTCGCCAGCTACTTGCCCGGCTGATGAGCTGCAGAAGGACACACCGTACTGCGAGACCGTGACGAGACCCCGACCCGTGATTTTCCGATGCGAGTTTCGACACATAACCTCTTCCAAGTGGAAGGATCATTTTCAGAGAGCATTATTGAAAGATCTCACTTCTTCCTCACTCCTCCCGGTGCTTTTATGAGGTCCCACCGCAGGTCAGCGTCTCTACTCACTTCCCTAGACGTCACATGCTGCATGCGAACGCCGCGCGCCACAAATCCGTTCGGTACCGATCGATATGCAGGTAATGTGGCACTCGGATGGACTCACGAGCATTCAAACCACGCCACCAACAGCTCTTCATCTCTGTGGTTTATGACCATCCCTTTCACTTTCTCTTTTACTCCACGCTACCTAGAACATTAACCTCCATTTCAAAGAGCCGATCAAGTTACTGGACACATTGCCTGCGAAAAGTCGGCGGCCATGTAACGTGTACAAATGGGTATGGTGTCGTTTAGAGGGAAAAAGAAGAAAAGGGAAACGTACATCGTCTACGACCCTTGTTATCGGTTGAATGTACACAGATATCTTGCCGTAATCGAGCATACAACGCTGAGAACGTAGACATGTCGACACAGAACAGTTTCTGTACCTGTAATAGAAGAGACTGACTAGAACGACTATGACAGGAGGTCCACCTACCTATAAGAATCGAAAGACGCGCTGGATTTCGATAGTGTCCACACAGTCACAACGTCACTCTTGCGATGACGCAACAATGGTCGGAAATACAACAGTCCTAGCGCTAGCAATACGACACAGCCATACAGCCATTTCATGCGCTCAACTGAATATTCAGAAGTGAAGAACCTAGACTTCAACTAAATGAAGATGGAAAAAGGGAGGAATAGGACTGCATATGGATAGTGTCCAACAATTCGAAGTCGAAAAACACTGCACAAACTATTTATCCTAAACCTGATTTCAATATGTGAATCTGGTCTCGAATTCACAGATACAAAACGTAACCGGTGCAAAGAAAATACAGCACAGAACGATAGGAATCCAAGGCAGTGCTATAAGTTACATGAAACTTTCCAAGAGACCAGACTACCTTGAACAAGGATTAATAAAAGAGCAAATCCTAGAGTAGATTCAAGAAGTTTGGCTAATTTCCTTTCAAAACTTCTTGACGGAAATCACCGACACACTTCTCGTATTGCGTCGTCAGAGGCGCACATTTCAGCACTCGATTAGGATTCCTTTTTAAACATTCCATGATTTCCTGAAAAATAGAGTCGGGGAATCTAGGAAACTTTCCGGAGCTTTGAATAGGTTACTGGATTACGTCGCAAAATCGATGGCCATATATGAAAATTCGCTGAAAAAAATTAACCTTTTCGTTGTCGGCGCACACGTTTTCGCGGTGATAGGCGAAAAACTTCTCCTGAACCCGCGCAACAGTTTCTTCAAATATGCGTTTTCTCTCTTCAATATCGTCAGCTGCTTGATAGCCTTGCTGAAAAACAATACATCATGGTATAGTTCAATGACGATTTTGTAAGCTCCCTCTATGACTGTATCTGCGAGTTTTCATTTATAAGCAATCTACTCCTTTCCTTGTTATTGCATTCGTCTGTCGCTGTCAAAATAGAAAAAGAACTACAAAATTTCGATACAGTCGAAAATAAAAGAGAGACCACTACTTGATTCAACAAGCTATCTATCCAGCGAAAGGAAGAAATTAGAATTCTTGGAAGGACTGTAGACAGGCCCATTTCTCTAGCAACTCTGTGTCCTCCTTGCACCATAAAATTACCGTTGTCCATACCGTATAGGCGTCACTAAATCATATTTCACGCACCTCATGTGTGACCTCGTTCAAATGCAAATATTAGGCGCTTGAATGAAGAACACACGCAGCTTTCTAATTCCTTGTGATAAATAACCCATCGCCGACTCACCCTGCATGAAGGTCAAAGGATATACTCAAATACGTCACATATTCTACAGAACTCGGCAAACAAAGAGTCATTTCAAAGCACAGGGAGGGGTGAAGAGAAATGAGAACTGGGAATACATGTTCTCCGAAAACGAACCTTTCACTTCAGTAGATGTGGTGAGTAGCGAAACTCGCACTAAAAAAACGCGGCTTGAGGTCTTATCATGTTCCTGCATCACGGCGTGTCTACTGCAGCGCATTAGCTGGACGAGTTACGGGCGAGGGCGGGACAAGTCTGCAGTCTACCACCGGCCAATGACGCAGAAAGGCGCGAAAGAGAAAAGGTTTTCGAGGTCCTATTTCTCTGGTTTTATGCCGTTTTCTTCCGCCCTTTCGCAATGTTGCTACTGAGCACCCCTAATTTCATAGTCTTTGATCTGCAAAACTTACTACTTTCGGTGTCATTAAGTAAATATGGGCATGCAGCTCTAGCAGAGAAACATAAACAATATTAAAGAGCAAATACGAAAGAAAGAAACAAGAAATTGATAAGCACCTGTCTTTTTTGCAATTCGGAAAGTCGTGCCATTTCTTGTCGCAAGCGTTGCTTTTCCTCTTGTTCACGGGCTAACTGTGCCCTAAAACTGCTCGACTAATAAGAGCATGAAACATAGCTACATTTAGCAATAAACTGCTGAGAAAAGCCCCAGAATGAATCACTCCAACAAATAAACAACAATACCTCAACTGCTCTGCTTCAGTACTTCCACCACCTGTTTGAGCATTTACTCTTTTAACCACATCTGAAGACACTCCCACAGTTCTGAAATACACCAAACCACGATAATATAAAATTGTTTCGAATTGAACGAGAAATACCCACTTGTACTCCTCAGGAATTTCATTTCTGTCAATTCGTACTACATCGGGCTGTTCTTCCTGACTTTGTGCTGAGCCCATATCTAAAGTTAATATTTTTACGAAATGGTGAACATCTAAAAAATGAATGACAATGGAGCCACACAGAAAAACGAATTGTATCTCTACGTGAATTTTGCACAATAATGAGTTCCTCCTTTGGTGTTGTCCCTGGAGGAAAAAAACGAGCTTCTGCAGGCTACCTCACTAAGGCCACGTACTATTGCGGACTTCGCTCTGGGTGGCCTGTTATGTTCTCCTTTCTTGTGGTCGAAGATTGCCTTCTTCTATTGATGATCTGATGTTCATTGTTATCTTGACGTTGTCTCCACACATAAATGCATGTTTACCAGATTTAGCGTGGCTGTGGCAACAAAGGTAAACACGGGGACGACCTAGTAAGAAAAAACCGATGCAGATGTGGTTGGAAACTCATTTTCGCGCTGTTGTCTCTCATAGTTATTAAACCTAAGCCTCTAGGGACGATGGGAAAGGTTCGTTTACTCGTATGAAGCTCAAGCTGAAATAGTGCCTGAGTGCAATGAAGTGTTCCCCTCCCAACTACATCATCACTAAAAATAGACCGTAGCAGGGTCAAGCCTCCATTGAGGAATCCTCAACGGGGGGGGTCGTATTTGCTCCGCTAAGAGGGGGTGGGTCGTAATCGTTGAGGTAGGCAGTGATCAACAGAATTTCTCACGCTGAGGGTCTAAAGTGTGAGGGGAGAAATGATAAAACTGATTAATTGGGTTGGAACCCGAAACCGGTTTAACTTAATCATCATGGAAACCTCATGCATGGCGCCATCCACAACGATACCGGTCAACGCCAATAGCCCTTTCATTGGTCCGCTGACACCGAAACCACGTACAGAGACACCTTCGAAATTCAACGATGAACCGTGGAAAGCGATGTCTATCAACGGGTACCACCGTGATGGACACTCCAGAAACAATGGGATGAAAACGAAAAATTAGCTAATGTGGACATATTTCATATCCAACTACGGTCGCGAGTACGTAATCTGGTGTTAGCGGCCACTATGTGAACCGGAAAAACGTTTGAATTTATTGAGAATGTGGATGATTTCCTCGTGCATGGCGCATTCCACAGAGAAGCTGACCGACGCTTCTCATCCTCCCACTAAGCCTCCGAGAGCGAAGGATGCATACTAAAAAAATTTCAGTTACAGTGAATCGATTTTTCGGCAGAATCGTGGGAAGATCTCGGAAATTCGACAAAAATTTTCCTCAACTGGCTTTCCTGGAGGTTTCTTCTTAAGTTTTGAAGAGCAGACCCCCGAATGACTACCTGAGCTATGGCATAGCTCAGGTAGTCATTCGAAAGCGACGACAGGCAGACCTCGCCTCACCAAACCGCACTCATATGGTTGAGTTTGAAGGAAGTTATGACCATTTGTAGTGAAACACCTCGAAATTTTCCTCATATAATCCTCATCTGGAAACCCATATCGAGAACTAAGCAAGCATTAGGGAAAGCAGGCGGCCAATAGATAGGTCTGAAGGAGTAATTTGGAAAACAGTTTACAGCTGTGAAAGATGGGCTCTAGGTAAAGTTCAAAGTATTTCAAAAATGCCGGAATCTAGCATGGGGAAGATATCGCGCTCCATCGTGATCGCCGCGTCGTAGCCGCAGTAGCAACCCGCGATTATATGGGGCGCTGTGGAGCGTATTACATGGCCCTAATTATCTTTTCTTCAAACTTCTAACTAATCTATTCTTACTTTTCATCCTTTTCCTCTGCCTCATGACTTGCATGACTGTTAAGCCTTCTCCTTTGCCATCAGAGGACGAGCACATTACCAGCGGTCGGCAACGCTTTCGTTGCGGAATGTAAATGTTGGAATTGTTGGATTCTTATCTTAGACGATTTTCTTTTGGGATTGAATACCGAGTTTGTTAGGTTCTTATTTCTCTCTTTTGTCAGGTGTTTGGTTTGGCCTCAGTGTTTTACCATAGGCTCTTCATTTCGCTGGTGGATCGCACTGGCTTGGTAGAAAACACAGAAGAAGCGGAACCTGAAGAAGGGGGGGGGGGTCGTATTTTTTGAAAATTCTCAGCTGGACCCTTGACCCTGGACCGTAGTAAAAGGGTGAGTATAGAGATTTCTTTATGAATTACCTCGGACTGAACTGAGATTCTGCCTTGGAGAAGTGTATCTACTCATTCATAGGGGACTGCAGGCTATTCTTGCACTGTCATATCTAAGTCTCCAAGAACAACTGGTGCAATGAGGTACTGAACAAAAATTCCGAAATAGGGAATGGCAGCTGCCACCTGGATATTGACACAAATTTGAATACTAATTAAAAAAGGAGAAGTTAGAGGGAATCCGCGTTTGCAAGAACTTCCAGTGCACTGGCCTACTGTATGTCACCAGCGATGTTCGTTGACGGTATTTACTAAAAGTGACCGGGCGGTGACTTCACACAATCGAAGCATACATCGTATGAAAAGGTTTCAATCTGATTAGTAAATCATGGGAATTAGTTAATTATGGGATCGGCTAAACGTCTCTCCTAGATAATAAAAATGGGGTGAAACATGCGTGACAGTTGCTAAAATTATTGTTATATTGTAGTGCGTGGTACTGTTCGTGTAAATAGAGGAGTCGTTTATTTTTGGGAGTTTTAGTAGTTTTCTATATGATTAATCTTGTTTACATGCGTTCTCTTTCTCCAGGATACGTTAGCTTGACAGCTTTCTCGTAAAACCTCCCGGAATGCTTTAATTTGCCATAAATTATTTTAAGAGTAGCTTCCTGCAGAGCAGTGCTACTTATTCAGTCAAAAAACTGGGCAAAGCGAGACAATCGCTGCCAATGCCGGTTTGTCCAACGACCACCTGTCTAAAGGATTTCTGGCCACACCCCCCAAAATCAACCACATTTTTTCCGATATGCATGCTAAATTCATGACATCTCTGTCTCAACGGAACGTGCACATACAACGATTCACACTTCATCTTTGTGATATCTTGTTTTTTGTGGCGGTGAGGTTCTCATTTTGTTCAATCAGAAACTGAATTTAATGACAGTCTTCTATTGCTTTATACTTGTCTTATACTACTTCAGTGTCTTGTGTGTAACCCAAATTCACGGTGCTGTTCCTATGCTTTTGTTTGCGATCACTTAGGAAGAACCAGAGGCTCGATTGGCGTGGGCTGGCATCCAGCCTATGACCGCCGTCATAGTTCGCGATTCCGCGATTCTGCGGTTTCGCACTTTCGCGCGCAATCCTGCGATCTTGGATTTTGCAGTGCTGCGGCATAATTGCGAAGTCGCGGGATCGCAATCGTGATTCACGCTGAATCGCAAAATCTCGAAGTCTGGCGGCGGCCTAAGACGTGACAGGCGCAGTGCGTTCCATACTCCGCATATAGAAAACAATCTGATAGCAATACATAGCCTGTAGCGAGCAATTGCTACTATATGATAAAGGCACTATATACCCTCTCATGGTAAACGACGTGTCCACAATTCGTGACAAATAAGCGTGCGGCAGTGAAGAGGTCAACATGCCTGCGGGATCTTCACCAATTCATGTAGTCCACGCTTATCCGAAAATATCTTTATCATCATCCATGAAGCATATGTATGTATAGCATATCAAACACGATCAGTACTGAGCATTCATGAGAACGAATAAAACAAATAATCAAATATAAGAACACTTCCATCAGTACGATTTTCCATAATCACTATAATCTCCCTATTTGAACAGATCAGGCAGCTGTGGTAATTGACATTTTTCGGCTGAAATTACATCGCTGATATCCACAACTCGACCTTGGTAGCGAACCTGTAAGAACAGTTGATTAATTGTGGAATACTGAAAAAAAGTACTTTCTGCCCATGTCTTGCATATTAGTGCATGAAGATTAACGAAATGTCTGGTGTGTGTCGTTAGGACGGAAACACGGCGGTGCGGTGCGAGCGAATGGAGACGTCACATGCCGCTGGGTTCTGAAGCGACTACTGTGTCTTGAGTTTTGTTTTATTCTAGGTGTGGGATACGGTAAACTCTCCAGGACCCAACCACATCCGTTACCCCTAACTGGCACACCGTGTTGCGAGATCCTCTCGTAAGATCGCTTTCATACTTTGCGGTACCGGCGGCAGGGTGTGCCTGCGTCGTCTCTGTACTTCCCCTGTGCCACTCTGCCTCGCTGCCTGTGCACGCAGCCACGGCCTGTCGGCGCAAAGTGTGAACGCGGCTTAATGATGCACACCCCGAAATGTCTTACGGAGCTCATACGAAAATCTCAAAGGCTTTAAAGGCCGCGGGAGGGGTGAGAAAGAAAAGCGTATTTTAAAATACTGTACTCTGTAAACGAACATGCGAATCCAGAAAAGATAATGCAGCGAAAATCGCATTGAAGAATGCGCTTCCGGGGCGCTATTGCGTTTCCAGCGCGCTTCACCTCAAACTGCACGCTTCAGGCAGGCCGACATCACTGTCACATGTCGTGTTGGGCAAATTCATGTTGATCTTGAACAATTGAACAAGTGGAACAATAAATGAATGGGATATAAGTGAAAATAAAAAAAGAGTGGTATAAATAGTTAATGGAGGAAAATAATAAATAGTACTAACGATAAATAGTAAGTAGGGAAGTAGTGAATTGAATGTAAAAGAATGTTCATGAAAACCCAATGCATTCCAATGCATTCAACTCGACGTCTTGACAAAACATCATGTGTGCAATTGCGGCACACTAACGAACTGCAAGCCACTGTAGGCCTATGCCGTAAGCCGAAACTGCCTCCTTATGGTGTCACTATTAATAAGCGTAAAAAGTTTTGATACCTCTAGGAATATACTATCCGGACTGCTATCACATTCGAGCCGGGTTCCAATCGGTTCCCCTTGCACAATTCGTTTTCGTCCAAAACCGAGATCTTCCCTTGTTTTGACATTATAGAGACGTACTTCGAATCCTTAAACGAGCACTTGTTTTCATTCACCATTTAACATAAAAATTGAGTATATTGGCTATAAATATGAATCAAGTCATTCAAATTTTATGCGCTTGGACAAGGGGATGCTCCCGCACATGTGTATGCGTTGCGATTCTTTGAATATTTCTAACAAAATGGAATGTTACTGATAGTTAATTTCAGGAAAAAAATTAATGATGATGCGCTGTGTTTATGAGTGTGAAGAAATCCAAAGTATCACCAGTCCTCATTTCGAGTGAAAAAGCGGAATGTCGATCAGTGCTTGGACGAATCGTCCACGGAAAGTGAGTTTTCCTGTTATTTATGTTGTATTTGCCTAATGAGGGCCTCATGCATAGTTTCACGCAAAAAAAGTGAGAATTCGGCTGGGATAGGCTCCCAAATTCTCGGTAGGCGGGGCCTCCGTGTAAAAGTCCCGTCCGTCGCGATGGAACGAGAGAGGGACTGCTCACCGAGCTTCCTGTTCGTACAATGCGTCTTCGACCGCGGCGGACGACGGGGTGGGCATTTGCTCAGAGGCCCCGTCCAACCGACCGAGTCTTTGTGGGCTGTATCGTGGCCGCACTCATATTTTCGCGTGAAACTTCGCATACTGCCCACAGTAAGCACATACAAAATAAATATATGAGTAACAGAAAATCTCGTTTTTTCGTGGAGAATTCCTCTAACTTTCGAGACAGCGATCTATGGGTTGAAAGAGATCGGCTATCGGAGAAAAATATGACAATTGTGGCATTTCACTCAGTATGTCGTTGTGTATATCAAACATCGGGTGGAGGGAAATATGCCAAAAAATCGCGTCAGCGGCGTCGCACTCGCTGCGCCACCAGTACGACTTGCCAATCTATTTTGCTCTTGGGAGCCCGGTAGAGCATGGCTGCGTCACTTCTGCACTCCAGTCCTGCCACACTGCCTCCTCCAGCCACGCCCCCCCCCCTGCCTCCTCCACCTTTGCCACACTGTCTCGCTTGTAGGCTGCCAGTGCTGCCACTGGCACTCGCACCCGCCGCGCCGCTTGCCGCGGGCGGCCACGCGATTTTTTGGCGTATTTCCCCCACCCTGAAGTAAAGAACTACACCAAGTGATTCTATGTGGAACCCAGTACTCATGAGTTACAAATTAAGAATCGCAGCGAAAAGAGTGAAAATAAAATGTATATCGCTGACTGGGCTAAATGGCGATCAACGCGACGTTTGCACAGAGGCGCTCGAAGTTACGTACACAGTTAACTAAGGAACTGTATTGCATTTTTTACGCATCACTTTGTAAATGGTTAGTTGGTAGGAAAAAATGCCATCCGCAAAAACTACGTTACAATAGAATGCCACAGTAGCGCTACGCAAGCGCACGCTTCAGCTCCACAGGAACTGCCCAACCAACTAACCCAAACAATGCGGCTTTTACACATAAATTGTGAATATGACATTTCTATATCCGGAACGATGAGAACCTCAGGGTTCATTGATGGGAGTGGAGTTGTCCGCTCAAAATAAAGCCGTCATGAGCAACTTTAGTATCACCCTACTATAGCAATATGAGCTTGTAACCTCTAATGCTTCACAATTCACTGGTCTACTTTTCTTAATTCTCAGTTCTTTGGAAGAAAATAATAGATAGTAATAAAGATAAATTGTACAGTTTATTTCGCAGCGCTTGATTGGGCGTGGCTTACGGACTTGGGTGATGGTGTATCGAACTCCCTCATCCCGCCACGAACTCTCACTCTCGCCACACACTCTCACTCTCGCCACCACACCACGCTCAATCAAGCGCCGCGAAATGGACTGTAAGTAAGCAAGTAGAGATAGGTAACAGCAAAATTAATGATGTGTTGGATATTTGAAGGAATCATGAACGGAAAATGAGTTTCTCTGCTACCCATACATTTATATAGTACCTCCTCAATAAGGATGAGCCTTATGCAAAATTTAAGATGAAAGTAAGAATCTGGCAAAGATGCAGCTCTTTGAAATGGTGGCCGACGGAGCGGGGCTTTCGAGTAAGTGCCCCGTCCCGTCGTGCGCCACGTTAGAGACAGTAGGACTGCTCACGTGATTTTTCCTCCCAGTATGCGTCTACGACCGCGGCGGACGACGGGCCGGGCGCTTACACAGAGGTCCTGCCACGTCGGCAGCCACTTTGTGGAGCTGTATCCTTGCCGAATTCTCATTTTATCGCGTGAAATTTTGCATGCGGCCCCAATTGAGCAAATACGGCATAAATATCTAGGAACTTATTTTTCCTTCGAGAAGATTCACTATTCCTTTGAGCCACTCATAGAAACGTACCTATCCAGTCTCCAGTGCCTACAATGAACATGCCATCGTTATCACATCCCGTATAAGCTCCGTTTTGATCAAAAACTAATCGTGTTCTGAATCATGATTGTCAATTGGCAAGTCAATAATTGATTATTCTTGTTGATTATACCTTCCCACTAGCTCGCCGGCTATCGGTGAATAGATCAATGGTGCTCGCTTTTTTTCACCACCATCTTCATCCTCGATCATTCGGCATTCAATGTCCCATCCACGTACACCATTGAACCTCCTAAATTCTCCAGGATATTCTCATTGATTCACTCACTTTTATTTACTTTTATGATTTGAAGCACAAGAAAGTTCTACCTACTTGTCTGATTTGAATGGCTCGCCTAGCAGCCTGTTCTTCGAGTTTGACTCGCATATCTGTCCTGTACACATGCCTGAAAAAATTAAGAGGGATTTAAGAGCATGACAGGGTAACAAAAGTGTCTGGGCAGAGTCACATGCCAACCAAAAAAATCTCTCAAGTGTAGCGTATTATGTGGCTCGCTGAATGAGGAGTAGGTCAGGACAATCGCTTTGAGCAACCGCATTATCGCGCGCGAAAATCTGCTTCGTTTCCGTCATGAATTAGTCGCTTGCGGACGCCGTGAGCTGCGACGACATGACCCAGTTGGAGGGGTCTACCCGACGAAAAAAGCTGCTGAGGCTAGAGAGTTCCAGACCTCTACCCTGCTTCACGTAATTTTTTCGAACTAAGGTGTGGATATATAGGGTGTGCATCGTTGAGGCATGATCGCGCTGCAACCTGCAGTGCAGCGTGCGGCATGATAAGTGCGGGTTAGGTCAATATGTGCTGGGTTCTAAGGCAATTCTGCGCCATCCACTCAGAATAAGGCGCAAGACAAGATAAGCGCTCCAGGATCCAATAATATATGGCTCCCCTACATCGCAAATATCGCGTCGCACGCGTCAGTGGGAAATCTTGCCCCAACGATGCATTCCCGGATGCGTAACTATCTGCTCCTTGTAGATAACTGGAATTATAACGGCTGCAACCCTTCTAGTAGCCAGTTCCTTGACAAGGATTGGTGTGATGCCACCACCTATGCCTGGCGATGTTAAGCTACTAATCCTTGTTTGGAAACAGAAACAAGTGGCTTACAATTCTGAAGATGATAGGTGGGATCGATCGGCTTTCCTTCTCGATAGAGTTTTATTTCTACGTGTGGTTCCACATCACGTTGTGAGCTCTGCTCAAAACAATTCCTTGAAAATTATCGATTTTCATGGGAAAAATAATACAATAATTTCTTTGTAATTTCCTTGCATGCCCTCTCATCTTTATGTACCTGTCTATGGCTTTGCCAATTTCATCTCCGGCATTCACTTTACCGCCGTAAAAATCCAATTTCACCGCTGAGATGTGAACAGCATAGCCTGAAACGGTAGTAGATGCGCGTTTATACTTCGTGTAATGACAATCCTCTGAGTGCTGGAAATTTGACAGAGACGGAGAGAACTTTTTGCTACTTCCTGTGAAAATTACTACGGAGTAAGTGGAAAAACGAATTTCTATGTGTAAAACAATAAGCTTCAGGGACCTCACTTCGGATACACCAATAAACCTCTAGTCTCTGGGGTGAGGCTCGATTGGTCGAATTTTCGCTTCCCGGCGCCCCATACAAGGCGCCGTCAGTACGAGCCATTTGGAATTCCGCTTAAGACGCAATGGGCTGTTACCGTAAAGGGCCTTTACAGATTGCAGTTGAAAGCTTCGAAAGTTTGCCTACCTTCAAAGGTCTCTTACAGTACCAGCTTTTTGTATATAACTGGGGCCGCCGTCAGACTTTGCGATTTTGCGATTTTGCGACTCTGCGAGTTTGCGCTCAATTGTAGAACCGCAAAATCACAGAATCTCAAAATCCAAAGTCTCACGGCTGCCTAAAAGTGAACGGGTACCTTGCCATTGTCCTGTGCCCTCAATACGGGCTCCATGATCGGCGCACGATTTGTCAGCGGCACCACCATATGGTCTCCAAAAGTACATTTCACCCTCAATTGGCGCATAAACTGGTGCATTTGCCGGGCATCGAATGTCGACACCATCTACGATTTCTCCATTGGATCTTAAGTAGATCAATAGTAATTATACTATTTTTACATTTTGTTATTCATTTTGAGCGCCATTTTACTACACCTTTGGACGCCATCACACAGGCTCTATCTGAAATTCAATACTTTTCCTTCAGCGGAATTTTTCAGATAGCGTTTGTGGGACTTTCTTTTTAAGAGGGGAGGGTTGTGATGCGGTTTTTTTTTTAATCTGGAAGAGCTGCGGTCTCTTCATTATCCTACTCGTACCTCTTGTTGAGCTGGCGGCCAACGAGATGATGAAAAAGAATTACTCACTACAACTAAAACTAGAACTACATTTAATTACTCAATTGAAAGAAAACTCTTCAAAAGTAGTATAAACTGGACGCAACTTTTTCCTTGCTCCCGCCCTTCTCGAATCGTCACTATGCCAATGTGGCATCCACATCGAGTGGCTCTGTTCGGATATGGAATGAACCATCTGATTACTGATAATTTTTCGATACATCCCTTATGCTGTTAACGGTCTCTTCTTTCTGCGGAAAAAGAGAATCATCGGTCAGAAGGTTGGAGGAGGATCATTAGGGTCACCTCATATCATTTACTGTGCTGGGGCATTCTGATAAGTGGACATAAAGCCGTTTTGATGCCCATAGAGACGAAAACGTAATGATAAGAAGAACATCAGCTTTACAGGCATATATAAACAACAATGGTCATGCACAGTTACCCATTCAAGATGTGGAAACCATTGGATACGGATCATCAGACAAGTTTATAAGTTTAGAGCGTTAGGATGATGCACGTAATTCAATTTGTGGCCAGTTACTAATTAAAACCTAGAATGAAATGAAGACGAGTTCAAAACCTCTTTCAAAAGGTGGAAATAATTGGGTACGGTCCACAGAAATAGGAGATCACATAAAATTATAAGTTTAGAACGTTAGAATGATTTACCGTAATCCAATTTGTGGCTAGCCATGAATTCAAAATCCAGAAATGGAATAAAAACGAGCTCTGACCTCATTCAAAAGGATGAGATGATTGTATGATTCATCTATCAGGCAATCTAAACCTATAGCTTTGTGTGATCTTCAGCTTCTGACGGATACGTTTATCAGAAACTAAAGATCACAAAGATTATGAGTTCAAGATGTCAGAATGGTATACCGTAATCCATTTTATTACCATTTACCAATTTAAATTTGGAAATGAAACAAAAACAAGTTTAACAACCCCATTCAAAAGGTTTAGTTGGTTTGGAACGGTTCATCAGAAATTAGAGTTCACACAACATTGTAAGTTCAGAATGCCAGGTAGTATACCGTAATGGATTTGTTGTCAGCTATTGATTCGAGATCTAGAAATGAAGTAAAGACGAACTCAATAATATTAAATACTAATAATAAAAGAGCAGGACATCACGGAAAGTAAAGATACAGGGTAGTACAAAAAATACAAAAAATATTTTCCTACTTTATCGAAATGTTTCGCGTGCTCTATAAGACATCCTGGGTGAGTGCATGTATGACAGCGAATCGCGTGGCCGCCGCCGCGAACGGCACGGCAGGTGCGGGTGCCAGTGGCAGGGCATGGCGGTCTTCTAGCGAGGCAGTGTGGCATGAGTGGAGGCGCAGACGTGACGCAGTCAAGTTCGGCCGGCTTCCAAGGGCAATCGATACGGCGAGTCGTACTGGTGGCGCCGCGAAGCGATTAGCTGTCATATTTCCACATACCCAGGCATCCTATGTATCGCGGTAACGTTTATTTCATTTAACGCTCGATATCAACTAGGGAACGCGTGAAGTTGGCTACGTTATTCCCGTCCTAACATTCGAAACTTACATTATTATGTAAATTATAAATTTCGCGCGATTTTCAAAATTGAACACAAGTCAAGACATTACCGAATTCGCCATCGTGCCTTATATTAGGTTGTCCGGAAAGTTTTCGGACTTGCATGGTAGGATTCGAAACAACATATCTTTGTCATCCGATATTGTGAGCGAACCAAACTAGAGGGATTTGTGTTTCATGACTGGTATTTGTTCCTGTCAGCAGCATGTGCGACATATCGTCTCTTGTCCACAGTAGTGCCTTCGCAATGGATGACAAGAAGATGCTCTACCGAACAGTTCTGCTTCTACAATACCACTACGGCCAATCCGCGAAGGAGGCCCATCGCTTTCTGCAGGAAACAGTAAAGGGGCAAGTCCCCTGTCGCCCGACGTGCTTCTACTGGTACCACAAGTTCGACAACGGTGACGAATCGCTCGAGAAATTTCGACCACAAACATAGAACAAACGGCTCGTGCTCGCTACCTGTGAGGCTCGACCTAACCTTCCTGAACGCCAACTTCAGACCTTACGAATACTCCAAAATCCACGGTATACGATGTCAGTAAAGTTGCTAACTACACAATGTTCTCCGACGTCAATCCGAAAACTTTCCGGACAACCTAATAGATCACATATCTATGTCAACTTGCTAAACATGAGCTCTAGTACCATTCGACAAAGAGGAGATGGATTCGCAGAAATTCATTTCGCAATAAACTGAAACTGAATGAAAATGGATAAAAAATTGGAACACATAAATGGCTCAAACCCGTGCTGAATTGTCAGTGAAACATTTACATATTTATGGTTGCATGACAGGCAATGATGCCTACTGCTTTTCCGTATTGTTAGGCTGACATAGTGAAGACAGGTATTTCAAGTTAACGAACCTCTCGCTGTGATAATTTCCACATGAACCATCCACATCAGGACAACGTCGTAGATCATTCTTCTCATTGCTACCGCATACTTTTACCATACATCCCAAACCGTTAACTGAAATTTTAAAAATTATGCAGGCACTATTTTATACGCCTTTTGTCTTAAAGGCGCTATAACGTTATCCATTTCCCATGTAAATAAGGTTACACGTGAAATGTAGTCTCATCCTCAGGGGACAGGCATTAGGCTGAGGGGAGTTTCAGGAGAATTACAACCGTCCTCTTTTCGAATTGCAGGAAACTATGGAATCACCGAGAAAATTCTTCCCCAAAATACGACCTCTTAAGGAATCCTCGGCCCTTGCTTGATCCCAGGCACTGGATGCGGTACTTGGGAAGGAACAGTGACCACCTTTGTTTGTTCCACACAATGGTGCATTTGTCATGACCATATATGGGATCAGATAAAGGTGGGATCATTCGAATGGAAAACTTAAGTGACGATTACCTCAAATGGAATTCTCGCTTTGAGATTCTAACTCATGCTGAACCCATTTGGATTATTCACTTTTTTCGTCTTGGCATACGATTTCCGGCGTAAACAACATGATCGAAAACAAGCCTAATTAGCTGCATTCTTAGGAAGAATTTAAGTTCTTTTCGTACATCAGCCTAACGTCCGAACGCCCAAAGAATCGAAAAAAAAAATTTTTTTGAGAAAGTATACGGTCAAAGATATGAGCGAAGTGCAAGTCAAATGATGTATGTATGTTCAAATTCATCTGTCAGCCCTGTCAGCCTCAATCACAACAAAGAGAGGGCGAAAAAAGACACTCAGCTTTGGTCAGTCCTAGGGGAGCTTTTTGTCATTTGTTTGCTGGCGGAGGATTTTACTGTGTGTCTAAATTATAAAGCTTTATTGTCGAATTCATATTGTCTTTATTATTCAATTTACTCGTTTTTAATACATCATTTCTATCTCATTCATGTTATCGAAATTTTGATAATCTCTCTAATGATATGATTTACCTTGAAACTTATGCATTTTTTCTTAAAATTTTCTTAGCGATGATTTCAATATTTTGACTCTTTTTTATTCTACTAATCCTATGTACCATTGAAATAAAGTGTGGCTCCGCCCACTTGTTCGTTGTCGCCCTGCGTCTTTATGGAAACTAGTAGTCCTGCTAATTATAAGGACGAATTTCAGGATACTTCGAAATTCATTAATTCTTACCCAGTGGGCTACTCGGTTGATGTTGGAGAGATTAAAAACGGGTTCATATACATTTTATAGAATTTTTTCAAAAGCGAGTTTAAAATAAGATGCAGATGAAATCAATCAAACCAATTAATCGATTAGATAAATTAGTCAAAGCACCTCTCAGCAAACAGCAATCAATCAAACCAATTAATCGATTAGATAAATTAGTCAAAGCATCTCTCAGCAAACAGTGTATAAAGTAGACATGAACATGATTTTCGAGTGTTTTTGCTACAAAAACGAGGTTATATAAAAAAATGATGACGGCCATCCTACTGAAATAATTTTCTATATTTTATTGCAGTCCACTCAAGAGTAGTAATGGGGTCATCGTCTTCACAGATTATACGCAATTATAAGTCTAAGATGTCAGAGTGGTATAGCGTGATCGAATTCAATGCCAGTAACTAAATTAAAACACGACAGTGAAAAGATAGGAGTGATACCAAATATTTGTTATGAACTCAGCAGTTTTCTATTCAAAAAGCAGAAGCGACTCCTGAAAATGCAATTTTCAAATTCCTTACTGAGAAGAGCGTAGTCAAGTGTATTTAAGCATTTGAAAAGTATAAATCGTATGAAAAATAAATGCGCAAGGTAAAAAGTAATTGAAAGTAGACGTCTATAAAGTATCAATTGTATACAGTAAATATATAGAATTCAATACGATAAAATATACATATGCATAGATATGAAATTTATGGTAGATGAAGTGTAAAGAGTAAAAGAGGGTCATAAAAACATAAGAAAATCTCTAGAAAGATAATTAACCGTGGCGGGAAACTGGGACATGCGGACTTATGGCAAAACTGTCGAGTGTGACAATTTATTAACACATTCTTTATTTATTATTGTTTTCAAAAAACTTGTACTTGTTGACTGGAGTTTCTATTTCATTGACTGAAATCAAGTTCACTTCCTAGCATGCTGAGGTATAATATACCAAGTGCAATCACAAAATACCGAATTGAAGTCGAATGCGTAGCGCACACCTAAACTGATTGATTCAGACAGATTTTCTTCTGACATTTTGAAGGCTATCGATTTAAATGTCAAATGCGGAACTAATATTCTTGACGGAGCCGTTCATCTCATGAATACGCAGTAATGACTCACTAGAACATCTCATGAAGAGTCTATTCATCGAACTAGGAAGTGTGGGCCGCCGTCAGACCTCGCGATTTTGCGATTCTGCAATCTCGCGATTTTGAAGTGTCGCACTTTCGCTCGCGACTCTGTGGCCTTGAGCCGTAAAAAACGACCTCACGTGCAGAGCTGCGCCACCGCGAAATAGCAAAATCGTGAAATCTGATCACGGCCTTACGTGAGTATTCTTGATTCATATTCTGAAGAAAACTGTTATAGTTATGAAACCTGCCAATGTTTCACTGCCGACAGTATACGCCATGCCTCTCGTTTCCCAATTCTATTCCACTTTCGAATAGAATTGGGAATTGTGTTTAGCCCCATGCTTGCCCCTGCTAAACCCTAGTTTAGTTTTTCATCTTCCCTCACAGGTTTCCTGACCCTTGAGATGCTTGACAAAGACCAGTTTGGTTTTATAAATCCTACAAAAAACACGAAATTATCACTTAATTATCGCTGTACACCCCTGCAATATTCTTCCTGCAAGAAAACCTAAAATATCCCCGCAAATTCCAAATAACAAACCATGGTTTATCCGGAATGAAGCATTCTTCACCTATCGAGTCGAGTGCTTGACAAGCCTCTCGGGAATTACCATGCCAGAAAGGCATACATCATGAGGTAAAATGTAGCCAAGTGCAGTCAACATGTCAAGGAAATATCTCAGCAAAAAACTGAAGTGAAATGGTATCGGAGTTCGAAAAGGAGAAAAACCTCGGTGAGCGAGAAAAATGAATGGCAAGCCATGTAAATGCGATGTAAATACCTAACGCTTACCGAATGGGTCTCACTTGGTTCCTCGTTTTAATTATTTTTTGCTTCTTCTTTCTGGCATTCTCCGCTGTTATTTTTTTTGACATATCATTTTTGATATGTGATATGTTAATAGATGAATGTAAATAAAGAAATAGTCATAACATAGAAGTTTTAGCCGAATGTCGGTGATCTTCACTGGTCACTACGAAAGGGATGAAGTCGTTGAGCTTCACGCTATGAAGAACACATGTGAAGAATGGAAAATATATTATTAATTGCTCAAAAATACAAATATTTTGTTAAGAAGCGAAAGAAATAACCTGATGGATAGACAAGTTCCGGTTAATTCTTGACTTCCAAGCCCTAACGAAAGTTAAAGGGTTGGAAGGTTAAAGGAAATAACTGCTCTGAATCTTCGACAGCTCAGGTTAAAATTAATTTACCACCCACTACAACAAAATAAAAATATTGGAAAGCTTCGACGATTCACAAAAAGTCCACTCGGTAGGAATTCTTGCAGACGAAACGTTTTTGGCAATTAAAGAAAGAGGCCTAATAGGAACAAAAGGAGGTGTTGACTTCATTTTTTCAGGGTAGAATCAGTTAAAACTATGTTAAACTGTTCATAGCTTTTGATATTTTTAATTTTTGATAACTGCTGTTTATCGCCTCAGCTCGCGATGCGAAAGTTACTACAAGGGTGCTGAGTTATGGGCAAAAGCTTCGGTGTCGGACGGGACGTTACTATTCATAGCGTTATCAAAAGAAAATTGTGCAAGAACAACGTAGTACACAGATCCAATGGATTCCTTCGTCAAACATTTAGAACGGGATTTCCGTCACTGATGACTTTATCGGATCGCCGGAAGGGTCAATGAAGATAAATGAAAAGAAGTATGTAAATATAGGATATGGCCCTTTGCAGCCATTAAATGATTAGAAAATATATCAGAAATCAACAAATATAACATAAATATACATACGCCATATACATATGTGTAAATATAATTATTTGTTGAAGACAACTTTTTGAAAAGGTTGAGTGGGTCTTTATTCAAGCCCCGAACTGGCTTTTAATGATGATAAGTCGAAATCGTCTGACCACGTGGTTCTACTGTTTAGACAGGGATGATTTTATATTTTAGCAGAATCCGGTCTGTTGGAATTGTTCATTGATAACGAGATTGCATGGACAACTACTGATTCACAGTTTCGGGGAAGCCAGCTGATGCCCTTTTAGAAAACGAGAATCGTTCCCAAAATGGCCGGAAGCAGCCGCAAAAAGCACGAAAGTGCTCGAAAGATGCACTTAATGTTGATTTTAGTGGAATTGTCTCAGATAGATAGACTTTGCCGACTCCTCAAAGAAAGCCGCACGGAACCGCTGGCAATAAAATGAAATTAATGTCTGAAGAACGCTTTCCATGATTCAGCGAGTAGTGAAACACATTAAGAGGTCTTAGCCTGTTTGAGACGGAAAGGATGGCTCTCATAAAAACCAAATGAATAAAAACTGCGCACCTGTTGCGTACAATGTGAATGTCGTGACGAGAACGATTTGTAGTAGCATTGCCGAATGCCAGTGCGTGTGTATAACCTCGTCGTCGGACGAACGAACAGAGTAGAAGGGTGGAGGGGGGAGGCGGGGGTGAGGCTGAGGGGAGCAGGTCTTCAGCAGCGTAACGCTGGCAGTGGCAACACAGCGCGATAAGCAGGCCAGCACAACCACGGAGGGCCCAGCACACTGAAATTAGATTCGAGCAGCACTGCAAAACGAACAGCTGAGACTTGTCGGGCTTGCGGAAAAATGAGCGAGACGCGTCAATTGAATAATAGATAGAACGACATGCAAATGACAGTAGACTCCTATCAAATCCTCCATAAATCGATAAAAATCAATCGCTTTGTCAGTGATAATCATTGGTTAATAGTATAGAATTCCACGCCCTCCAATAAAGTCCTTTACCCTCAATCCTTCATCTCTTCCTTCCCTTTTTTGTTACCGAGCTCATCTTGGACTGATGGAATGAATGTCGGTGGTGATATGATCTTTTTCACATCGATATAACTATGACGGCGAGGAAATGAAACTCTCCTCCTGCTTTTTGAAGCCACCGGATTCAATTTTGACTTTCGATTTACGTCACAGGGCTTCTCGAGTTCCGGTTCCCTTCTTCCACGACGTAGAATGACTAGTTCGCTATACATATTTCTATTTAGTCTGGACAAATGGCACATAAGCGACGTAATAGTCAACGAATAAATATTGGACTTCAAAGTCACATTCTCGATGGAGATCCACATGGGCTAAAACCACGAGTTAACACCCATATTTTTGCAAATGGTTGACTGCGCCATGCGTGTAATTTTCGTCGTGTCCACCTCCTTTCCTTCCGCTTTGCACGCCTTTCGAGCAAATACGTCTACATCACATGAGATAGCTCGCTAGATCAAGCTGACGAAGGTACTGTGGCAGTGAAGTGTCGAATGAATTTGGCATGGATGAACTGGCACGAGACTCCTGGAATTCTCTGCAATTGACGATACTTTGGGACTCTTAAGGGTAGGATGCACTGATCAAAGGTGTGGCCCACGATAATGTCATGACCGAGTGTTGGCCCATAGCAAAGATCTTCGGATGGCAGTTACACTCCACAGAGATTGGGTCGATTAGATGGGCTTGCGGCTGGACACGGCTCGGCAGGGTCAGAAATGAGGACGTAAGAGCAGTCATGCAGACGGCCCCTGTCCAACTAAAGGAGAGGGAGCATAGGATGCGATGGCATGGGCACGTGCTTAGAAGACAGGAGAGTCATTCGAGAAAAGGTTTCAGAGCTCGAAGCCCCGGGCTGACGACCACGGGGACTCCAAAGAAAACATGGAAGGGTGTCATCAAGGAGGACCTCGCCGATACAGAAACCATTGCAGTGGATGCGCTAGACAGCAACAAAAGCGACCTTTGACGAAAGGAGAAGAAGAAGAAGAAAGAAAAAAGTAAAAAAAAATCCCCGATCTATTTGACTACATATACCTCCTACAATTTGCGGTGTTCAAATCTCAAAAAAAATATTGGAGCGCTAGAAGCATCAGACGGGAGAACAGGTATGTCACCGATGTGGGTTTTCCCTAAGCCCAGAAGAAAAGAGATCCTGGCTGGGAGAGACGACTCTGTTGTGTAGAAGGGAGTTTCACATTGCAGAAGTGGTTTGCCTACAGCGAGGCCCATTCTCTCCTTGGTTTTTGCCTCGCCAATTAATCAACAAGTTTTCCTAGGAATTCCGATTCTATCCGGATTCTATTCATCAAATCAATGAAATAACATCGAACAACAATACATCATCAATGAAAAAATTAAATAATGAATCAATTTATCCATCAAATTCTATTCATAAAATCTGACAAATTCCTAGCAAAAGGCTGGAAATCGTTGGAAATCGGAAAAACTATTCAGCGACGGTGCAATGGCAACATGTGTCGTTGCTGCATGCAATGTCCGTAGATCTCGTATACGATCGAATCTCGCCTACGTCAGTCAAACCTTACAGTTCGCTGGTAGAAGTCAGTTGAACTGGTAATAAAAGCCCTGACTAAATTCGAGTATGCATTCACATACAAATACCATTTGAAGCTTAAGCCTATGCATGGCGCGTCCTCGAGAAGGGGCGAATATTCTTTCGCATCGTATCATAAATGCGACTACCTATTTCATGAGTGTCGCATGTCTCATACTCTTCATTTTCAGACTCCTGTAATTTTTGGGATGTTACTTCAGGTCCTTCGTATTTTTTCCCACTTCATTTACTGCTTTGACACATTTCTGTGGCGATTATCAAGAAAACTATCATTCATTCACCCCAGCAACAAGCACAGCAATGTGTTGCTAAGCAACCTTCAATTAAATATCTAATTTAGTCAAGAAACTGGATGAGCCAAGGTTGCCTGGGTACCCCGTCCGGACGACATGGAGTAGTGATCAAGTGGAGTCGACCCAACTAACAACTATCGCCATTTATCGCTAATTGCCCTAAAATAAAATAAAAAGAATAAAAAAGAAAAGGTGGCGGTGGGGAAGGGATGAGGTGCGGGGTATTGCACGCTAGTGTTTCATGCGATCAGATCCATTCCATCTAACATACGAGTTTCACTTTTTTTTTCGTTTGATCATTTCTTGATTGAGTCTCTCAGATGGGGTAACAATTTAGGGCACTATTTACCCAAAATAGTCCCACCAGCTTGAACCTAGATGGGGTGAAAGAAGTAATATTCGGGCATTCCGATTTGAAGCCTGTAGTCGAGAGATATGTATATGACTCACAGAACATGAATATGACCCCCACGCAGCTTGAAGCCACTTGGTGCCCGCGTCACGTGGGTGGGCGCCAAACCTGGGTTGTTCACCAAGATCGCTCAAAACTTATCCATAGGATGACTTTGCTCCCTGAGTAAGAATACCACACTCTCTCGATGCGTTACCACCTGGTTCCCGCGCTACTGGAATTCGAAGCAGGGTACACCGAGAGTTGAGGATTCCTCGGCAGGGCAGTTCGTCCTTGCGGAGGTCTGCGATAAGCGCTAGAATCTAAACTTTCAGTAAGCAGATGGGGAGCGAAGGGCACTTTGCAGCGAGCTCGTAGAGAAAATGTGAAATAAATATTTTTTTGCTTAAAGTAAGAATGCACAGCAATAAAATACATTGCAACCATACAATTCGACAACAGTTACTGGCATGTGCTGGAGACAAAAAAAGGGGGGTGTTTTTGGTACCGTGGAGGAGTGGGATCGTTCTGAAGCGGTTATTTTCCTCGACGTCTGGTAGTCTCCTCATTAGAAGATGTATCCCAATCGGCGCCGGTGCCTGTGGCGCGAAAGCAAAGCTGTTTTGTGCAAAATAAGTATCATATTCGTTTTTCTAAGGGTGGAATTATCTATCCCCCGGACTTTGTAAGTTTCGAGCCAAATCCGAATATCCCCCGGAAATCACCTCTTTTACCCTCTCGACGCTACACGCTTGGCTCCCACGTTATAGGAATCTGAAGATTCGTCCTACTTTCCCCACCTCTCACGAAAGCGCGAGACGGTTTTCAAGATTGGAGCTGATAGGGTTGTTTCGGGTGAATACTGCCTATACTAGCTGGTGGACTCAACCATGGGTATAGCACTGCTATGAAAGTGTCAGTGTCAGTTTTAAACCAGGTTCAAAGTGATCAATATGCACCTTAGCTCTTCCTGATTCAGACCACATCGAAAAAACGCAAGCCACGGGGACCTTTTTGTGCCTGACTGTTCATCATCTCTACATAGTATTATTATTAAGTACAATAGATATGAAACTGTCTTGAATGTTGGTTTCATTTTAGAAAATATTTTGATGTATTTGATGACACACAATTTCTGTAAACCTCGTATTATCTCTCACAAAACCTCTGTTTTTTTCTTGTTTTCTTAGTAAATCTAAGAAAAGCACCCAAGTCCAATTGTTCAAGCAAAATACATATATGTATTGAAGTGCCACAGCAATGACAGGTTCAAATGTGGTGCATGGCGTAATCCAACGCGTTGGTATATTATCTCTCACAAAAATTCTGTTCTTTTTTGTTTCCTTACTAAATCTAAAAGAAGCACTCCAATTGTTCAAGCTAAATACATATGTATTGAAGTGCCACAGCAATGACAGGTTCAAATGTGGTGCATGGCGTAATCCAACGCGTTGTTGTCTAGTATTTCCAGTGTAATTCAGTGAAACTACAGTCATTCAATTTAGCCGTCTTAAAAATGCAATCCGAGGCAAATGAATAGTTCACCTCCAACCGCATTTTGGGTGAAAACGGATATCTGTTTTTTTATGCGATTAACTAAGATATTTTATTTCGTGGTGGGTAGAATTGATATTCGAGAATGGTGGACATCACGTTTCATTCGTTCTGTTTTTGATTGTGTATGTCGTCGTTTTGTTGCATTGCTGTCTGTCATCAACAACAACTTTCCGATTTGCTTTCGTTGCCGTCAGCTGTTTAACGGCTGACAACTGTGCTCAACGTGATAAACACATTGCTAAGGAGCAATTGAGGGCAATTTCGTTTCCATCATTCCGCCATAAATCCACGATTCCACCTACATACTACCCTGTTGCGTTGTTCACTTTCAGTAAAATAGGACTTTATTCTGAAAATCGAACATCGCCCCACCCACCGCGGCCCCATCAACCAATGGCAACCGAAGATTGATCACCACAAAATCTTAACACCATTACAAAGTTACTGCTAAAAATCGTAGGGCTCTACATCCGAAAGATCCTCTTTAACTAAAATTTGATTTCTGCGTTTTTCAGGGAATGGTCAATCCTCCACTTCAGTGGAAGCGATACCTTTTCGAATTAAAAACGAGTAGGTACGATTACCTGGCTATTCACGGTAGAGGTAACATATCTAAGTAAGCAAAAACAGACCCCTAGCAAACAGAAAAGCTCCCCCACCCAGCCAGATGGACATATCAACTACACTGCGTATCTCCCCCACCGCATCACAGATCCGCCTTGCTCTAATCGATACATCGGTGATACCAAGTGGCGTTGAACACCACACTCACCTTATCATCAATGATTAGATTCGGGGACCCACTTTTCAGGTTTTTAATCGCTGTTTCAGATTACTGCTTCACTGTCACAATACGTAGTCCAACTTTCATTTTTTCTAGCGCCCCATGGTCCTGATGTTTTCATGGTACGGGTTGATTGACTAACAAGCAATAGTATAGTAAATTCGCATACGTTATGGGTTATGGGTTATATCACACAAGCATAAGTGGTTACAGGGAAATCAAAGACTTTTTCGCAAGAAAACCTTGCAGAATCATGTCTGTGGGATGAATATGCCACAAAAATTACTATGGAAATATCATTATCTTTTATCATAAAATTCTATCAAATAAAGAAAATCGGAAAAATCTGTGCATACAAAGTGCAGGCAAACAAGTGTCTGTAAGATGGAAAAGATTTTGGTGCGCTGTACAATCACATAGAAAACGTAATCCGTCTGAGTGTGAACGGCAACGTTTCCGTGAGCGAACAAACCACAGGAACTGCAGGCGAATCAGATACGACTGGTGGCTTGGGAAGGCTTAGATCCAGAGGAACGCAATCATCCTCGTCGTTCTTATTGGAGCACGGTTTCCCACGACCAACTTCCGACAGTTTTTCTATGAATGATTCAGTAGTTGTGTCTGGCAATTTCTCGGCATCGGGTCTCTGAATTTCGATTCATTTACTTTTTTTGTAAAATTTTGATAAAAACAGTTGGCAAAGTTTTTCAGAATGTGCTATGAGTTCAGCTTTCACTATCAATTGCATGGGTTATTAGATTTACAATAGCCCTTTCTTACCAGGGTGCAAGCCTGATTTCTCGTCATACGATTTGATAAAGTATGCCTATTGACCAGCACCAAAGGAATGAACCGATCAGGTATCGTAAGTGGAATCCGAGGCATGGATCATGGATGTGGCAGTTGTGCTACCTAGATTCTCACCATTACCAGTGTTCCTTTCCACTGAAGGTAGGTTGTAACCTAAAATTTGAGCCCCAATCCATCACTCAAGATGCTTTAGACTGCGTCACGATTTTCCAAGTCACGAAAGTGTTAAAAAATGTATATGCTTACATGGAAAAAGAGTGTAGTAGTGTGATAATGAGGTGATAATGAACGGCCATAAGCAATTATCGCGGTGATAATATTGATAGTGCGACCCCATAATAACTGAATCCATCACACTATATCATAGGTGGCCTTTATTTGTATGACATTTGCGATTCATGTAAAAGCACATTGGGTAAATAAGGGACAGCGCTACCAGATACTTGGTAAGGGGATGAACCCACAAACCGATTATCGCCCCAAGCCATTTGAACACTCCGCTCTTGCGGTGCCTGACTGGATTTGGGGTTGAAGCCAGGACCCTCGAATTTACCGGTCAGTTTGATAGCATTTACAGCGGCTGATACACACCCGAAGCGAAAGATGCTTACCGCGCACGCGCAGTTATGCGATTCGTGCAACATGTTGGTCTATTTTCGAGTGTTCTGAGATACATGCTCGAATTCAAAGATAACTAAAATTAAGAATTGGAATTATGCATGGCGCACCCCACGAGAAAGTTGATTAATAGGATCTACTTTTTCCATCGATCTCAGCTCGCTGAAAATTAATAGAACGGACCTGAAAATAGTTTTTGGCACATTTCAATCTTTGGAAAATCTTCGTCCCTGAATGGAAGCTGGGCTGGCATTTACTAGATGTCCTGAAAGCATTCTATGTTATAGAAAAATTACTCTGTTGGGAAATAATTGAAAGGAAGTAAATTTTGGGTATAAGCGAGTGTGAAAGCTGACTATCGAAATTGGGGAAGTAATTTTAAAGAGGGAAGAATCGATGGTAGTATCCCAATTTTGGATGCTTTTCAGTACAGGGTGTGAGATGAGGCAAATGGATACTACCATTCCGATGACCCGTGGCTCAAGTTCCTTTTCAGAACGCGCCTAGCAAAGTCTTGATTCTTCTGGCTCCTAATGGGAACAGTACGCGACGCGCCCGAAAACATGTCCATTGCCTTATCGGCTGGCCCCCACATATACAGGCCAAATCACCTTCACCTGCCACTACGATTCGGAATGGATCCAGAATGCATGGCGCATCCCAGCAGGGGACAGAGAAACGTGGAAACTTTATCCTTTGTGCTTTCTGTTTTTATTCCACAGCGGTTAACTTTAATCAGAGGTTTTGTTCCTTGAGGGCACCGGGAGGGATAAATATGGCAGATTGTGGACAGAGAAAAAAGGAAATGAAATGATGCGAAGAACCCGAGAAATGGGAATCCAAAGTGACCCTCCTCCTCATTCCTTGCCTACCGCACCCTTATGCATCACCAGTCGGTGGAGTAGGTGCAGAAGGGCGAGGGGCTAAAACAGCTATACGCAAGCGTTGTCTAGCCCTCGCCGGCGCTGTATGGTCCTGCGTAGCAGCCGCTCGTCTCCTCGTTCTTCGGAATCGTAATAAGACCCCACGCCGCGGTTTTCTGAAGCAAGCTTCATCACACATTACCTCTTCTGAAGTGGAATGTCTATTTCCGAAGGTTTCCTTCCCATTTATCGTTTTTCTTTAACCCGAGTGGTGCCTTTAAATACTCTTTTCACGTTTTTGTGTTGTTTGAATGGTAAAAAGCAAGAAAGCTCACTTATGCCCAATTTTAGAGCTTCCATGTTTTATGGAATGAAGATGTAGTTTACTTTTCTCAGAAAAGCCTTGATCACATACAGCACAATGGAAATGAAGCGTTTTCTTTTTCAACTTGCAAAAAGGTCGTAGACAAACCTGAAAGGAGAATGTGAGGTTGAAAAGTTATGAAGGTTATTCGGAAATATCGGACTATCACTTCACACTTGATGTTCCTGTTACTGTTACGGATTAATGCTAAACAGAAATGGATCAAAAAACCGGTAGAATTGCGTCCCTAGTGCAGTTTGGCGGGATGAACCAGAATTTTTTGGACATTGCGTGGTTGAACCTAGGGGTGACCCAGCTGCTTGGCGTAGGGGCGTTTTGTTTTACTATGTACTTGAAAAGCACCAAAAGACCTATTTAAGCGTTCAAAAATGGAAAATATGATTTACATAAACACACGCAAATTAGATGACAATCAGAGGGTGCGTAAAGCAACTTGATGGTAGACGCTCTGAGTCACGTGATGAGCACAAGTCGCCTTACATCACAGATTCACATTACTGTGATCGATAGTTGATGATGGAGCGATTCGTAGAAAAAGCCGCCAAAGAGAACAACAAAGCAGGTAAGGGTAAAATTAACAAATTCAGTGGATTTATTTCGTTATTTCCCTACTGACACTCTCTTTTGCCCCCCATCTTTCATAGTCATCAGTTCTCAAGCGGCTTCAAAGCGACTACAATCGAACGTTAACTCACTGTCCTGATGGCTTCCTGCGATTGCAATCGCTTGCATGCTTCAGCAGGATGTTCATCGATTTGAATGAAATGCTGAAAATTGCGAAAATCAATTCGAGAGTGAAGCAAGGGTGAGGGGTGAGGGTCACGAGGTCGAATTTCCGCGCGGCCGCGCGCGACGAGGGGCGCGGCGGGTGCGAGTGCCAGTAGCAGGCATGGCACCTTCATGCGAGGCAGTGTGGCATGGGTGGAAGCGAAGGCGTGACGCAGTCACGCTCGGCCTTTCTCCCACGGGCAATCGATACGGCGAGTCGTACTGGTAGCGCCGCGAGTGCACCGCCGCGAAGCGGAAATTCGACCTCGTGACCCCCACACAAGGAAGAGTTGAGTCTTCTGCCGCTCACCTTTTGGCAATGACGGCAATGGTAGTGAGACCTTTTACCATCCAGCGGGCATTCAGTAGAGGCGGTGATGAAAAGTTCGCTGCTAGCCGGCTTCTGTTTGAAGCGACACTTCGAATCTGTACAGAGGCAACCTTTAGCAGAATTGATCTTTCAGATTTTTTTTTCTCTTCGAAAGTTTGGAAGGTTATGGGTTTCATCGCGAGACCCCGCAGTATTTCAGCACTCTCGAGCAAAAAGGGTAGTGATAAGAATTAATGGTTACGTAAACCAGATCGCATCGTCGGATGTGTACACTTATGTGAAATTTTCGCGCGGCCGCGCGCGGCGAGCAACGCTGCGGATTTCCCCGCATGTGGTTGCGTACAATGCAACAATACCTTTAGAGCTTTACGCCTGAATTGATTATTTCTTAATTAGGATTGCTATCATGTATTGCTATCTTTTATTTTACTTTTTATGTTACTGTTTTGCCTTTTAAGGGCACAAAATTATTGTTTCAAAATAATGATGAGTTAAACACTAGACCCTTGCATCCTGAACGAAATTCCAACCAACCGACCGCGGCAAGTTGTGCTGATGGCGCCGCGAGTTTGACGTCGCAAGGCGAAAATTCGACATACGTGTACACACCCCGCATCGTCACTACCATGATTACGGCCTATTACAAGGAATGATGGGTGTGCAGTCGCATAGCGGCACTGTAAGCAGCTATTTGCCAAAGCACTTTATGTGGATTAAAATTTTGTTAAACTATAAAATAGTGTGATACATAGATTTCGTATTGAAAATACATAATATAATAACAACCAGACACTTACCGATATGAAAGAATTCTGCATGACTGGGTGGAGCCGGGCTAGCATGAAACACAACTACGTGATTTGAAATTATCAGATCATCGTCCGCGCAAAAATAGCATCTGAAGTGATATAACCTCATTTTCCCAAGCGTCAACCTCTGATGCCATTCTGAAGCACCCTCCATTATAGAATGAACCCCTTGAAAACCTTTTTAGGCGGTAGATAATGTTGACAAATGCTTAAGGCAAAATATCGCTGACCCCGTGTTCCACCTGGGTGCTTAGGTACGCAGCATCTGTCAACTAGAATGGTAATTAAGACGGGCATGTATCATTAAGACATTATATTGCAACGCGCCGCGCGGCGGACGACGCAATGGGTGCTAGCTAGCGGCTTCATATATAGTTGGGTCCTGAGGCAAAAGCATGTACCGCGCCTTATTCAAGGCGAAGAACCCGGAAATCGCCTCAGCACCCAACTACATACGGCCCCCTAGCTCGCATGTTGCATCGGAAAATTTTATTGCGACGATTCACGCTCAGTGGTGGCACATACATTCCAGTCACATTTCACTTACCCTCGTTGTGTACAGTGAGCATGCTGTCGACCAGCAAAACGACATTTTTCTGTACCACAGCTCTCTTTTGGACGAATGAAACGAATTTGTGAGTACATCAGTCCTAAAGCCGGCATTAAAGGATACTTATTAGCATTGTATATCACGGCGGTGTACATTCAGGTCGAATTTGAATTAAATGATGTTGAATTAAAGAAGTGGTGATTAATTTATGTCTGGTCCAAGCATTGCTTTCATGCATGTTGAGGATTCTTGTTGAATTTGACACATAAATTTTCAAGAAACAATTACCTCTACCTTAACTACCGCCTAACCACAGATGACCGACGTTGTTCGTCTATTAAAATGTCATCGCCATTCAAGGGGTAATTATAGATTGACGTAACCTTTCTGAAAGATCACATAACCGTATTTCAAACCACAAAAAACAGTACTGTTGAAGATTCTTGCTAGATTTGACAAAAAAGGATTTATATTTTTTTCAACTCAAAACACGGCCCTCTAAGGCTGGGTTCATACTTGCGCTGGCAGGGCGTGACAGCGTTCAGAGGTAACGAGGCAGAGCGGTACGGGTGAGGTGCAGAAATGACGCAGGAGTGAGACAAGATGGCACAGGCAGAGATGCAGAGACAGACAGGCAGCCACGCCCTGCTGCCGGCATCGCAAAGTATGAACGCGGCCTCAGGAATTCCTCAATCCTTGCAGACGTCTGTTGCCTTTTGTCGTTCAAGGACAGGCATTCAAATTTGATTATTTGCTGAAACCCTACAAATGGAGAGAGAAGATGACTTTTTGAAGAGCTGAAAACGCAATGTAGGTGAATGCACGGCACATTTCCATGAGATGTTTTGACTCTCGCCCCAGGAATCCTCACGATGGAGCACATAACAACTTGAACAGAACCTCGGAAAGAGCATTCATAGCCACCAATATGTCTACAGAAATGAAAAGAAACGTTTTGAGTGGAGGCTGTTGATAAATGTGGCATAAAAGACAGAATTTACTGGGTACTGGTTGTGAGTGCCTGGTGCATCCCGAGAGTACCATCCCCATAGCTGCAATGTGACGGTATGAGCATAGAATGTTTGGCCAAGTTCATACTTTGCGCCGGTAGGGCGTGGCTGCGTTCACAGGCAGCGAGGCAGAGTGACACGGGGGAGGGCAGAGACGACGTAGTCAATGAGACAGGTGGCCCAGACGGAGACGCAGAAACATGCAGCCGAGACCTGATGCCGGCAATGCAAAGTATGAACGCGGCTTTTGGGAACGAATTCCTAAATAATGACCGTGTCATTAGGACAGAAAGTTAGCGGCGCGTATGCCAGGTGCAACAAGATATTCCTCATCAGAGATCTTCTCATATCAAGCAAATGGCGTTTTTCACCAATTACCGTGTCTGAGGTAGAAATAAGGCGTCGAGCATGGTAATCGCCTTAGGAATCTATCATCTAAGGATACATCAGCTCGCACGAGTGCCGTGACATTAATTCCGTGCTAGACACACCTCTAGTTAGTAGGACATTTTTGCACCATGAGTAGAAGAAAATTCTGATGACTAGAAACTGGTGAGCTAAAGGAGGATAATTAAGAAAGTCGAGTCAGGGTATTTCAGGAGCGCGGCACACCGTGTACGAATTAAAGATCTCGTCCACGAAAACTCAAATTCTTCCGTTACCCACATTTTCATGTTGTATTTGCTTACTTGCTTATTAAGGGGAGCATGCAAAGTTTCATGCGAAAAACAAGAATTCGCCAAAGACAGAGCTTCTCAAAATGAGGCACGACGGCGTGGGTTGTCCGAGGGGGGGGGGGGTAGGGGAAGACGCTGAAAGACTGCAAAGAGGCGACGACCACGTGGTCAGGGACGCAGAGTGGGGAGCAAACCAGCTGTGGGCGCAAAAATTTGAACTGTGCTCTGCCCGCCGACAGCTGTTCGAATGTTGCTCGGCGGGAATTCGAACGAGCTGCTACTTTTTCGTTTTTCACTTCTGCAGTGGAATAAAAGGAATCTTCTTATTATCCGAAGACTGTAAAGAGCTTCGAAGTCATAGAGAAAACGAGGGAATTATTTGACAGAGCATCTTACTGGGGAGAGAGCGCATCTAAAAGGGACTCTAGCATGTGATGAGTTCGAAGGGAACGTAAAAGATGTATCTGAGCAGTAGTATGTCTTGACCTCGTTAGTGGTTGGCAACGACGTCGTTTCCATGCCCTCCGATGGTCGAGTTGCTGAGGAAACCTCAACGTATTGCATAATATATACGACCACACACACAGACAGACCGACATACACAATATACACTGGAGGTTCAGAAGATCGATGGCCGTCGCAAATGAGGAAAAGAAAAAATAGATGAAAAATGAAGTGGTGAGAGAGGATGGGAAGTGGTACTAGTAACCGTAGTGTGATAAGTAACATCAATAGTGATCCGATTGTAGAACTGAGAGATCCCTGAGACAAACATACATATAAGCTGTAAAAAAAGGAATTAACTATAATGCGAAAGTGTATCTTCGTAGGGCTTCAGTAGACAAACCCAGCCCCTTCCCTAACAAACGCCGCCCTCTTCCAACAGCTCCACAATTCCACAAATAAAACAAACGCGACTCTCCATAGCCATACCATACTCCCCATAAAATATCCTATTAGCGCATACAGACCACGTTTTGAACAGGTACCAAGTTTTCAAAATTAATGCAGGAGTACTTAAAGACACAAGAAGGGGTAATTTTGGCCTACGGTAAAACAGACGTAGTTCGGACGAGTTTAAGTGGCCACCATTGCACAAACTCGCCAATTTGACGCCTTAGCATGGTGCCAAGAGGAGATGTTTTTATTATAAAGTTGTTCTTTCCTTTTGATTTTTCCTTTGTTCTTTCTTAAACTGTTTCTTGATGTACTTACATGAATGCTAATGTAGTTGGGAATGGCCACTCCACTGCACTGGTAGTCAGGTGCTACAACTAACGTTAGCCCGCAGCCCGTCTCCTACAGCGGACAACTCGGAAAGTCAGAGTGTTGATGCGAATGTAGTGCGAGTATACACCATTGGGTCGCGCTTTTGAATCCGGGTTTTTTCGCCTATTATTGCTTCTAACCCTTAGTGTTTGTTGCAAACTGCGCATTTCTTTGCATGTTCCTCTTGTTTTGGACCCCTTCCGGTTCCTTCAAGGGCACAGTTCACGATATGAGTATCGTGGTCCCATCCGCGAGTAGACTCATTCATAACGGTTAAGCGTGTGCCGTCATCGCAGCGCGGTGGTGAGTGCTAAAAGTGCAATAAATCCGTACTGAGATGACGGCCACCTTTTCAAGATGGTCCACACCTATCCACAATTAAGCCAGCGGGGCAGCGCTGGCTCCTAGGCCGCGTTCATACCTTACGCAGGCAGGGCGCGGCTTCGTTCACAGGCAGCGAGGGAGAATGGCACGGGAGATACAGAGACGACGTGGGTAACGAGACAGGGTGGCACAGGCGGAAGTGCAGAGACAGCAGGCAGGCATGCCCTGCTGCCGGCACCGCAAAGTAGGAACGCGGCCTTACGTGTATGAGAGGCGAAATATCGACTGCGATAAGATAGTATAGGGGAAATTCTCATAGTAACAGCAATCTTATCGTATGATACTATCACGTGAGAACTCGTACAAATCCTTGCCTATATACCGCATATTCGTTGAAGTCGGAAGTCAGAAACTTTTCCAGATTTTTGATATTGATTTGAAAGTTTTCCTTGATTTTTTCTTCACTTTTGCGTTCCTTAGCACCTCCAGTCTTTGTGGAGATCGACAAGACCGAAAATTATCGTGAGTTGTGCCTTCAACGTTATATGTAGCTCGAAGACGGATAGCAAAAATCAAGGAGTAGTCTTGTTGTAGCCCAGGATTTCGACATGAGGCGAATTTTGGGCTCCAATCACTGTTGTATCTACTGGACGTCGTCTTTTAGTATATGACCGTTCGCTGTGAAACACGTCGCAGCTTGAATAGAAAGATTTTTTCTAAGATTTTCCTTAAAAAAAGCTTGCTTTTCTTCGCTGAACTGCTGCACCAACGTACCCACTTTGATATTTATACTATTCATACATGTAGACTTACACGGACGTCCATTTATTTATCCATCCAATTATTTTGTTATTTATTCAGATCATTTCGAAAAGCGCTACGTCTTGAACTAATTCGCCGTCAGCTATAGCATAGAGTAACGAAATGCGCTTTATGATCAAGGAATCGCGAGCAGTTGCGCAACGTCAAACATTGGACATATCAGCGGACCATTGATGAGCGATGGTTTTTCCGTAGGGTGTGTACGTTCATACCGCATTCATACTTTGCGCACTGACGCAGGCACTGGCAACCACTGCGTCTAAATCATTGGCTTGCCGCTGACTACGGCGTCCAGCACATTGTTTTGAGGCCGTTACCGCCGATGCCGGCGTCAGTACGCAAAGTATGAACGCGGCTCTTCGTCGTCACAAACACGACGACAACCACATGAGGTGCCCCCTGCTCGCACACCATGCTGCGAAATTCTAACGTGAAATTACTCACCTCTTTTTGTCTTGCTCCCCATCCCACTGTAACGTGACCTTACCCACGACCATAACTAACCGCTTTGCAAGTGCTCGCCTTAATGAACCTTATTTTGCACAAATTAACACCAGTGTTGAAGGAGTGCGTGATGCTGGAGTGATGCAGTACAGTTCAATGAAAAAAGGATTCAGGGCAAGAATTTATCATACACAAAAACGAATCCAACAAAATTTATTGAGCAATGGCGTTAATGAGGTAATGCCCATCACGGAGGAATTCTGATGAGACTGTTGTTTCAACAGCAATCAGGGACATAAGACATAATTAAAAAGGCAATAACGAAGAAATAACACCTTCTTCTCCGTCTCTGGTCATGCAAAAGGCATCTCATGTTTTACGTCTCTGACGTGCTACATGTACTTAGCTAAACCAAGCTATGCAAAAATATTAGGTTGGACGGGAAGTTCTGGGACACCTTGTGAGAAAAATTCAATTTATTTTAATTTTACTCACATGTAACTTCAGTCACCAAAGTATGCACCATCGTGATCTACAATGTACTGCCAACGCTCAGGAAGATCGTAGATACCCTTCCGGTAGAATTCGGGAGACTTCTGGTCAAAGAAGTTCTGGAGCCCGCTCTTGAGATCGTCGTCATCTTTGAACTGTCGCCCGTCAAGGAAGTGGCTCAACGACCGGAATAGGTGGTAGTCAGTTGGGGACATGTCCGGGGAATATGGTGGGTGGGGAAGCGTCGTCCAGCCGAGGTCCTGGATCCTTTGACACGCCAACTTTGCCACATGTGGGTGAGCGTTATCGTGGAGGAAGAGGTCTTGGTCCATTTTTCCGGTAAGTTTTGGCGCTCCGGTGTCCAATTGCCTGCAGTAGAGATCGGCAGTGGCTGTCGTGTTGGATGGTAACAGTTTCCTATTTTTTTGAAAATTTTCAAAAAAAAAAGTTTTTTTCTCAATGCAATTTTTTGAATATTTTCCTGTTCCAATTTGAGCCGATCGAGCCATCGGGCTGCCGCCATATGAGAGACAGTACCTGGGTCCATCGACTGGTTAATTTTGTTAGTGGCCTCGCATGCTGAGGAACCGAGGCGGTGTTCGTGAATTTCGCACCTTTCGCGAAATTGCCGTAAATTCACTGCTAGTTGAAGCCGTAGAGAATATGAATGTGCTATTCAGAAGCCCTTTTCAGACGCTTCATATACCCCCCACTACCAAATGCTCCCGAAGCTTTACAGGTTTCTACAGGAAAAAACAAAAAGTGTCCCAGAACTTCCCGTCCAACCTAATATGTAGAATGTCTAGCATAAATTATCGCTCCATGAGATTTCATCGATAACACTATTGGGATAGTGGGATAAACAACTACTAAGGATATTGGAGTTAACAATAACTGTGAACTATAATATATGCAAGTAAGATTTTTAATATTTACAAAAAAGTAAGTAGTCTCTATGACATTAATAGAATGGCATCCGTAGATTATCTTGGTAGTCATTTGGTGCTATGATGAGAAGTAACTGATGAAGCATGATGGCCGATAGACCCCAGATACGAAATTCACGTGGTAAAAACTCCTCCGAATTGTGTGAGATCACCTGAAACCCAGTCAGATAGGGGACGGACATACTGGACCTGCAACAAGTCACGACAGGCAAAATCTCTCCTTTTAGGCCATCTGAAGGAGCCAACAGGTGATTTTCTGTGCTCATGATAGCCGAAATTCGTATTATTCCAACGATGCAACGCAACCGCACGCGGCACAACCCAACCACTCGTTGAGATATGCGAAAAACTTCTGCCATTGGGTCATCCCATAAGTAGTGTCGCTCTTTTCAAACGGAAATTTTTCTCAAAAAATTGCAAGTTTTGCAACATGTCATACATCTCTCGAAAAAGTTTTTCTGCTCCATAAAATGGCGTGTTCATTTCCTGTGTGCGTCATAATGGGACTGATTTTCAGGCCGACGAAGTGGTTGGTTTAGTTGACGAAAATTGTCCAAACTGGCAACTAATTACAACTTATCTTCCACTCCAGAGAGAACAATCAATTATAAGTTTCTTGCTAGACCCAGATTTCTTCTAAAGTCCCACCAATCGATTGCATGAGAAGTCGCGTCGCTCTTTTTCCGCGTTCAGTTATCCACCACAACCAGTGATTTTTTTGAGAAATTCTTCGAATCAAGGCAGTAAAATTTTTCTAGCTAGTCAGTTACAAGCAGATGTAATGAGTAGGGACTCGAAAACTTATTTAACGGCTTGAGATTCTGTTGAAAAAAAATAAATTGAGAATCAATGTCGTCTGGGCCGCTATCACATAGTTTTAAAATTCAATATAAATCACAACCAAAACGAAACCGAAACATGTCTTCGGTAGAGCAGAAAACACTTTCCTAATGATCTATAAAGCAAGGCTGAGTATGGGATTTCAGAGTGAAAACTTCATTTTGAATACACGTGCGTGCTGGACATGCAAAATTCCAGAAGAAAAATTGAAAAAATTTCGTACAAAGAGGACTAACCGTGAAATTCTTGCTGAAAAATACCGGCAAGGTATATTCAGCCTTCTTTGACAAAAATCGTGTATATCCTGTCGATTGATATAACTCCTCTACTGGAGCGGAGAACAGTGTCTGGACCTGAAATTCACAACACAATATTTGCAGAAAAATTGGTTGAACATTTTTTCCATAGTTGGAAGCGTTCGGCATGCTTTTTCAAATTTTCTAATCACTCGATTTGCATTTCAGAAAATCTCCGTCGCGACGTAAGGTACGGGCTGAGGGGATGATGGTGGAACTGCTCGTCCCTAGAGCCACGATGGTGTCCTACACTTTATTTTGGGCGAGGGGCACGGTTGTCGCCTCAGAACCCGACTACGTACGGCACCCCTAGCTCGCACTCATGGCGTCGTTCACACACTCGGCTATGCGACTTCCGACTTGCTGACATACACTTCTTCTTACCACGTACTGCGAACAAAAAAAAATTTACCTCTCTCTTATTAACGTATTCACTTTTCAAGGCATCGTAATCAATGCATCCGACTATTGGCACCACCGTACTGGTCATCGTTCGTGTGAATACCGGCTTCAGTCGACCCCATACTTCCACTGATTTCGGTTCGATACCTATTTCTTCCTGAGTTTCTCGGAGAGCTGCCTAAATAGGAATCACAGCCCCAGTTCCAATGAGTGAATTCTTTCTTCAAAAAGAAAAAAAAAAGTTCATAGAGTCGTCGATTTCAAAAACGAATCGATCGATGGTAATTACCAATCTTCCCCAAAAATATGCAAACGGGAAAGAGCAACTTCAGCAAACCATAGGCAAGACAACTACATTTTGCGACACGAAATTCCATGTAAAATTCGAACCACATCAACTCACGGAATTGTCTAATTAGGCGATTTCGCTACCTCCACATTATATAACCCATAGCCCGCGCGAACGACGTCATTGAAACAGTTCCTCTGGTAATGGATGCGCTTACAGGTCGCCTTCGTAATGCGGATTATATGTAAAACCACTTAATGCAGTCGTAAAATCATTCCAAAAATTTACTTTTGAAGTTTTCGTATTCCACGAATTTGGTCCAATTTATACCAATTTGCATGCGGATGTGCATGATCCTCATTTAAGTGTTTGCCCAGCTGTATTGAAATTTCATAAAGGTAGACTGACTTCAGCAAATACAGTCAATCGATTTTATGTTAAAAATATAGACCAACCTGCTCAACAGTTTCTCCCTTCTCCATTCTACCACCTGGAAAGCACACCTCACCGCGATGGGTTTTCAAATGAATAGATCGTTTTGTGAACAGTACGGATGGTGTTGAATTCACTTCTAAGAGAGGGACCAGTACCTGTATTGCATTCTTAAATTGGAAAAACAACTTCACATCCATACTTATCAAAAATTGAATTGGGAAAAAATGATTTCACCTTGGTTATTAACAAAATTCATCTACTCCTTACCGACATAGCCGCTGGAGCTTTTGACAGACGAGGATGCATTGGGATTGCATTCTTCTCCGTTAATTTCTGAAACTTCCAAATATGTAATAGCGTAAAGGCTGAAATCAACCATGTTCTCAAACAATTGCAACACTGAAGGGTGAATCAAGAGTTAAGAATTCCTCAAAAGGGGTTCGTGAATTTGTGTTGAAATGAGGGGGTCTTATTGAGGGGAGCAAATCCTGGAGGAGTTCTGAACAGACTGCAACTTTATAGTAATTTTGGGAGGCCAGCTGGTCTCTAAAAAAGGTGTCGATCGAAAATTAGGTGATTAATAGGAAGGAGAGTCATCGTATTATCAGCGCAGATTTGGAAAGCGTCGTTTCCCGATCATTTCTTCGACACAATGCTTGACTCAGATAGAAGTCTTGGGCGAAGTGAACTGGTTCGATTCTACACAAATTCAAAAAAAGGGCCAAACTCACCTTCACGAACATTTCCTTTGTTAAATTCCCGAACGTCCTGCATGATTGCTGCATGACACTGCTACCAATACTGTAAAGAGTATATTTACAGCCATTATAATTACTTATATTGATCAATTACTACTTCAATTATGCAACAGATGACGGATACGGCAGCGCACTGTCACCACCGTGGCATGGTAGTATGACTGTCGGCGGTTATGACAGCTAGAACCCTTCCACGAGATTCAATCACGCGATTCTAATACGAAAGCAGTTTTAACAACTTGTTTGCCTATAATGTGCAAAATTTCAGTTTATTGTTAAAAATGTTGGCCATGAATAATGTTGGTCTATTACCCACCTTAGGAGCACTTTTTTATTTACACTAACCTCACAAGAGGATCGCCGAACCCGCTGTTGTTAAAGGAACCGGAAGGGGGTCCGAAACAAAAGAAACATACAAAGAAATGAGCATTTCGTAACGAACGCAGAAGGTTAGAAGCGATAATCGGTGAAAAAACCCGAACTCAAAAGTGCATCGCTGCGGTGTGTATTCGCGCCTCATTCGCATCATCGCACTGGCGTTCCGAGTTGTCCGCTGTAGGAGACGGCCGCGGGCCAACTTTAGTTGTAGCACCTGACTCCCAGCGCAGTGGAGTGGCCATTCCCAACTACATTAACATTCATGTAAGTACATCTAGAAACAATATAAGAAAGAACAAAGGAGAAGGTAAAAGGAATGAACAACTTTATAATGGAAACATCTTCTCTTGGCACCATGCCAAGGCGTCAAATTGGCGAGTTTGTGCAATGGCGGCCACTAAAACTCGTCCGAGCTACGTCTGTTCTACCGTAGGCCAGAAAATAACGCCCTTACGGTGTCTTTAAGCCTGAATTATCTTAGCAGTTAAGACCACGCTAGAAGGCTGGAGTTCACCTGGAACAGATTGCAGCACATGTTGCGAACCAATAATATTGTGGTGCAGCAGGACCCGGTGCGGTGCGGGGTCGCGCCGCCCTCTTGGGCTAGCAGCACATTGGGCTTGCACCGCGTTCAGTGCTAAAATATCACGCGTACGCAGCACCGTATCGGTTAGTGATATATAGACTCATAAAATGAAGAACAATGAGTCCTCAATGAGAGCATGTTCTGCCGCAGCCCATAGATACATTTTGCGTCCTCTACTGCGTGCCAAACATAGATTTGAAACACCCCTCAAGGGCCCGAAAGGGTAAACTGTTTGGAAACCAATTCTTGTAGGGAACCTTATCCGCCCTCTCTGGATATGGTGGGTCATCCAATCAGTAGGTTTCAGATTCAAACAGTGGAGAGCACGACAGGAATATGAATTTCACCGAATTCTCATTTTAACATTGAAAGCAAAACGGAGCAGTGCGACATGGAATTCCACAAGCAAGAAACGTTCGCACAGCTCCTTATCTAACCAGATCGTGCGCGACTTAGCAAATAAACAGTTAACTCGTAAATAACTGCATCTCGGCGGAGCTGTGAACGCTCTAACTTGATGCTCATGGTTCCTTCGAATAATACATTCAGTATGAGGAAGTGTTTCTCGAACTCTCAAGAAAATGAATACACGATCTGTTCATCATTTATTGCACCAGAATTAAGCTCAACTTTAGTATAATCAGCATTAGTAACAATAACTTTAAAAGGCGCTATTAGCAATATCTGTATGAAGACATGAGAACCTCATACAATATACCTTATCTATGTCAACATAACAAATAAAGTAGCATCTGACCACATCGAATTGAAGAGACTCCGCTAACAATATGACTAATCTAAAAAGTCTTTGTAATTACTACAATCTCAATAATATATACAGATAGAGGATACGGCTCAGTGTCTAAGAATAAGCGGAAATCGGAAATTCGGACCGAGTCAGCAAACAGTCAGTCAGCCAACAAATCCGGGAGCACTAAGCTGCATTCACACTTGGATACGATGGCATCGCCAAGTATAAACGCGGCCCGGCTTTTCCAATACTTGAGTAGTTTTCTCCGTTGCTAAAGGAAAACAAATGGAACTTTCCATTTCAGCGCAACTGATATTGTACCCCCATGACGGTGGATATCCTATCGAATAAAAAGAGCAGCTCTGAAGGTTCCTCCGTCAGCTGACACAAAATAAACTCAACTACAGAGTTCTGTTTTCCGCTTATCCCTAACCACACAACGAGCAAGGGAAAAGAAACTTCGAATCACAAGCACAACATCTACCCGTGACTAATGTGGGTAGTGTACCGACAGCCATTCAGTACTACGTATGACATCGTGAAAGCTAGGCTCACACGCAACATGTTCGCAGCTATCATACGTACCGTACCGGGAGCAACCACCATGTCAGCCTGTGGGAACTGCGAATGTCGCCAATCACAATGTACAGGACGAGCAGTAGTATCAGGAACCATGGCAGTACAACACTAAACAAGCACATCACTATCACCATCAACACTATTTACAACAAAAACCAAGTGCTAAAAGCAGTCCATTCCTCTCAGATAGGTAAAAGCCATGCACGTGGCTGAGTGGCTAATCACGACCTGATAAGAACGGACCCCAACCAGTGGTAGCGCAAGCCATGCAGTGCAGTAGTTCACGCGAGGATATTAGGTGAGCACTATTTGATCACGCATGAAAATTTTTGCCAACGTGAAAAAATAAGAATCAAATGGATTTCAAACATTTCAAACAGCAAGACGGATATGAAGGAAATACCCAGTGAAACGGCCCACAACTATCGGGTTCCGGCATATGAACCATGAAGGGGTCACCCACAGAGAAAATATGAAACGTGAGCGGTCGCGTTGCGTACGCACGCCGGATTAGGCCGCGGTCGTACTCTGCGATGACGGCGACGGGGCGTGGCTGCGTATCTCTCTGTTTCCGCCAATGCCACCCTGCCTCGTTACCTGCTTCATCTCTGCTCCTCCCCGTGGGCCACTCTCCCTCGTTGCTTATGAACGCAACCACGCCCCGCCGGCGGTGAGCATGACCGCGGCCTCACCCAATGCGACATGGGTACGACCTATGGCGTAATTGGTTCTCGGAGCCAGAGCGCTGTTCTGTGCTTTATTTTAGCCGTATCCGCTCATGAACCAAGAAACATGGCACCATAGCTCGCATGCATTGCGTCGCGCGCCATACACAGCCACGCAAATTCTCAATGTTAGTGGACCCCTGCCCTTTCGCTGAACATCCGCGATCCGATTAGACAGGTGGTCCAAAAGCACCCGACACTAGCCAACAACACTCATACGGTAATCAAAATTATATTAATTATTGTTATTGAACCAATATACAAAATTGAAAGCACAGTTGATCTACTCGAATACTTTATGCCTCGAGATCACGAGGCACGGCGAAGAAAGCATATGACCTTGGAGTAACACGAGAATCAATAATGATAACATAGGAATGTTTGGGAAAACGAATGAAATGCGCCCGAGTAGCCGAAGCCAAGCATTAAGGCAGCCCTAGTTACACATGAAAAGGTGAGTATTAAAGAGAACAAGCAAAATAAAATGTAAAACGAACACCCGCGAAGAACATCACAGAGCAGTGGCGCCATCATCACGAGTATCTAAAACACCACCATGAAAACTTTGCAAGATGCACACACTGGCCTCACATTCGGAACGCTCGACATGAGAGAACCTATCCTGGGAATTTTGTCATTGGAAGATTCGAAATTTGGAAATTTTTACTACCGGGAACTCTTTCATTAATTTGCGCTGCCTCGCCAGTGCCACTGCCAAGGCTCGCACTGCGGCGTACGCTGCGCGCAGCAGCAATTCTAAAGCTTTGTGCGCCTCATCAGTTGATATCTCATATCTTGTGCTTGCTCTCACTCTTATGCGTGCACCGTTTCTTGCGATACTTCCAAAAAAAGCATGGTACGTTTTCAAGCGGCTTTTTGCTAGCTACCAGGAAAGAAACGCTTGCCTCAATATACATTAGTAGGACAAAGGCCCATATATAAATATTCGATTGACAACCAGGTCCATATATAAATATTCGACTGACAATCCAATTTTCTCAAGTTTTGCGAAGGCTCTGCACACTGATCTTAGACGGGAAACAACAAACACATTGATGGGAACATCAACATTACACCCAAATAGATGAATACGCACTAAATGCACTTGCCGACACTAAACGCGGAACAGTGGGATCGCCACACTTGCATTGAAAACAGAATATTTCCCAGCAGATTCACCGTAGATTGAATGCATTGGCCTGCTTTTGACGAGAAAGAAAACTTCGTTCCCGAGCTGAGTCCGCATCCTCTGCCATACGACTGCACTCGTCAACACGTTTCGCCTGAACGTCATGTTGAAACACCAGGAAGGAAAACGAATAGTTTCCAGTACGACTTTCAGAATTGTAAAATTAAATTAGGTCAGGTAACCAACCAAAAACCTACCATTCCATAAAACGCTGTCGTAAGAAGACGTTGCTCTTGTTCATGCATTGTGCTGGTCCGTTCCGCTTGCTCTTCGAGTTGCTTGATTCGCCTGTCCTTCTGCTCAATCTCTCGACGCAGTGAATCGAACTCGTGGCGGCTTAAACCACCTTCAGCTGCGCATTGAGCTGCTCTTTCCTAGAACCGAGGAAATCTTAATAAATTAGCAGTATAAATCAGTACTTGTAAAAGCTGCTCAATAATTTGGGAGGAAAATTTAAAAACACAAGGGAGGTTCAAAGACACAGGGTGAAAACCCTGAAAGTTGCGCGATAATTCGACTGATCGAGAAACGAAGGAAAAGAGGGAAAAGAGGCTCCAATAAAAAAAAAAAGCGACAGTAGAGAAGGAAAAGGAAAGAAAACGAGTAGAGAAGCATCAGCACGCAAATATTGCCGAACTTCCAGCTGTTTATTGCGCTGTGAGCGTAATTGTCTTTTTTGCCTATTGCCAACCTATTGTGTGAACAATGACGACCTTTTGTCAACTGCATGCAGCACAAAGGTGCCCATACTGGTCAGTGAGTGAGCGAAAATAGTGTCCGTATCAATAAAAACAGAATTTGGTACGGACTTTCAATTTGCTATAAAATGATTTCGAATAACACATTGACTCTATTCAGATAGAATTTCAATGCAGCGCTGTGAACAAAATCTTAATAATAATAACAGACCTGATCAATTATAATTTGTCGAGCTTTTTCCAAATATGACCGCTTCGATTCACGCTCTTCACGTAATTCCAATTCCATTTCTTTTAGCTTGCCTTAAAACATCGTTGAATACTTTTTTCAAAGTAAAAATGCGAAGTAGCGGGTGTATATCGTTAGGTCGAGATTTCGCGCGGCTGCAGGTAACGAACCGGCGTGGCAAGTTGGGTAGTTTTTTTTGATATGTGACCGCGTATATCGCCCTAGTGTCATTTTTACTGTTGTTGTGAATTTTTTCTCTGAAAGACCTCACAACATTAGCCCATGGCATCCAGATCGGAGCCCCAACCGACCACTACAGCTCACTCTGGAGACCTTGCGTGCGCGACGTCGCCATGTGAAATGCTGGCCTACCGAATATACACCTACATTTGGCTCCACTTTAGTGAAGCAAACATGAGGCCAAATATGACAATTCCCAATACACGACAGTCGCGCCAGGGCAATCAAACGTGAACTCTGTTAGCAAACATTCACGTGCAGGACGTCTGTACATGCGCGCCAGTTCACAAATCTAGTCCAATTATTGACAAAAATGTGGAACGTACTTGCAAAAAAAGGATGCTAGGAAAATTGATTTAAGTAACATACCTTCAGCTAACAACTGCGCATCTAGCGCCTCTGCAGCGCGCTTCTCAGACAACTCTGCTTTTTGTTTCCACTGATCCACCTCGATGGACATTTTTTCCGACTAAAACAAATCCCATCTATGATTCAAAGAATTGGAACTAACAATTCATCAAAACCACTGTTAAAAAAATTGCAAAAATTTACCCTCAGCTTCACTTCCGTAACATCGCCTGATGATGAAGCTGCAGCTAATTCAACTGATCGCTCCAGTTCTTCTACTTTAGCCTTAATTACACCCATAAAGAAATCAAGCGAATGGCCGTGAGATCATTTGCAGCGATTTTACCTCCAAATCTGTTTTCTTCTTGTTAGCTAAACGCAGCTCGCTCTCCAACTCATGGTTTCTTCCCTTAACGACATCCATCTCGCCTTTGACCACTTCTAATTCTTCCATTTCTTTGATTCGCTCACGAAGTCGAGAGTTTTCCAACTCCACATTACGAATACGATCTCTTTAAAAATCAACACAATACTTGGAAGTCAATAAAAGCTTGTGATTCAAATAAATTTTTCGAAAAAGGTGTTAAGGTGGAATAGGTGCGACTTACTCCATCATACTGCCATCCAATGATGAGTCACCATTAGTCGACTCGAGCATTGATGTATGTAAACTATGTACGCTATCCATCATTGATACTGAAAGTCACAGGTACACTCTAATCACACTTTTTTTCTCTTCGGGAATGACTAATGGCCTACAATGACATGAAAAGTTCGCAAAAGCAAGAAAAATCATGAACAAGTCAGTCCCTCATGTGCTAGCAAGGAGCAGCCATTACTTCTCAATTCGTTTCTGCAACCGCGCGCTGTTAACACTTCTTTGTTAAGATCCGAATTAGTGTCGAGAAAAGAGACCCCGGGCAGTCTTCGAGGCGTCACGATGGGTTAATCTAACTGTTGAACATGAAATAAGATGTGCTAAATGCGCTATAAAGGGGAGAAAGTGAGTGCAACGAATAATTTACTTCACATAAGTACTTGAAATAAGTACTCACGCTCATGTGATATTTTATTTTCCAACAAAATCTTCTCTTGAACGAGGCCTTCTATGCGAACTTCAGCTGCAGCCAAACGATCCTTCGCAGTGGCTAACTCATGTTCCAGCTAGAAACACAGTAACGATTGTCAAATCACAAGAGGCGAACTTTTTTTTGCATAATGAAGTCTACGTTTTGTATTGAGTAATTAACTTAGACCGCTCGCCACCTACGCCGCTACCTCAAATAACATTGACATTTGGTCTTCCGATACCAAAAGCACCACCTCGATCATGGCGCATATGGTCGAGCATTTCTCTTTAAGAAGAACTTGCCTACCTTATCTACCTTGATGATTAATTTGTCGTTTTCTCGAGCCTTTTCTTCGGATAAGGCTTTGTAGGAGCCCATTTGGGTGCGTAAAGTCTGAAGAAAGAAAATTGACAGATGATGGAGCATAAAGCGAGCAGGAAAGTAAAAATGTTAAAACGCCTGATCCATCTAACGACGCTCGAATTACCTTCGAAAACATTCTCTATGAAAACAAACCTTATTTTTTCGTTGTTCGTCCTCCAGTAGCATTCCATGCTCTACATAGGACTTTACTTTCTCGCGGAGAACTAACAGCTGAAAAAGAAAAAAAACTAGAAGTGAAAGAAAGAAAAAATCTGCCATCCCATAAAGTTAATAACTTTATTGGCGTTGGTATCATTACCATAGAACTTTGAATATACCTCCGCGCGATCGTTATTACTATCCTTGGCCTTATTTTTCAGTTGTTCGTAGGCCTGTTGCAACTTCGCGTGGTCAGCTTCTTTTACTCGTAATTCTTCAACTTCATCACGGAGACGTCGAAACTCATCTTCGAACGGTCTTATCTGTCCTACCTACAACAATCACTCCCTATAAATAAATACACAAAGTGAATGAAAGCATTCACCTTTGTTTTTAGGTCTTCATTTTCCTGCGAAACTGAATCTATCTTTCCTTTGAGCAATTCCATTTCCGTTTCCGCCTCAATGACTTGCACTTCCAAGCGTGCCTTCTTTTCCTAACATAAGTAACTCAGCTAACAAGCATGTCGGGAAGATTAAGCATTGAACTCACTCTGAGATCTATCAAGTCTTGCTCAAACGCTTCTGCACTCTTTCCTTTCGTAAGTTCGTATAGCTGCTGTCGGGTTTTTTCCAGTTGCAACTCTAGGTTGTCCCGATCTTGTCGTAGCTCCGAATTCTACAATAAGTTGATTTATTGTTAGTGGTACTGACTGATTAGAAAAATTGGCTAAAATGCAGCTGTAAAGATACGAGGGATTAGGTTGTGAAAAGCGGACGGATAGAGGACAGATTTTACACATCAATAGGTTCGAACATGGAAATGGGGCCATCGCAAAACAATTGAACATATCTGCTCAGCCGCCTGTATTGCCACACACATATGGGGGGAGGAGGGGCGGCGACAAACAAAGTGCCACGAGCGCTCATGAACAGCGGTACAAATGGGCAGCATCACCACCTCCACGTGAATGATGATGGCCGCCGATAGCAGCTACAAAGCAATCAATTGCTCACAGAGCAGTCTATTTTTTCATTTTAATGCGACCGGTCGCACATACATATATAAGTGATGCGAATGTAGCATATGATTATTCGTAGAGTAGCCCGGTGAACCCGCAATAATCGTCACTGCACTGGCTACGCCAGCCACGCATAACAGAAACAGGTTTCTTGGAGCGCACGTCTATGAGAAAATTTAGATATAGCGCTTAGATATGTTGTAAAGTGATTTATGGATGGTCTCAACGCCAGCAAAAACACCCATCGATTTGTACGAGGACATTATGGGAGACAACACTTCACGCTCCGATTTCAACACAAAAGTACGCAAAGCAAATTTACACCAGAAAACTGCCTGAACTGTTTTACCAAACAACTCTAAAGCCATGTTTCGAAGGGAACCAAAATCACACTGTGAAAATTGTAGAGGGACTTTAACGTTCTTCCTAATGTATTGCAAATCTTGAGCGAAATCAAAGACGTGAAACAAAATAAAAAGAAAACGCGCAATGGCATAGGATTTCTCAGAACACGGTGTTGTTTTAAAAATTGCAACGCACAGCAACAACGAAAGTGCAAGTTCCTAGCGAGAGAGGAGGCAAAGTAGTTAGCTGCATGAAATATATGGATCCCGGAGCGCGCATTCATAACCGCACTGTTCTTATCAATTTTTAAATAAACGAACTATCTCCGAGGCAAAAGATATGATGGGTTCGCAGTGAAACAAATTGTAAACAGTAATATAAATAACTATTGCAATTCCTACAACAAATATATGTGAAGCACACAGGGTGAACATTCGGCTAGGAGCTACTTTGTGTGATTTTGACTTGAAACCGAAAAATCCTCATTTTTAATATTTGCATGAGAAATATGAAAGTCTGGAAGAAAAATCATCTGTGGAAAAAGTTTCATAGATAAGATAACAACAGAAACTGCGAAGCACACTTCAATAATAATCTAAATACAAGAGAGCGATTTCGTATGCAAAAGGCACGTCTGCTCTGTCTGGCTTTGGAAAGAGGAAACAATAATAACCAACCTCTTTGCTCAAAGATGCTAAACGACCACCCAATTCATCGCTTGTGCTTGAGCTCGCCATAGAACCAGGCTTCTGACAAAAGTCAAAAGCTATTATCAAGGAATGTGACAACGACAAGAGAAAGGATAGCACGCACTACATCTGGTAAGACTTCCTCCGGCGTGATTGGCGTTGGGATATCCCTTTTCTCAGATCCTTCCATGACTGACTGAATGGCGGTCATGACTCCACTTTGAACATCAGAATCAAGGGCAGTAATTCCGTCGACAAACTCTGAACGACCAACATTAGCACACGTATCTTAGGTGCTAATAGCAAGTTAATTTGGAACCACCGTCTTTCTTTTTTCAACAGCGGAATGCGAGGCGATTAACTCACTTTTCTGCTTACTGCCCAAAAATGCAGCACCAACGATGAGAACAGCCATTTTGAGTAGCTCAGTGGTAGACCCCGTTTCAGCTACAAAAAGCTTGATCGAGTCAATAAAGCTGATACATTCGATAAGTACTGATTCGAGAAATCTTCGGAAGCTAGAACTGGAACAGACAGGAAACAGCCTTAGATGTATTCCTCCAAAACTGTGATTAATCTAATTCTAAATGCTACCCAAGCCATCACTTTCAATGCTATCATATTATCAGAAATTGAAGCCTCTCATCTTGAAACTAAGGAACGATCTCGAACGACTGACAACATAGCGTGAGCCAAGCTATTCAGTTTGAGTTGGACCATACGAACTTTCGCAACTCGCTGAACTTATCTGTTCTCAGGAACAGCATAATGTTAATGCCATAGCTCACAGTCAGGTATCTGACACTGACCCTGTCTATAGGGTTCACTTCTTACAATAAGAAATCCTGACTCAACTCATGCATTAGGATAATCCACGGCCTAATGCAGTTGACATGAACTTTCATGGACGAGACCAATCTCGGAGGGAGAACAACTCACCAAATTCCATCTCATCGATATCCAGCAAATGTGTGCCCTTCACGATCCTGTGAACACACTCTTCGTAGTATTCTCCTAGGCTGCGAGTGAGCTGAATCTCGGTAGAAATTAGGCTTCAGTGCTTCAGTTACTCAAACTCCAGCAGCGAATATGTAAATCAAAATGGCAGATATTCGACATATTGTAACAGAATAGACCATACATACTAACAAAATACAAAATTGTCAACAGTAAAAATTGTTAACAAGAATAAACAGAACTTATTGTTCAATTTTTGTTTCTTATTTCGATAACAGATGATCTTCAAAAACACCCAGTTATAAATTATGCGCCAACGCAATGATTCGCTCCCAAAACCCCTTCAATTAAGTGCTTATAAGGAGATATTTGCCGAACTATTCGAACGCAATACCTACCTTACGAAGATTGTTAGCCTTGACTCTCCAATTGGAATCGAAGTCATACTGTGCAATTTTTTCAATCCACATTTCATTGAAGAAATCTTCATCTCTAAAATACTCTGTCACTTCGAACACATCAGTTTTACACAAGCACAACCAAGAACAATACTTTTGACAAGTTGCTTCAAAATTACTCCAACCTCTACACGCCTTCACTGGAAATTAAACGAATCTTGATCAAACTCAACTGTTTTACATAGTTAGTAGGAGGGTGCTCCACCAATAAAAACGGGCTAATCAAGATATAGCACAAAACTGCCTCACACAGTTACGCTTGCGCATAATATATACAGTAGCGGTCAAAATATATACGATTTTGGATTTCAACCATAACGGTCGGCGTTCACATATCTCATTTATTTTCTGGGTTTTCAAGTCAACTGTTACTCAATAAAACAGAATATCTCACCTGAGTAGGGTGAAGGGTGAATTTATCAAACTAGAAATACTAAAAATTATCAAACCTATCAAAAATGTAATTAGCCATGAAAAGCTTATGACTCAGCGAAAGCAGCAGGTGTTCAGAAAGTACCACAAATGAGGGCAAGACTGGTCATTTTCAGAGATTTCAGTGGAATAGATTCAACCTCCACCTTTCACCCTATTCAACAGGAAATCTTGTTTCATTGAGTGACAGCTGCCTTCAAAGCATAAAATTGAACTAGAAATGTAAATGCCGACTGTCCCTTCTAAAATCACCACTGAATGAAGTCAGTCTTATCATACTCCCAAAATAAATTATTTTTCAACATTACACTAATAGCGACATTGTAATAGAAGCCTGAACCCTCTATCGCAACGAAAAACCTCTATCAGAACATCGGGTAAATAAAATTTGTGGTCAATTAAAACATACTCAGAAGAAAATACCGAACACGATCTTTATGAAATGCTGCTAACTTACATTCCATGAAGAATCTCAGCAAAAGCACGACCGCTTCGGAGGCATTTTGGTTCCAAACTTAGCGTAGTGAAACCCAACGATTTCATCTGTAAGAAACGACTTAGTATTAAAAAAAAACTGATCACACCAACAAACTACCAGCTGATCGATCTGATTATCCCAGACAAAAAGGAAAGCTAGTAAAGAAGTATTCAGCAAAATGTTCAATCCTTCAACAAAAACTAAAACGTATATTTGAGATAAACACACCCATGCAATGAGCCTGAAAAACAGCAGATCAGGTCCTGTTGGATCCATGGTCTAATTATTATCCTGAATCGGGCTCTGAATCGTAGCAAAGCTGGACTGAGATGTGAAGAAATCAATCAAAGTCAGGTCACTGGAACACTCTTCATAAGCAACCGCGACAAGGTCGGCAATGAAACCGAAGATTGTTATCAGAAGAGCGTGTCTTCAAAACAAAAATAAGCCCATGCATAAAATATCAGAACACGAAATGTAATTAGAAAAGAAACAAACTGATGGCAGCAAACAGTGATTCCTGAAGAGAATGTGGAGAAGCCATCAACTCTACTTCCGGCAGAAAAATTTCGAATAGAAATTGTTACGTAATAGCCCCAGGGAACATTTACGAGAGATTGATTGTAAGGCATCAGCATTATGCAATGTTACGATATGCACGCACTAATGTTGCTATACGTACGGTACCTAAACAATGCACTTGCGCTTCAATAAGACGTTCTACTAGACGTAAATTTGCGCGAAAAACCGCGACATACGCAGGGAAAGGACACCCGGCTTGCTTTTGAGCTATAACAACAGATATCCACAGATCAACTGAATGAGAACAATGATAACCCAAAAAAGTCCAGTCTATTTAACCGGAAACGAGAGCGTGAAATATGAGCCCCAACGACACAGCCTGAAGTAATCCAAAACTTAGAATAACACAAAACATATCTGACCAACCAGAAACATTTACTCAGCAAAACAAGAGGAAGACTAGAAGTGATGATGTAGCTGGAAGATGCAATGAGTGGTTTAAGTAGCGGATCCCCTCGCAAAAAACATGAGATGTAGCGCAGTCATAATCCTATTAACTCGTAGAAGGCACAATCCGGTACCACCAGAAACAAAAGGCGACAAAATAATCTCTCCAATGGCATACTGATCAACTGTTTAGTTTACAGGATGAGCCCGACCCCTTTCTATAAACAATTCACTATTCGACTGATGAAAGCAAATTAAAGTAGTCTAGACTGTAGCCTCACACAGAGAAAATGCTTTAATCTCAGCATAAATCTGTAAGGATATCGGCCTCGTTTTACATATTTAATGACTGTAAATCTGCGAGGATAAGGTTCTTGGAAAAGTTCTCAAAGAAAAGTAAGCCATCCTGGATAGACAGGGGGGATGTGTTGGGGCAAGACATGTTTTGGAATGTTAAACGTATGCATAATTGACGGGCCTTGCTGAACGCAGATCACTTACAAATTAACTGTCGCTAAAATGTTCCTATATTATCATGGTGACAATCGAAGAAAAAATCGAATAGAATTGCACGGCAATGGTCTCCCCTCCCCTTGCTCCATCATCAGCTTCACGAACGAAATGATAGATGGCAGCGTCTAAAAAATGAATCGGTCAAAGTGCACTACCCAAAAACCTACGCGATAATAAATGACGAATGTTGTTAAATTGTGCTCAGACTATGTTATCAGTAGTCCGACCCCAATCAATATATGCAATTGAAAATTATCATATCAATGGAATGATTTACAACAAAACAGAACAACGCTGTAGCGCCAAAAAATCGTTACACACACAAAATGCGTCGTGACTCAGCTGTGTGTGACCTCACGGCGGACTCAATGTGTGCCTCGCCTTCGCCACCACTCGAAAGTCTCCATCGAACAAAACACCTGGCAAGCGAAGGGTCACAATGCAGAGACGAAGAGAAAAGTAGCGGGAGGGCGGATACACGAAGGAGGAGTTGTCCGCGAAATCCCATGCGAGTTGTGATCTGAGACGCCTGTTGCCGTGTCTTGTACGCAAGTGCTATCGCGCAGTGACACGGTTTGAGTGCTTTCCCTTCGGGCGTGTACCCTTATGTCAGGATTTTCGCACCGCGGCATGTCGCACGAAACAATGCGAACGAGCTAAAGGCGCCATGTTGTGGGGTCCGGAAGCGATTACAAGTCAGCTGCATATCGCGTCTCCTACATTACCGTGTAATCGTTCTAAGACCGAATTATCGCGACGCGCATGGCTTGCACACACTGCGTCGCACGCCGCTCGTAGTCGTGCGAAAATCCTGCCATAAGGTTACACACACCTTTCCCTTCAAATTACTGTCAGGCCGCCGTCCGACTGCGATTTTGCGACATCGCACTTTCGCACCCAAAGTTACGGCATCGCATTTTCGCACGCGAAGTTGCGGCGTTGCACAATCTGGAGGTCGTTGTATCGCGTGCAAAAGTCGATGCTGCAAAATCGCAGAGTCGCAAAATCACAAAGACTGACGGCGGCCTTACACAGCAGCGAAAAGTTAGGCCGCTTCCATACTTTGCGCACCGACGCCGTGATTGGGACCGCATTATCTATGGACGCCGTCACGCGCGTGACGGCGTCGGTGCGCAAAGTATGGAGGCGGCCTTAAGGACCAAAGGGCGTCACTGCGGTCACCGCGCACGGACCCGTGATAACTCATCCTCATCGCGTAGCGCTGGGAACGCGGCGCGTGAAGCACAATGAATGTGGTGTGCATCGAAATTTCCGTTCAACTATTTCTCTGTCACACTAGGTGAGCGGTTGTGCGGCAGGGCCTTCTATTGGGAGAGGACTAAGGTGAGGTCATGCGAGGACGACGACGGTAAGGCAGTGCTCATAGTTCACGATTCAGGCGATCACGCGATTCAGGCGGAAGGAAAAAGATACATATTGATTGGGTGATTCAGGCGATCACGCGATCGCGTAAAGCACGCGATCGCGTGGATCACGCGATTCAGGCGGAAAAGAAAAGATATATATTGATTAAGTGATTCAGGCGATCACGCGATCGCGTGATCGCCTGAATCACTTAATCAATATATATCTTTTCTTTTCCGCCTGAATCGCGTGATCCACTGAATCACCCAATCAATATGTATCTTTTTCCTTCCGCCTGAATCGCGTGATCGCCTGAATCGTGAACTATGAACACTGCCTAATGCTTCTGCGCACGACCTATTACGCCGCCGTCAGACTTTGCGATTTTGCGGTGTCGTGGCTCCGCTCGCGAAGTTGCGGCATTGCACAATCCAAGGTCGTAGTATCGCGTGCGAAAGTGCGACGTCGCGAAATGCGGAATCTCAAAATTGCAAAATCGCAAAGTCCGTCGGCGGCCTTAGTTCACGTAAGAACGAATGTTCAGGACGGTCACCCGTTTCCCTGACGTCACCCTGACGTCAAAGAGAATGTAATTTGGGAAAGTCCCAGACGGCTAGACACGCTCCTCCCATCAAAAGGCTCCTCCCCTGTAAAGGCTTAGGCAAATCTGGGAGAGCCCCTGACGGCTAAAGCAACGGGAATCGGGTGACCGTCCTGTATATTCGTTCTTGTTTAGTTTACAATGGGGAAAGCGTACGTATCGTGCGTTGTGATGCAACCCGCGTGGCGCGGTAACCCAATTCAAGCGTCCTGTCGCATACCTGAGTTACGCGCGCAACTACTTTATCATTATTTTCTGACTGGATCTCTAATCATGTGGTGACCAGGTCAACCATAAGAATCCACCGTTATATTCAACAGCTAAAAACCTTCAAAAAAAGTGGAAAAGTTTGTACTTTGCGACCGTAATACTTGGGATGAACGCAACACTTGTGCTCCGACTGCGTTATCAATGATGTTTCATTTTATTTTATCGAATATTTCAAGGCACAACGATGGTATAGCACATTATAGCCGAAAGAAAAATCTTGGAAACTTATAAAATAAAACTATGAGGAAGTCGAAAAAATCGAAGTCTAGGAGGAGAAAGAAAAGATGCCGAACTGCATCATCATAATTGAAACACGACCAGGTCACAAATTATGAAGCAGCATTCATGGGGGTGGAAATTGCCTTTTTGTGATATGTGAAATCTTTTTTTTTACCTATCTCACCTGAACTGCCAACCTCCCACTCGCACTTTGGGAATTCTTTCTTCTTTATCATCTTACTTTTCTTCTTTCTTCTTTATCTTTATCTTAATCATTTCTCAGAGATTCCACATCTCACAAAAACGCAAATTCCATTACTAGAAAAGTAGGAGAGCGTAGTGAGTCAGATCCCAAAAAATTAATGGTATGTCTCTGTCGCACTATCAAAGAGAAGGTCATAAAATGAGGGCAGCGTTTTTACTGTTCGGAATTTTGCAAACGAACGCCTGAGCTCAAGTCTCTTTTTAGCTCGATGGACTATGGACGACACAATAAGTATACTCAGCAATAAATGTGGTGCGAACCCACAATTTTTAAATTAAAAAAAAGCATAAAAACGAAGCCTCAAGAAAAAGAACCGAGGGGTCAGAGGAAATTTGCTCTACTCGAGAAATCAATCTCATGGCAGCTACCGAATGCCATTAGGTGGAGTGATAATGATTCGTGCGGTTGTTTGGTTGCTTCTATTCACATCCTTTTTTATACAAGTGCGAACTGAGCCCAGCTGTGGCCAACACCCAAACACAGTGCCTCGTTTGTCTCCTTTTGATTTTGTTGTGAGTTTTTCAATAATTTTAACTGATAAACAGATTAAAGTACGCTATTGCAAAACTCGTGGCTGTAAAGTTATAATAGCAAAAACATTAATAATCATAAGTTTTTCGTGCAACTCGTCATCCGATAGTTGATCAAAAATTTTTCTTGCTACGAGTCACGTTTATATCACGCTTTGTTTGTGAAACGTGTGTATTGGAGCTAGGCATTGAAAAACGCTTGTTCTTGTTTATTTAATATAATAAGATCTCTACGTATTTTAAGTTCATGTAGTGATCGAAAAGTAAAGTTGTGAAGCATTAAAGTTAAAATAATGGGTTTACTGTTGGCTACGGTGAGACAAGGTTGGGTGGTTGTAAACTTTTTCTCATGTGAACCGGTTCCACGAAAAACTAAATATATTCAGCTGTAAGACAAAGCAGTTACCATAAATAAGTAAATATAAACAAATAAATAAATAAGTCTCCGTTTTCAGATGCCTGAAAATCGCCTCGTCGGTGGAATCGAGACGGATCCACACTCTTGGCCATGGATGGTACAGCTCACATATCGTGGCGTGCATAAATGCGGTGGTGCTTTGATCGCCGAGGAATTCGTTTTAACAGCAGCACATTGCTTTGCAAAAAAGTAAATAAGCTATTTTTAATACATTTTATTTGTGGTTTTATTTCGAGCACATGGTACGCTGTAGGGTGGCGGTCTCATGGAGTTTGATTACTTCATTTTTGGCAAGTTTTTTTTTTGAAAAAGACTGGTGAAATCTACAGCAGGTACCAAGCGAATAGTCTGTTACGCGATATCTCAAACTTTCTGCCATGCATTTTTTTAACCGACTACAGCGGTGACAAGTGAAAAGTGGGGTATCAATGTAGTTGGGGGAGGGGTGGGGAAGGAACTCATGTCGCGCTGCGGTCCCTCACTTGAAACCGTTCTACAATCATCAGCTTGTATACTCCATTTCGGAGCGCCTGATGGGGCGTGGCTTACGGACGTTGGTGAGTGGCGAGAGTGAGAGTGCGTGGCAAGAGTGAGAAAGTTTGATATACTCCAACCCAACTCCGCAGGCCACGCCCTATCAGGCGCTCCGAAATGGACTGTATGTGCAAGTGTGTATTTTGATTACCTGCACTTTACTTTATCGGGGGTACGGGCTCCTCAAACTGAGGCTCAGGCTTGAAGGAATCGTCCACGGAAAATGTTTTTGTGTTACCCATATATTTATGTTGTATTTGCCTAATGTTGGCCTCATGCAAAATTTCACGCGAAGAAATGTGAATCCGGCTGAGATACAGCACCACAAAGCGCGGTCCCAGTGGGCGGGGCCTCCGTGTAAAAGCCTCATACCGCGTCCGCCGTGGTCGGAGACGCATTGTAGGAACAGAAGGTTGCGTAAACAGTCCTACTCTCCGTTCCCAGCGGCGGCGGAAGACGGGACGAGGCTTTTACACGGAGGCCCCGCCCACTGGGACCGCACTTTGTGGTGCTGTATCTCAGCCAGATTCACATTTTTTCGCGTGAAATTTTACACGAGGCCAACATCAGGCAGATACAACATAAATACATGGGTAACACTAAAACTCATTTTCCGTGGACGATTCCTTTAAGACTTACAAGGGAAGGACCCCGGTCGAAGTGGCCATTCGGAATGGGATACATATGATCCGACGTATTTTCGGACGCTGATCTCGAATCTGTATCCGAAATTTGCAAAACGATTCTCTGAGCGGAGTTATGGAGGTTTTTTTTTTGAAAAAACAATACTATTATGGTAGGTTTGGAAGCCCACAGCACGCGAGCCAGACCTTCTTGCGCAAAACCAGGAAGATTTTTGTGTTCAGGGAGTCAAATTACCCCAGAAGACAAGTTTTTAGGCAATTCGAGAATTTGACCAAATTTCGGAAAAATTCACGGGCTATTGGGTGGCAGCACACTGAACAAAGGAGAAGTCGTTGACCCTTGCCTGGCAAATGCTCCTATTTGACGCTTGTTTCGTACACTTAGTGCGATGGGCAAGTGTAAAAGGTATGTGTAGGCTACCTTGTTCAGGTTGCAGGGTTTTTTGTAGAAGAAAATTCAAAAACTACCACTTTATAACATGGCTACCCCCCATTTTCCGAAGTTGGACCAAAAACTGGATTTGGCTGAAAATTTGCACAGAGGGGTAATTCGACCCCCTGTGCACGAATATTATAATCTTTTCACGCAAAAATGCCTAATTCGTGTGGTACGGGATTCTCTTCGTCTTGGTATCCTTCCCTTGTGAGTAATGTTAGCAGTTATAAATAAAGTGGCAGAGTAAATGATGGGTGTGATAGGTACCAGTCCAAGGAAACGTCCAGAAGTGGAAGAAAAGCACTTACTGACAATGAAACACAAAATGCAAAGAAACTCGCACTGGCGGGGAGCAATCCCTCGACCCCTCTCCTGCAAATCCGCAGCACTACCACTGATCCGCTGAAGCCGTTGACTGCTCACCAACGGACATGCTGATGAACCGTTCAATCAAAAAAACCTCCATAACTCCGCTCAGAGAATCGTTTTGCAAATTTGGAATGCAGATCCGAGATCAGCGTCCGAAAAGAGATCGGACCATATGCATCTCATTCCGAATGGCCACCTCGACCTGGGGTCCTTCCCTTGTTAGACAAATATCGGCAGACATCGTGCTCAGTGGAATGCCCCCACTCCCCCCCCCTAAGTAAATAAAAAATAACACCGGCTACTTTCGAATGGTGATCGCCCTTAAAAAACAGAGTCAAAGAGAGGGAAATGGGTGAGAAACACGGAGAGGGCACAGACAAACGCAGAAAGATGCACGCGATTCACGTGCGAGTTTCAAAAGAATTTCAGAACGTACGTATGTCAAAATGGACGACGTACTATCACAAGCAATAATTCTTTTTTATTTGCAGTCGTCTTCCGCTGTTGTACCGCATCCATGTCGGAGCTCACAGATCCGGAGGAGGCAAAATTCATTTCATTCAAAATCTCTCAGTTCATACTCTGTTCAATGTGGTGTGGCCAAGTTCCTATGACGTAGCACTGCTAAAGTGATTAAGCTTTTAGTCCTAATCTGTACAAATTCTTAAATCATATGTTTTAAGGATCACTCCACCTGTTAAACTAAATGGGAGCGAAACTGCTCAAGCTATCTGTCTTCCATCATTTTCGGCAATCACCAATCAAATGTGTATTGCTGCAGGTACTTTCTTTTGTAGTTTCTATTGTAGTGAATCAAACCAGAAAGTGTTGGTGCGGTATTGACGATGGCAAAAATATAAACCACTGTATAAAAGGGGGAAGGGCGTGCAGCTTGCTGCCATCATGTATGATGCCGCGTTCATACTTTGCAGTGCCGGCGGCAGAGCGTGGCTGCATGTCTCTTCGTCTCCGCCTGTGCTACCCTGCCTCTTTGCCTGCGTCGTTTCGGCACCTGCCTCGTGACACTCTGCCTCCCTGCTTGTGAACGCAGCCACCCCTCGTCGGCGCAAAGTATGAACGCGGCCTAACAGCTGCTTGTTATACAGTTTAGAGTCGCTCCGCCAACTGCATAACAACGGCTTTGAATCTATCGACCTACATTCACCCAGAACAATGTGTATTTCATCTTCAGCCGAGTGGTGCACCAAAACGTTTCACACAAGCTGGCACGCAGTGTGTGCATTGACTGCTATTTTTGAAAAATAAATTCACACAAACTCACAAGCATGAGGGGGAGGGACAGCAGTCATGACAACATGGCTTCATATGAATGACGCCAATGAAAAGCACAATTGTGAGAAAGGTTCATATACAAACCCTTTCGCAACGCTAGATAGGGCGTGGCCTGAGAGGCGAGAGTGAGAGTGAGTGGGGAGGGTGTGAGTGTGTGGCGGGGTGAGAGATACACTCTAACCCGATTCCGTAGGTCACGCCCTGTCAAGCGTTCCGAAATGAAATGCACGTAAAAGACAATAACGTACAGGAACAAGTCCTTGACGTGTCCCTGTTGATCATGTAGTGACTGGCTATTATCACCCCCCCCCCCCCCCCCCGGTGACATAGTATCCTAACTCGATTTTTTCAGGATGGGGAATGACAAAAGAGAACGGGCGAAGATCAGATGTTCTACGAGAAATCCATGTTCCCATCGTCCCATTCACTCTATGCAATAACGTTGGCCATTATGCGGGTCGCATCCATTTTCCATCAATGCTCTGCGCAGGCTACACACAAGGGATCATCGACTCCTGCCAGGTGAGTAAAGAAATTGCCTCGGAAACTTGAATTTGATTCCTATGTTACCTATAACTATGTTGTAAATGCTTATTACGGGCCATATACCAAGTTTCGCTCGAAAAAACCAAGTTCCGGAAGAGATATAAAAAAATCTCATTGTCAGAACATTGTCCACAAGGTGAGGTGGGTGTGGGAGGCTTGGCTGTGGAGCAAAGGCCGCGTTCATATTTAGCGCTGACAAGGCGAGGCCGCGTTCACAGGCAGCGAGGCAGAATGGCACTGGGGTGTACAGAGACGACGCGGGTGAGGCTACTTACGCCGAAAAATCACGTGGCCGCCCGCGGCGAGCGGCGAGGCGGGTGCGAGTGCCAGTGGCAGGGCATGGCAGCCTTCAAGCGAGGCAGTGTGGCATGATCGACTCGTTAAGTCGTGCTGGGGGCGCCGCGAGTGCGACGCCGCTAAGCGATTTTCCGTCGTAAGTAGCCCAACCCGAGACGACGCAGGGTGGCATAGGCAGATACGCACTTACACGCAGCCACGCGCTGCCGCCGGCACCGCGGAGTATGAACGCGGCCAAAGGCATTACTTTAGCAGTGACGCAATATTGAAAGAAAATCAACTGTGGGTGTCCCGACTCGCCTGTTTTACCACCAGCGTGGTATGGTGGGAAAACAGGCGAATCACTGTCTTCCAGATTATCAGATTCTGCTTTAGAACAAAGATTTTTACGATCTCTTGGTCGTTTTATGGTGGGAAAACAGGCGAGTCGCTGTCTTCCAGATTGTGAGGTTCTGCTTTAGAACAAAGATTTTTCCGGTCCCTCAGTCCTTTCTCTCCAGATGAGGGATTCAGTATGGTAATTTTGAGCGGAATTTGAATTATGGGTTTTCCGATTCCTTGGAGCCATTGGATAAGAAACATTTTCAGGGTGATTCCGGTGGGCCGCTAATGTGCTCCAACATGGGTCGTTGGGAGATTCAAGGTTTGGTGAGCTGGGGTATTGGCTGTGGTCGACCGGGGCGACCTGGTGTGTATTCGAAGGTGTATGCAGCGCTACCATGGATTCAATCAGAAATGAAAAGGTTGCGTGGTGAGAGTCCATCAATTTTATTCTAGTCTAACGAATTTTGTTATGCATACACATTAACGTATAACCCAGATGAATTTTTAACGAACTAAGCACTTTCTCGCGGTATAAAATTCACAATCGCGGGTGTCCGCCAGTCAATCATTTGTCGATTACATTAAGATAGATATGGGCTGTAATGACCGCAACTCGACTATGTCTGCATGACCGTACTTTCTTGAGGATAAGTAAACTGTGATTTACTAGACTAACATAACTATACAGTGGCTTGTTATATTGTCGGATAAATAAAGCAGATGTTCTTATTAGAACCGCACATATTTTACTGCTTCGAACACTGTTGACATTTTGCGAATGTAAGGCTATTAGAATAAATATTTATACATTATGTATAGCTACAACAAAGAGAAATCACAACCTAGGCCATATTCAAGTTGACAGAGCATAAAGCATTCTTCTAAAAATTGAGGAAGGTAAAATAGTTCCGCAAGTGACAGACCTGCACTTGTAGACGGGCGAGTAGGTTAATATAAAAAAGGGGTCGGCGTATTGTGACGCATTATTGTGTATTGTCTTTCATTACACCCAATCAATGACACGGATAAAAAAAAATGAAAAATGGTATTCAGCTTTCTTAATATAAACGAAAGGTACTCATCCGGAAGGTTTTGTCTAAAGGGAAGGATTCTGAGGTGGGCGAACCTTTTCATGCGCCACACTCTGTTGCACTTGATAATTATAACCCAATTCAAGAAGTAATTCATATCCCCTTCCATGTACACGGAAAACTCCATCGGCATGACACGCCGTAGTGAAGGAAGGAACACAACGTTTTTTTACGTGCTCTCAAGCGTAACTGGTGCAATGAAACATGATACACAACACTACTCGCGACATGCGCTACCCTTTCTTATCCATATTAACCACCCGGGTTGGTGATAGAGGAGCACCCATTAAGCGCAATCCATTAAATATAAACGATCATTAAGCGACATGCCATTGTGTAATTCCTTAAGCAGCTGATCACTGAGATTAAGATTAAGGAAATGTAAAGAGAAAATGGAGGCCAATGTATGGCTTCCCTCAGAAAGGTCATGCTTCTACGTATATACAAACAACAAAATCACATTTTTCGTCGCGTCGCAGTAAAACGCTCCTGATAATTTTCATATCCGGGCAAATCTTGGAATTCACGTTCTTGAAAGATGTTACCCGAGTAACTTATGATGCTGACAGAGGAATGAGTAAGTAGATTTACGGTGAATTCACTTTTGGCAAGACAATTCTCTTCAACTCGGAGAATTTTCAAATGAGGACATTTGGCAAGAGCATCCGCATTCAGGAAGTTTAGACGGTTTTGATTCAAGTTCAGCTCTGAGGCATTCAACGAGCTGATCTGAAATGTGAATTGCAAGAAAAAAATACTCCGAAGGCTAAACTAAAGCATTCTTCGATCAGATTATGGATTCATACAGTGGTTAGGAAAGCAAGAGTGGACCCTGGAAGGTAGCAAGCCGATGCCTCCTATTGTTTGACTTTTCTACACCCTCGCTACTACGTACACATTCTCCAAAACATCTATTAGATAATGGACGCTAACCGAGCATGATAGCATATGCAACGTCTGCGAAGGAAATGTAGAATTCGAGGGTCTCTCTCGAACATGGCACAAACTTTTGAAACGCATATTAAACCTTCTTTGGAGAAGGTCAAGAACAACCTTACATGTGAACAGTGACGCTGTGAAAAGAATTACTAGTGGGATTTAGTCCAATCGACATTAAAACTTGCATCAATCTCGCTAAACTCTTCCGAGAGGCCCGGTCAAGGGGGCTTATTGGAAAAAGACTATTCTCCGTCTAACTCGACAATATAATCTCGAGATTCCTCAAGGAGGTAGTGACCAAGATCAAGCGCCGCGATTGCTGCGTGGTGCGTGTGCCCAAAACGATGCATGCGAGCTAGACGTAACGATGGCTCCTGTGGTGATGGTCGAACCTTAGGGGGAGGATAAGACCGCATTTCATGCTGCGTTACGATCTCCTGCCCTAACGATACTCATCATACCTTTTGCTGAGGAAACTTTTGGCATCGTACGACTTCCTCTTTTTAGTTGTGTGCAGTATGAACCCCTTCAGCTAAATTGACTTACGCTGACGTTTCTTCTGATCCCAAAAACTAGGTCAAGCTGACAAAAAGGGGGCAAAAAAGCTGTTTCAATATTAGAGCCATGATGGGTGATGGCTGTATTAGGGGTTACTTCAGTAGGACAAAATGACTGTGGGAGCCGCTGGTATGAATCCTGTTCCCCTTTTCAAACACCTGGAACACGATAAACTTTCTCACAGACCTCACTAGACATAGATTCGGAATATCAATGACACAAACTTTTAAAAGGCTTCGACTACTGAGCAGACAACAAACGCCCTGTATCTCTGGTGGGCTAGCAGTCACAGAGATCATCGAGTGTGTGCGTTATAGAATATTCGCGCGACTTCGTGTAGCGCGCAACGAGATGGTGCGCCACAAGGGCGTACTGGTTGAGCCCTGAAGCGATTAAGCCTAGAATAAAACGTCGAGCACCGTCATCATTCCAAGACCCATTCAGTACGGCGCGCATAGCACGCACCATCACACAGCATGCCGGACGTCGCAGCGCGAATTTTCTGTCCCAATGAAACACATCCGCGTATCGCTTATATCGCTTAGTCAAGACTTAGTTGATCGATAGCGGGACTGCGAGTGGGCCGATAACCATGAATGCGGTGTCATTTTTCGCTATTGTTCTCGATGATTTACCTTGTGCATAGAGAATTCAATAAGAAATATACAAGTGAGTGCGCCACTCTCCTAACCTTCAATGTGGCAAGTATAGTCCTGAGAAACCATCAAAAATTACCTCATCTGGGAGTTCAGTGATAGTGTTTTGAGCGAGATTCAGGGTTTCCAATGACATCAAATGGCAAGTAACCACCGGGAACTGAGTGAAGTTATTTGCCGAGATGTTAAGCGTCTTTAGCGATGTACAGCCAACTATGCTGTCCGGCAGTGATGCGAGTTTATTTGACTGTATGTGTAGAATCTCCAGACTTTTCAGCATTCCAATCTCATGAGGAAGTTCAGCTTCAAAAAGCATATTACCATAAAAAAAGAAAATCGAGATGCAAAACGATAACTGCACTTACTGAGTGCATTTTCTGATAGGTGTAACTGCTTCAAAACTGTGAAACTTCCTATAGTTGGTGGCAGCTCCTTTATTTTATTTTGGCTGAGTTCCAGATTTCGAATTACTTCATGGAGCTACAAAGAAAACCGGTATGAGAAGTAATGAAAACGATATAGAACGATGAGCACACACTGCACACACCTCATTCAGAGAAGACGGCAAAGCCTTCAAGCCACACGCCTTTAGCTGGAGAATCCTACTCTTCTGTGCATTCTCAATATGCCTTTGCACAGTAGCCTGTGATGGTCCTGCTCTGATACCTGCAATGATACGCTCGTAAATCTGGGGAAGCACTCACGATTATGGCAAACTATACCCAATGTGGAAGCCACTCCTTTGTTTGCTGATGATTTCGATTTAGACGAGTCATTGCCCATGTCCAGAAAAACCTGTAACAAAAGATTTTTTACAGACGAGCGCTGTTAGGCCCAATATGAATAGGCTTTCTCGATTCCAGTAACAAATTATTACAGCGGAGATTCCGAGTAAGGAGAAATGGAGGCAGGATGACGAAGGCAGAAAATTCGTTTAATGCATGCGGTTAATCAATCAGAAAGTGATATACTACCGTTCACGACATCCGTGTCATCTATCATGTAACAGAAATAGAAGACTCCATGCCAAGAAGGGAACAGAAGCGAGAAAGCTGGTACCGGGATTCAAATGTGGCAACTACTCTCGTCCAAGCCGTTCCAGCAAAAGTATAAACGAATCTTCATACTAAATCAAAGTATGACCAGAATTTTCAAACATTTCAAATGTGCATTCTAACCCCCTGATGCTACTCCACCTGAATATCCAACAAGAAAATTTCAACCATAAACTGATGAGCATTACAAGCACATTAGGCCGCTTCCATACTTTGCGCACCGACGCCGTCACGCGCGTGACGGCTTCGGTGCGCAAAGTATGGAAGCGGCCTTACACATCACGCCACATGTGTGAAGCAGCAAAAAGCATCCTCAAAGAATAATCAGAGCCCAGACCAAGTCCGCAACTTCAGAAATGTTAACGACAATCACAAATTGTTTATGTACGATAAGAAAAAGGGTAATCATGGTCTTTCGACCGGACTTTCGCAACCTCTCGAATTTAATATTTCTGTGAGTCATTTATTACTCGTATTTTCAGGCATCCAGATTATAAATATACATGTTAACATTGATCAGTCGCAAAACATCTCAATAACAAAATAAAAAATCCTAAACACAATATCTCTCTACCGGCATTTTTTTTTGACTGTAGAAGAATTCCACTTTCACTCTTGTGGTGCTTCGCCTCTACGGGCCATGAAGTGACGTACAGCGATGGTTATATAAACCAGTAACAGAAGCGCTACGAACAAGTCGTCTACCAAACCTGCAACGCATTCATTCACAGTCAGCGAAGTGGCAAAATTTTGAAGGCACAGTTCACACCCGCGACGAGGAGGGAACTACTCAGTGGTTCGTCATTGACAGAAGGTCACTGCAGGGCGGTTTTGCCACACCTGTGCTTGCAAAAGGGCGGGGAAGTCATGTCTTCTACGCACACATTCCCATAGTCATCCATGGCATGCCCTCCTTGTAGCGGAGGTGGGCTGTTATTTTGAATATAGTGAAACGAGTTTGAGGAACAAACCAATTAATCCATATGCTGACTCTGGAATTATATCAAAAGGTGACAAAACGTAGGTGAATATACCGATCGCGATGAAGAGCACTCGTAACCTGGAAAATGAGAATTCCGCGAGGCTGAGAGAGGCAACAAAAGTGGATATAATTCGGTCCAACCTGAACATAATCATAAGACCATTAAAGTCGAACAGATTTCGTATTATATATGGGATCAACACTGGCACATCCCATAAATACTCCAGCCACTTAAAAAATTCAAAGATTCAAAAAGTCACTGCAGAAAGACACGAAGCTCAATAATCAACAAACAGGCCGATCTCCGGAAAACCTTCTGTTATAGTCATTCAGACCGATGTTGTTCTCTCGAACGCGATTATTCTCCTCATCAACAGGCCAATTAATAGGGAGAAGCACCGTGACCTAAAGGAAGGTAGTGATGTACAGTAGCGCTCAAAAGTCTTCGGCCAAAACTTTTTTGTCATAACTTTTTTTCTACTTGACCAAATTTGACAAAATTTTAATATGTGGTGCCTGAAACTATGGTCAACATTTCCTTCTACTTGAGCGCCGCTTGCCACTTTTCATGATTTTTTACAAGAATTTACTACAAGACCACCCAAAAAAAAGTAAGAGGCTTGTTCAAGAAAAACGGCTTTCTATACAAAAACAAAAAGAGCATTCTTTCTACAGAATATTAATGTTCTCTGAGGCAAAAACAAAGCCTCAGAGAACATTAATATTCTGTAGAAAGACCACGACTTTTGATGACAGCGGCACAGCGGGACGACATAGCGATGGCATGCCAAAATTAAAAAATTTCATATAACCACGTAACCTACACCGTTGCGCGCCAAAATAGTATATTAAGTATGCAGTGTCTCCAAGTACAACATACTAAAATTTCTCTTAGATCGGTGCAGTTGCAAAAAAGTTACAAGTGAAAAACCCCAAGTGAAAGACCATTTCGCCGAAGACTTTTGAGCGCTACTGTATATAAGAGACATAGATGAACTGAAAGAAAACAACCTCAGTTCGACAGATAGCGCATTTCACAGGGGTTACCAACGACGAGGAATGTCTCCAGTATCCCATTATACATTCACCTAAAACGAGCGTGCACTGCGTTCATGTTGTTCCGATATTTTAGTACGCAAAGTCTTGAAATTCTTACAACAGAATATGTGACCACAGTTAGTAAGTGTTGGGAAAAGAGCGTTGTCGTAGCAGATCGGACACGTGTGGACTGCGCCAGGACGTTCCGCTTCCACTCTCTGGAACGGTGTGGGTAATATAAGGAATGATTCCAACATCCAACCCGGCTTCAAGAATGAAGGATACTTCCGGCTTGACTATTTAACATTCAAGTAGTTAATTTACACCTCGTGCATCGATTGGTGTTATAAGTTTTGAAGACTTGAGATGTGAGTGGCTACCAGATCAAGAGCATAACACTGTCGCGACTCACTCTTGTGTCATTAACACGACCGCTGTGACCTCGAGCGAACGAATCTCGAAAGCCCTGAATATCCCCGGCCAGTTCAGGATGAATCTGCGCAACTCTCTCACCCCTGAAGCGACATGTAAGAAGGTGCACAAAAAGAAGAACAGAAAGCTATATCATACCTCGTAAAGTAGGTTATGACGCATGCTACAGAGCTAACTATTAATAAGGTGAACAAAGCGAGAGCATCGTTGCCGATTCCTGAAGCTTATATTTACAAAAAACACAGCAAGTCATGTCCACTACCACCAATCGGCAAATACAGAGCAATATGGAAAAAAAAAACTCTTCAAGAAACCTATAGAATGCGCTGGGCTTCCCTTTGAATTTTGGAGAATAAGTAGTGCTTACCTTCCACAATGGTCCCATTAGCAATATCAGCCGTCATAAGCGTCACTCGAGAAAGCAATAGAATAACAGGGAACATCAAGCTTTACATGGACAGGCATTAAAACTTATTCATCATTTTTATGCGAGGAATGGAGCAGTGGTGTAATAACGCGTAGTATAAGGACGTAGAAGACAACTCAATCGACGTCTAGTTATTACCTCACGTTCCGTGAAGAAGAATCGAGCTTGTTTGGGGTTTCGCTATAATTAGTTATGAACATCTGATTAGACCTCTCTTCCTGAGTAGTATCGCGATCTAGTTCCATGTTGTGTGTTTTTTGAAGGATGGAAGCAGTAAAACCAAAGAAGCGAAGACCAAAGGAACGAACATCGGCTCCAGAAGCACCTCCGGTTTCTTCACGGCCAGCTGTGGTTATGGGAATGAGGTTGCCAGATGTTCCTCAGAATGCACCTTGTAGAACCACTACCCCTGAGCCAGAAGAAGTGTAGGTTGTACTTTTTCTTAAATTTTAACAGGTGAAAATGAAGTCTTTGTTTTACGTGTTAGGTTTAGTTTCTTTTTTTTAGTCGAGGTTGAAAATCAAGTGGTTCTAGTTTATGTTTGTGAAATATTCCAATGAGTAGCTGTATGGACTCAGCTGTGGTGACACTTCCTTGCATGGGTGTAAATTATGGAAAGCATGACTCACAGCACGACTCGCGGCAGCAACGTGTACTTGCAGCTCTGTGCTGGTCTTCGAACTAAAATCATCCATCGTGTTCTAGAACGGTGGGCAGTAGAATGGCATAGCGTGCCGAAATCGCTGTCATTCGGAAAGGATGTTCGAACGCGTTTGAAAGATGAAACGACTTTCCACATAACAGAACGAGTAATATTTAGTTGGCAGATCGAGTAATACTTAGTTGGCTAGTGCAGCCATCTTTCCAGTTGACCCTAAGTTGCTGTCTCTATTACGTGTTACGTGATCATCTTGTTGGTTCTTTTGCATGCTATTTATTTATTCATAGAGCTTACACAGGACGGCTCGGAAAGATGAATAATTGGCTGTGCCTTAGGATGGTAAGGAGCTTAGGAATTGGTGGAACGAGTTTCTCGCAAGAAGAAAGCTTCACACCGTACTCAAGTGGCTTACGCTCTTCAGAGCTGCTTCCCTTTGGGCGGAGCTGTTGTCACCTTCCCTATGCGCACAGCGCGCGAATATTCTGTTATCAAACTGATTGAAAAGAATAGTAACTTGTAGTGGATTCACAGCTTCATAAAGTTCATTCAACAACTTCATTCAGAGTTCTATCAGAAGACGAACAACCGTCACCGTCTACAGTAGTCAATAAAACAGTTGATGCTCCTCCTTCTGAAGAAGTTGTGTCGAATGGAATAGATGTCGAATCCGAGAAATGGTAAGTCTTCGAGTCTTTATACCTAAGTGTACTTTTGCCATCCGAATAGGCGTCATATTTCCATATTCTTGGAGACGCATTTAAAGTGGTTGTAGCACCGGCATGAAGGTTCGGTTCTTCTTTTACAATATCGAGAAATTCATGCGGAAAAGTATGACCATACAGAAATAGGCGTTTCACAAGGAGTGAGCAGATTTTTTCGATTACCATTCAAGTCAAGGTTACTCCAGTCACGTTGGAAAATACAGTAGCGGTCAAAAATATATGCGGTTTGGGATTTTGACCATAACTTTGTTCGGTGTTTGCATATCTCGCTCAATTTTTTTTGTGTTCTGGAGGAAACTGTTACTCAATGAAATAAAGTCAGCCGAGTAGGATGCAGTGTGAAGGTTGAAAAATTATTTAACTGGAACCACTGGAAATGGTCAACTCCGTGCCTCAGTGCTGTTAGGATTTGAAATAGCGTGCAACAAAGTCCCAGCCTCATTCCGTAATATTTTCTGCCCACCTGCCCGTTTCGATGAGTTATAAGCTTTTTATGGCCAATTGAATTTTTGAAAAGGTTTGGTATTTTTAGAGTTTTTAGTTAAGTAAATTTTCCAATCTCAGCACTACACCCTACTTTGCTTCACTGAGTACCAGTTGCCTTCAAAAAACAAAAAAATTGAATAAGAAATGTAAATTCGACCAAAGTTATGGTTAGAATCCAAAACCGCATATATTTTTGACCGCTACTGTATAACGAGGAATATATCCCTTTTCGAATCGTCCCTTGTTTGGTGAATCTTTGAAGTACGAGGTTTTCGATTCCTTTTAGTGCACCAATTGTGGAAGCTTCATCCTTGCCTGCACAAGTGGCTGTCTTTGATCCTGTTTGTTATCCATCGATTCCCCAATTATCTGAGAACACTATGAACTCTACATACACAACAACCGTTGCTCCTCCGCCCCTTTATGAAGAGCTGTCGAAAGGAAATATTGAGAAAGTAAGGAAATCTTTTCATAATGCACTAACTATAAAGGCGACTATGTTGAGATCCTAATGCCTTTCAGGGTGGCTCTCTGGCGGGACCACAAGTTGCCGATGCACCCCCTTTATATCCATCGTTAACGAAAACACATTATGAAAAAGACAGGCATGGATTACTCACCGAACAAAACTTGTTGGAATTCTACCACAATCCTCTTTACATGATGAGCGAAGAATTCACTGACAAGTTTGTCCAGGTGCAGATTCCTTCTTTTTTTGGTTTTGCATCATCTTTCTTTCACTGGAAGTGGTCGTAATGTGCAAAATTGCATGATGTGCCATTTCAGAACAACCTTACATCTTCTGGTCCACTTTTCCCGCTTCTCCAGCGGTTGAAAAAACTTTGTGACCAGATGTCGATAAGTGAAGTTAGCGAAAAGGAAAACACTGAAAGCCTTTCTAAATGTTTGCGCGATTGCTGGGTTATGCAACTGCAAACTTTTGAGAGCAAGGTGAGCTCCCAAGTTAATTGTGTGTCTTTATTGTTTTTCAGAAGTTATGATTTGTTCTGTGTTGCATCAGTGCTGCATTTTGTAGGGTAAGTGCGGCGAGAACAAGGAAGCTTCTGGAGTAGGTCGATTCCACAAGTCAGTATTGTGTGCGGAGAAGGTTGAAGAGTTGAAAAATCTGCTCGCTGCCAACCGAACTCACCTTCTGGACGAGCGTATCTGTCAGGAATCACAATTTCGTGCAACTGCACTACAGGTGAGTGCAGACATACTCAAGATCGTACTTACAGATAGAGTCTTGTTTAGGTTCAATGGGTCGTAATTTCCATAAATCGGCAATTTATGGAAGAAAATGGATTGTCTCTCCAGAGTCCACCAACATGTGAGTTTAATCTCTACCAGCCGATTCGCCTCCTTTCCTATTTTCGGTCCCAATGGTTTTCAGTGTTGGAAAATGCCGTAATTTCTGACGGGAGGATCTTATTATTGAATGCACTGTCCGACATTTTTTTCCATCTGAGGTTTCCATCGCTAACGAAGCGGTTTTCTGATGCACTGACAGGCTGGGCAAAAGAACTGGTAAAAGTCTTCTGTATTCATTCGGTATCTATATAATCTTCAGTACTTTAGATATGCGTTTTGTACATGTTGTGCCGATGCGAGGATGCTCAATTCGTGTTAAATCATCTTCTTCGACTTCCTTCTCCTATCATCGAATGGGCGGCTCCATTTGTACAGACTTTTATTCAGGTAAATAAAGTTGTAGAAATTTAATGCATAACAGGTCGAGACAAACATCAAACTTCCACCTATGTTCGCTTCAGGAGGCATTGGTTTGTCTCTTTGAAATTTCGTATTCGAAGGTTCCGAAAAAAGGTATCGTTCAGTATTACTTCTGATTTTGAATAGATCTGTGGCTTTTATACATGAGCAAACTCCCACCAAATCTTTTAGAGGGACTCTCATCCTACTTCTAAAGGTGGAGCTGTAACAGCGCTAGTAATTATTTCCTGAAATGCGGTCTCGAAAATTCCGCGTATTGTGTGAATTAGGAGTTTTGAAAGAAACTCTTGGGAAGCGTTTGCAGGCTAGCTAATGATTTGATTTGATTTGGTTTTTATCACCCAGCATTTCGAGATCTCTTACGAAAAGCAGGCTACGTTCGCTCTGTAGAAATGCTCTTAGAACATCTAACAGTTCGAAAGGGATTTCGCTTTATTCAGTGAATGAGCCCGTGTAACTTGCACAATGCACGCTATCATTTTAGGCTCCATCTCCGCCCAAAGTGAAGGTCGACTACTGTATCACCATGCTCTCTCATTTGATGAATCCTATTGCGTGGGTTTTATCCACTGGTTTTGGTTTGTTGTGGAGTGGAGTGTAATTTTCTTGTTTCAGTGCGCGTGAGACCTTTCTGCGCCAGATAAGTTTGTCAGAGAACGAAGATTCTACGTGGGCTATCTTGAGTGGAGATGAGGAAGAGGTCTGTCCTGTACCTGTATTTTTAAACAACACTTGCTTATGCTGGGTTTTTAGGGCGACTTTTCATTAGTCACTATCAACGAAGCTGATCTCACTGGGCTTCTCGATCAACTTCCTATTTCAGAACTTTACTCTTTAGCATATCTCTATTTCTCGAGTTCAAGTGCGTTCTCATTGAGTTTGAAAGTTTGAAGTACGCATTTTCCCAACTTCGAATTCCAGCATCTGATAAGGGGGATCAGTTTGCTGCTTTGATCGCTTTTCAACTCCTGTTGATGAAGGTATGCAAACTGTTATGTGTCGATTTTGTTTTAGTTTTTCATGGATCAGTTATAGGTGCTCGATACTGGTCTATCCACGTACTGTGCTCCAACGTACAAATCATTTTGCAAGCAGATTGGGAACTGTCTAAGGTTGGACAGTAACAGTGTTTTTATGTTTGAAGGTGCTTTCTACGTTCTCCCGAGGGGGTGGGTAGTATTGTTGTTGTAGTAGGGCTTTGCTGGGTGTTCATCCTGCCTTTGCTCGCCCTGGTGTGTGGCACCAACTCCACCCTATACGGCCTCCTGCCAACAATGATCCAAGTCATGCCCTTTTTAAGGCAACGAGGGATGTGCGTTTGAGAGTAATTTTCACTTATTTGTTGTTTGATGCTTTTTCATTACTATGCCTTATGCTCAGGCAAAGCATACGTGAATTGTGTAGTCACTGGGCAATCACGCGTAATCTGCTACGAGCTGGAGAAGACACTCAGCTACAAAAAGAAGTCGATCGCATACTACTTCTAGCCGTGCAGTATATCACCACTAGACCAGGGTATGACTTCTCATGGTTAACGGTCTATAATGCGGATTTAAATTTTTTTGAAAAGTGATTTTCTTTAGTTACGGATTATGGCAATTCCTTGTCGATCTACCGTATGACTGTGTTTCTGAAGAGTGTCGTAATCGTTGCGAATACTTTCTACGATCAACCGAACAAGTTAAGGTGTCTGAGATCTACGATATACCCCTCTCTGAAGTTGTAGCAAGGAACAAAACAGGTAATTTTGTTCGGACAAATTTTTCTAATTTGTGGCTTAGCTAAAAATGTATTAAATTGTTGTTGGACTTTAAAAATAAAAATAAAAAAGGGGTTTTTTGTAGCGTTGCCATACCTTCGTGATTGCTTTTTAAAACCTACAATTGGGCATTGCAAGTTCGCCTTGCAGCTGGAGCAACTTTCAAGTACATTGAGGGCGTGTAGGGGTTACTAGGAAATCTTTACTTAGAAGCATGAGGGAAGAGGAGGAAATACCTAAAACTTGGTTTGCTAAGTTTTTCACGGTTCCAATCATTTTTAGAAATTTCATGGCTCTCTTCTTTCCAAAACCCATTCGAAATTATTTTGAGATAGATTTCATGTTCCCAAACTTTAGTGATTTGGCCATGGATTCTCAACATTACAGGCGGTGTGAAAGAGCGTGTGGATTCTGTAGGACCCTTGGATTCCGTTTTTCTGATCAACACTCTTGCTGCACTCACCTCATATTCTCACAATGATGCCTCGCACTTGGTAAAGGAGGTTATTGAGGTGAGGTCCATTTACACTCATACTACCATTACATATTTACAATTTCATAAGTTTTTCTACCATTTCATGCTCCATGACTGTGCACTCAAACATGTGTTAAAGGTATGCTTCTGTGATGAAACTTCTCGGGAAAGTTTGTATAAAGTCGGAAGTGAAGCGGTGTCGTTGTTACTTGCCCGGGGGCCATCGACGTTTGATCAGTTGTTGACTTTTCTCGATCGAAGTATGTCGCATATGGATAACGTGAGTTCTCATTTGAAATTGACGTTGAGTTTTGCTCTTGAGGTATCTAGTATGTTGCATTACCTCAGTGAGTAGTAGCAATGTTACGAATGCAAGGCCACACTGGTAGATAAGGGATAGGGCACAAACCGACACCTGGATCCACTGAAATAAATCTCGGCACTTTTAGTATGCTGTCGATGTTCTGGCATCTTCCAATCTATCTGGATGTAAGCTTTCGCCAGCTTTGCTTGGCATCATAGGAAAATGGCTGATTAATAAGGTTAGCCATTACACTTACACTTTGTCTAAGCCTTTCGATCCGCAATTTCCCTACTCAAGTCTCCCGATGATGCGGCTAATCGTATGGCGCGCCGCATTTTGTCAAGCCTTCACTGGGGTCCTGATGAAAACGGTGATCAACTGTGGCTGGATCCAGCTGTGCATGAGATATCTGCAGACACGGTAATGAAGGTAGGTTGTTGTCTTTGGTTATCGACGTCTTTATGAATTCTTTCGATGTATCGTTACGGATTGTTATAGGCGCATTCAATCCACTGTGGGCATTCAAATGGGATGATAGCGAAGTCGATTCGGCAGATATCCAAACTGGCTAGTCGTATGGCTGATCATGAACAGCTCTTCAACCAGTTTTGTTGGGATATATTAATCAAAATCAAACTTAGTCCAAAGGTGCGAAGAATTTGTAATTTTTTAGGCTAGGCCCTGTCCAGTCTGTGGTGTATTTTTCGTGAATCTCGCAGATAGAAACATTTTAGGAAAACGACGTCGCTCCTAAAAATGATCTGTCCGCGTTTTTCATCCATATTGATCAGAGCTGTCTTGGGAGGTATGAACAGAATGCGATTTTCGCTGTTTGAGGTGCATTCATAATTCAGTTTATAGCCCTTCTGTGTTTTTGGAGCGAGGCGTGCCCCTGATGAATGATATGATTGGTGCTGGTTGTTCGACAGCTTGTGTTGTGCTGTTAGCGAGACTTATGCAGAAACACTATACCAAATCGATCTCGTTCGGATCGAACAAAGCGTGAGTTCACTCCGACGGTTTCAAGGGCTGCGGTTTATAGTTCTTCTGCAAAGCCATACTGTCAGTGCGCAGACTGCCATGGAATGTCGAATAGTTCAGATTTATGGACTTATTTGATCGTGTCCTACACGTTGATCAATGCTCCTATGCAGTACAATGGATAGCTGGGCCATCGTCAAAACCCACACCCATCGTGCGGCTTATTTGCTCGTCAATATCGGTGAACATTTGTTTCGATATTTCTTGACCGTTTTCCTCTTAGGCCGCAACTATACCTCGCATTTGCAAGATCGCGCTGTCCTAACCTATGGGGCAGGCGCTGCGCCCTGTCACCGCCTAGTACTCTCTTACCTGAGTGTTCTATTTTCTGACCTTCCCTTTGTATTGTGTACCACACGCGTGCGGCACTCACAATTTTGTTATTGCAAAATCGCGAGATCGTAAACATACCTGATCATTCCACTGCGGAGTGTAATGTTAGTTGAACTTCGACCTTACAGTTTCTCCTATTATTGTCCAATTTTCAGTACTATGCCAAACACGTACATGATACCGGCGAATATCTACGATCTTGGATCAATATTCTTTGTGTTCGACGACCTACGCTGTGGATTAACGATGGTGTACGTCTAAAAAATTCTTTGAACCAAATTATTGGATTTGCGATTGACGGTTTTGAAGCCTGTGTCTTTAGGCCACACTGCAAGTTCTCGGCTCAATCACACACATCGCATTCATACACGATCCTGTTAATCTTTTAGGAATTCCAGACATTATCTACGGATTATATCAGGTACGTCATAGCCTCACTTTATGTAGTTAAATAGAGGAGTTGAAGTAATGAAGATGAACGAAGAAGACCAATATGTGAAGTGGAAAAATCCTATTTATCTGATGGCAGTAATTTCAAGCAAATGCTAACAACCTGGCGTGAGAGCTCACGAGGGCTGCTGTCGATGTTCACAGCCGAACAAGCACCACCACCTCTAATCGCTAGTAATATGTACGCAGTGTCACCATGGGCCACTTACCTCCTCCTTCTCGTGGAAAGCAAGAGCTATCCAGTGTTTTATCAACATTTATATGAATGTTTGGTGAAGAAAGACAAGACTACCGTGGAGCAAGCTGCAAAGGTGAGCACATTTGTTCTTACAAGGGAAGGCTACCAGGTCCAAATGATCATTTGCTAGAAGACACATATATGTATATTTGTTTTCCGCGCACCTCACTATCCTATGTTCAAGATCGCAGAAAACTCTGTGATGTGCTTGTTTACATGGACATATTCCCATAGCCCACGAAATAGGGGTGGTAGCGTAAAGCAGTTGGAATATTCGCGCTCAGGGGGTGAAGTAACCCCTCTCCAAATTAGAGCCAAACCGGGTTTTCGGTCTCACTCCTTAAAATTAGAAGTGGTGAGTAATATGGGTAACTAATATCCTTTTTTAAATTTTTTTTAACAAGCCATCAACCATGAAGAAGGTAACCTAATTATATGTATACACATACCCAGGGCACTTGTGTGTGTAACAAGCGCCTGATCAGAGCATTTGCTCGGTAGGGTCAACTACTTATTTGTAATGTATTCTACGCAATAGTCCATGAATTTTTCCGGAATTTGGTCAAATTCTCGTATTGGCTAAAAACTTGCCTTATGGGGTAATTCGAGACCATGAAAACAAAAACCCATTGGTGTTGTGCGATAACCTCTAGGCGCGCCATGAGCTTCCAAATTCCGGGCTTGAAATTAGCGTTCAAGAGCGCGTCGAGTGATGCGATAGTGATGTCTCATTGCAAACGGCTACTCTAACCTCCTGGTATCCTTCTCTTCGGGTTGATTTTCTAGAGTAATATCCAAGGTAGCCTGGTATTTTTCAGAAAGCAGCGTCCAAGTCATCCATTATGTTGCCTTTGCAAAGACTGGCAGTTTATCGATGGGCAGAATTTGTTACCCTTTGCTCAATGAGTACAGTATTTCCTCTAGCAGTGCAGCGATTGGCTACAGAAGCTTATCGATTGAAAACTGTGCATGGGTGAGTGGTCCACTCTCTCATAGTGCATATAATGGACATGATAGTTTGCGATAGAAGTGGCAAATCCATTTTGAGAAATTCAATGATATTCGGGAATTCAAACTGGGGTTGATCAGAACCATTGAAAAAGACGACTTCAGGAGGAAATACTGCTTCGCACGGCGTTTCTTGGACTCGGCGGCTGCTGAATCGACTCTTAGTTCTTGTAGGAAGGTGCTTACTGAAACGGAGGATCCAAAAGGGTAAGCTTAGCGACCATTCATCGTCTCAGGCCTGTCAAGATGTGCTGCCAGTAAAAAGTTAAGCTACGCCGCTTCTTCGCCTTATCGGTCCGATATTTGTCTTCTGTTTTTATACGTGATTTCATCAGAACGTAGCTTAAACGACGCGCTATTATATTTTTCCTTACCCTTTTTCTTTCAAAGCACTTCAAGCAAATATTGAACAGCGGCTTTGTACCCTCAGATTGCCTCTGACTAGATCTTGAAGAGATGAGTTAAAGGAACCGGAAGGGGGTCCGAAACAAGAGAAAGATGCAAAGAAATGAGCATTTTGTAATGAACACTCAAGGTTAGAAGCGAAAATAGGCGAAAAAACCCGGACTCAAAAGCGCGACGCTGCGGTGTGTATTCGCATCCCATTCGCATCAGCGCATCCATTCCGAGTTGTCCGCTGTAGGAGACGGGCCGTGGGCCAACGTTAGTTGTAGCACCTTACTCAAAGCGCAGTGGAGTGGCCATTCCCAACTATACTAGCATTCATGTAAGCACATCTAGAAACAATATAAGATAAAACAAAGTAAACGTCTTCTTTTGGCACCATGCCAAAGCGTCAAATTGGCGAATTTGTGCAATGGCGGCCACTTAAACTCGTCCACACTACGTCTGTTCTACCGTAAGCCGAAATTACCCCCTTCTGGTGTCTTTAAGGGTTGAGTTTTCATCCACTGATATACCTGGCCATGGTCCGCCCTGTGGAAAATAAGACTTGTGTATGAGATTTGCTATATATTGAGTTTATGTGTGAGTTTTTCAGACTTGCCAAAGCAGTGAATGGCTGGCTTTTCTGTTCACATGAAGTGACTCGTAAAGGATTTGACTTCTCTGTGTTCGATTTGGACTATCTCTTGCAACTCATTCTAGCTGATGACAAGGTTTGGATTCAATAATGTTTACTCTCGTATGTTGATCAGACAAATCCCTGGTCACTACTAAACGGGTTGTTTCAAGAATATATGGTTGGATTTCGTGGATACTAGCAAGCTGACGCAAGAAGAACAACAGGAAGAAAAGGTGAGGATAGCAGCTGTCTTCTCTCAAGCAATTTTTGGAAAGCTACCTTAGTTTCAGTCTTAGCAAAAATAATTATATTCAGTTGTTCTCGCTTACATGTCATCTGGGACCAAGAGAACCTTCTCAACATGTGTCTGATCATTTTTTGAACAAGTAAGTGAGGTTGCTTACGATTGACATCACCCTTTAGACCAGTTAATATCAATAGTTGTGATTCACACATTTGTAGACCGCGTAACTCGCGAGCAATCGGGTTCCCTGTACTGCCAGCGCACCCTTGTTTGCCTCCTGCACCAGTTGTGGATATGAGCGCAATATTCCAAGTGAATACGGTCATGGAAATGGTCAACCCTCTCATCAAACATATACGAACAATAGCCGAGTAAGTTTTACAAAATCAGCAATGTCCAGAACAGATGGAAACTGCTCTTCGTGGTGCCTTGAATAATTTTAATTCAGAGATTACGTCGTAGGTGGGGAGAAAATGGCCAGAGAAGACGCTAAATACTCTGACCTTGTAACGAAACTTCATGCCCCCGTCATGACACAAGTACCGGTGCAATTACGTTGTGGAATTCGTTGTGCTAATCCCTTCAACACTGCAGTCCAGGTAGGGCTTCTTCATTATCGTCTTTGGTAATCAATCTGCTGATGAAAAGGGCTGAATAGTTTTTTTTTCGCCTAAACTCTTTTCCTATACAGATTCCGATGGTTGCAGAGTTTTTTCCTTAATTTCATCTAAATTTTGGTCAAATTAGTAATTCAGGTTTTCACCACAAAATTCAATGAGGCCACGGATGCCCAAATGGCTCAAAGTCGTGAAAACCGGAGCTCCATCCTTGGAGAGTTGCATACTGGCGTGCTGGATCGAGCAGCAGTAGCATCGGCCACTATGGAGCATATAGCAAGGTGATTGTACTCAAAAAAGATGGTGTGCTGTGTGCAAATCGAATGATCCATCAAACCTTTCCATTCCAGACAACTGGCACGGCTGAGCGTTCTCTGTTCTCCTTCCCATCGAGCAGGTGTGCAGATGACTGGAAGAGCAATGCTTAAGACGGTGACATCATCTCTGACTGGGAGCGAAATGCTATTCCCAGCAGCGTCAGCAGCCTATGAAAATACGTTACGAGTGTTAGCTGAGGTAAATGATCAACTTAATCTTGATTTGCTTCAAAGTAAAATCAGGGAGAATTATTTTTTGTTTTTTTTTTCGACCTGGACGCTATTGCTCTCACGGAAGATGTACTCCACTTTTCTGCTCCGTATCCACCACCAGTTGGGATATCTTACATACTGCGCGAAATTTCTAGGAATTTCCTGGCTATTTTAGAAACGATTTACGATTTCTGTGGTCAGCAATCTTCAATGGTTGCACGCTTCGCCCACCGTGGGTCGATTTCCTCTCGTTTTAAGTGTTTTCGAGATAGTTTGGACATTGGGCATTTTTGCCGTTTTTTTTAGGTCTCAAGGCTGCATAGAACCGAGCTGTGGATTTTTGTTGCAGGGACCACCCATTCGGCTTTCGTACCGCCCACCGTTTCCAGTCCTTTTTTGACTCTTGGAAACTCGTGGCTGACCTTAATTCATCTTTTCCCCACGTTTGGACCACCATCTTGAAACCGAACGAACATTTTCGATGCGGGGACCGTTTGTTTCATCTGCTTAATGGATCTGTGAATTTCAGGAATTTGTGCGTATGCAACCGCAAGAGCAGATTCCCATTATGGTTATGGTCTTGGAAGGGTTTGCTCTGTGTGATCCCTTAGTGGATGTAAGTCTTCAAATGCTTCCCTATATCCAATTTTCAAGTGTTAAATTTCAAAAATTTTCAGGCTTTCACTCCTGAGTGCTTGTCGTCAACGGAACTTTGTTCTGCCTACACTCGATTATCTGAAGCTGTAAGGAATCCGGAGCGGAGTTCTCGGGCATTGAAGCTTTTGAGTAAGCTGCCAGTGAGCTATATTGTATATTATTCCTGCAGTTCAAGCTGATGTGAGCATTTTAAGAGCGACTAGGCATGGATAAGGCGGCAGCCTCTTTACCTCCTCAGCAGTTTGCTCCTTTGCTTCCGCTGGCGTTCAGAAATCTGGCGAGTCAGCCGGATTCGAATGCACCTTTACATATTCTCTGTATGGAACATGTGATCACATTCGTGTTTCATGCATTCCCTGCGAATTTCCTGTCGGGTTTGGATATGGCCCTGGATGGTTAGTGAATTCGCTGGTAAGAGTGGCGGATTGAATCCTCTTTGGTTTTGTTTCCAGGATGCAATACTGGCGAAACACCACCGGCCCTCCTTCGAGTTTTTGTTGAGCGAGTAGGTGCGGAAAATTTCGAGACGCAGAAGGCCGACTTCTACCTTGATGGAACAAAGGTAAAAATGGACTTTAATAAAATGGATAATGTGGAACGTTTCCACATAAACAAGATGCTAGTTATTGTATGAAGAGAACCGTCTCGAAAGCTTGTGGGTAAGACGGCTTTGCTGCGAAGCCGGCCGACCCATCTGCCACACCTTGCAGCGCCTATAGGCGTTGGAGGCCGGCTGCCTCAAACCTCAAATGTGAACGCCAAGGAATCAGAGTTTGTGTCGTGTTGGTGCGATGTTGAATCGGCGTTTCCAGGCTGGTGAATGTGCTTTTCTACTTGCGAGACGTCTCAGCGATGCACGATCGCGATCAGCCTCAATGTATTCAGTCTGGGGACGATATTTGGATTCTGTCACTAAACTAGCGCAGCTGTTCCTGTTTACTCCTGTACGGGAAGCTTTTCCTGCCGAAGCACCTAGCAGCGTCATCCAAAGAGGTCAGTTGTAAAGTGTCTCTTTTTGGGTGTTGCGTGCACCGCGATCTGACAAGATTACGTGAGTATTGACCCATTCCGACTACACAAAATCGATTTGTTTTGAAGTCCGTGTAGCCACTGTACTTCACATTTTGATAGTTTGCCCTCATATCCTGGTGTTCTGAGTCTGGCTCCATTCTTCAAGTTTGATGCACAAAGTCGTGAAAGTCATTATACCTTTAGCTAGATAAATCGCACAACTCCACATGATGTTGTTATGAAGCCAATATACAAATATTTGTCGGTGCAAAGATGAATAGAAAACGAATGAAATGATCCAGCCATAACGGCATTTATGGGTATAAACAATTTGTTTCGAGCATGCATTTTATACTGTTAAGTTCAGATTTTGCCGACGTTTTTCAACGAGTGCTCGCTGTTTTCTCACCTCTAATCGTACCAGTATCTGCTTCTGTACCTCCGTTTTCTCCGTCCAATGAAGCTGAAGCTGAAATGGTCTTGGATCGATTCGTCCAATTGCTTACTGCCTTCCCACATAATGCCGTTCTGCAGCCTGGTTCTCAGGTATGTGAATACTTTTGAATTCGGGGTGTCATGTGAAACAGCGTGCTGAACAAATCTAGGTCATCACGTTCAAACGCTCTATAAGTGGTTCTGAAGGAAATCAGGACTAGAAGGCATATCCTTCGTAGATAAAATGCCGAGCTTCGAGGAAATGATTTGAAGGGAAACTTACCCCAAAAACGCTGTTTGGGGTTTTCATCGCAATGGCGTTTAGGTGCGTTTTGGTCCTACAGTGTGGCCGAGTAGCTGTGGAAGACGGCCTGACGTTTTCGGTTATGTGGCTTAGGTGCCCTCGTTGTCTGCATCATCCGGATCACTAATGCAACGAAGGCGAGAGCGTGTCCTCTATTGTGGGATAGGTCCTATCGATATCATCCTTTCATGGTGCGAGTAATGATTGTGAAGAAGTGGGAGGTAGTGGGTAGTTCATCACGTGTAACTGCTCTGTTCGAAGTTCGTGGTATACTTGGCTTCAATTAACTATTCACATAGTTTCAATTGTCGAAGAGTATCACTTCTGGTGATGGCAGTGAAGCTCAAGGTAAAAGGCGTCTCCGGAGTTAGTTGATTCAAATCCTTGTTGCTACTAATATTCATGAATCATGTTCAGAATCTCCCGTCTTTGGTGTGGCAATTTTATTTTGAAAAATTGTCTATACTTTCACATGGATCCATGCATTACTTCGCATTGATTGTAAGATTTTGATTCGAATTTCAGTTCGAAATCATATAAATAATAAAATCCATTACAGGAACGTCACTTTGTGCGCATTCCATGGCCGTCGTTCTATCCCTCAGAACGAGGCATTGGTGCCATGGATGAATGTCTTGCCACTCGATCACCTTGCTGTGCTCCATTTGTGGCACAGGTGGTTGTGCGTGTTATGTGGAAAGACGTGCTTACGAATTATGTATGTTTAGGCAGTCACTAATTTTCTTGTTCTTTGACCCTTTCAATGAAAACTGACGCACAGGCAGCTCTCGTCGGTCCATCGGATCACCACACAGGCTCTACCCGTTTACCCGAATTTCATGCACTACAAATGTATCTTTCATATGGTGTTATTAATGGTTTTTAGCGAAGAAATGATGCGCTTTTCGCTGCTCCGTTCTCCTGTCCCTTTAGTTCAGAATTTATTGGTTTGCGTTATAAATAGGATTTTGCAAAACACTGCGCGAGTGGGGTGTGCACACTTATGGCAGAAATCGCTTTGCGGCGTCGCACTCGCGGCGCCGTCAGTACGAGTCGTTTAGAAATCTGCTCAAGAAATGGGCTGGTACCGTGAAGGATCTCCAGGCATCGCCGTTTAGAAGCTGTGGAAGTTCGCCTACGTTGTTGTTGTTGCTGCTTCAACAGATAAAGCTGCACACGACTCGCACTCGCCGCGCCGCTCGCTCCGGGCGGCCACGCGATTTTTGGTCATACGTGTACACACCCCGCGGACGAGTCCAGGGCGCCGTACGTGGTTCGGTCTCAAAGCGGTTGCCGTGTACTGCGCTTTGCTTTGAGCGTAATCGCCGTAGGATTCAAACGCAATCGCCCCGAGCGTGCGCGCATCACGTTGCGAGATCCTGTCCTAGTTATACCCACTGAAATTCATCACTATTGTGTTGTATTTTACAGAATATCTCTATTGTATCGCATTTCGCGAATTTTATGTTTCGTTCTGTTACATTTCACATTTCTCCTTTTTCTGCTTTCCGACCTTTTGAGTTTTTTTATTTTTTATTTCGATAGAATCCTTCGAGCATTTTATCGCTATTCGGTCCCATTTAGTTTGAATTTCAGGTCCACAATGAGCTTCTGCCTCTGTATCTTTCCATTTTATTTAGTGTTCTAGTGCGCATTGGATCCACCGCTTCGAATTATGTTAAGGTGAGTTACTCCATACACTGTTCTGAATTTTGTAAAATTTCGTACATATAGGTACGCGCCTCAATGCATGATCTGGTAAAAATGTTGTCACAACGTGGCGACTGGTCATCTGTGACACCTGAACGTGCGGAAGAGCTAGCAAAAGTAGTGGCTGTGTGTCTTCCGTATGATTCGCTCACTAATCCGACAGATGTGGTGGGTGTGCTCCAAATGTGAGTACTTCGCCATATGTTCATTAGGTACTGAGAGGATATAGTCTCTGAAATTTTGATTCCAGTATTTGGCGCAAAATCTGCTGCTTCATTGTTCGTGAACCTTTCACATCAGTGGCTCTACTGAAGCAGACGGCTTGGCTGCGGACCGAGTGTGCACTGGTATTACGTGGTGGTGCTACTGCTGCACCTCCTGCGTACAATTCTCTGATCGCAGATGTTGACGCTTTATCAAAACAGCATGGTGAGCTTGGTTCTTACTAATTTCGAGTTGAATCCCAAAAAAAATGTAGATTAATTCGAAACCACAGCAGAATGACGTCAAGTGTGAAAAGTGCTGTTTCTTAACTCCCGTCAAGGGTCCACGACTTTTTACCTCAAATCCTGTCATTTTGATTAACTATCATTTCTATAGAAGTCTTTCGGAGCTTTCCTAAATCCCTTTTCTTATGGGGGTGTACTATTATTTATTATTTATTGCTTGATCAGAACAAGATCACATATATACCATTTTGGAGCGCTTGCTTGGGGGTGGCCGGACATGTGTGAGTGGCGAGAGTGAGAGTGCGTGGGCGTTGAGAGAGTTTGATACACTTTCAGCCAAGTTCGTAAGCCACGCCCCATCAGGTGCTCCGAAATGGACTGTAATCATACTGTTGCTAGCTCGCACAGGGTCATCGCTCCTCCATAATTTTTTGAGAAGCTCATTGTATAAATGGGAGTCATGTGATTACATTTCGCTGATAAACCCCCAACATCACACCATTTTGTGATTGTAATCTGCTTTTTGACGACTCTGATAGCAATGTATTTTAGAGAATCTTCGCGCATTTTCCGTTGTCGCCAGGGAACTCACAGCATTGTGGAGCAGAATTTCGGATGCTAAATTCGGAGGTGAGCATTTTTGTTGTTGCTGTAGTATGTTTTGTTCCTTGATTGTGCGGTCGCCATTATCGTTCTTGGTTGCTCTTACTTTGTTGTGAAAATCTGTTTGTGAAACGGCATCTGCTATGGTTACCTTACTTCTGGTTTCTGAGTAGTCTGCAATTAGTGGATGAGAAGTGTCGTACCGGCTTTCGACATAGGTGACTTCGGAGCAGATCTGCTCTCTCGCGTTCGAGCGAATTCTCGTTTCAGAATCGCTGGTAAAAACATGGAATGCCTACATTGATGCGAATTTCGAGTCACCACTGGTGCTCATGTCACTGAACACAGTTATTGGCTCACTCAATTCGGATCAAGTAGCAACTGCACTGAAAGTGATGGAGAAGACCATACGGGCTTACTTCAAACGTTAGCTCTAAAGTGGTTCGTGCGTTATAATCCTTTTGAAGACACCTTGTAATTTTCTAGGAGGTCGCTTCTCGTGGGCCGAATTGATGGAATGGGCACAATGTCCAGGAAGTTTGACCCTTGCCGTTCGGGACTATTTGCTTAGTGTTTCAAGGTGATTGTCATTTACATCCTATTTGGTATCGGTTGTCTGGGTCTACTTAGCATCATACGTATGTTTACAGTTCTAACAAAGCTCATCCACTGATGCTGACGACAGCTTGGTTTTTGAAATTCTCTCAGCCGAGTGACGAACTGGCCTTGGCGCTTCATGCATTCGTTACCAGTATCAAGCCAAAGTAATTCTTCCTGACCTTTCGTCGTGCATGTGACCTTTCGTTTGCCTGACCTTTCGTCGTGCATAGGGCTCATATTCCAGGCATGTTTGGTGCGAAGCCTCTTTTCTGTTACTGATTTGGCAGGAGATCCGATGGCTGACTGACTATGTAATTGCGGCTCATGCTAATCCGGGCTCTTCTCTAGATGATCGACTACCGTCTTTTATGCGATGGCTAAGCAAGGTACAGTTCATTCCGGAGCACCTGATCGGGCGTGGCCTACGGACTTGGGTGAGAATGTATCACACTCTCTCACTCCGCCACACATTCTCACTCTTGCCACACACTCTCACTCTCACCACTCACCCATGTCCGTAGGCCACGGCCTATCTCTCCGAAAGGGGTATGCATACGTTCAGCCGACTACCCACATGTCAGACACTAAGTTAGTAGAAAAACAAGAAGCAACTCTAATAAGCATTCCGTCATCGAAACCCTGTTTCCTTTGCTTGTAATTTGACGCAGCTGCGCAAATCTCATCCTAGCTCTGCTACAAATAGCCACTGCAACTGGATTTTTGAACTAGCCAAACGTTGGAGAACCGTTCCGTCTTATTGCAAGGTTATTACATTCTAGTACCTTTCATTTAAGGCTGCCAAAGATGAGTCCAGCTTCATAACAAATTTGATTACCAGCAAAAAGGCTGCCCATTCTCCACGGTAGGTGTCTATCAAGATGTTTTAGCTATTTATCACATCAGCCTGTTTTGAAATTTTCTTTACAGGCTAAGAGCCATTTTGACGATTCTCGAGTTGTATCTAATGCAGCAGATGATGGGCGAGTCGCAGTTACCAAGAGCTACAGAAAACGCTCCTGTTTTGAACAGCCGAATTCATGGTCTCAAAGAGGTTGCGTCTGTCAAAGTGGGTAACTGAAGTTTCTTCTTGTGTGTTTCATACCCGGTTTCATATCTGTCGACAAATCTGAAGAAGCACGATAGGTTCGAAATAGTTCCAAGGAATGAGCGTTCATTGTGCTGGTAACCCTTCATGATGGATGGTGGAAGTAACTAGGCATGCAGGAACGTGACCGAAGAGTAAGGCCCCGGCTTAGCTGGCGATCGTAGCATAGTGTAAACTTGCCGCTACACGTTGAAATGTAACACGGTCTGACCTCGCAATCTTCCCTCTGCATGCATTGCTCTGTAACTCTTACTCACATCCACCGTCAAGGCACGCGCCTCCCATGCGACGCGGTGAATGCAGTCGCAGCGATCGCTGATCGATACATATCCAACTTAACCCAAATCGCAAATGAAGTGCTAATACGCGTGCAAATGCAGTGCGCGAACTGTAGCTACGGCCTAAAGTGCAGAGGCAGAGCGATGTTTAGAATTCGGAAATCTATATGTTACCATATGCTCCGAATTACCTTAATCGATTTCGATATTTTCCAGGCGAATCAACAGTTCGCAGCTGCTTTCAACATCGCTACACCATTCTTTGTACAAGTAGATTTGCACCATATCGGCTCGACTCCTAGCCTGCTTTCCCAGTGTTCGAGAGCTCTTTTCAAAGAGAAATTTCTAATCGATACGTGATCTGTATTGTCTTACTACTTTGTGATTACGCCTCTTTCCACACTAGTCTTTTGAGTCATGTAAAGTACTTTGAACTGTGATTATTCTTTGTTAAGATGCAAGGTTCGGTGAAGTTTCAAGTTTCTTAGCGTTTGAGGCAAAGCAAACTTGCTAAACAAGCGGTTTTTTAAAATCTTTTCTGACAATGGAAAGCGCGTTCTCCTGTGGGAATATTAAGATAATCTCGCTCTGCGCGTAATGTCGCGCTTTGTAGCACCTCTTAGCAATTTCTCTTTCCACCGCGTAGCTAACCTATTTCTGCTGGTTGAGAGTTACATCTCATAGAAATATGCTAACAAGATGTGGAGCTCGAGTTTTATTCTGGTCATTTTCTTTGTAGTCTTATATTTTCTTCAAGCACGATCCACTGGAGGGTTCAATGCAAAAGATGATAGTGACCGAACCTTGCTGATGCTAATTTAATGTACATAAGGTGACAATTTATTTACGTGCAAATTATCACTTTTGTTATATTTTTCAACCACTCTTAAACACAGATGCCGGTTTATTCGGGTGATCTTTGCGGATCCCATCGACATTCTGGACGATTCACGTAACTTAAATTTCGATTAAACTTTGCAATGAAGATCTACACGCGGTTCTGTGTGTTGAGAAGAGGCGTAGAACAGAAGCGACTGTTTTACTATCGCGATTATCTATAATATCAAGTATCATTATTGTTTCACCATATTTCGAATTGAAAGGGACTTTGGCGTAATTCAGTTAAGAGGGGTGTCGCGTATTTTGGTGTAACCACCGTACTACAGCAAATACTTAATATTCAGATCCAACTGTACCTATAATCTACGCCATTCCAAATATGCATAAATCACCTATCAGATTTAGATTCATCACCGGGGCAACAACTAGTAGTCTGAAATTCTCTTAACACTTACCAAACTTTTGACGTTCATCTGAACACACTTTATCAGCTACAATAACACCATAAAAAAGGAAAATTAAAGTTCATTGGATATTGGGCAATAAGTAACATAAACATCGGGTCAAATAAAGTCAGTGGGAGACGCAAAGTTTTCAGCGACGTCAAAGCCTTCCCTTCCTACGCTTAGGCTAGAGCAGATGAGACCTATGCTTTGACAGATGCTTTTTCATGTGGGAGGAGGGTATCAATTTTAGCCCACCTAGGGAGGGAAGGCCGCGGTCATACTCACCGCCAGCAGGGCGTGACTGCGTTCACAGGCAGCGAGGGAGAGTGGCACGGGGAAGGTGCAGAGAAAACGCAGGCAACAAGGAAGGGTGGCATCGGCAGAGACGCAGAGATACGCAGCCACGCCTTGCTGCCGGCACCGCATAGTACGACCGCGGCCGAAAGGAGCTTCGACGTCGACGCCAAGTTGCGCCTCCCCCCGACTTCATTGACCCTAAATATCGGTGAACAATTTTAAGGTATGACAATAAAACAGATGAAGTTTTCTTCAGCTTATTTCACCAATAAGTTCACTAATTTACCGCACTCGGGAACGATGTGCGATATCGAAGGAATTTTGAAATTTTGTTCAAAACCATGGTAGAAAGTTTCTTGCTAGTAGTCAATCTGAAGCCTTTTACGAGAACAATTTATCCTAAAAAAATCAGTCATTACAACATCACAAACACAACTGAAAATAAATATTTGAATATAAATCTTCATTATTTTGAGAGGACTTTCTCAACCATTTCGTCAAACACCCTACACTGAAAGTTTTCAAGTTAAAACGGAGGTGTGTCCTCGCCCATGTGGAATGGGTGAAACTTCGGAGTGGGTGAACCATTTTTACATTGGGCCGCGGCCATACAGGGGGTGCCAAAAAAAAGTAATTTTGTCTCGTCCACTTTCACCCCACGTTAGCTGAACTACAGCAAATTCTGTTGAGGTATTCACATACCCAGATTCAAGAGCAGACTTCACTCTATCACTATACTCCGTGGCAGCCTTCTGCACGAGCAGGAACGGGAGCGAGGAAATAGTGAACAAGATGTGTCACCTCAACTGGGCAAAATCCGGAATTTCGTTGCCCTCGTTCACAACCTTGCTGAGGTCCGTTCACTCTGGGTACCTAAGGGGATTCATACTGGGTGGTGTTCTTTAGGATCCTGTTTTTTCCGGGCTCCCAGCGCCCTTAGTTTCCAAGAGCCAAAACGTGCACTTACCACTGAAACCCCTCCGGAGGCGGATTTGGGCATGAAAATGATACTTCGGATCATAGCAGCCTTGTCCAAGCAGCAGGGGCTCTGTGACTTCCATGAACCGGAGGGCCAATCCTTAGGAAGCTTCCCACAAAGGACCTACCATGGAACCCGGCTCCACTGTTTTAAGGGGACCTTGATACCGTGGGTGCTCCGAAGCCCGACTGCGCCGCTTAAAGGTCCTATGTTTTTATGAAAATGAAAGTAGTGAGTCTCAGCTTGTTCCTGCTTTTAGAGGAACATTTCGGGAATATTTTGCCCCAATACTTTCATTCCTTTCGTTTCCCTATGTTTTGTATAATTGGGAGATGTGAGCCGTGGGCAAAATTACTTTTTTTTTTGGCACCCCCTGTACTTCGATATAGACTATTGCACGCACCGGAGGCCGGCCGTGATTGCGTAACCCTGCGTCTATGTCGTCCTTCGCCGTCAGGGTCTCTCGGATTTGCCTGAGCCTTTTCAGGGAGGGAGCTCTGGCGTCGCGTACTCTAGCCTGCCTGGTGTCTGACCTCGCAGAGGGAAGCTTGTTGCCGAAAAGGCAGATGCCTTCAAGCCGGTACGCAATCACGGCCGGCCTCAGGTGCGTGCAATAGTCTATATCCCATACTTCACGTGTCTGCGTTATTTGACACCGGTCCCGGCGTCAACTAACGCAGACACGTAAAGTATGACCGTGGCCTTACCAGCTCCGATGCCCAAGAAATCGTACCTTTCCCCGAGCTAAATACCCTGGCTTGGGCGCCAACATTTAATTAGAAGATTTCACTCTGTGTACATTCTCTCATCTTGAGAAAGGCATAGGGGTTTCACATTAAAAATGTATGGGTATCACCTCTATCGCTGATACGTAGGGAAGGAATATTCCGAATATTCCGTGGTATTAAAAATATCTGGTGCAGTTGGTAATCGCCCTGCTACGTACTACGATGCCCCTTTCAGCTTACATCGAAGCGGAAATTCCCGTGGGAAGAAGAGTAAGGTGTATGAAATTGTCGTCGTGCATTATGCGCGTATTCACCATTTTTTTGCAGATTTTCAGTGAGGTTCATGTTTGTGAAATCAGCTGTAGTCTAAAGAAGCTTGTACCTGTACCACCGAAGGTTCCAAAAATGATGTGGAATCGTAAATAATATGAGAAAAAGGGGAAGGCGAGAATTCCCAGTTATTTCCGGCAATCGAAGGCAAGAATGCTGGTGCGCTGCTGCGTTATTGATTAGTTTACCAGGAGGTGGATTGAGGCATGGACCTCTGAGTGAAGTGGGTGCTCGTCGTTTCACAACTTATCTTCACTATATGTTGCCGTTTACTTTCTTCTAATCACAAGTATTTGAAGCTTTTCCCGTAGAAGTCTTTCTTTTTGTTTCTTGTGTATCGTTCTCCAGATAATGCATAAAGAGAGTCTGAAGGCTCTTTCTTAAAAATTATAGTTCAGTTCCCTCTATTTCGCTGTACAAATCACATTTTGCTCAACCAGTGATTAATCTTCATGTATGAACCTGTGCTTCATATGAACATTAACCCACAGATCCGCAAGTAGTTGCAGGCGCTGCTTCTCAAAGTTCCACGGAGGATTTGTTGTCCTACCAAAGAATGGAGAAAAATTACGATTATCTTCCACACTGGAAATTTTTTTATTGTGTTTCTGATGCTGTCTTTTGGTGATACTGTTTTTTATTCTGGTCTTGTGTGCTTTTTACATCGTTCGCCACATTGACCCCAGTTCTACCATCTTGGTTCATCAACGATAGCCGTTAGCAGTCCGTGGACACTGTGATTATTTTCCATGAATTAATTTCTCGCACTTCAGGATGTTGATGATCACAACAATAAACTTCCTTTATGAATCTTTCTGGTTAACAGTGATTCCCATGTTGTGGATGCACTATTCACGTTGATAGAAATTCCAGTTAAATATTACTGTCGACACTGTGTTTAAGACGCGAATGCGCTAGCTTCTTTGATGTCATGTTAGAAATCACAAAACTATTTATAGGTTTCATTACTGGCGGGGTCGCATCCACGCTGTATAGGCTTATAAGTGCGTCGAGGGTGCGGTGGCAGCGCTGATCCTTACTATTCGGTATTGTATCATTCTATTATAGACATTATCCGTCTCTGGAACTTGGCTAAGAACCTAATCAGCGTGTGATGCGGTTGTGTGTGCCGCTATGTGCACTCTTGATTGTAATCGTCTTTGGATCCGACTATCCGCGAGATCCTTATGCAACGCTTGGTATTTCAAGGAGAGCCACCGCTAAGGAGATCAAAAGAGCGTATAAGCAGCTTGCCAGGGAATGGTCAGTTCCATATAGTTTTTATACTGTCTTAGCTTTTTTTTTGTCGGGCACATCAAGGAAACAAGTGGTGATAACAATCTCTCTATGCAGAATTTCTTCGATTTATTACTATTGTGGAAGCATCTGAGTTCTTCAGTACCTTCTAAAGTAACAGTGGGAAGAAAAAGGGAAATGAATCTCGTAAATCGGGTAACACTTCGTTTCACGTTTCTAACCGGGGAACTCAGCACAGTATGATTTCAGGGTAATTTTTACTCTGTGAACACGAGATTTACAGGCATCCGGACAAAAATACCTCCCCGGAAGCGCAAGAGCGATTCGTTGCAATAAGTCGAGCATACGAGCTCCTTTCTGATCCATTGAGGAAAGAACGCTTCGATAAATTTGGAGCAGTTGACGAAACGCCACAGTCAGGACCGCAACATCATGGATATGGTGGATTTGAACAATTCGTAAGTTACTCGTAATTTGTCATATCACCACTAAGGATCGTTTCGCTAATAAGTTTTGGTTTAAGTTTGGTGGCTTTGGTGGCTACGAGGACGGTATTTTCGGTAAGCAGCGAATCTCTCTTCGCCAGTATACGCACACTATTCTAGAAAGGTGGTCCTTTTTTTTCGCTTTGTTCCTTTTTTTAAATCTTGTCGTATAATCATTAAACCTTATTAATTTTACCTTTAATTTAATTTCATTTTAACCTTAGAGCGCTCATTTTGATGAGCGTTACGTTATCGGAGGGGCGAAAATCGTAGCCAGTGTGCGACGATATGTGTACATTTGCTATAAAGGTTTCGCAAGAAAAATGTAGCGCTTTGGAGAATATTCCCTTTTTTTCAGAAGCCACTATCAGCCTTTTCTCCTTTACGCCTATTCCAACTACTGCCAGCTGTGCTTCCGTTTGCAAGCTCAATGGAAATCAGTTTCGGAGGATCTAGAGCCGTTAGGTACGTTGAATGTTGCTGCATATTTGTTCCCAGCTCTAATTATGCTCACAAGTTTCTTTATTAAGGTTATGGTATTGGTGCCGTCAATGCCATGACTGATGGCAATTTGTTAGAGAAGTTACGAATTTCACGTCTTCCTGCAATTGTAGCCATCGTTGAAGGCAGAGTGACACATTACCGGGCGGATATGTTCTTGATGAATGCAAGGTAGAATTCCTCTTTTGACTCTTGTTTACATCGGATCATGGTGATGTAGCCTCAAGGTTCTGTGTGGTGGGTAAATATTTTACGCTTTGTATAGTTTCGTTCTTTCCTCTTTTTTGTGAATATTCGAGTCCTTTCCTCGGGTAATGTTTACTCTTCGTATCGACATTTCATCACGTTTTGTACTCCGTTTTCCTGTGTCCTGCCTTCCATTATGGCCACTTTGGTCCTTCATACGGTCGGCGATCAGAAAATTATCATACTCGTAGCAGCTCCAGCCTCACACAGTCTCACTTTTCTACATGGCTCTAACAAGTTTGTTTGAGTCTGAAGGTTTCAGGCTGCAGTTATAGCGCGCGACCAGTTTGCAATGCGCTTGTAGCTCGAGAATGGATTGAATACATTTGAAGCAACGGCCACAAACCACGCATTGCCGCGAATACGCGTGTTGTTGGCGCTTGCAGCGCTTGCAAAGGCGAAAGAAGTCTGCATAAGTGAGAGGGTGCCAGAGAGTGATGAACCGCTTCGCCTGTTCCACGCGTTGCGCTTTGAGGACTGATGCGCTCGCACAGTCAGAGAATTGATGTTCATGTTTCATGAAGATATCTTTCTACTTCCAAGGTTATTTCAGAGACGTGCGCATTTTTGCTCGGGATGTCATTCCGAGAACGTTTATGGGACTAATCAACTCTCATGACGGTCTTTCAAGATTTGTTAATCAGTGGCAGCAGAGCAATAAGGTTGTTGTTGCTTCTTGTAATTTCTGTTTAGCCCAATAGTTGATTTTCATTTTCAGATAGCAGTAGTTGTTTTGGGAGCTGCTCCTGAGCCACGTATGCGATACCTTTTAGCTGCAATGAAATATTCACATTTCGCTCGATTTGCCTATATTCATCTCTCATCGCCGTCGGATGAAGTGAGTAGAATGCTGCCAATTTTTCTTTCCGTTCTCGAATTCCAAATTGAGGGTATCTTCTTAGGTGGCCTCGATTCGTGACGATTTGTCCATTAAGTGTACACAGTGTGAAAATGTACTCATATTCAACGACTTACCAGGGGTACGTTACTGTTTATAGCATTTTTCTCGTCAATTTTATTGGGCTCTGCCAGAAGTAACGGGGTGAAAGAGACCGAGGCATAGAAATTTCAGGGTGGACCTGTAGCTCGATTGTCTATCAGTAACATAAATCAGCTCACCATGGACGCATTGAACACATTAGTCGAAAACAACAAGTGGATTAGCTTACCAAGAGTAGGTTCAGTCTTACTCCAAGATCTTGAACTCCATTATTGAATCCCTTATTCTAGCTGTCATCATCCGAATATCTTGACGAGTTGTGTCCCGTGTCGTCAAGGAATCCGCGACGCCTCTGCGTTATTTTGCCTGTAATGGATTCTTCTGAAGATGAAGGTTTCCTAGATAGTTTCCGCATGTTTGCTCGTCAGCATAAGGATCTTTATGCTCAGCAAAAGGTGAGTGAAAGTGGATTCCAAATCCACTGTTGCTTATATCTTTTTTTTTCAATTCCACTTTTGTGGCTGAGGATCTTCAATTTCCTCGCAACTTTTGTCAAACATTTGTCTTTCCCTATCGGTTAGAAGCTATGACTAATACCACCAGGAGATTGAGTATTAAAGCTTTCAACTAAGTCATGAGGTGAACATTTAGGTCGTTCTTACGTATATTTATGCCAATAGACAGTCTGAATGGATAAAGCCGTTTTTGGAGCAACGAGCAGGCGACAGCGTTGTGAGTTGAATACAAGGAATTCTTACTAAAGAAAGTTATTACCCTTTTATTAATCCAGTCAATGAATCAAGCGAATGTTTCAGGCACATGCCAGAGATGTCCTAGTGATTTGGCGGATTGAACATGTGAAAGCCCGATTTACGTGGCTCGAATCCGCTTGGGGTGTTGGTGCGGAACACTTTGAGACGCTGTTGGGTGGTGTAATATCACAATCAACACGGCTAGATCTGACAGCTTCTGTCGGTAATTTGGTAAGTTCAACGAAAGTTCCCCCATGAAATAGCAAGTGGGGCAGGGTATTCCAGTATGCCGTTTCTTTCTAGTTACTCAGTAGTTTTTTCTGTTTAGATAAATGAATATGCACCGTCTTGGTGGACACGTATGTGCCGCGCTTTAGTGCGTATGGTACAATCTGCCTGGTTCCACATTACAAAGGAAGAGGCGTACCCCGTGCTGTCAGCTGTTGCAACATTTCTTGTTATTCTTGTCATTGGCTACAGTCTTAACTACATGAATCAAGAAACAAGACCTAGGAAAGTGAGTTTATGATTATATAAAACTGAAATTTCGTTCTGAGTTATCATGTTCACCACTTTGTAATCTTAGGAAAAGCCCCGAAGTTATGCAAATGATGAGTGGCACCCAGAAGATCCGCAATCGAAGACCGATCTTCCGCAAAAGCCAAATCCTCAGGCAAAGCTGCAGCGGTGAGTGTGTCTGCTTGCTTTGTCGTGACTTTAGTTCGGTTGCCGCTTTCTAAGGCTCTCACGAGTAGACTTCGAAAGAATGTGTATTGGTCCCATATAGGACGTTATACCCCTCTTTTTTGATGGGGATTTAAAAAATGGGTTAGGCTGGCGTCGCGCCAAGACGATTTTTCTGCAGTGATTTTCTTAACGATTGTGAAGTTTTCAGTGCGTTATCCATAATGAATCCACATATTCATGAATTACGGGCAGAAAGTTATTTTGGCATGATCCGTCTGCTGAAACCAGGATGTCGATCACTTATACTTCTGGTCGACGAACAAAGCAAGGAGAAGCTTTTGATGCAGTTCGCACAGTATATTCTGCCTCTCAGAAAGTAAATTTCGTTCACATGTCCTCATTTTTCCTACATTCAGTTTTATTTGAAATTTTTTTAGCAACAAAACCTTCTCGTTTGGCTTTTTGATGGTGGAGAAGAACTTGCCTTGGTTCCGGAAACTGCTTGAACACACACTACCGCTTGGTGATGAATGCACGCCGAGTGATGGAAATTCTCTCTATGTTAAGCTGAAAGTAAGTGTTCAAATTTTCATAGAAAAACCAAGACTTCTTCAAGACCATAAATGAGGGAAACAGATGTTACTTGTGTTCTTTTTACCAGGAAGTATGTTAGTACATTGATAGTGCAGGAAGGTGTTTTGTTGTTTTGACGTTTTGGTAGGTTGGTCAGATGGCAAATCACATGAGTGGGCTTTTGATGTGTTGTTTTTCGACAAGGCTTTTCAGGATATGAGGTAAACATAAAAAGGTGCATCATCATACTCTATATATAAAGTACTTCCATGACTCTCTATGTAAATACGGGTTGAACTTGCAATTTTTTGAAACTAATTCGGCGATGTATTTGTCGAAACCTGCAGCTGATAAGTCGTTGAACGAACCAAAACTTTTTTGTAATTTAGTCCATCAATCCTCGTCAGACAGTCGGTACTGTACTTGCATTATGTGGCTGGAAGCTGTATTTTTCGATATATCATCCCATGCACACGGCTGGAAAGAAGAAGCAACAAAATCAGCATTTCTTGGGTTTCGACGACAGTGACGACGTCACATCGGATTCCGATAGTGACAACGGCACTGCAGAGGATGTGAGTTTTCAGGTGTTTCTAGTGCTATGGAAATGGGTAGACAACTTAGACAGCTGGCTCTAAGGAGGGAACTCCAGTGTGGATGAACAATTTTGATGTCATTCTCCACTCTACCTCCTTGTATGTGAAGAGAAATTTTATTACTCATCTGAAGAGTACCAGGTCTAATGTTTCTAATGTCTCTTTAGTTACCTATACTACTTCGAATTTCGTTACTGATATGCCTCTCATCAACCAACTTAAGAAAACCTGTGACCAGATTATAGTCTTGTTCTATGTGCTGAAGGGCGGGACTAACCACCGGGGGCGGATCGCTCCCTGAATCTCCATTCTCAGGAGAAATTGCGGAGACTCAGCACTTTGTGGCTTCCAGAAGCTTGGTGTCACGCTAACTAATCCTTATTCTTTGTTGTTTAGGAAGCAATGTTGCGTCGTACGGGTAGTTCTGTGAGCGTGGAAAATGTTCTAAATGGCTTTCCGAATTGGTTGGATAGGCTTTTGGAAGGCTCAATCAGGCGGTATTACATCCCAGAATGGCCAGATAATCTCCGATAATATTTGTGTCCTTTGCTTCATGATGTGCCCATAATAGTATACCAATCACTGAGTCTTTTTTTCTGTATGTAAACAATTTCTCCACGTATTTATTGATTGCTTGTCTATTCTCAACTTAATAAGCTTTCTGATGGCGTGTTAAGGTGCTGTAAACTGCTGTGGCTACGTTACTATGGCATCCATGCCGGATCGTCTTCACCTGTTCATCAGTTAGTGTACTTAATCAGCTGCTCTTGGTCGCTCACAGGAATATCATGCATCCATAAAAACCATTTGTTATGCCAATGCTTCTAAAGCATAATTGTTTTCTGCACCTTTTATCTCGCTACACTCGATTCTCACTGCACTTCAGTTGTTTTCGTCTATAGGTGCAATAATCGCGCATATAGCGCCACTCAGAGTTTTCATTCTTAAATTGTCGATATACTGTTTACATGAGTTTATATTAAATCTCCATAAACGCTCTGTTTGTTTACAGACACGTATGTCGAGCAATATATCTCAAGCATTTATCACACAGTGATCTCCAAGACCTGTTCTCATCGGGTGAAGTGCAGGAGGAGCCGATGCGACGCGAAAGGGGCGTGGATTGCATTCCCATAATGAGCGAGTGAGGCATGAAATCCGAAAATAGTGACACCACATTGCTCTTTATGCACCCTAACAAACGTAATGTGGGCTTCTTAAATTCGAAAAAGTCGATCAAAGGTCATTTTCACGACTATGTGTACGAAATAGCTGAAGAGTGTTTTCTGAAGTTGTCCCGCTCCGTTTCTCTGGGGGTTTTGAACAGGGCGCTGTGATGACTTGCTAATGCCTATGTTGTGTTTAAAATATGTTCTTTATATTTTGATCCGCGTATTTCACAGCTTTTGGGTGATATATGCACTGCACCTCAAAAAATGTCAGAATTGAAGAAGTTATTTTGCACCAGCGGTTCAGATTGCAGTTTCTTTGTTCACCTGATATTCTCCATTTTTTAAACTTACATCTGGATGGTTCCTTTTTCGATCGCAAATTTATTAGTCGACGTCTTTTATAGTTCGTTATAGGTAATGCCAGAAGCTCCGAGGCCAAAATGTGTGAAGAAAACACTGCATGCTGGTCGAGGAACAGTGCCGGAATATCGGACTGGAACTAAAGCGATATTTCATTACGAAACGCTGAAACCGATCGACGTGGTGAAACCAGAAGAAGGGATGCCAGAGAGCAGGTATGCAAAAATTCATGAGCATATGAATATATATGGTGGTATCGCATAGCCGCTGGAACCGTGAAGGTGAGATGATATTCAGGATATTCGATGCTTATTATAGAATTAATTAGCTGTCAAATTATTCAAGAGAAGACTACGTATCAATTGACAATACAAGACGGCCATGGCCTGATGGGTACGGAAAACCGTTAGAGTTAATATTTGGGAAAAAATTCCAATTACCGGTATTTGAGACGTGCTTGCGATCTATGCTAGTCGATGAGGTAATTTTCTCCTATGCATGCTGGTTGTTTTTCGATCTTTTCTGCTTTGCTCTGGGATTTATGGTTTCAATAGGGGATGTTCTGATATTTGACAGGTCGCGCAGTTTGATGTGGAGCTGACGGAGCTGTGTACATATCCGATGGTGTCAAAGAAATTACGAGATTTGTCTAAACCTCATGATCAAGGAGGCGACCACTCGCATGAACACATGTGTGCAGCTGCTCTGACAGCTGGGTTAGTGCTACATGTCATTACCTTCCATAAATCTTTGAGAAGACCAATTGCAGAACGGGCTATGCAGCTTTGGACGAATTGATGCGTGATCCACGTCCTCTTAGATTCATTATCCATTTGTTATCGGTTATCCAACCTGAAGAGTATGAAGCCGAAAGTTGGCAGTTAGGCACAGAGGAAAAACTACAGTCTGTGGAAACGTTGCGATTACAAGGCAATCAACTATATTCTCAGGTTTGGCAAACTGCACGGTTTTATGTGTACGGTTATGTCTTCGATGAGGTTTCACTTTTAGATAGTTTGGTATAGGCACCACATACAATTTTAAGTTCTTCTATGGTTGCGTTTTGGTTCACTCAAAGGTTTGGTCAAGGGCGCCGGTCAAGAAACATGTATTGGGTCAGCCGATGTCAATTCAGTGCGAATTGACTAACTATTCAGTGCGGAATGACAATTTATAAATCATGATGCACGCTATCGCATCCTTAACTTCTTGATGTTACGTTCACTCGTTAATACTTTTTATATGCCTTATGTGTATATAATAATATAAAAGATAGGCTTGTCTCATTGGGATGGGGAATTCGCACCTCGGCGCGCAGTAGGTAGTTAGATTTGGAAGCGATCACGGTGTCTTACACCTTATTTCATTTGTCTTACTAATCTTCTATCGCTCTGCTGCATAAGGATTCTATATCTTCAGCGCATCGCATCCCATAGCGCCCGCCGCGACCGGAATTTTCTGCAATAATGCCCGCTTAGCTACACATTGTGTGCACTACAAAACTCATCGAACCATCATGAAGGAGAATTGGTGAGGTTGAACAAATTTGACAATGGGAAACTTTCCAGAAAAATTTCCTCGAAGCCATAGACAAGTATCGAGAGGCATTGGGCCGTTTGGATACGCTGATGTTGCGTGAAAAACCAGGAGAACCTGAATGGGAGGAGCTGGATCGAAAAGTGAGTTATATATTCGCTTTAGTACTCGTCCAGCATTCTAAGTATCCTCCTCAAAATATTCCTTTCAGAATGTCTCGTTGTATTCGAATTTGTCCCAGTGTTACCTCAACATCGGTAATATGTATGAAGCTGCCGAGACAGCTTCAGAGGTGAGAGGAAGCTATTTTATTCCTTCCTACCTCAATACTACGCAAAAAAGTCATGTTTCGATCTAGTTGTTATATATTTTCGATAGAACCTTGACTTTGGAGAGAATGGACGGTCTAGTGATTCTCGATTGTGACATTTTTTCGATCTGGTCCCGATTAACGACGTTTTTGAGGTGCTGTCTCGGGATCCTGACAACGAAAAAGCACTCTATCGAAGGGCAAAGGCGAGGATTGGCTGTTGGCAGCTAGATCAGGTACAAAAATGCTCGTTCACCTTTTTTGTTCTTGTTTTTAATTCAATAAGCTGGTATTTTGTTTTACTTGGCGATAGAGCTAAGGCCGCGGTCATACTTTGCGTGTCTGCGGCAGGGCGTGGCCGCGTATCTTGCGTCTCCACACTGCCTCGTTGCCTGCGTCATCTCTGCACCTCTTCCCGTGCCACTCTCTCTCACAGGCAGCGAGTGAGAGTGGCACGGGGGGAGGTGCAGAGATGATGCAGGCAACGAGGCAGTGTGGAGACGCAAGATACGCGGCCACGCCCTGCCGCAGACACGCAAAGTATGACCGCGGCCTAACTGTTATCGCATGTGCATTCATACGTAATCGTATAGCTGCATTCCGAATAAGACTGCCATCATACTCTGCGATTCCGGTGGAAGGGCGCGGCCACGTATGCGGCCACGTCCTACCACCCCAGGGTATAGACAGTCTAGCAAACTGACCACCATAGTAAGTGAATGCGGTAATGAAACTGTTCACATTTTCTAGGCGGAATTTTTTCAGGCAGAAGAGGATCTTAAGAGGTTGTCTCAGTTGCCGAATGTCGCTGAATCGTTGGTACAGGCCGAGTTTGCTACTGTGGCTAAAAAGAGGGCTGAATTAGAGTCAAGCAAAAAGAAGACGTATGCTAAAATGTTCAAGGACACCAAAGACACGCATACCGCTTAGTCTCAAATTTGATCTGTGAATGGAATTGCAAGCGTGGAAACGATTCTCTGGGATTTTTCATTGCTTGCCATCCCACCCGAGGCATACCATCACTTATTTGAAATGGGGTCTACTATCTGGAGAAAAACTATACGAAACATCAATTTTACCGAGGAATGCCTCTTCCAGTAACCTCTTTCTAAAAATCCAGTTTCTTCGTTTTTTTTTTTATTTTTACTCTCATCGATTTTGATTCTCCATTACGCTGGTCATCACTCTCGTACCGACTACCGACTCCTTCCAACCAGCGATCTTCGAATTTCTACTTTTTTTTAAACTAGTCCATACCACTCCTGCGCTTTTTTTTCAAAGGGTGTGTGGAGTAACGAAGTCAAACTTTTCATCTTGAAGCATTTTTGTGATTTCTGCAGCAACATATCATCCATCTTCGCCAGTCTGACTCCTCAAGAGGAGAAACAGTAGCTGGAGGCAGTGGTCAAGTTAAATTAAATGAATCATTACTCTCTGTACATTGGCTGCATTTCTCCGTAATTAGGTCTTGTCAGCCTTTTCTCTTGGGGCTTCCTTTGGGTAGAGAAATGCGAGTCCAAAAGGGATTATATTCTTGCCTGCTGTTATGTTACGTACCTCGTCTGGTGCAAGCAAAATGATAAAATGCATTCGATAAACGTATCGATCAGTGGTCGCTTAAAAGGGTCATACACGTCAAGGGCGGGTAGTCCCCACAAGTCGTTATCGTCGTATTCAGTAACCTTGGCGATTATGGATGAACTCCACTACGACGAAAGAAAATGATAATAGAATCTGAGAATTCAATAGGTACTGCAGTACGCTGTGCTGCACCTGGCACTTTTTTTTTCGTGGATAGCCTTTTTTAGAAGCACCAATTTGATTCTTCCATCACCGTTTTTTTCCACTCGACACGTTATTGCGACCTATGCTCTCAATGTGTTTTAATACATTTTTTTAGTGCCGGATGGAAAATTGTCGCAATTTAAATGTGCATTGTGCGGGATTGACGCTATGGTGCACGTGCACATTATTCTGATGTGCTTCAGAAAAGTACTACCATTGTCCTCGAAAATTTCTACTTTTTGATGTTTCCGCGCTTCCACAAGGTAACACCTTTTGTTTATTCTAATTTTGCATGCATTCTCACCGAAAACTGTTTCGAAAAACCCCTTGATCAACGTTTCATACCGCTTTATCAATGACTTCTTCTTTTTCTACTTCAGTCGTCGCCATCTTTCGTTCTTTTTTTATGTCTTGGATGTTAAAGGGATGGTTTCCGGGATTCCAAGATTCTAATTCCTCAAAAAAAAAAAACCCACTCTACTAGATACAGTACATGAACAGAAACACGAAAACCGAGAAATCTCTCGTTTCGATGCAGAAATAGAAAAACTGGAAAAAAGAAACTCCGGAGTTCCTGCCGAAGGGAGACGGTCGTTTGGCGCGGCCCCTTGGAGCTAATTTGCCAATGGGGCAAGCTCCCCTAATTTGTCAAAGCTCCTCCCCTAAAAAGCCTCAGATAAATCTGGGAGAGTGCAGACGGCCCATGCGCCCCATTGGCAAATTAGCTGCAAGGGCCGCGCCAAACGACATACACCCCCTGCCGAGCAACATTTGAACAGCCGTCGGCGGAATAGCGCGGTTCAAATTTTCGCGTACAGTGTTGGTTTGATTACTCACCCTGCGTCCCTGACCATAAGACCGTCGCTCTTCGCTCGCACAGCGCAAGAGTTTCAACTTTCCATAGAAGTTTGAAATGTGACCCAGATGGATCGGTAGAGCTCCGAATACTGATTATAGAAACCTAAACTGCAAAATGTCATTCTGAAGCGAGTTAGGAGGGTCAACGTTTGCCTGTGACATCTCATTGGCGAGGCACTTTGCCATCAGCACGGCCGTTGCTGAGCCAGCATCGGCCTCCGTGGCTCACTAGTAGTATTCCGGATCTGCAGGATAGAGGTCGTGGGGCTGCTCCCCGGCAGTGATTTTTTTTGCATTCTGTGTTCCATTGACAGCAAGTGCTTTTCTTTCACTTCTGCACGTTTCCTTGAACTGGTACCTATCGCATCCATCTTTACTCTGAATCTCGTCCGCCTGAAACCACAAGGAGTCGGTTAGGCCGCTTCCGTACTTTGCGCACCGACGCCGTCACGCGCGTGACGCCGGCACGCACGTGACGCAGGCACGCGCGTGACGGCGTCGGTGCGCAAAGTATGGAAGCGGCCTTATTCTGGGAAACATTACAGTATCTCGAATATCGCTTAGGTTTCCGCCACTACTCAAGGAAAAAGATTTTACGAAGGCCTAGCCAAGATCTCTGTTCGATCCCTGTCACTGGTGTGGAGGATACCCTTATTATGCCTGAGAAAGCCAAAACTCTTCTTTCGGTTGAGCTTTGAATTGAGTAGTTCGAAGAATGATTTCTATCCCTTGACTCTACAAATTTTTTCTCAATGGAACAATTGTACTTTTAAGGCTTGCCATTAGATACGTTATCAACCACGCACACACCAGTGTTGAGGTGTATCATTCAGAGTGGCTAATGTCCAAGCCTCCGTTCTCTTCAGATCTCTTCTTCTATCGCTTCTTGCCATTTGTGTGCATCTAATTTCTTTCAGATATAACAATTGCGGTCAGCTAGTCTTAATTTTTCCGAGCTGAGTTGTAATGATCGCTGCATTACGTCTCACCGAGTAAGAGCAACCTTGAGAACTTGTTGTTGCTTCACTTTTATTGGTTAAAGCAAAAGTTCCATCAGCATAAGATGTGATTGCTTCGCGGCGCACTGGTCTTCGTTATCATTCACGGCTTACAGCACACTACTTGCAGACATTGTTAGGAGTATTTAGTAGTAAGACACCACTGGCGGTAATTTCGGCAGATTGTGGAATATAAAAATAGAGGTGGTAATCAATAGTGTGATAGTAGACAGAGAGAACAGAATAACGGTCAAAAGCCGAGAAATAGGAATCCGCAAACCCTTATTCTCATTCCCTCTACACCCCTTGCCGGTGGGTATAGATGCAGACGGCCGGGACTAGGTCTACTAGCCGTGAACCTTACCCCGCCCTCGCAGTAACTCCCCATCGGATGGGAGGCAGCGTGACCGGTAGCGCTGTGAGATCGCGATAAAGACCGAAGGTTTTCAATGAGAATTTCGCCACAGATCTTTTCTGTACCCGGAATATTCGTTCACGAAGGATATGGCTTTTTCGGTTCTTATTTTCTCCTTACCCCTGGGGCTGTCTCAGTTTCTTTCTGTGAAAGGTATCTATGTGGTTATTTGGCTCCTTTTGATCCTATTTCAGCACTAGGACAACTTTCACACTCTGCTTCCTTTTGTTCGCTCTTGCATCATATTCGTGAACTTCCCATTTGTATTTCATGTGAGTACACATGTATTAAGAAATTTATAACTCTTTTTTCTCTTGCCTAACCAACTTCTCATTACTTTACTCTTTCCTATTTGAACTCAGCTTCTTGGTGCATATATGTGCATCTCCCGCCGTACATTCACCCCCTCTCCCCCAAACCAATACATCGCCAGTGACATACGCTGCCAGCGTTCATGTGAGGTCATTTTAGGGCTTCGCTCTAGTTGCAGATGAATGCACATGTATCATGTCATAACAATGTTTGGGTGGGAGAAATCAAACTCTCTCTCACACGAACTCTCCTCTTTTCCAGCGAGGATCATCTACCGCTGACGATTTTTAAGTTTAGTTTTAGCACGATTCTGCTGTGCGCACCATTTTCAAAGTGTCCCAAAGTCTCACATTGGTCTGAATAATGCGTGTGGGTAGGACGTGGGAACATTGTAAGGTGTCATAATCCATTAGACTGACTCGAAAACCTCTCTATAAGCGCTACTGGGAAAGCCCATGGCGTCTAATGTTCTGGGAACCCACCAGAATGGACCGGTGTATCCTTTGTTCCATTGTTCAAAAGTCTATCACTCAGAACTGACAGTTCGCACCTAATCCCCAACTCTAGTATGCCTGTTGTAAGGAGTTTCAGTGGCACATCTAGAGCTGCACTGCTCTGATAAATGTTTTACTACCATTTATACAACACGTCCACGAATAAAGCCACTTTGCAAGCTTATTTTTGAGCGTTAAATACCTTGAAAATGTTACTACTTCAACAATATTTATGAAAAAAAGTAGATAGCAAAATTGCATCGAATATTCCTGTGAGCCAATAGGAACCACACCACCCTACAGAAAAAAGGTGCAAGAAAATCCGCTTTCTAGTTTGTCATCTCTAGATCTCATTGTTGCTTGCATTTTCCCATACTTCCCTTTATATTGAAATGATGGTCATCTATATGCTGTTATTTTTTTATGTCATTTGGTAGCTTGTACTAGATTTGTACATTATGATATTGATCGAATCGATATTGATTTAATGCGTTTGCGATCGATATCCGGCTCACATGTGCGTGCCTTCGGGTGTTTTATTGTATCGAAGTAGTGTAATGAAGTGTATTGAGTCACTAAGTCCTGTACAGAAATGAATGTTGTGTTTTCAAAATTTAAGAGCTATCAATCAGTTTCATTAGTTAATTTACTTTGTATCATGAAATTGTCAGCTGTTTATCGGATTGTTTACTTTTGATATGTGTATGAATAAAACAAATTTACAAGGCTTTATCATTTGTGTTTTTGTGATTTACTAAAAGGACGTATGCCTAAACATGCTTTGGTTTTTTAGTTGTTTTTCGAATGATTATATGCTTTATTGGTTAATTAATTTTTGATTTTGAATAGTTTTTGGTTGAACTTTAAAAGCAGGAGAAAGCATGGAATCATTTTAAGGTGACACAAAGATTTCGAGCATGTCGATTGCTGTTGTTTTCCTGTTTATCGTCGCAATGGGCATGATAGAGGCACCTCCACCTGGTGAAAGAGCCGAACAAGAAAATGTGGTTAGGCACTTAAATAATTCATGAATTCCTTTATAAATGTGGGCATTATGTGGAAGGGGAGGGGCAGATACTTCAGGCCATGCATCTAAAAATATTATATATTTCGGAAGTACAAATGAAACGTCGAGCAAGCCACTTGAGGGAGACGACATAGGAAGTGATCGTAGAGTAACGGGATGTGGATTTTACCGGAGCAGAGGAAAACAGCTATGGAGTGATCGAGTCACTTCTCCCCTCTGCTTCCCTACAATATCCACGTAGCGTCTAAATGTGGTTTGCGTCAATACGTGTTCTGCATACAAAAAGCTTTAATCACCTTTAAGTGTCCGAAAAATGTGATAAAAGTGCAGTAGTGATAGACAACAAACCTCCAAATTCTAAAATACAGAAAGAAGTACGTAATAGAAGTGACAACACAAAGTGCAAAAACTTCTCCCCGGCCGGGAATTGAACCCGGGTCTCGCACGTGACAGGCGCGGATACTAACCACTATACTACCGAGGACCGACAGAGTCCATGACTGCATGGCTCATGTATGTACTTTGGAGCACTTACATCGATCCCGTGAAAACCCTCTGCAACTACAACAGCTTTGCATTGCGGGATTTCAAAATCACTAAAGTGGAAGGAAGGTCGTATTAATTAATTATTTGCTTGGCAAATAAATAGTTGGTGCTCGTTTCTTGGATCTCTATGGAACCGATGAGCTCTTGGAAACCGTGTTGGGGACTGCAAATTTGTTTTGCATGCTAAGCTTAACAGGTGTCCAAATGATATAACGCTAGCGGATTTGTGGTTTGTAAACACTTCAAACCCTGCTGCGATCAAAACTGTGTTGATGCAGAATAGTTGCGATCAACACAGGACACTTTGCAAATGTATAATAAGTAAGGCAACAGCATAAAGCAGAGATTCTGTAATCATTTTTGAATATTTGAATCGGGTCGCACGTATTCTGGCACATGCAACAGCGTTAAATTTCATTTAGTTATGTTGGTCACAAAACCCCATTTGTGCTACGGTAACCATTCTGTCCTTTCTAAAACTTATAACGCACCCGCGGTGCCGCTCATCGCGCGCGGCCGCGCGGAAATTCGACCTCGTGGACCCCACCCGTGATGCAAAGTGCGCAAAAGCCCGTCCTTGATGAGTGATGGAATGAAGGTCCTATTTTTCGAGTTTTTGAGAGTTTCATTTTTTTCTTTAATGCTGCGCTACCTACATAGCCCTCTCCTTCCATAATTAACAATCGATGAAAACGACCCTCATCGCTGGAACTGCCCCTACGATCAGGATTACGTGGAGTATCCACAAATAAGCAATCGGCGAGAAACGTACTGTACTGTTTTTCTCACAGATCGAGTCTCTGCCAAGTAATATGGACCCAGTGGAGAGGCCAGTGCACCTCGACGGTGTGATATTGGAACGGGACGGTGAGCTGAACAAGGAGTTCCGTCAGGAAGTATGAATAATCAGCTAAGGCTGCTTTAATACTTTGCGACGTTGTCGGCGTCAATGCTGTAAAGTATGAACGCGGGCTAAGGCTTCTGGAAATAATTAAATCGTTCTTGTTCAGGTATTGCTGGGTGGTGGAAAACCCAGGGATTCTACAGAACTTCGTGAAATGGTGAAGAAAATGTTCTATGAGTACGAACATATTTATTTCTTAATCCATTTTTTGAAATGAGGGGGTGTAGTAGGGGCCATCGATCAAGTTTTTCTAGGTCGTTTGATTAGGTGCTTCAATGCAGTAATCCCTTACTGTAAAAACATTCACTACTGTAGGCTTACTTTTAGTTGTAACTGTAAAAGAGTCCATTCAAGGTAAGGGAGGTCTCGGTAGAGTAATGGTTTAGCACATATGCCTGGAAAGCAGTGTGAATGGGTTCAAGTTCTGTCCGAGACTAAGGCTTTTCCTCATACTCAGCATCCTTGTGAAAAAGAGTCATGATAAATAAGTAAAAAAGCTAACACGGCAATCACAGCGATAAGATTAGCTAAGTACTTCACCCAGTAGTATGCGAAGGTGATGTTCGATGACGGAGATGCTACTTTGGTTACAGGACCGACCTCAACAATGACGGAGCATTATCTTTGGACGAACTGAAGGCGCGAATCATTGAAAATACCCGAGCCCATATACAAGAAGCGGTTATAGAGGCACAGTCACATTTCAATATTGTAGACACGAATAAGGATGGACAGGTATGTAATTGTTATGATAATAAAGCTCGAGCCACCCAAAGAAGGGATGATGGAGAAAGCAGAGAGGAGGAACCTTATAAACATCATAGAACATCCTAATATGAGTGATGGCAAGGGACCATCCTGCTGGCCGGTATTCCTTAATGGGTACAGTGGAGAAAGCGATCGGCAATGAGGTCCCCTAAGCGCCGGCAAGATCAAACGATCCTAGCGGGCGATAGTCTTCCAAGCTAGGCTTCAGAACACGAGCGCCACCGACAATGTATGACTTCATCCTTGCACTTGTGAGAGAGGGACAACATGCGAAGATGAGCGACAATAAGCAACAGTGAACAGCAACTGCGACATAACCTAGCGTTGAGCGATTATTGATGACGCTAGCGAATGGATTGCACCAAATCGAGTGAGGGGGTGTATCGTCATGTCAAAATTTCGCTATGCGGCGTGCGTCGCGGTGCGTGCGAGTTTGGAGTACTCATGTTTGTTGGGTTCTAAGGCCGTTTACATCGTTGATGTAGATACGACGGAAGCAACCAGGCAGTATAGAATAGGCGGATACGCAGGGACACTCAGCCACGCCCTGCCCCTGGCACCGCAAAGTATGAACGCGGCGTAAGGCAATTACCGTGTCCTATTTCCAAAATGAGCCACTGGACACGGTAATCGCTTCAACACACAATCACATCACCACGCTCCTGACTCATACGCATCGCCTCACACATCGCATGCCGCGAAATTCTTCCTAACGACACACATCCGAGTTAGAGCAGTGTTACGTTTCTAAATTGACAGCTTCTAGATTTGGATTGAGAATGTGAAGGTTTGCTTCTCGATCAGTAATAGCTGGACTTGGTGAGTTTCAGGTGTCATGGACTGAATATGCACCCCATTATCTTTCCAAGGATTCACACAAAGATGGACATGATCATGAAAAGGTGAACAGCATAGGTATGGCAACTTTTCTTTTTTCTACTCAATCTTTAGCTCTGAATATTCTACATTTAATTGGTTACTGAATTGCCTTTGAAGATTCTGTTGCTGGTGCTGAACGAGTCTCATTCGGCAAAGCCGATTTGAACAGCAACGGTTTACTCGATTCTGAGGAGTGGCTGAGGTTAGTCAACCGGGCCTTTCACATTGAACCATTATTTTTCTTCACCAGTGGTTACCTTCTGCAGATTTTTCCATCCAGAACACAACAAAGATTCTTTGAAGCAAATGGCCGCAGATATTCTGCAACGATACGGTTTGTATGTACATTCATGCATGTCTCACATAGTCTTAAATAATTTCCAACTCACTAAATTTTATTACCAGATTCTGATGGCGATGGAAAAGTAACTAAACAAGAATTTGCATCCGCTCATTTATTTGATAAGGAGGACGACGAGAAAACGATCCAGAAGAGAAGAGCAGAAAGGTGATTTTTGGGGACACGATTAGGTTACTTTCTTAGATACGGTTGCGTTTGTGTTTGATGCAGAGCGGCATTGCGGTCCTAAAGACACCGGAAGGGGCCAATTCGGCAATTGGAGAAATAAGATAGTAGAGATGCTCAGCAATATAAGAGTAGAGAAAGAAACGACATAAAACTGCGAAAAAAAACGATGAATAGGAACCCGAAAGTGTCTCTTCTCTCTTGCGCCCCTCTCTGCGTCACTAGCCGGGGTCGACTGCAGACAGGCCAAAGGCTGAATCAGCCGGCACCGATCATTTCCCGCCCCTTCCCGGCGACTCGCCCCGCACCGCTGGACGACATGGCAGTGCCGCGCGTTCTTCACAAGATCCCGGGTCACGTTTTTCGATGCGATTTTCGCCTCATATGACCTTTGCTGGGCGGAGGTGGTGTATTGACAGGTGGCGCGCACCCCACTCTCATGGTGCGGGGATCAAATCCCGCTTCAACGCCCGCCCAGGCCAACCAAGCCTTCCATCCCTCCGGGGCCAGACTCGTCTGGGAGGACAAAAGCACTGACTTGTACATCGGCTGGCCACCGCAAGTCATTGTATAGGCCACATCACATTCACCAGCCATCACGATTCTGAATGGAACTAGAATGTGCGGCGCATCCCACAGAAGGGATTGATTAACGCCAAAAACTTTATCCTTTAACTTTTATGACCTCTGCTGAAGTAAAAACTTCGTTTTCAGAGAACACGTACTCCCAAGTTTCAGTTTTCACGTACCCTACTGGTGCCTTTGAAGAGCAGCATGCGCAGGGTGTTTTTACGAAGAGCGGGTGCTGTGGGGGGAATTACAGCCCAAAAGCCGTAGCGGCTCCTCCTGCGCCATATTCAAAATAGTTGAATCACAGATATCTAGTCCGTAATGCAAGTGGTTGGAGCGCTTGATGGTCGTTTGTCCACCTCCCAACGCACAGTTCATTGGCGGTGCAACGCTTCGGCCGCTCAACTGCTATCTGTTGCTTGTGTTTGATATTTCTGTTAAAAATTGAACAAAACAGTGTGGCATTTAAGAGAGGCAGAATTCGATAAACAAATCGACGCTAACGGTGACGGAGTAGCCACTATCGACGAGATCTTTGAATACATAAATCCTGCAAACGCGAAAAGTCTTGCAGCCGAGGTGGGTGTGAAACATCTTTATGTCAGTGACAATGCTAATTACCATTCACTACCTAAGATCAAACCCGGAATATTCACCCAAAGGTATTCAAACCTCCCAAAAAATCCGAGTTTCCTATCCAAGCGCATTTGGAACCCTGCGACATGGTGCGGTAGGAGCCTATGCGGCTTCGCGCCACTCCATGGTCAAGAAGCCGCATTTCTTCGCGACCCCGCAGCGCCTTCTCCTGCACTACACTTGCTTAAAGGAATCGTCCACGGAAAATGAGTTTTTGTGTTACCCATGTATTTATGTTGCATTTGCCTAATGTTGGCCTCATGCAAAATTTCACGCGAAAAATGTGAATCTGGCTGAGATACAGCACCACAAAGTGCGGTCCCAGTGGGCGGGGCCTCCGCGTAAAAGCTTCGTACCGCGTCCGCCGTGGTCGGAGACGCATTATGGGAACAGAAGGTTACGTAAACAGTCCTACTCTCCGTTCCCAACGGCGGCGGAAGACGGGACGAGGCTTTTACACGGAGGCCCCGCCCACTGGGACCGCACTTGGTGGTGCTGTATCTCAGCCAGATTCACATTTTTTCGCGTGAAATTTTGCATGAGGCCTACATTAGGCAAAGACAACATAAACATATGGGTAACACAAAAACTCATTTTCCGTGGACGATTCCTTTAAGCCCCAATGCCACATTCTTTTGGCACAACAACGTCAGGCGTCTGCCCCAGGCGTCACGATGCCGCTACAGTATGAAAACAAAATTTACTAAAAATGTGTAATTGGAAGAAACTAGCTGTGTTGAAACGAGTACCAGTGTTTTTGCTTGAATACGTTCCACAATGTGATTAGTGTTTGGAGGGAGGGGTTACGAGTCATCGGAAGTTCCCATGCTTGACGCCTGTTCCCACGCGCTTGACGCGTAGCCGTCTAGTGGGGGAAGCAATGGGTAAATAATCGTGGACAATGGCACGCAATAATTTCATTGACTTAGACATCAAGAGACCTGTGAAAAATCACAGCCGCGGATTTCAAACTTTAGTTACGACGTCTGATAGGCCTTGTTACACTAAAGTGCAGCGATATGCTTCACGATCCTGCGATTGCAAGGTTTACCAACAGGAACTGCAAGCAAACTGCAAATTGAAGGATTAGGATAACAGCAGTCACATACGAATCCGAAGTAGCCAATATGTTTTTATAGGCCTCCGAACTGATCGACTCAATAGACAGTGATGGTGATGGAAGGCTTACACTGGACGAGTTACTGGAACAGGATCGACTCGTCGAATTCAGCCCGTTGATCTCGGTAGCCGAGACTCTTCACGATGACCTTTGAAGGCATCATTTTACCCTACCGTAAACTATACCTCATCTTATGCATCATTATTCAAATTCTTCACTCATTCATCTACCTACCCGTGGTGCTATTATGACAAAAACCGAAGTGCCATAGCTATGAAACTTTCTAGATTAAACGATGCTCAAAGTTAATTGCATTTCATAAGGTATCATGTCATTCAAAAAAGGCTTGTGTGTACGGTCACTGTAGTACATATCGGTCCCTCATCACATCACGCAGCGACCGCACGCGCTCTTGTAGAAATCCTAGTCCATTTGGCCGGAATATTGAATAACGGGATATGCTCTTGCCCTTTTATGCTCATCAGCTCTGTGAATCGATATGGCGTTTTCATATTGCCTCGTGCTCATATCATATAAATTAGGTGATTTTTTTTCTATGATTTGATTTCTGTTGAGTAAAAATGCTTACATAGGCTGGCATAATGATTTACAAGATGTTCAATACATTTTTTTCCAGAACTGATCGTAATATAGAAATATGTATATATTGTGCCTTGGCATTTTAGCCGTTCATTACATAGACGACAACGATCATCTGATCGTCGCTTAAGGACCGAACTTCCTGCGACGAATCTGGCTCATATGCACCGCGTCGCAAACCGTTACAAAATATTGGGTCATTCAATAAAGTGTCATTTTTTTCAAGCAAAAATTTTTGCCATAAAATCACAAGTTTTTGCAGCATATCGTATATCATTCGGAAGAAAATTTTCTGCCCTACAAAATGACATGTTCAGTTTTCGAGTATGTTAGAATGGCGCCGACATTTAGCCTGGCGAAGAGGTAGGTCCAGCAGACAAAATTGGCCAAACCGGCAATCAATTAAAACACTATATTTTACTTGAGAAAAACTAACCAATCATGTGTTCCGTACTTAGCCCCGACCTCTCCTGCAAGTTACACCAGTCAGTTGCTCAAAAAGTCACGCCGCTCTTTTCCACGTTTAGTTTTTTCGCCACAACTCGGTGATTTTAGACAATTTCTTCGAACCAAGGCAAGAGAAGTTTCCCAACCAATCAGTTGATAGAGTGGTGAAATGTTGAGAGCAGTTGTGGGTAGGACTAGGGAAACACCACTGACCGGATTCCTAAACTTTCCCACGGGAAAAATAGATTGTAAAAAATGTCAACTGGACCCCTATCCCATGGTATTAAAACTCAATCTGGATCGCAGCCAAGACAAACTGGGAAGATGTTTTTGATATAGCAAAAAACGTTCTCAGAAGTGGTTCACAGAACAACTCCAAGAAAGGAGTTTGCAAGAAAAAATTTTATTCTGAATAAGTGTGGGTGCTTTCGAAAAAAAAAAAAGATTTTAGAAAAAGAACGACACGACTTCTTGACCAACTACATAAATATTGGAAATTGTAGAAAGGGTCAGGACTAAATACGCGACACATGACTGGTTAGTTTGCCTCAAGTGAAATATAGTTTCAATTGATTGCCGGTTTGGCCAATTTTTGTCGGCTGGACCTACCTCTTCGCCAGCCTAAATGTCGGCCCCATTCAAACGAACTCAGAAATTGAACATGTCATTTTGTAGAGCAGGGAAAACTCTTTCGAACGATATATGACATGCTGCAAAAACTCGTAATTTCATAGGAAAAATTTGTGCTCGAAAAAAAAACACTACTTATGGAATGACCCAATAATATCCTAACGATACACACTTAATGTGGGGCTTCATCATCGGTTGCAAAATATTGCTAACCTTGTGGCGGGATTTTCTATCAGGTAATACGTACATTTATAAAAGAATTGAACATGCTATTGAAGGAAAATTGACTGAAACGAAGATATTAACACTACGAGGACATCACGACATTAATGTTGGGGTCTATGAAATCAAACGATCTCGGTGGCAAGGAACCCAAATCGACGAGCCAAGTGCCGTTAAGCTAGACTGGAAAATAGAAAGAAGTGAGCTAATCAGGTGCTTTTGAACAGATCAAAAGAAAGAAAATACAAAGACAATGCACATCGTGTGCTTGTTGAATACTTAATGCTCTATTTACCTAGAAAATACATGATCTGAATAATGGACAAAAAACATTCAAGCGACCGGAGAATACAGCAAGACATAAAACCTCGCATGCGCTGTGAAACGAAAATAATCGTGCAGAATGAAGTGGAAAAAATGTATGGTTACAGGAACGCATTTCACCTTAAGCATTGGCCCACATCTCAAGATCCTCAAGATCCTTGTCATGGTCAACCTTGGCAGGTTTCGCTTTGCTACTCGCAGGAAGGTCAGTGGAAGGCGCGTCGGGCAGTACAACAGGCGTTGGCTGGACGTCCAGTAACTGTTTATCCAGTTCCTCCTGAAACACCCAATTCAGCATATTTGAAAATTCTATATTCTCCATTTTGTAATTCCTCATAGAGCGCTAGTAAAGCACATACCTGCTCAAGTTGCTCAAGTTCCCTCAGAAGTTCCTCATCATCGATTGCTCTGTCGAAGCCAACAGGATTTGAAATTGCTTCAGCGATTTCATTGGCGACCTCTTGCTGCTCAGCTATGTCTTCCATAAGGTCGTGTACCTAGAAGGAACTGCAAGATGTGAGCGTAAACAGATCCAAATCAAGTTAGAATGTGGTTCACGAGGTCGAAGGAAACTGAGCCTGACAAATCTGGCATCTTACCTGATCAATATCCATGTTGTTGTGAGCCGCCTTCAGCGCTTTACTTGCACCACCCATGACTTGTAAGACTTCTGCATTAGTAGAAGCATTCTCCAAAGCTTCCCTCTTAAATGAACAAATAAGTACCAAGAAATCTATAAGCAATTTACAACAGTGGGAAATTTTCACTGAAAAGAAGCCTTATACAACCCTCGTGTCGGGCTAGAGATGGCGGCACCGATGGCTCTATGATTCTTAATACGGTCCATGGTGAGAAAAACCACCAAAAGCTGTTGAAAGACGTCTCATCGAAGTATGCAGATATGCTCTTCGAAACCCTTGACCCCCTCTCTACTTGGAACAGAATTACTCGGATAAGGGTGAAGGTTTACATGCGCTCTGTTTTTGCGATTTCTTGGCGTATGTCAAGATCCAAAGCGAAAACATGGCGAATACAAAAGCTCATGAAACATATCTTTCCATCCCGCAGCTACTAGAACTCACCCCACAGCGACTGGAAATTACTATAGCAGCCGCAGGTAGGTCACCCGCTCTACTACCCTTCTCACCAAAGCAAGAGGTTCAATTCACTTAGGGATCTTCGAAAATAACGAGTTTGTTGGAACACCTGAATCTCTATTTCGAAGGCTTGTAAAAGAAGACGAAGGATGGAAAGTAGCACGGAAATTAGTTACTTATAAACGCACCTGAAATTCGATAGTTTGCAAAACTCCATCAATGTGATTAAGTTGTTTTTCGAACTGTTTCTTCCTTCCAAGGGCATGCAATGCGAGCCGCTTATTCTTTGTGCCATGTTTTACAGCAGTTGCCACTTCCTGAAAGCAATGCACATTACGAGTTCGACACACATAAAAAGAAAATACCCAGAGAGCCAGGGATACCGGAAAATTATTTCGCTCTCATTTTCTCATTTAGACAGGCAATCACAACTCTTATCTATTTATAGTTGTGTGAAGTTTCTATCCACTACCCTCAAATTTGCTTGCTGTCAATCAACCGGCGAGCTCATCGAACTTTAATCAAAAAAATTTTCATCTACTGTAAAGGGTAAGACCAGCAGCAATAAGCAAGCCAGCAGTAAACAGCCTATGACACTGTAAAAATGCAGTCTAACGGTGCACCATTACAAATGTTCTCTTACCATTCCAACACGGAGCCACGTAATGAACCAACAACGCATGAAAAGCACCGCAATTTGTCACCGAGTTGTCACCGCACTATCCCATCCAATGCAATAAGGCAACACAGTAAACCCGACCATGACACAAGAAATTGTCGTCCACCTGACAGCAGCGACTCTACATAACACCAATTTTGTTGCCTACAGAGTTTAGCTGCCACAAGGTAACTTTGACATTCGCTATAAAGTTAAAAAATGCTGAACCAAATAACATTCAAAGACACGAGTAAAATTTTATCCAATTGTCCAAGTCAAGCTTAGCTCAAAGCTTTCCAGCAAGACTTCTCCTCATGCGTGTCTATGAAACCAATGACACCAGATGGCGTGCCACGATGTAAAATGCTGCTCCTGCTGAATGACAGGCAGTCGGGCGATTGATCAACGCGCCGCTCTATATCTAACAAGAGGGGGTGAGTGATGACTCAGCAGGACTAGATGGAAGACCAGATTATTTTGTTTGTGTCGACGGAACAAGCAAATAATATATGGTTATGGGAACAGAAACGATAACTATCTAACCTAAAAAACTCCGGTTATCAGTTATGATTAAGCTATATGACAGAATAAAGTAAGATTCATTAAGTAATCTGTCGCCTTCCTGTGCCTATGACATATGGCGTCAAAAACAAAAACTGTATTCTCCATATCAAAGAATTTTGACATCACCCCTCCATATTGTGCTGATGGCTAAGAAACTTCGCAGTCGAACATTGATCCCAACCTCACATCCATTGATTTAAACGCAGCGCAAGTACAAATTGAGATCAATCGCAGCTCGCGTCTTCGTTCTGTTTGCCATAGTGGTACTCAAACACAGCCACATAGCGCATGAGTTGGACCATCCGACAGCCCAATTTCCAAACAAAATGATTTCGTAAGAATTACAGCCTTACTTCTGTAACATCGCTCAATAGACTACCAGTGGAGAATACAACGAGCTAATTCTAGTACGCTCTTGCAATAATAAATACAATCTTATCAATGCAAGTTGACTTTTCAACGTCTGAGACTTTGTTCCTGGCTTATGCTATTCGAACAACAACTCTCAGTGATGACAATACCACAAACGACTCTATGTGGAAATGCGCTCTGCCCAACCATCAAGAGTCCAAGGAATTCCAGTATGGATGAATAAATGAACAGCAAAATACCATTATCAATTCTTTACCTAACCATGACATCGTTGGAGGCTATTTTATTACATCCGAATGCCTGTCTTATCGTGAGTTCTATACCAATGATATCCAACATTGAGTCAAACACAGCCTTCAACATCACTGGCAAAAACTGAATAACCAGAGTTTCTTGATGAAATTGATCCCAATATACTTGCGTATGACTGAAGAGATGGAGGATGCAATGACCAGAAGCTAGCTCACAGTTCCAAACAGGACGATTCTCAAGCTTTCTCAGATTCTAAACAATATCTGCTTGACCCCCGAGAGGGGTCAAGCAGATTTTGGTCGCAACAATTAACCAATCCAACCTTTCTATTTCGCTTGTCTTTCGCAGTCTTGTACTAGCATCTCAAAGAACTGGAAACGGCACAGCTCCTAGGCTTTTTAGGTTTTTACTATGTCAACTATACCGTTCACTTTCACGGTCCGTCTGTTTATATTGCGACAGCCACCAGTTGAAGGCCGAAGAGATCCGTGGCATTGAGGAAGGGTGGGGCAACCAATGCGCATTGTAGACGCTAGGGGTGCTATATCAATTAAGGGGGGGGGGGTTATGGATAGTATGCTGATTGCAAAACTTAATTCCTCACAAGGCAAATTTATGGGCATATCAGTAACCGTATATCTGGGGTGTGTTGCAAGTGCTCCGGTGATTAATGCGGGGACAGATCACCCATGAGTGGGTTTTCTTCACGAGACGATTGTTTCACCACCAATTTCAAGATCTTGGCTGCGTAGCTTGTCTACTTATGTCAGAGATGAAGGCCAAAGAATAAAGGCGCATTTTTGTGAGCAAATGTGTAATAAAGTTGGATATTTGTTACTTAAATGATTAAGTTAGGGCATCCTCTATTAAACGCAATTTCGGAACTATTCGGCTATTACAACCCCAGGTACCCCGAGTGGTCAAAAAAATAATTTTCGCCGAAACTTTGCCTAGGGGGGTTATTTGGGGTGCTGATCACGAATATGACATCCGTTTTTGGCGTTCGCGCCAAATTGGTGCACTTGCACCATGTTGGTGCAGGAACTCGTTTTCGCCGAAATCGCTGAAACTTTGTTTAGGGGGATAATTTGAGGTGCTGACCACGAACATGACATCGGTTTTTAGCGCGGGCGCCGTTTTCAGCGCCTTTCAAGGCTGCGCCAGTCATGTTCATTTTTGCTACAGTGCTTAAATAGCTGGAGAGCGTCATCTTGTTGTCGTCTTTCATTTGATGCTATCGTACAGTCATCATTGCACACACAAGTGTATATATTCGCCCAAGCCTCAAAGGGGAAGGAAAAGTTCGTTCCTTCTTAAGGCTTAGGCAAAACTTGCGGGAACAGTGTAGTGCCCCTACCATATCAGCACTCTAATGGAACTAAACGACACTAGCGCTGAAAACGGATGTCATACTCGTGATCAGCATCCCAAATAACCCCCCTGGACAAAGTTTCAGCGATTTCGGCGAAAACGAGTTGCTGCACCAACACGGTGCAATTGCACCAGTTTGGCGCGAACGCCAAAAACGGATGTCATATTCGTGATCAGCACCCCAAATAACCTCCCTAGGCAAAGTTTCGGCGAAAGTTATTTTTTTGACCAACTCGGGGTATCTGGAGTTGTAATAGCCGAATAGTTCCGCAATTTCTAACTGAAAGTAGATACGATCTATGATGAAGGTGGAAGCTTGTTACTGTAACATTCCATAATACAATGTTTTAGTCCCATGAGAATGTTAGTTTCGTCGTTTCTACAGTGAAATACCCTCCACACAAAACTGGTGACCTGACCTCCTGGAACACTGGTCGCGACACTTGCGCCACCCGTATATCTGTAGTAATGTGAAGACGTGTAAATGTTCACAGTTTGACAGGTTTCACACGAGTAATGGCTAGCTTCCTTCCCCCCCCCCACCACTCCGAAAGCATCCGCAATGTATTTCCATTTCACAGCCATTACTGCATATGCTGCAACCACATGCGCAACTATTGATTTTACTTAATGCCTTCCGTGCTGTTTCATAAACTGCCACTGGGAAAAAAAACAAAACAATCTTTTACTTACATCCTTGATCTTCTTTTCCAAAAAGTCCTGCTTTTTTATGAGCATTTCCTCTGTTTCTCGTAATTTCTGAATTGCATCTTGGGTCGATGGAGCCACCTCTTGCTTCTTTCCCCCGAAAATTTTACCAAACAAACTCATCTGAAACTGAAATAGGTATAGTTATATACTCAAGGAACTGCAAAGGTTAAAAACCAATATCCGATTTGAAATAAGACTTCGCTAAAGCGAAAGAAATCAAAAATATAAAATGGCCAACATCTTGACAACTTAAGAGGCTGCACAGCACTTATGGGAAGAAAGTAAGTGATTTGTACGCAACTGATGATGGTGCGTAATCTAAGCAACAACCGAAAAGAATGAAAAGCTAAAGCACCTCGCCGGTTGAGAAATAAGCGTGTGATTCAGTAAAGCTGTGACGTCATCAGTTGGACCAGTGCCACTGCGTAGCTGCCCGCGTCCTATAACATCTGCCGGTCTGCTACGCAGGTTGAATTTTATGCTGCTTTCGTTCCGAATTTTCTTGTTTTCGGGCGTTTTTCCTATACTATTTCTTACTGTATAGATCATCTGATGTAGGGAACTAAATCGTAGAGTATTGCATTGGAAAGTTTCGGGTTTCCGGTGGTTTGGCGCTTTACCGCTTAACGGTCAGTTCAAAGGTATAAAATCGATAGTTGGTTTGTCTCGTTCGGATTCAGGTGTATCACGAGTGCTGTGTTGTTGTCAAGTGTCTCATTATTCCTTTTTAAGAAGTTTCATACTCTCAAGGGGAAACATGGATAGGAAAGCCATCGCCGAGAAGATCAAAAAATTGCAGGCAAATGCTGAGAATGTTCAGCTCGGTGGAAAGGTAATCATGTGTTCATAAATTTGCTTATTTTTTGAAAACTCCTGCATATTTAATTTTTGTTTGAATAAGATCGCGGAAACTTATTTCGTAAGGAAGAACTAGACTTATATGTATTTATTGTTACTAAACGATATATTTTGCAGTGTTTTCTCGCTGTAGTTGGTTGTATTATCATATTGGCTGTAATGTTCAGGGAACCCCCAGAAGGAAAAAGAAGATTGTCTTCAAGACCGCTGCCGCCGATGACAAGAAGGTTCAAAGTAATTTGAAGAAACTCTCAGTGACAAACATTCCCGGTATCGAGGAGGTATGGATTCTTTCTTTCTCCTTTACGCCATCCTCCTTGGACCTCTCTGTCTTATTCAAGAATGATCATTACAGGTGAACATGATCAAAGACGATGGTACCGTCATCCATTTCAACAATCCAAAAGTTCAAGCTTCTGTTCCTGCTAATACATTCTCGATCACTGGAGCTGGAGAGAACAAACGTACGTTCCGTTCTATTGGCTGGTATTCGATGTGCATGATGAAGTCGTAGCATGTCATTGGTCCTTTCCAGAGATTACTGATATGCTTCCTGGAATACTTAATCAACTTGGACCAGAGTCGCTTACTCATCTTAAGAAATTGGCCAATAATGTTACAAGTCAGTTCAAACCTGCACCTGCTGACGACGATGTACCAGGTGGGTAGCCTCAAGTTCGAATTTCATGTCTGTAGGCCTGATAGAAAAGCTACTCTGCTCGGCGTTCGATGATATTTTTGTCCAGGCTTTTGCCTGAGCTTTACCTGGAGAGGCAACCACCCCATTCAAAAGGCCTAGGTAAAGGGATAGTTAAAGTTATGAACTGATGATCGTACGATGGTACCAGGTGTGGAACGACACCGCGAAAATGACTACTCCAACTATATCAGTATTCTAGCATTTTATTCTGTCACACTCAACATCGAGAGAGTAGTTTCGGGTGATTCTAAAGAAATATCGTTTCATCTGCCCCTAAAATGTAAAAACACCATTCAGGCGACAAGGTGTGGGTCCCAGCCTAAGCCTATAAAGGGGAAGGAGCTCTATGCGAGTGAACCACTTCCCACATAACAGGCCCTTTCTTGCACAAGGATGTTGTCTCACTTACTCGAAGCTCTGTCTCTTGCCTTTCTCCCTACATGGAATCAACAAGTTCTCCTAGGAGCGAATGTGAGTGGCAACTTGTGATCAGGGACTAGGAAAGAGGTTCCAGATGCGTGAATCAATTTCTATATGCAGAGGATTCTCCTGTGAAGAACGGTGCACCTTTCCCTTACTTCACATCGTCCCAAATTGATTTTGAGAGGCATGTAAGAACCTGAAAACTACAGATTGAGCAACTTGCCATCTAGCAACTCGATCAGAAACATTAGAAGCGCGCATTGGAACAGCCGGTGCTGGCAGAGTGCCAGAAGAAGTGCGTGCTACTCGTGCCGCGCGTTTTTGTATATTTATTGATAAAACCGATAAAAGATATAAAAGATCTAGTCTGAAGTGTTTTTAGGCAGAAAGGATTAGTTGTGAGATATAATAGTTCATGCAACAGGAGATTCTTTACAATTTGCGGCTTTACTTTTTCAGATCGAATTTTTTGCTAACCTTCCGTGTAAAACAAGCTGTGCTTTTTGATTTCCATTGAAATGGTTTTTCAGATCATTGAAGCCTCTGTAAAGCGTGTATCATGGGCTTCCGGGGCGTAATTTTTTCTTTCAATTTTCGCTCTATGATGCGGCGTAGAGAGGGTTATTTCGATTTTTGCCTACATTACGCGAAATCGCGTCTCACGTACAGAGTGAGCAACAAGTATGATCATTGGTTAATGTTGGAGAAGGAGCAAAAATGCTTTCCCATACCTGCGGATATAATACTTAAGAAATGAAATTGCTGAGCTTTTTATATGCGTTGAACTTTGACATGTTTGACTCAAAATATGGTGCAGTGAATACCGTAACTCGTAGAGTGCGTTTAAGGGAAGTATCGCATCTATAACTAAGACGTTCAGCATTTTAATTGCAAAATGGATGGGGGTAATGTCTAATGGCCTAAAGCCTTCGATTCGTTCACCACACGTTGCGATTTCGTCCACGACGCCCTTTACAACAGGAGGCAGGTAGCACCGGGCAACTAGCCGCTTACCGTCGTTTATTTTGTTGTAGGTCAAGGCAGTATCGCGTGTGAATGTGCGGTGCCGCCAAATGCAAAACTGCTAAGCCTCACCTTTCAGGCTCACTGTTTACAGGAGCCATTGATAACCGGGCACAAGTTAAGGGGCGGGTCCGCATTAGCGTAATGGAAAACACTCTTGTTAAGCTCCTGCACTCAAGTACCACATGTCCAGGTTTTGTGGACTTTTAGAAAAACATGAGGTTTGTGCGTGTTTGGTGCTCCGAGCAGGGGCTGGCGCACATTGAGAACTTCCGGGTTAAACGCCCGCCGTGGCTCACTTTGAACCCTTCGGTTTCAGTCATAACATAATTCGTAACGCATGTTTTCTATTTCAGATCTCGTAGGGGACTTTGACGAGGCCTCAAAGAACGAGGCAAAAGCTGAAGAGCAGAAGGCTTAAGTCAACGATTCCGGTTTCTCCGTTAAGAACATAAAAATTAAACTCTGCAACCATCGTTATTTTCAATCATTCACGCTCATATGTCTTGGGAGGCGTCTTCTTTCTCGCATCTCTACAATGATTTTCCATACTGTTGTAACTGTTTGACCCTTCTCCCATATATGTTCAGCGTTGTTTTTCGTTGGTTCTTGTTTTGTATACAGATTTTATAAAATTCAAGAATGGCTAATAAATTGTTAGCTTCAAGTCACGTTGTTGCGCATTTGTTGATTTCAAAGATTAGTGGGAGCTTTATGTCACCCCGTAGTGTCACACGTTAGTCGAGCTAATCCAATTCTTGTTAGGTGCCGGTCCCAATATTCTTGAATCATGTCATGTTCAAAATAAAGTTGGCAGTTGCAAAATACCGTGGGTTTCTTCTGTGGTTACCGCCGCATTGTATTTTCTCAGAACTGTACAGATGTTCTGGAAATCCTTCTTAGGATTTGTTTTTAGTTAGTTTCTAATCATGAATGAAACACTTCAAACGTCTAGTCAACTTCTCTCTTTGAAGGGTGAGTTCTTCAATATGCGGTGGACCGAAAGAATCGGATTGTTAATGATCAAAAGATAATCATGTAACTTAGTTGCGCCACTGTTTTGCATGCCTGGACTTGCGGTTTATTACTCACTGTTGGTAGCTTCGCTCTCTTCAGAGCAAATTATCAAATTTTTGATCTTCTTGTAGGTTTCACCATCCATGAGATACACTTTCTGAGTATCCAAAGTTGATATTGTTCGAATTTAATTTTCAATTGCCATTTAGTTAGATCACCGTCATCTACGTCAAATATCTCTTTATCACTTTATGATAAAGTCTGATTATGATCTTGCTCTTAGAAACCATCAGAAAGAGGGACTGCGTGAGAAAGCACCCTGGAAAATTGTGGTTTTAGAATGCTTGGAGGCTCCCTATGCGTTATCCCTGTTAATTCCAAAAATTGACATTCCATTCTTGGCGCAAAAGATAAAGTTCTCTCTGAAACTGTAATTTAATTGCTGTCCACAAGTATAGGTATCTGAGACCTGAGTCTGAAGGCTCTTTCTTAAAAATTATAGTTTAATTCCGGGTCAAATCAAGTCGGGAGGGAGACGCAACTTTGCGTCGACTCGAAGCTCCTTTCCCTCCCTTGGCCTAGGCTAACATTGATATCCCCTCCTCCCACATAAACAAGCATCTGTCAAAGCATAGCTCTCATCTGCTTTGGCCTAAGTCTAGGGAGGGAAAGAAGCTCGACGTGGGTGAAAATTTTGCGTCTCCCCCGACTTTAATTGACCCCGCGTTCAAGCGTAGCATAATCAGTATTCAATGAAAAGTTTGGTATTAGTTTCGGTTTGTAAAAAGGGCGAAAAGTTGATAAGCTATTTACAGTGATGCGATTAGCTCGGCCCAAATTTTCGGAAGCGGCTCCACTTTCTGTTGATCCGCTCGACGCCGCTGGATTCTCCCAGCTCATCGAAACCGCTCTTAGCAAGAGTGAAGGCGAGAAAAAGCAAGATGTTATTGGAGATTATTTTATAGCGCCACAAATGTTTGAGTAAGTTTTCGCTTTACTCATTTTGAGCGGAGCTCTTTTCGAGTTATGAGGTATTTCATTCGTCGTGCTTTTGTGTATTCAGCTTTTTACAGTAACATATATCTCGGAGAAACGTTTACTTTCTATGTCAAGTGCACGAATGAGAGCGATCAGAAAGTGACTGATGTTTCCGTTAAGGTATATTGATTGATTGATTGATTGATTATATGTAACTAGTTTTGCTTTAACGTTGCCGTGGTTTTGCCATGAGAACTACTTGACAGTGCAGCATTATCAGCGCTGTGTTCTCTTTTCAAGCTCCATAACAGGGTGGGAGTGCCACTTACGTAGTTTACCCTTACTGTTCGACGCTGTCCATGACAAAGATGCGGCAAAAGCCAGCTGTACATTCCGCCATAATGTATAAATAGGCGTGACTTTCTTGTATAGCGACCAAAAGTGGAGCAAGGGCAGTCACTCGAAACAGTGTTCGAAGTTTTTGAAATACCGAGGTAAAATAGTTATTCATTGCAGTGCGATCTGCAAACGAATAGTCAAAGAGTGAGCTTAACTTCAAACATTCAAGACGTTGTATTGGAAGGTGGAAAGTGTACGGGTCAAATTATTAGTCATGAAGTCAAGGAAATAGGCCAGCACATGTAAGTCACCTATTTTTCGTTCTGAGAATATCATTATTCTTGAATTTTGTTGAATTTTTCTCGAAACTTCTTTGATTTTCGTTAGAAGGTGTATGCTGCTGTATTGGTACACTATAATCTTTGAGTGAGAGTTGTTATGACAGTGTGAGGTGGTCAACCAGTGTAATCGGTGTCAGTGTAATCAGCGCCGCTTCATATGTTTCAGTTGCTTTACTCGCTAAAAAAGGGGAACCTTAGAATACCTTGAGTCGATTACTAGACCCGGTTGTCCTTCTTACCTCAAGTGCACTGAAGTGAGATGTTCTCAAAGCGCAGGAAGCTGGCTGATGGTTAACGAATCAATAAGTCCGTTGAGACAAAGGCTTTTCCGAACGTGTTTGAAGTGGTAATATAGGAGTACCGCCATGCTCATTATTATCGGTAGTGTTTCAGTGACAGAAAAGGGGAGTGAGAGGTACGGTTTTTTGAAGAAGAGAGTATTATAATTCTGCTACTGTTAATTTTAAAAAATTGCTAGCTTTAAATTGACCTATTACTTAGTTCTGTATTGGGGGTAGTCAGTAAAATTCGGTTGCAGTAAAATGACAGTCACTAAGTTAGATACAAATTTATTTCCACAAACTAGTTGAGCAGTTGATTGGTGTTTTCGCCTGCGAATGATGTATTCGCTGACATACTGAATTTTATTTCATGGTCATACTGTACGTTATAGCGTTTTCATACTCTGTAAAGATGTATCCTGTTAATTCTGGTCTAAGTCTTCGAAGCAAAGGTTTTTATTTGTTTTCCTTTTTTTGCGGATTCCTACAGTCTCGTTTCCATGACGACAAATGGAAATATGTCACTTTAGTCTGCTTATTTTAGCCTTATCTGCTCAGTGAACTACAAGACGTCTTCCGATGAAAAGATGTATTTTCGAAAATTTATCAAATTCCCCGTCAGTAAGCCAATCGACGTGAAGACAAAATTCTACAACGCAGAGGTGAGGATCACTCTTTACCTCGGAGTATTTATATCTTATATCTGTAAAATGTAAATATGTAAAATGCATATTCTAAATTATAGTACAAATATTATGTCATAGATAAAAATCACCAGAGAGATTTGCTGAGGCACATGCACTTGCGGTATCATGCAAGCTGCAAAATCGCCCCACAGAACCACTCCGCAGACACACTTTTTCCACAAGCATCTAACTTTTTGTTGGGACCGTTTTGACACAGGAATCAGGAAATATTTATTAAGATGTTGGATCGAAATTCTATGCTGTCTAAATTGGGGTTTATTTTGACGAGGGATCTATAAAAAAGTATTCAATCTCTAACGCTTTGCATGGATGGCTTATTTCCTTAGTTGGTCTCAATTTTAACATATGATGACATGTTCTTCAAAAACCACGTCTTCTTCAGAAAAGATAATATTTAGCGAAACTTGCATCAAAAAAGGGCGGCTTGGGGTCCTATCACGATCTCGCGGCATAGCGTATTGTTCTGCGGTTCATCGGGAGAGTTGCCGGCGAGGGCGGGACATCACGGGTGCCTGATTTAGCCTAATCGCTCGTCTGCAGTCTATGCCCGGCTAGTAATGCAGAAGGCCGCGAGAGAGAAAGGGGTCCTTGGGGTTCCTACTTCTCATTTTTTCGTTTTTTATTTTATTTCTTTCATTGCTGCTATTGTGTTAAAGCATCCCTGCTTTCATATTCCACAATCTGCCAAACTTACCCCGTCCTGTTTTATTGTGAGCTCCCATACACAAATATTAAGAGGTTATCGCATTTAGTTGCGAGATGGGTTGCACCGTCCTTGTGAGCAATTATAACGTGACAGCAAGTAAAGTAATATTTCTGGGAGTTCGCTGTCATCGTTGCAATTTAGCCGTAAGAACGTACTTATAAAACTCTAGCTGGGCGCATCTTATTCGACTTTCCTTGTGGCAGTTTGCATGCAAGACTTTCTCTCCAGTTCGAGCTTCACGCTCTCAATTTTCAGTATGCAGCTATGACAAGTAGTCTTGGGAACCCTGAAAACATTACTTTAAATATTCAGTTGCCGAATTTATTGCTGGTATTCTGATATTATAAGGTCTTACAAGGGTAGTGCTATGCCAAGATACTCTCAATTTCCGTAATTTTCAATAGGAACAATTTATTGGGTTGAGGAATAAGTCCCCGCGGTTTTTTTCAAACCCGATTTTTCACATTATTCCCTCCATCTTTCTACAAAGCTTATATATGTTTTTGATAGAGCTTTTTTTGCTCTACAAATGCTTATATCTATTTTTCGATTCCTTCGACTACCCAATATTTATGAGGTTTGAAAGTGAAAGTAGCTGAAGGCAAAAAAATGGCGCTTGCGCACCTCATCTTTCTCGTCTGCCATCGAGGTCAAAAAATAAATGTGCATACGTTTCGATAGAGCTTTTTCAGCTCTACAAAAAGATCCTACTTTTTATTCAAATCGCTCAACTTTTTGCTGTTTTTAAGGTTCACAAATGCAGTACTCGCAAAAGTGTGCGCTTTCGTTATCGCCTCTTCCTCCCCTACCATCGAGATTGGAGGTGATGTGCATATATGCATTCGATAGAGCTTTTCTTGCTCTACAAGTGTACACCACTATTCTTTTGTATCCCTTCATATTTTAGCATTTAGGAATAAGTATCTACCTATTTTTCAATTCGGAATTGCGTGATGAAAATAATTTCTTTTACGGATTGTTTTGTACCATTCGATAGAGCTCTTTTCGCTCTACAAGACGGTTTTTACATTTTTTGGTCTAATTGATTTTGCCATTTTTTAGATCATTTTAAACTCGACAAAATCGAACATTTTCGACTAGATGTGTCAAAAATGCTCGATTTCGTCGACTTTAAAGTAATCTAAAAAATGGCAAAAATTAATCAGAACAAAAACCGTAAACATCATCTTGTAGAGCGAAAAGAGCTCTATCGAATGGTACAAAACAATTCGTAAAAGAAATTATTTTCATCACGCAATTTCGAATTGAAAAATAGGTAGATACTTATTCCTAAATGCTAAAATATGAAAGGATACAAAAGAGGAGTGGCGTAGCCTTGTAGAGCAAGAAAAGCTCTGTCGAATGCATATATGCACATCACCTCCAATCTCGATGGTAGGGGAGGAAGAGGCGATAACGAAAGCGCACACTTTTGCGAGTACTGCATTTGTGAGTCTTAAAAACAGCAAAAAGTTGAGCGATTTGAATAAAAAGTGGTATCTTTTTGTAGAGCTGAAAAAGCTCTATCGAAACATATGCACATTTATTTTTTGACCTCGATGGCAGACGAGAAAGATGAGGTGCGCAAGCGCCATTTTTTTGCCTTCAGCTACTTTCACTTTCAAACCTCATAAATATTGGGTAGTCGAAGGAATCGAAAAATAGATATAAGCATTTGTAGAGCAAAAAAAGCTCTATCAAAAACATATATAAGCTTTGTAGAAAGATGGAGGGAATAATGTGAAAAATCGGGTTTGAAAAAAACCGCGGGGACTTATTCCTCAACCCAATATAAGTTTCAATCAATCACCTCTTTTGTTTTCTTACTGGTTTATTTATGTTTGACTATACCCTTTGGTGGTGTGGTATCAGTCTGTGTTTGTTCTTGTGTTTGCTGTGCTGTGATTTTTCCATCTGATCATTATGTTTCCATGCATGCTGGATGAAGTGATACGTGTACTGATGATGTGATTCCAGGATAATTCGGTACGTTACTTGTCATATGTTCTGTGTTTTCCGCAGAAGCATGGATTGTTTACGGTTCTCGAGTATCTTCAAAAAGCCTACAAAATCTGTGTTTTGCAGAATAACGACGTCTATCTTGAAGCTCAAATTGAGAACACTGCTGCAACTGCGATGATTCTTGAACGAGTGGAACTGGAACCAAGCTCGAATTATACTGTCACGAGTATTCATTGCGGGTAAGTCCTCTGTACTTCTATATATTCTTTGTACCGTATTCAACCTTTGCGATAGTTTGCAGTCCGTTTGCAGTTCTGGTGAAGATAATGTGCGTGAAGTTTGAACCTGCAATTTGCCATCCGACGCGACGTGAGGGGTACGCGAGGTTTGGCGTCATGCCGTATGACTGGTAGAGAGCAGCGGGTACAGCGAAAGTCGGGAAGTAGGAGACTTAAAGGGATCGTTCACGGAAGAACGAGTTTCTCTGTTACCTTTATATTTATATCGTATTAGCCGTAAAGGGCCACATGCAAAGTTCCACGCGAAAAAGTGAGATTTTGGCTAAGATACAGCTCCCCAAATTCTTGGCCGGGTAGGGGACCTCCGAATGAAACTTCATCCCGTCGTTGCCGCGGTTGGGAGCGGAGAGTGGGACTATGCACGTAACTTTTGTTCCTACAAGGCGCGGCGTACGACAGGGCGGGTACTTGCTCGGAGACCCCGCCCCCCGGCCGAGAATTTGTGATGCTGTATCTTAGTCGGATTCGCATTTTTTTCGCGTGAAACTTTGCATGCGACTCACATTAGGCAAATACAACATAATTATATGGGTAACTTCAAAACTCATTTTTTTCGTGGACGGTTGCTCTCCGTGGCGGAAGTGTACGAGCCGGTGGTAAAATGCGTTGCTGTTCCATGCATCATGGCAATTGCGCTCTCGCGATTGTACAACTGCGGCTCGACTCTTGCCATGCTTTACCTAGAAGTAATTGAATGAAGCAACCGTAAAGGCCGTGGTAAGCAGAATAATGTACCGGGCTCCCCAGCTCCTGTTCATGGCCTGCAAGGTCCGAATTACATGAAGTTTCTACGCGTGCGGTCATTTTTTGTAGCCTTTAGTGATGCGGAAGAACTTTCTGGTATGTACCTCCGACCTCATGATATTCGCCAGTTTCTCTTCTGTCTTACTCCCAAAGATGCCCCTAGTAGTGTGTGAGTTTTATATTCAATATTTTTTCATGAATTTGACTTAAAGGTGCGGTTATGCATACAATGTTGTAGATATAAAGATATGACCAATATTGGCAAATTGGATATGTCGTGGAGAACGAGTATGGGTGAGCGAGGCCGTCTTCAGACCAGTCCATTGCAGCGAATCGTAAGTTCAAAGAGGTCTCCTACCTTTTCTCTCTTTGTTTTCAGCTAGTCCTCGCGAGATTGTGTGTTTCCCAACTTCTTTAAGGCTCCAGCACATGGTGATGTTCGGTTGTCTGTAGAGAATTTACCAGCAACGGTACCGGTCCGTAAACCGTTCACTATAGACTGTAAGCTGTACAACTGCTGGTGAGTTACCAGCATTTTATCAAAATATCCTTAGATGGCCAATACAAATAAATATGTCAGCACTAGGCTTCACATACACTTTGCATACTATTGAGATAAAATTAAAAAAAAAGCTGGTGAAATGGTCAGTATGCAAATAGTAACTTTATTATAAAAAATTTTATTTTCTATAATAGTAAGCTGTGCAATCTTTAATAACGTATTTTTGAATTGTATCAAAAGCATCTGCCACGTTCCCAGGGAGAACGTAACATTTAAGTGGTCATTGGTGGAAGGTGTAGAAAGGCGTTTGACTACATCTCGGGTGCTAAGCTTTGGCCGATGGAGCTAACATAAGGCCTTCCACTGACGTCGGTGGAGATGTCACCTGCCTCTTAACAAGCATTGAACGCGTTTCCTATTTGGGTGTCAATTTACGGATTACTACAAAACTACGGCAGCTGTGGCCATTGAGTCATTCCTTTACTTTTTTGAGATGTAAATGAAGTTGTTCATTTCAGTGAGCGATCTCTAGATCTGCAACTGGAGCTTCAAAATACATCAAAGTCACTCATTTTCTGTTCTATTTCCGGGGTGTCTCTAGGACAGGTACCACCGAATGGTAGCGTGTCCTTCAGTGTTGAGATGCTTCCAATCGCTATAGGATTTCAGGTAAGTACCATTGATCTCAAACTGATAGAAGCCCGTTCGTAGCTGAGTCGTCAAATAGCCGCATTCGGAATACAGTCGGCCTCACAGCTCTGACCACGATTTCCGAAAGTGATTGTCTGAGAACTGTTCTGTTTCTGTGTTTTTAGCTCACAACGAAAAGTCTTATTTCAGTCAATTTCGGGTATTCGAATAGTAGACTCGTTTCTGAAGAAAACATACGATCACGATGACATTGCACAGGTGTTTGTGATGTAGAGTGTGACTGTAAATAGAGTCGTGGCCTATATTATAATATATTCATTAAAGGCACCAGGAGAGGTAATTTGATCGGTTGGCTAATATGAGAGTAGAGGTGTCAACTAATGCCGCAGTGGAGAAAGAACGGAGTGAAAGTGTCAAAAATCCCACAAATAGGACCCCATTCCTCTCAGGCATTCACAGGGATCCTGTCAAGGACGTATTTTCGGGCGCTTCGCATCTCTCATTGTTAGTGGTGGGGCACGGCCAAGCTATGCCATGGCCATTCCCCGCCCACCATAGCCATTCCGACTGCACCAGGATCACGATACGGAGCTCAAGACGTGCTTTCCAGCGCACGTTGTTCAACAGTAGTTTTCTCTCCTTGAACTGGCACGTTCATTTACGGAAACATGCTATTCCTAATCATCCTAATACCCCTCGCGGTGCCTTTAAAATCATAAGTGCATGTTATCTGTTACTTCGTTGAAGGCACACCACACGATAATCACGTTAGTGGCATACATTCTTGGGGCAAGTTGGTCCTTAGATAGGTGCTCAGGCTGTACCCTTGTTACGGCTTGATAGTGCATCCTCGCTGCGATAGGCGCGCTCTACCCGAGCCGAGTTGAGCCCCTCGAGCCGAATCACACCTGGCCTTAGACGAACAAATTTCCAACGTGGCTCTTACGTGGAGAAGGAATCTTGCAATAAGACAAGATGAGGCAGCGATATCGATAGTGAAGGCAGCTTCAACAAGGAAGAACAATCGTAGCATTTCGCGCGATATCATCGAGCAAAAGCTCTTCTACAATCTTCATTACTCGCACGAGGACTGAGGGCAGGGAGCTTCATTTTTGGTGGTTGTGCGGAGATTTGGTTCATTTTTCTTCACTGATGGGTGAAACAGGGTCTTTACGTCCAGTAATATGCGCGATAACTATCACAGTTTATCGCGAGGTGTGCCTTCAAAGTAGCTTTTGTTTTAGCAATTTTTTTAGTAAGTGGTGGCTCTTTTTACGAATGGAACTGTTGAAGGAGTGTGAACTGCAAGTATACAACGGTAATAGGAGCATTCTTTCTGCCTTGCTAAGTATAGACGGTTCCCCAGTCAAGCGAATGAGGATTAGGTCATGGGTTTTTTGTGCTAGGTAAGCTTTACAAGCTTTTATCTGACTATTCCCCACTCATCCCTGGCTGGCTAGGCGGAGAGGGAGGGGGAAAGTTCCTGGAAAACTTTTGGACCATTTCGGTGCCCCTTCTTCTCTCTCATCTCGAGTAAGGCTATCGTACGGCAACCATGCAAAATAGCAATAAAAGAAGATTTTGTACGGAGAATTTTCGCAGAGGATCGCACCGATGCGCCCATTCCCTGGGCCTATCCTGGAGTAATGGGCTCTTTGTTGAGATTCCTCGAAAAAAGATAAAAAAACGTATGAAATTCGGGTGATGTGTTGTGATCAAATTTAATGTTTATGTGAAAATTTATGCGGTAAATGTGATATATAGATTGTTGTTACACAATAAATTGAATATGGTAATACAATATAAACATTGCATATAATTAAGTCAACTTGTTAATGAGGTTTGAACGAGATTTTTACAGACAAAACATAGTTCATTCGGTTATTGCTGAAAAAAATGAGACCTGGTAAGGCGAGGGAAAGCACTTGAAATGAGTCTGTCACGGCTCTATGAATGTGAAAACAGGAGTTTTATAAGTGATGTGGAATTTATCGCAATGTAGCTTTCTTTACTACACAGATTGATTTTGATCCGGCACTCGCGCGCGGTCTCGAAGCGGGTGGTTTCAGTACTGGAGGGCAAGGAGAACAGCTTTAGTTAGGCACGCTATCAACTACTCCTATCCTTTGACAGCAGTGCCAGCGCCAGTTTACTTTATCTGCTCCTATCGCCCGACATCAAATGTGGTTGAAATGGTTTGCACGAATTGAAAAAAAAATCAATTTAACGACTGTACTATCAGACTGATGCAAAATTCAATGTAAACAATATGACAAGGAGGTTAACTGTTATTGCAGCTGGAAGATCCATGAAAGGCGCGCCCTGCGGTGATTCCCAATCGAGACCATTCAGCATTTACAGGTCTTATTTCTTGAGCCTGTTGACGGTATCGTGCCAGAAGCATGCTTTCATGTTCTCGAAACGTTCATAACATGGCACATATGACATGTCGAGCATGGTAACATTACCTGGTCGTTGATCACAGAACGTCAAACACTGAAAGAAATAGAATTTTGAAACAGTTTACGGTAACGCACGATTGGGTTCATACTTGGCGACTGGTGGCGCGCTCGCAGTTATGTATTGACGTGACTTTGGATTCTACGTTGGGTTTTTATTTTTGCTAATCCAAAGGAATCGTCCATGAAAATTTGAGTTCTTCTCGCTTCCATACAGTCACGTAGTACTTGTTCTCTGTGGACCACATGCAATGTTTCAAGCGAAAAAATTGAATTCGGCCGAGACTCCGCCTCAAAACTTTGTCCATGTGGGTACCGTGGGCGGAGACACAAGGTTGCTAAAGTCCATTTCACAGCGCAGATAGGGCGTAGCCTACGGACTTGGGTGAGAGTGTGTGGCGGGACGAAAGAGTTCGATATACGCCCACCCAAGTCCGTAGGCCACGCCCTATCTAACTCTGTGAAATGGACTGTAGAACAGCGGCGGTCACGTGCTTGGAACGCGATGTAGAGATGTTGGAAGAAAATCAGGTCAGTGACCTTAAATGAATTACAGAATGTCGCTGCTTTAATTTACAGTCTCGCGATCCATCACGCGATATCCTAGTGCGCGAGGTTTTTAAGGGATGTAATTCTGCCAGTTTTTGCTTTTTTGCGTGCATTTTTACATGTGTTCCGCAATGAGCGATGCAAAATAATTGTATGGGAAGACGAAAAGCTGCTGGGGAATGTTCATTTTTGTGAAAAGTTCAAGAAGTGGGTTATATTCTGAGCAATTCCTTTTCTAAGCTGAATATTTAAGATACGTCTTATATTGTTATTGACCATTTACATGTGGGAATGCGTGTGTGGCACATACTTTGGAAAATTCTCTTGAACTTGGTTGAATCATTTGTGTGAAGAGGGGCTTTCAGAACTTGAAGGGATCGTCCACGGATAAAATTAGTTCTTTTGTTACCCATATACTTATGTTGTTTAGGCTGATGTGGGCAGCATGCAAATTCTCACGCTAAAAATGTGACTTCGGCTAAGATGCAGCACCACAAAGTCTCGGCCGGGTGGGCGTGGCCTCCAAGCAAGAGCCCACTTCGTCGTTCGCCGCGGTCGGAGACGCAATGTAGAAACAGAAAGACACGTAAGCAGCCCCATTCTCCGCCTCTAACTGCGACGGACGATAGGGCGGGCACTTGACTGAAGTCTCGCCCTCCTCAGCCACCACTTCGAGGAGCTGTATCTTAGCCGAAATCTCGCTTTTTCGAAGGAAATTTAGCATGCGGCCCTTATTAGGCAAATACAACATAAATCTATGGGTAACAAGGAAACTCATTTCCCGTGGACGATTCCTTTAACTTTTCGCCTTGTGAATATTTTCGTTTTCAATAAAAGGCTTTGAAGCGTACCTTGACTCCAGCCAGTGTCGTTGTAACACCGTTCCTCTCACAACATGCTCGATGATCTCGTCCCTGAGCGGCACAGAATTGAATCTCAGCCGTTGCTTGTACAGGACATGCGTCCTGCTTGAAGTACATACGAATCAGCTGGAAAAAGCAGTATGAAGGTTTTTTTTGAAATTTATTTCGTTCTTCAGCCATTGCTGTAGTGAGACTTCACTGTCTAATTTCACAAGAGAATTCAAAAAAAAAAAAGGTTAGAATTTCCAAATATCAGTGCATGACTTCTGACACATGAAGTCCCTACCGTATCTTTTCTGAAGGTGTTGTACGTGCAGTGGCGTAGGCATGCATCGGGTAAACCACGTTGCTCACAGCAATCCATGAACAAGACGTTAGGGTCCTGAAAATAGTTTAACTGAGGAGAGCCTGCAACTACGACAAAAAACTTGGTTATATTAGCTCATAAAGGACATTGAGGGCGGAGGTGGTGTAATGACAGCTGACGAGCACTCCCACTGTCATTAATGCGGGGATCAAATCCTGCAGCAATGCTCGCACAGGTCAACCAAGACCCTCATCCCTCTGGGTTGGGTGGATTGGTACCAGGCTCGTCTGAGAGGATAAAGGCAGTGGCTTGTACATCAGCTGGCCCAAGCATTTCGGTCCACGTGACACCACGATTCTGAATAGAGTTGGAATACCCGGCGCATCCCTCACAATGGATTAATTAACGCTAGAAACATTATTCTCATCATTCATCCTTTCGTTCGTTCGCGATACTTCAGTGGTAAGGCATTGATTAGTTGAGGTATTGAGTCAGGCAGAACCGAGGCAGAAGGCGCCGCCGCTAGAACGTGCGTGGTCCCTAGATCGCATTGATGCAGATCGCCTAACTTGCTCAACACTTAAGAAAGGTTACCCAATAATTTGATCAAGCTGTAGGTTCAAAAAACGATGAAGAGGAATGTAGGAACATGTGGGAGAGCACCCTCCCCGTCTATCGATACAACCCCCTCGATATGGTGATATAGGGTTGTTCATACTCACCACCTCCGCATCGTCAGCTGGTGTGGTAGCCTTATGGAATACATTAGCGACACCTTTGCCCAAACAAGCACCAAATACGACCCCCCATCTGAACCAACTTTCCACAATTTTTTCGGATTCCCATACTAGGGCTTGGCTGTGTGCTATACTGCGCTTAATTTCGCAGGCCAAACACCCCCTCATACGTACATCACCTGGATTGTGGATCGAAGCCACATGAACGGCAGGTTTTGGGAGAATTTCCAGACCAGTTGGTCCTTCGATAGAAAACTTGGAAGTTGTTTGTGAAGAAAGCCAAATAATCGTCAGGAGAGGAGATCACACCTTTCCCTCTCGAAGTGGGAACGGTACAACCCTTTTTATTAGGTTGGACGGGAAGTTCTGGGACACCTTGTGAGAAAAATTCAATTTATTTTAATTTTATTCACATGTAACTTCAGTCACCAAAGTGGATCTTCTTCAACGGGGATCTTCTTCAACGGCAGCTGTCAGGGCGTCGACATCGAAGACCGGAGGACGTCCTGAGCGTGGTTCATCTTCTAGCGTTGTCTGTCCTTCACCGAAACGCTGATACCACCGAATCACCGTAGACTTCGAAGTGGTGTTCGCACCCATCGAGTGGTTGATTCTGTCGGCCGCCAGGCGCGCAGAACTACCAAGGCGGTACTCATGAAGAATCAGCAGTCGAAGACCTTCTCGCGAAATAGGCTCAGATTCGCCGCTTGTCGAAGCCATAGTGGTGATAACCAGACTAGTGAAGAGTCCTTCACACTCCATCTATATACCCTTACCATGGACTGTCCCACAATTCTTTACAGGTTTCTACAGGAAAAAACAAAAAGTGTCCCAGAACTTCCCGTCCAACCTAATAGAACTTTACCTAGTGATTTTCAGCGAGCTAGATACGGTAGGGTTGGGATTAGTTTGTACGACAAGGTTGGGGTGAGTTTGTATGCTAAAGGGAATCGAATTAACCTAAACCCGATTAGAGCGACTAGTTTTGCTGAAGGGGTCATTGAAAGTTCTGAGTCTCACTTTCGGATACCGAATATCCATAACTGACCGGCAGATTAGATGTGGAGTCTATTGGTCTGATCTGCAGTCATAAAACTCCGAGTGCTTTGGGTGCTAATCCTCCTATCTGACTTTCTCCGCACTTCATGACGCTGACCACGAGCTATGGTCATCTGAATCTCGTTTCGCCTCTAAACTTCACCGCTCACTTGTAATCCTCCTCGTTCTGGGGATTGTCCTGATGTACGGGTATGAATAGAGTAGTTGATCCGCTACACCGGACTAACGGACGAGATAAAGCTCATCATAATCTGGCCGGCTCATGCCAACGGACATCCGAACCGGCTCTGCTCTCGTCATTGTTATAACCCGTTGTCATTCCCACCACCACCACTACACTGACTGGTCACATCGGTGGTCATATCGGCGACAACGACATTAGCCGACAATACGAAATCGAAACCCTTCTGCAAATAGTGATGGCTCATTGCGTCGTGTATCCGGATACTCTTAGTGGTCCCTACTCGACCATCACCAAGGACACCAATGTCGCCGGTACGGCCGCCCCGCCGCCTAATCTCACCACGGACATTGTTGAACAAGTTTCGATGCTGTTTCATTCATGTGACCGAAATAAGCCCTTAAAGATGGTAGCCGTCGAAAAACTGGTTTTTCAAATATATGGCCTGCTAGATGTGCAGCGTTTTGGCCTTGTGGCTCAGATTGAAGTGAACGAGGTGATCTATGCCTTCGCGAAGAGGGGGGGGGGCTCTTGTCAAGGAACAGGACTCTTTACTGAAAGCATGTGCTCGTATGCTTATAAATTCTTTAGCTTTGACGGTAAAGCTTCAACAAGAGGACTTCTAGGACAAACTAAAACCAGCTGCCAAGAAAGATATCTGCATGGGCTTGCTGTTATAGATGAAAACTTCCTGAACATACCGAATTAGGGATTCTGATTCTGCGTCAGATTCGAAAAACATTCCAGCGCAGGAGAGGGAATGTCAAAATCGAAAAACTGGATGAAAGATTGATCTCGAGGGCACCTAGCCAAGACAAATAGGGTTAAATAGAATTTTTCCCCTTAAAATGATCCTCCCGACGATCCTAGACGGTTAAGGCTAGTCCGATTCCTCTGAAAAGAGGAATTTCAGGAATTTCAGAAGCTGCAGAGTGAGATAAAAAAGGTAGCAGCCTTATGTGATTTCCCACATGTCTTGCAGCGTCAATGATTTAAAGTGTGGCTCAAGCCATGATGCAACCAATACCCATTTTGCAGCAATTCTCAAGTTCAACTCAGGCTTAACCAAAATTCTACATCCTAGTTTGTCTTCCTTTTGGGTTTCTGCATTGGGCTTTTCATCCTTCTGAACACGATCTCTCCCTTTTAAGGTCCTCGTACAATGGAGAGACGGCGGCGTAAAGGGCAAAAGCGAGGTGTTTCAACGTTTCAAACTGTGGTGCATGCTTAATGATCCGAAAATACGTTAATGTCATTGTTGGAGAAGGATCCACTGAAGTTCAGAATTTCGAATAAGCCTAAGTTGAATCAATTTGGAAGTTTAAAATGGTGCTTTGAGAGTACCTCGCAATTACCTTCAGCCTTCAATTCTCTGAAAAGGGCGAAAAAGCCCTTCTCAGAGAATGGAACGAAAAGAAACGTCAACTGAATAATTTGATTTAATACATTGGTTGGATTTAAATAGAATCTGGCACATACCGATTTACCTATGGTTTTATTAAAACGCGCCGTAGGCTCTGTTTCGAAGGAAGCTAAAGGCTTTAGAGCTAGGTATAGTGCTAGGGAGTAGATCTAACCGAATCGAAATTTCTGACGCGTGAAATAAATAATTTTGGGAACGATTTTCATGAAACATTCACGTGAGCGGAGGGGTTAAAATATTGGGGTTTTCAATCGCTGCAAATCATTATGTAGGGTTTTCGAGCCCAATTCTCAATAGCAGTTCCCCCAAACCCATCGGGAAAAGGTATCTTGTCCATCTTTTCTCACGTGCTTTCCCATTGGCTATACCGTGTGCGTAACCACTATCAGTGACTTTCCACGTTACACTCAATAACAGTGAAATGCAGCTTCAATGAGCTCTAAGTATTGGCCTTCCATGTGTTGCTCTTGGTTGGGCTGGGACTGACCACGGTTATGTGTTTTTCAAGGAAATTTTTTTTCTCGATTTTTTTTCACATAAACGGTTTTGTGGCTTCTGTGTCGATGCCTAGATTACTAATGATCTACGCTGTCCTCATCATCGATCTAGTCATCACCTGAGCGGCTCTCGGCCGCCATGACCTTTAGCTGTTCTTTGTAAAAACTACTTTGCATTTGGTAATACTAACCGACCTTAAAGGAACTCACCCTTGTCATTTCTGGTCGCCGGAACTGTGAGATTCGGGAAGCTCCCATAGACACTAGTCCATTGTGTACGGTGCCAGCACCATGCACTCGTGCTCGGCTACGGTAGCAGCCATAAGCACCGCAAGTATAGCCGGCTCCACATCCTGAAGATGATCTGTTACCACAATTTTTCTATGGATTTTGTGAATTTTGAGAGTGAGGTAGTGACCATTTGGAATGGTTTGGCGGTCCAGTGGAATGTTCCTGCTTACGGCTTTGTTAATCACCTATCGTATCCATTAAGATGTGAAGATTAAGAAGTGGGGCATGGGCCTTTAGTGTGCCTCGTAGGTATAGAGAATGGTCTCAAACGGTATCAAATAAGGAAGACAAGAAGATGAGAAGAGCCCTACCAAAACCTGCTAGGGTTATCCACAAGAGCTAAATCTTAGAGTCTCACGAAAGCCCTTATCGATAAACTCCTTTTCGTCCGTTCTTTCATTTACCCCGTTTATAATATCATACTTGATAAAACGAACACACGCGCAAAGAGGTCGAATTTTCTGGAAGGAGAGGTCAAACCACTAAATTACCCTCGGCTGCGGTCATACTCAGCGAACAGCGATCGCCTTTGGTCGCTCAGAAAGGTACTACTTGACACCAGAACAATGCCTCGGAAATCACGTGTTTGTCACTTCCAGCTCATCCACCACATCTGCTGCGTGTGGATGAACATCGTCTTATTCGTGGTTAACCGGTACCTGCGGATTCACTTCCTGCACGACCGTAATCTGGAGGATCTATTCCCAAAATGAATTTGAACGCAACCGTTCCTCTGTCCAAGAATCATAGGTGTAAAAAGTGTATCGTTGAGCTCCGTTAATTTCTGCCATAAGCGATCTAAGGAGATAATCGAATGTTATACCAAGGAGAGTCCACTCTAATCATTTAAAGATGTTAGATTCCAAGGTTTGTCATGCACTGGATGTACCAACTAAATTAGGTTGAAACGTCCTGCACGACCTGGCAGTCTGGCGCTATGCCAGGGAAAAGGAAGGTGTATCTTGAAATGCAAAATACCTATGCATCACTGAAGTCTTCGTGGATGGAAGAAGGTTTTCTTTCCTATTCCCAAACCATAAGCAAAAGCAGCGGCAAATCCCGAGCATGGTGGTGCCCCTGAACCGCAATAGCACCAAAAGTTTTTTCAGGTCATGTCATCCAAGGCTTGGATTCCTCTTTTCATCTGATTTCTACCTGATTTCATTCTTTGAACATTCATACGCTTGGCAGATATGGTCGAAGGTTTTTGGTAATGTAACTGGGTAACTATCACCCGCAGCTCGAGTCATCAAAACGATCATGATCATTTATCATTTATCGAATTTAGTGCTTTCAGGATATTAACAGTTCACCTTCACTAATAGCTCTACCCATAGTGATATTCAGATACCATAGATAGCCGGCGTATCCGGTAGTACTAATACAAAGTAGCCAGGTAATCATCACATGATCGCTGGGTTTTTTTTTTCGCCAGGGAATTTCAATTGTGGATTAACATGCGCGATTATGGCCGAACATTGATGGTTATGCGATGACCATCAAACGGTTGCATAATATTGTTATTATAAATACTGGTGAGTACAGGAAATGAGGAGGAGAAAGAGAAGGGGATGAAGAGGAAAACGAGTGAAAGTGTCCTCTCTTGCACTGAATCTGGATACCGGGTTATATTTGAGTGGTTAAGTATGCTGTTTTGTGAATAAACAAGTAAATGTTGCTTACCCATACCTATACCTCCGGCACATGGTGGTGGTGGAATCGGTGGAATTCCTCCTCCCATGCATGGCCCACCAAATCCGATACCACCACATACTCCAGAGGCGAAGCACTGAAAATAGTAATCGATTAAAACTAACTTTGAGAACAGCCAGGGCAGCCAAGGGAGAGGGGGGAGGAGGGCTTGTAATGCTGGCCATGTGATTTATTGTTGGGAGGCTGATTCTAGGATGATCGCAGTAATTCATGAAAGAAGGTCTTTAATTACCAAAGCTCTGCATACAGCCTAGAAGCACCATCAGAAAGAAACTTTTCTGTACTTGTGAGAACTTTTTTGAAAGTAAAAATAAAAGGGAAGGGCACTCATACCGTAACATACATAGCTGGCTATGAACAAAATGCAAAAGGAACTAACTGCATTGGAAGTAGGAAGAAAGGCGAGCACAAATGCTACGACGAGATGTCTCGAGCTAGACATGAATACGGTAGATGCCATATGAAGGCCGGCGATCGTATTTATATGACCAGAGCAGTCAGCGCTCGGCCAGCCGGTTCGACACCATCACCACCGCCTACCGCATGGGATCGCGATCGCGGCTGACCACCGTTTGCAACATGGCCGCGTCCTTTTGTTCACAGCACGTCTTCACTAGAAAGTTGCGGATGAATCAGCACACGCAGGAAGTCCAAAAATGGCCTGAAGAGGGAAAGTGATGGTTCTCGCCGACCAGTGTTCATCGGTAAAAGTGCCCGAAAAATCGAGTAATTGTGAGTGGCAGGTCGGGGTGAAAAGAACGTTTGCTGGGTCGAAGAGGCGCTGCATATGTATCCAATTAAAATCTCGATTCTTTACCCGGCTTGAGTCAGAATTTCGCAACACAGCGCGTGTCGTGCGTATCCACGGTCACCGTACATATGTCATTAGGTTTTAAGGCGATCACTGTGTTCTGCCCTTGATTTATTTGTATGGCGCGCTAATCGCTCCAGGACCGCATTACGCACGGCACCCCGGCTCATACGCATCGCGTTGCCCTCCGCGTTGCTATTTCTTGCCCCAAAGATCACACTGAGTTACTGTGTCCATTTGCCGATCAATTCTTCAGAGCTAATGAGAATGACTAGTGAACTGATAAACTTATTCGTTATAAGATATGAAAACTACTAGAAGTTCAACATATCAGATCACAATCCCTTAACCGTAACCATGCTTTTATGAATTTCTTGACAAGGTGTGCCCGTTGTAATCATACCCTATATATAAACCAGGAGTTTGGTATGTTCGTATGTCTGTGCGTCCACCCTTTGGTTCAATTTCCCAAGTTTGAAGTGTAGAGGGCGTGGCCTACGGGCTTGGGTGAGAGTGAGAGTGTGTGACGGGTGTATATCGTTAGGACAGAAACGTCGCGTGACCGTGTTCGGCACGCGACGGGATAGTGCGAGCTATGCCCGCCGTATTGGATGGGTCTTGAAGCGATGACAGTGCTCTACGCCTCATTCTATGTGTAATCGCGTCAGGACTCAACTAATACGGCGCGCATAGCTCGCACCATCCCATCGCGTGCCGAACGCGGCCACGCGACGTTTCTGTTCTAGCGATATACACCCCGCCACCCCAACTGGTGTAGTGCATAATGACAACGTGAAGTGAATAAGAAGAAACAAGTGCAACTTTTCCTTCATCTCCTGTGGTCCTGCTGCCTGTCTCTCACTTTTGCTGTAACGCTCATTAGTAATCCGATTATGGCGTGATCCCCGTTCATTGTATGCTTACAGATATTAGAGGGCGGATTTAGCATCGATCCAATCGCTATGTCCGTAGCACAATAGCTAGCTGGTTGAAAAGAGTCATAAATGGTGACCGGAACCGTACGGAAACGCTTGAAGGTATCATCTACAGAGAGTGCTGGCCAATGTTCACCAGATAACCCATCGGAATAGCAAATTCATACCTCGTGTAAATAACGGGATTGCTGAAAATGTTGAAATTTGAGGCTGAAATTAGATCTCGAAATTAAGGAATGAGGGCATGTTGCTCCCATCAATTTAAATAATGGTAGCTCTCATGCTAAGTCATACTGCATTTCCAAACATATTCTGCAGAGCTTGGTTTTTGAACACGCCTCCAAGCCCTCGCCTGTTCCATAATGGCAGTTCTGAAGGAATTTGAATTTTATGACACGGTTCGGTGCATAGACAGAGTGCGTCTGGACAGCGATTGGCGTGAAAAACCAGAAAGTAAAATCAAAAAATTAATTTGAACAGATTCATTTAACTAATTAGTAATTACTTATCAAACGATAACAACAACAATCAGAAATAACGACGTCAGTTTTCATCGGCAAATATCCCCTTTCCTCTCCATCAAACAAAAATCTTTTGCAATTATGAACCAAAACCAACCAAACTACTCTGAAAGATTCACTCAGATGTGAGAGCAGTCGCATCCATTTACTCCACCAAAGGTCAAGCAAGAGTCCAGGAACCCTTGAGGGGTCGAATTTCTTATTGAAGAGTGGAATCAGTTTTTTGGGTGAAAAGTTTATCTCGAGGAACCTTCAGCGGGCTATGTAAATGCTTTTGTTGATTACTAGGCCTTGGATAATTGCTCAGATTGCACTTTGTTGCGGCTGCACGGCGCAGCACACTCACGGCGTTGTGACTACCTAAACACCACCAAGTCATGCTCACCCATTATAATCACGACTGGACGAATAAACCTCCAACGTGGCGCTTACGTGAAGAAGAAAAGTGCGATAAGATAAGAGAAGATAATCTAATGAAACAATCATTTCGATGATGAAGGCAACTTCCACTTTGAAAGTTTGTTCATTTGAGGCCAGGCGTGATTTGGTTTGGTGGGCGTGACTTGGTAGTATTCAAGCAGACGCAACACCGTGAAGGTGCAACGGGAGCCGTCCAACACGAGCAGTTATCTATGGACTTACTCGCTCTAAGAAATGAAGTCACTGGTCTGAATATCGCGCGGTTTCCTTGAATTCCACCAATTTCACCAATAAACGGTGCCTAGGGCTGCGTCCATACCCAAATGAATGAGTTTATTGCACTCCTAGTGTCAAGAAAAAGATACGTATCGATCGAGGAAATGAGAGTATCCGCGGATCTTCAATTTTGGATTTTCGGCGGCGTATCTGCTATCTTGGAGACGTACCACGATGCCTATACCACAGACTGACATAGACTTATGTGGCAGTGCGTGGCATCGCCAAGATTGAAACCGTGGAATTCATCGAAATCAAAATCCTCTTCAGATGGGTATGAGCGCAACCCAAGGAATAGTATTTGTGTTGAGATGTGGTCTCATGGAATGATGTTCCGGTAACGATTACGTATTCATTTGTTCTGTTCGTCTGACCGGCCAACGATGACCAACGAGGCCATCTACGATCTCTTGGCAAACATCTTCTAGAGTTCATCGAATTGTAACGCCTGAAAACAGCTAGGGGATCCAGTGACATCCTCGGAATTAATGGAGTTTTTAACTCATAACTATTCAAACTATTTTGCTTCGGATCTTTTCTACTAGGTGAAAGAATGCCTATTATGCTTGTTAACGTAAAAATTATATCGATTGTTGTGGAAATAATCAGTGGTTATCAATAGTTGTAAGCTAGTTTTGTTAATTATTAATTATTTTATTTATTTAACTGGTCTGCAAATCAGTTTTTAAAAGAGGAGAAGAAGATGTGCCAAGGAATCTGTAGAGATATTCCGTGCTAATGACGATGAACTAGCTGACACATCGCCAACACTGAACAGTGGAACGCTTCAATGGCGTTTAAGTTTGAAATTTGGCCACTTACCCGGCACGTTCTACGCCCTATTTTCAGCGTAGCCTTCCTAAGATCCTGCTACATAGGGGCCACTACTTCACACTCATCCCGTCGCACGCCGCGTTGCGAAATCCTGTCCAAATAATTTGCACAAATTAAAGAAGTCCAGGGAACCGGAGATACTCATTTTGGTGTGTTTGTTTTTCTTAGTAAGGATATCAGTGAGCAAATTAAAGGCGTAGGTCAGACATCACTGGAGCCTGGAGGGTATTACGCGCTACATCGAACGCTACATACCCTAAAGTCCCATAGATAAGAATGGTTTGATTTATCGGTAAAAAAAAATTCTAAAAAATTCTCAGAATTCTCTAAAAAAATTTTAAAAATTAGCATTGTTTCAAATTTCTCTGCAGCAGCAGTCACTCCCAATGCAACAGTAAAATTAGATTTCTCATAGCCGGTTTCGCAATTTCAACTTTGGGAAATCATAACTCGGCTCAGACTGCATCTTTTCTCACAGAATAAGCACCGTTTGATTCGCTACACTTTTGGAAGTATTAAGGATATTTGCATATCTTATTTTGGAGAAGGGCTGATGATTCATAGAGCTCGAAAACAAAAAAGTCGACTTCAAACCATCATTCTTTCCGAAACACTGCTGCTGAAGAAGCTGTTGAGATGTTTGGAAAAGTGGGGCATAGTTAGCGCTAGATCTGGTGAATATGATAGACGAGTAATGGCTTCAGCCTTCAACTGCTTCAATTACTGGAAGAGGATTTGTGAAAAATGCGCTTGCGCATAGCTGCCCTGAGGGGTCCCTCGGCACCCATTTCTTCGGGTTTTTCCAAATCAAGGCTACTTGAGGTGGTTGGTCAAGCTTGTTTGTTGAGGGCCAATACTTGTGGATATCCCCCGCAAGTATGGGCACTCATCGCTTTCTTTCGCTTCAGTTAAAGCGATTTGATCAATTGAAAATTCGAGCAACTCGTTCTCATTTCTGCACTTCTGAAACCAGGGACAAAGTGTTCAGTACAATGCTTCACCCCCTCCCCTTGCAGCACTCACATTTGTGGTCACCTTCGCTGGGACTCAGCCAAACAAAAACTCGTGAGGTGAAGTCATCTCAAAAGTGCCATTTTCGCAGTACTTTATAATTTTCCTAATAACTCGAAGAACTTGTAACATTTCAAGATAAGCATATATTCAGAAAGAACAACTTTTCTCTATCTAAGGAGCACAACTTGTAATTTAATTCATGTAGACGCGCTTCGAAATTCGAGTTTATCTTGTGAACGCGCGAATGCGGCAGGACTTTTCTTACAACCTAATAAAAAAACAGCAATAGGAAAAGTATAGAGACAGTAAGAATAAAAGTAAAGTTGTAGGCTATTAATGCGATAATCATGAGCACACAGCGCCAAAGAAAAACGTATACAAACGTGAATTTTCATTTTCTAGCACAAACCGCTCTTATCTACGGGCCGCTCTTATCTATGGGACTTTAGGGTAATTTGGCTGAATGGGGGCAAGAAGGCGTCGACAGTTACTGGTTGCTAGTAGTTCTACATAGAATTCCGGCGTGGCGTTGCGACGTCGCATTGACCCTTGACGCGTAGGCCAAGATGGTGCAGAAAATGGCCAAGGCAGGATTCGGTGCTCACGCCGTTTGCCTGCTACTGGTTTCTATTGCTCATGAAACGGTGCTATCGCAATGAGGTGGGATGGGGGGGGGGTTATTTTACTCGAGCCTAAATGGGGGGGGGGAGCGAATACCCCTCCATTCCTTCACTAAGGCTCAGGCAAAAACATACGCATGAGTGGGCAGACTGATCTCTCCAAGATGCTCAGATGTGCAAATTTCTATAATATGCATCATTTTCCTTCATAGCAATCCTCTCTACATATTTATCGATCATGCACACATTGAACCCGAATAGAATGCATTTTTATTGTCTCTTTTCTCAGAAGTAATATGGGACAATAATGCGAAATACAATCCATCGAAATATGTCTCGAACTGAAGTGCGTGTAGCGCGTGCTGAAAGCTTTTGTAGTTGATCTATTGACTATTAAAAACAATATCAATCACGGAAACCTGCCAGAAACGTGACTCACTTCTCACACTGCGCTCCCAGTGCATTAACAAAATTTCGCTGCATTGGCAACTTTTTCGATTTTTTCGAAAAATTTAGCACCAGTCGTTGACAGTCCCACTTTTTCACCCAAGTTGAATTCGAAATACGATTTCAGGAGTAATCCACGGGTGTTCAGTTTGACTGCAATATCGCAAAGAACCTTCAGAACATCCTTCATCGCAATCGCCGCAAAATCCAACTTCTCTGTCTGGACTTTGGGTGTTGGAGTATTGTATAGTACATTTCCGTATCGATCACGTGGGGGGTCACTTCTACTAGTGAAATATTCAGAAATACTGTGACTTGATTTACTCAAAGCCACAAAAATCGGTTTGATGTCGTGGAATGTCAATGGAATACGATTCGTCAGCGTTAAGCGGATTATGTGTATAGTTAGCGTCAATGAGTCATTCCTCTGAAGTCCGATGGGCAACGAATTGTTGGCGGCGAGTAGTACAGATTCAATGACTTTCAATGACTTCCTGATGTCGCCTTCTTGATCGTCCTGAGTACTCGAATATAGCGGTGCACCAGTTACACCAGTCACAGTATCGTCATCTGACGAAATTCCCGTTTCATCGCCGGTCCGATTTCCGAATACGTCTGAAAATTTCTTCAAAATGCAGGAAATGTTTATTAATTTTCCCAATCAAATTCTTTCTTCAACTCAGTTTTCATTTTTCAGCAGCTAAAATTGCTTATTTGTACGACAGGACGGTTTAACTTGGTGAGGTAGCGCGTGCTAGAAAGCAGCGGTCCAGCCCCTCGGCGCACGACACAATTCTGAACGGCATCAACAAGGCATTTGGCGGGCGCGGCGACACAATTCGCATGGGGCGATGATTAGCTGGACAGTCCTGACGCATACCCGCATAGCCCCGTCGAGGGAGAGAAGAGAGGCATTCAAGGAAAAATGCAGTTTATAGTTCCAAAAAGTTTTTTCCACGTTCCCTCCCAATTCACGGACCCCGCCCTTTAAGAGGTGCCACCGAAATGGCCAATTATACCTCTCTGTACAATGATGTCACGGATGAATATGTAGATTATGAAACTCATGCAATGATGTTCTCTTGGCAGCTCAAATGAGGATGTTGAGAAGGGCATGCGGCTGGACGCGAGTGGACAAGGTCAGGAACGAGGACGTGAGAGCGATCATGCAGACGACTACTGTCCAGCCGAAGTTGAGAGGCAACGGCTGCGATGGTGTGGACACGTACTGAAGAGACCAGAGGACCACGCCACAAGAAAAGCATTGGAATTCGGAGGGCAAAGAAAGCAACCTTGCGGAGCTTCAGAGAAAAGTTGAAGAAACATCATCAAGAGCGACCTCACTGAAGTGAGGACTACGACGGAGGGTGGCTTTGGATAGAAACAGGTGGCGACGTCTGACAATAACAGCGGACCCTGCGACGATGCGGGACTAGCGCTAAGGAGAAGAAGCAATGATGTTTTCCAGCTAATCAAATGAGTACTGGGGAAAAGCCATTCGTTAGCCATTCCCAACGTAGGCTAGAACTTAGCGAACAGAGAGGGCTGCTCTCTGGAAGGGGCTACTATTATAGTAATGATCTTTGCTTTACTCTGTGAGCAGTGAAATCAGCCTATAGGTTAGCCATTTAGCGAGGATTGGCTATACCTCATAAGAGCACGTCAAATGTTGGAATAAACAAGTAAGTAAGTATTAGGTTGATCGAAAAGTTTTGATAGTATTGAGATTTTTTCTGTTTTATTTCTCAACTCAGCAAACAATGCAAGCTAATCAGCAATATGATAGCTATCGTTAGTTATGACATTGCCACACCTAACGCACAGGTCAGCGATTCCCTTCTCCCAAAACTGGGAAGATTAGGAGTCAAAGAATTCACCAACCACCTGTTCAGGGTGGTCATAGTTGACGAATTGTTTTTTTGCTAGGAAAGCCTTGAGGGGCCGAAACAAGTGGTAATCTGAGGGGGCAACATCAGGTGAATAGGGTGGATGTGGCACCGTGTCCCAGCCTAGCTCCTACAATTTTGCAGGGGTCTCCCTCATAGGTAAAGAGACTCGTCAAAATTGGAAGAGCTAGGCTGGGAACGGTTTCACATCCACCCTATTCACCTGATATGCCCCTTCAGACTACCACCTGTTCCGGCCCCTCAAGGCTTTCCTAGCGAAAAACAATGCGTCCACCTCGGACAAGTGGTCTCTGACTCCCAATCTTCTCAGTTCTGGGAGAAGGGAATCGCTGACCTGCCCGTTAGGTGGGACAATGTTATAACTAACGATGGTTATTATATTGTTGGCTAGCTTGCATTGTTTGCTGAGTTACAAAATAAAACAGAAAAAAATCTCAACCCCCATCAAAACTTTTCGATCAACCTAATGGAACAATGACCTTCTCTTATGGGTTATGGGTTATATCACTGAATATTGTAAATGGTATCATTTTCCGTTCAAACTAGTCTTTCCCAACCTCGGCATGTAACTCAGAGTTCGATCAGTCTTTCGATAATACATGGAAAGTTGCTAACCACTAAAGTTTAGGTAGTCGATAAGAAATTTTTGACTCGCTTCGGGTACCTGCCGTAGAGCATCTGTTCTGAAAATATACGAATCACGTCGAGGATGGAACAATCGAGCCAACGTTGGTGTTTCTCACAAGACTGTATATGCATCAATGGAACCAGGGTCGTTCTCGCGTCGCCACGCATTGAAGTGCTGCATCACCTGCAATGACGAAGAGTGTACTGCGACTTCACTTGATGTGTACAACAATTCTACTGTATATAAAATCTACCGACAATGTCGGTATGATGAAAGAGTTTATGGTAGAGCAACATAGCAGTATGTTATGCCGCTTTCATACTCTGCGGTGGTGCCGGTGTCAGGCAACAGTTGCGTCAACAGGTAGCGAGGTGGAATGCCACATGCAGAAAGGGAGAGACGACGCGGCCATGCACCACCGTCGCTATGCACCCACAGTATGTAGGCGGCCTTACCAAAAAAGACACACAACAAAGGCTGATATTTCTGTGTTCCGGCTGTTCATTTAAAGTGGGGGGCAAAAGCGCTGGTAGCGGGGATAGTGAGCGATACCAACTGATAACAAGTGATATTACGTGTTAGCTCGCAGGTCTCTCACTACGCTTCGCCACCAAGGAATGGTAGTCAATAAGTGGTGATTGTGACACGTCTTTCATGCTTTATAGCTTCGCCAATAGAATTCTGTGTCGAGCGCCGAGCGCCTCCGAGCATGCGGTTCCGAGAGCGTTGTGGTAGCCAGTGGATGATAAACAATTGTAAACAGTTGCTTCCCCATAATTAGCATCTTGGCTGACGCGGATTCTACGGATATCACTCGATAGAATTATGCAATAGGGGACAGTCGATATCGATCACTCGCTGTCCATCGGATTTATTGTAATGTTGCTAACGTTTCATAACTTTCATCTCGAAAAACGAATTCGGCAGCCATGTAGAGGAAGGATTCCGAGTGAACATGCATACATTGATATCGTTAGATATCGATCAGTCAGTATCGATCGGGTCCACACTCGTTGTCAGTTCTAACATCTTATGCGTGCCGTTCCAACTGAATGCCAACCAGAGAAATATGTTATACTTACCGCATCGATAAACAGATGTTTTGCTTTCACATCTGCTTCCAAGGCTGTGATATTGCTTTGAAGTTCCTCAATACGTGAATACAGAGCAGGGCTGGTTTCGTTAAGGTCGAACATGTCTTTTTCCTAAAAATTGTCAGTCACTTTACTCAGTTAAACCTTCACGAAAGCTCAGTAAACGCAGTGGACCTTAATGGACGATGTAGCACTTGACGAACAAGCCACCCATATTAAGCTTTACTATAGGCGGTAGTTATCTGACTTGTAGCTGTTAGTGTTTATACTGAAGCTCGGGAATGTATGAAGGGCATGGTAGTGAGATGGGACGTCTAACACGTCCTTTCGGAGGCGGTGCTACTAACGGGAGTGTCCGTGCACATATTTGGGGTCCCATTATATGGCTACTAGCCGTAGCTGTAAAAAAGGGTGCAGCTTAAAGGAATCGTCCACGAAAAATGAGTTTTTGTGTTACCCATATGTTTATGTTGTATTTGCCTAATGTTGACCTCATGCAAAATTTTACGCGAAAAAATGTGAATCTGGCTGAGATACAGCACCACAAAGTGCGGTCCCAGTGGGAGGGGCCTCCGTGTAAAAGCCTCGTACCGCGTCCGTCGTGGTCGGACACGAATTGTAGGAACAGAAGGTCACGTAAACAGTCCTACTCTCCGTTCCCAACGGCGGCGGAAGACGGGACGAGGCTTTTACACGGAGGCCCCGCCCGCTGGGACCGCACTTTGTGGTGCTGTATCTCAGCCAGATTCACATTTTTTCGCGTGAAATTTTGCATGAAACCAACATTAGGTAAATACAACATAAACATATGGATAACACAAAAACTCATTTTCCGTGGACGATTCCTTTAAATGTCCTGATGACCCGTTTTCCACAAGCCTCTATTACCCGTCTGATTGCTATTCCACTATATTCGAACATTTCAAAGCTATTGCTCGGACCTATCACATGTGTGTTTATACTTTACGGTTATCCGATTCACATCCGAAGCATTCCTTAAAAACCAGCATCAGTACTACTACTCTACTATATATAAAAAAACCAGCATCAGTACTACTACTCTACTATATATAAAGTGCTTTGTCTGTCTGAACGTCTGTCTCCCCGTCCCTCCGACCGTCTGTCACGAATTTAGATATTATATGAAAAACAACCTGTGGAGATGGGGGCAAGTGTGGGAGTAGGCCATGGGACAACGAGTAAAGATCACACATAAATCAGGTTAAGTTCCGCCCAATGTGGGCGGGGCGTATAGCATCCTGCGAGTACAATTTATAAAAAGAAATCACTGCCGATCGACCTGTTGACGCCCATACAGTAGTGCGCGCCAGGCAAATGGTGTTGAATATGAAACGCAAACCGTGATGTCATTCGTGCTAAGTGCAGGGTAGGTGATTCGCTGTTCCACCGCAAACTCAGCGTCAGTCCCATCATTGAAGATGGGTTGAGGATCGAGGTGGAGTTGAGGTGTATCAGGACTTTCACTTGAATGAGCTTAAAATGAAATATGATTATTTGACTCGTCAGGAAGCTTGAAAATTGGCAGTGTTCAACGTTCACAATTCAGGAGATCATGCTATCAAGTGAAAGGGAAAATATACATGTTGATTAGACGATTAGGCATTTAGACAACTGGACGATCACACAACAAGGCGATTGGGCGAAGAAACAGGTAGGGCAAAATACGCGTCTTCAGAAAAAATGATACACCTGATCGCTCAGTCGCCTAAATCGCATGTGCAGTCACCGACTCTGTACACTACCTCACCTGATGTTAATAGCCCTCGAGTGAATCAGCAACTATCAAAAACCTTCAAAAACTTACCTGATGGCTTAGGGGGTGTGGCTTGCATGAGCCCCCAAAGAATTGCTCCAGCGAGAACCAGGCCCCAAGGAAATGCCATCTCGTCGTCTGGACTATGTGGCTATTCACAATGGAAATGGGAAACTGAAAAATTCTTTGAAGTGTGAAGTTAATATGGGAATTATCCCAAAGTTCTTGACAGTGAAGAGAGAAAAGCATGAAAAAAGGGTGATCAGCGAGTATTCTGAACATATAAGGGCGCTGTTAGGCGCATTTCGATCGTTTATGAAACGATTGTCGAATATGGAAGTCGAGCTTCTGATAGTGCGATAAGAATGAAAAGAAAAATGGAGTGGTACGGTCAAAAACAGGAGAAAAAACCTCCTTCTCACAGTTGAATCTGTGTGCGAAAGGAACGGGTCATAATTAAAGAGGTGACAGCTATTGAAAAAAAACGGCTCTCAAAAAACCCGGGGGATCTAATTTTCACCGGCAATTTCGCCACGTCCTTCTAGTCCGTGCTTTCATTTGAATGACTCATTTCAGAACTTCTCATTACTCATGCTACCTTTAGCACCGTCGTCTATAAAGGATCACATTAGGCTGAAGGATCTCTGCCAGGTTCTAGGAATCACCAAGTTTTTTTAAAGCGAATTTTAATAGAGGCTGCTCAGACGAGACGGGCATAACGGAGTGGATAAGAGCGTAGGCTTCTGTCTGCTTCTGAAGGTTTGATCTGTGTCGAGGCCATACAAGAAAATTCAGAATCCGCGTCAAATCTCCTTGGTAGGCTGACGTATGCCTAATAAATGCACGAGAATCAGAGTCAAAGATGAATGTGGTCAACCCGGAGTTATCCCTCTGCAACCAAGGTTAAAGGCTTATTTCTTCGCAATAAGTTTATTCGATTTACCTTCTTGGGGCGGTAGATCCTTGGGTAACTATCCAGAATGCACCTTTTTTGCGCTATCATGGGGCGCCGTCATGGAACTACGAAAGCTCGACCCCGTGCTTCGCTCGGCTGGTAAGTAGAGGACAAGCTGAAGATGAACAAAAACGATAACCCAAATTCAATTCCATACTATATTTATAGCCTGCGCAATATTGATGACCTTTCGTTTGTGGTGATAAAGCCAAACATTCAGAGAAATGTAAGATTTCTCTCGCATGATATGTTAGGAATTGAAGAAAAAACTTCTGAAACTTCCGAATGGTGGACTTAGCTAAAGAAAAGGTCTAATGAAGACGCTGCTGCGATGGAAAACGCTATGTGACATGCGAAACATTAAGTATTACAACGAGATTGCATTCCGAGATTAAAAGCTAGTGAATATGTGAATGTTTATTCCAGCAGGTGCTTCTAAAGATCATTTTCATGATTCAGATCATAGTTCACAAGAAGTTTCTAGAAAGAGCGGTTACAAGTGGTATGCTCACGCTGTCATAGTCCGGAGATCAAAGCCTACACCATGTACTAGTCTAAGCCATCTGAATCCATATTCATCAAATTCATGCCAGACTTGTATGATAACAACAAACACTCCTTCGTATAGCGACTGCTGGCCCCAGAAAGGCACTGATTGTGAGTAGCCCAGTGGCATTCAGACGCCGCCGCTATTCCGAATGGTATTGGTTAACATGGCGCATCCCAAAAAGAAATTGATTCACTTCCAATCGTTTTTAACTTATTCTTCATCCTTGCTTTGTCTGTCCAACATTAGTAATCTAGAGACTAAAACAGTTACGATGAACATAAAATTTGGTTACTTGATTGTATATTGCTTACTTTTTATGTACATTACTTATTTTATTTTATTTTTACTTTATTACTTTATTTTATGTAATGTGTTTTTTATTTTCGTATGACAATCAGATACCTGTTGAGACACTCCAGTTCTGGGCTCATAATTATATTAGCGCTAGGATTGGAATGCAAAGGTTACATTCATTCTGCTCATCACTAAGAATACAGATGGAATTTCGAGAAATGCATCAGTAAAGAAAATTTCAGAAATGGAAAAATCTTCGAAAAATCAGATCTGTGTTAGACCTCCCGGCTTCAAAATTAGGTGTATCCAAAGACGGGCTATCGATCGGAGCCACGCGTATCTGTGATGCGCAGCGATCATACATAGCACATGTTGCGCTCGGCTTGGCTTGGAAGTGGATCGGCTCTTTGACTGCCGTGGGATGGAGTGTATCGAGCCTTTGACATAAGTTGCTTCGAGTGCGCTTCTTTGTGGCGATTTTCGGGTCGAGTCATTCACCATATGAACAGCCAAATCGTACTACTTTCTAGATTATCCGAATTGTAGGCAACCTGCGAATTCTCGCGGAGCCTTATCGTTCTACTTTTCCATCAGATTTTCTATCAGATTCGTTAGAAATTTTTATACGTGCAAATGACGTTCTGCATCCTCTTTCACATCATCGACTCAAGAAATTTATCATATCACTTGATCTATGAAAACGTCTACTTGTGTTGCGCTCTGATATTGTTGGTGGTCTGGTGTGATAAGGGCGAGTTTGGAATGTGGGAATGCTGGTGCAAGCGCCGATGTCGAAGCATGTCTGTCCATCGCGATCACCAGCTTGCATATCCTGAAAAAGCAACATAGAGGAAGAAAATGGTGAAAGTGCCCATCAATAGTATCGTTGTCAGGGCATTCCCAGGTGTCGAGGAAAAGGATGTATGTCGTTAAGACAGAAAAATCGGGATGCGACGTCGCTCCTGCGAGGTTCGCGCACGAGCCGCCTGTTTCCGATTGGAGCAACCTTCTGCTTCAATTAGTAAGTAGCCGTTTATTCGTATTATGATCTTTTTCTCATATCCTAGCATTTTGTGTGCTAATGTAGTAGTGGGGAAGGGCCACTAGACTGAGCCTAACTTCTGGCGCTATTTTTACCCAGATCTCAAGCCCAAGCCTTAATTTAGGGGGAAGCTCTCACTCTTCTAAAATAAGTTCTAGGTAAAATTATACACTTGAGTGTACAAATCGATGATTGTAGAACGGTTTCTGAGGAACGACAGCGCGACAGTGAGTGGATCTCTTCTCAAGTAAATTAGCACTTTAAATACTTTGAATTGTGAGTGCAAATTTGTAAAGGGAAGTTTTTGTTTTTTAGTCTTGTTTACACGTCTACTTTCACCTTATTCCCTACTTCCCTTATGTTCGCAAACAGAGAAAACCTATTAATTAATAAAAGAAACTAAGCACAACGAAAAATCCCATTCTGTAGGAGCACTGTAGCTCTGGCGCAAATGCGCTACCCCAATCGGTTGGACAACTCGTGCGCGATCGCCGCACGCCGCACGCGGCCGCGCGTTTTTTCACCCTAATGATATATGCCCTCGTAGATCGTTAGGACAGAAAATTTCGAATAGCTGCTTCAGTAGTTCAAACATATCATATCACATTCACCTAGTGACCATGGTTTCTTTTATCGCACAAAATACAAAATGATTATTAAAGTATATAAAAGAAACTAAGCACAACGAAAAATCCCATTCTGTAGGAGCACTGTAGCTCCGGCGCAAATGCGCTGCCCCAATCGGTTGGACAACTCGTGCGCGATCGTCGCACGCGGCGCGCGGCCGCGCGTTTTTTCCGTCCTAACGACATATACCCTCGTAGATCGTTAGGACAGAAAATCTCGAATAGCTGCTTCAGCAGTTCAAACATATCATATCACATTCACCTAGTGACCATGGTTTCTTTTATCGCACAAAATACAAAATGATTATTAAAGTATGGACGTGGAGTAGCGGATAAAGACACAGGGAAGTAAATAAATAGAGACTAACAAATTCAACCTATTTATCCTCTACTGTGGTCCTGCTGCCTGTCTCTCACTTTTGCTGTAACGCATTACGGATATCAGAGGGCGGATTTTGCACCGATCCAATCACTATGTACGTACACAATAGCTAGCTGGTCAAAAAGAGTCATAAAAGGTGACCGGAACCGTAGAGAGACTTTTGAAGGTATCATCTACAGAAAGGCCAATATTCACCAGATAACCTATTGGAATGGCATTTATACTTCGTGGGAGCAACGGAATGTGAAAAAGGTTGAAATCTGAGACTGAAATCTGGAAGAAAGATATTTCATGCTCCTATTTTCAAAAACTAAGAAATAAGAAATGAACACTCCGCTGAGTCCTCACCGGTTCTAAAGTGGCAGTTTTGGAAGAATTTGAATTTCATCACACTGTTTTGTGCACAGACAGAATGCGCCTGGCCAACATTTGTTGTGAGAGAAACAAAGGATAAAAACATCAAGAATCACTCGAAGAAATTTATATATCTGTTCATAATAATATTACTAATCAAGCAGTATCAACAACAACAATCAGAAACAATGAAAGCAGGTTTCATTGACAAACATCTCCCCTTCCCCAAACAAAAACTCTTGGTAATTATGCACCAGACCTAGCCTAACCTACTATGAAAAATGCACTGGTGTGAGATTACTCTCATCCACTCTACCCTATCCAGGGTCAAGCAAGGGTTCGAAGGCCCATAAAGGCAGTGATAGGGGAAATTCGGACGAACAATGCAAAATGTAGTCAGTGTGAAAGTCGAGGTGATTAGTGATACGATGGTGAAGAAAAAACGAAAGGGAACAGCTAGATACCCGGGAAATAAGGCCCCCTTCCCAGACGACCTTTCCGGTAAGAGGCAGGTAGTCCGGACTATTCTTCCACTGACATGCGTTAACACAATCGAATGTCTGAAAATACGACAGCATCTAATTTCTGGAGTGAGCTTGGAACTGAAACTGCGAAAGCGCGCCGCAATACCTTCGATCCTGCCGCATACCCTTGGCCGCTCTTATCGAAGCCAAGTGTGAATCACGTCGCTTGAAGGCAGGGTCCATCATCCAGAGGTGTCAGCCGTTACGGCGTCGCTACAGCTCGGCGGTGCCCTTTTCGACGGGGCTTTCGTCATAGATAAGCCTTAAGCCCGTAGTTTCCATGAGTGTGACCTCTTTTTGAGGGAATTTCCATTAACCACATTATCCCTAATGCTAATTTCAAAGGGGCCATATTTTTGGTTGGAGAATGGGGTGACTGTCTTCGAGCGGAAAATTTTCCTTGCATAACCTTCAGAGCCTATGTGAATGCTTTTGTTGATTACTAGGCGTCGGATAACTCTCAGGCTGAACCTCTGTTGCGGCTGCACGGCACACTCTCACGGTGTTGTGACTGCTTTAACAAAACCAAGCCACGCTCACCTAATATAATCACGCCTGGATGAGCAATTCTCCAACGTGACGCTTATGTGAAAAAGGAAGCTTGCGATAAGATGAGAGGAGATAATCCAGTGAAGCAACTATTTCGATGATGAAGGCTGCTCCCTTGTTAGAAATGGATAAGTCTGAGGCCAGGCGTCATCTGACTGGGTGTGCAAGGCTTGGTGGAAACCGTGGAGTGTACCGGGAAGCCGTCAAAGAAATGCAGCTTTGGCAGTTGTCTTGGGACTTACTCGACCTAAGAAAGTATGACACTGATCTGATTATCGCGTAATGTGCCTTTGATTCCATGGGTACATGGGAGTGATCTCACCGATGCATGGTGAAAGATCTCATGGAAGGACCCCTGACCATCCTGTACGCGGACGATATAGAACTGGTAGCGGAAAGCAGGGAAGAACTGCAAGCGAAAGTACAAATGAAATGTCAAAATGAGGATGATGAGGGGGGCATGCGGCTGGACGCGACTGGACAAGGTCAGACGATGGTATGGACACGTGCTGAGGAGATCGGAAGACCACCCTGTAAGGAAACTACTGAAGTCGAAGCGCAAGGGAAGCGACCACGTGGAGCCCCAAAGAAGAGGTGGAGGGAAGTCATCAAGAGCGACCTCACCGAAGTGAAGGCTGCGGCGGAGTGTGCCTTGGATAGGGGGAAGTGACGACCAAGAACAGCGGACCCTGCGCGGGGCTAACGCTAGGAAGAAGAAGAAAACGAGCGCCTTCAATCCCACCAGCTTCACCACCATAAACGGTGCTGAGGACTGAGTTCACACCTAGATTGAAATGTGATTATTGAACTCTTAGTATCAAGAAAAGGATACGTATCGATCGAAGAAATGAGAGTATCTGCGTATCCGCAAATTGGATTTTTTGCAGATTGGCGTACCAACAATGTCGGACATTTGCCATGATGCTTATAGACTCACGTGACGGTGCGTGGAATTGCCAAAATTCTGCAGCCGTGGCTGTGCCTACCCGCCAAAATTCCTTTTGGATGAGTATGAGAGCAGCCCAAGAAATAATATTTGTATTGAGATGTTGTCTCATAGAATGATGTTTTGGTAGCGATTAAGTATTCATTTGTTCTGTTCGTCTGACCGGTCAACGGTGACCAAGCGCCATCCACGATTTCTCTTCGCAGACATCTCCTAGCGTTCATCGAACTGTAACATTCCACAAACAGCCAAGGCACTCAGAGATGTTTTCAGAATTGCGCGGTGGTGCATGACCAAGTCAGCAGGGAGGGGTGAGAACTCATGGACGAGGTTAATTGAGAAGTGAACCCATAGCTATTCACACTATTTTGCTTCTAAACTTTTTTTTTTGCGAAATGGAAGGATGCTTTTCATATACAGTAGATGTCAGCCAATTTTTTATAAATTATTAATTACTTTATTTATTCAACTGATCTGCAAATCAGTTTTTGAAGACGAGGAGAAGACGTGTGAAGAAGTCGGTAAAGACATTCCGTGCTGATGACGATGAACTCGCTGACACATTGCCAACAATGAACAGTGGAAGGCCTCAATGGCGCCTAGGTTGGAACTTGGCTACTTAACCGGCATGTTCTACGCTTTATTATGGCGTAATCGTCCCAGGACCTAGCCACACGGCGCCGCTAGTTCGCACGCATCGCGTCCCGGGCCGAATTGCAAATCCTGTCCAATCAATTTGCAGAGTTCGAAGGAGCGTAGGGAACCAACAGATACCTACTTTGCTGTTTTGATTTTTCTTAGTAAGGACATCAGTAAGCAAAACGTAGGCGTAGGCCAGACATCACTGATGGACCCTGGAGGGGTACTACGCGCGACATTGAACGCCAGATAATTTGATTGGGAAATGGCTAAAAGTCGACTTCGACAGTTACTGATGCTAGTGGTCCTACGAAAAAATACGGCGAACGCGACTCCTAGCCATAAACGCGCATGCCACGATGCTAATGCTGCTGCTGATGCTAATGCGATGCTAAAGCGCATGCTAATTAGCCGAGGCGGAGTTCGATCCTTGGAGTTGTTCGGATGCCTTTTAGTTTCTCCTGCTTCTGGGGCTTCTTCTTCTCGATCATACACACACTGGAACTCGGTAAAATACATTTTTATTGTCTTCGGAAATAATACGAGATTTAACCAATGCAGATTTGTCTCGAAATGAGGCGCGTGTAGCGCATTCAGGACGCTTTTGAATTCATGGATTGTCTGTTACACAATATCAAACACGGGAATCTGCCAGAAACGTGAGTCACTCGCTACTTACACTGTATCACCGAGTTAATCAACAAAATTTCGCTGCATTGGCCACTTTTTCGATTTTTCCGAAAAATTCTGCGCTAACCTTTGACAGTTCCGCTTTTTCACCCAAATTATATTCGAAATACGATTTCAGAAGTAATCCACGAGTGTCCAATTTGACTGCAATATCGCAGAGAACCTTCAAGACATCCTTCATCGCAATCGCAACAAAATCCAATTGCTTAGTCCTGTCACTTCTGCTAATAAAATATTCAGAAATACTGCGACTTGATTCACTCAAAGCCATAAAAATCGGTTTGATGCCGTGGAATGTCAGTGGAATACGATTTGTCAGCGTTAAGCGGATTATGTGTATGGTTAGTGTCAATGAGTCTTGCTTCTGGAGTCCGATGGGCAACGAATTGTTGGCGGCGACTAGTACAGTTTCAATGAATTTCAATGATTTCGTGATGTCGCCTTCTTGAACGTCCTGAGTACTCGAATACAGCGATACAGTAGTTACACTGGTCACAGAATCTAACGGAATTTCCATTTCATCGCTAGTCCGTTTCCCAGAGCGGTCTGAAAAACTTCTCTAAAATGCAGGAGATGACTGCTCCGAATTATTTTCTCCTCGATTACCATCTATTAGCGGCTGAAATTGCCCTATTGCATGATAGGACAGTCTAACTTGGTGAGGTAGCGCGTGCTAGAAAGTAGCGGTCCGGCCCCTAAGCGTGCGACACGTTCCCAACGGGATCAACAAGGCACATGGCGCACGCGGCGAACATTCGACTCTTGGTTGGCTAAGATGATGGTGGTCACGGATTTGCGGTAGGATCAAAGATATCGCGGCACGCTTTTCCCTTTCAGTTTGAAGCTCATTCCAGAAAAGAGATACTGCCGTATTTCCGAACATCCATACGTGTTTGCGAATTGGCAACATACCATTGGAAAACTCGCCCAGACTACGCTTCTTGACGAAGAGTTCGTCCGCGTTGACATTCACCGCTGGGAAAGGGGTCCTATTTCTCAAGTATTCGGCCACTTCCGTCCGTTTTCTCTTCTCCTTCGTATCACTGATACTTCGACTTTCATAAACACTACATTTCTATCTTTCGTCCGAATTTCCCCTATCGCTGCCTTTAGAGTAGTCCTTCCCAACCTCGGCACGCAACTCGAAGGCCGATCTGCATCTCAATAATATGTAAAGTTGCTAACCGCTAGAGTTCGGATAGTCGATAAGACATTTTTGTCTTGCTGCGGGTAGCTTTCCTAGAGCACCTAATCTGAAATTAATTAAATGACATCAAGGTTGGAACAATCAAGGCAACGCTGGAGATCCTCACAAAAATGTACATGCATCAATGGGACAAGACTCCTCTTCGCGTCGCCGAGCACTGAAGTGCTTCATCACCTGCAAAGAGTAAGGGTGACTGTCACTCGATGTTTATAAGAATACTATTGTATATGTAATCTACTGACGTCAGTAGATTACATACACAGTAGTAGTGAGTAGTGAATCCGATCCGAGTCCGTAGCGGCAGCCAGTGGAGGTGGTATACCACTGTGAACAGTTGCTTCGTCATAATTAGCATCCTCGATGACGCGTAGTTTTACGGATATCACTCGATAGAGTTATGCAGTAGATGACAGTCGATATCGATTGGTCTCTGTCTCTCAGATTTGTTATAATGTTGCCAACACTTCATGACTTTCTTTTCGAAAAAAGAATTTGAAAGCTATGTAAACGAGGAAGGATTTCGAAAGAGCATGCATACATCGATATCATCAGATATCGGTCAGTCATTATCGATTGGGTCTCCATGCTCCAACATGTGATGCGCGCCGTGTCAAGTGAGTGCAAACCAGTGTAATAATTCATACTTACCGCATCGCTGAACAGTTGTTCTGCATTCAAAACTGCTTCTAAGGCTGTAATATTTCTTCGGAGTTCCTCAATAATTAAATACAAAGCAGAGCTGGTTCCATTACGTCTGATCATGGCTTTTTCCTAAAAAATGTCGGTCACCGTACTCAGTTCTCGTGGAAAGCTCAGTAAATGCGGTGGATGTTAGAGCATCATCAGCAGAGAATCAGACGGCTTCCACACTCTGCAGTGGTGCTGGTGTCAGGGAGCGCTTGCTTCAACAGGCGGCGAGGCTCCGAATACGTTGCGGAAGCCAGTGGAGGTGGTAAACCATTTAAAGCAGAGCATTTCATGACACTCCTCTCGAAAAAGGAAGGATTCGAACCAGAATAATAATTCATACTTACCGCATCGTTAAACAGTTGTTCTGCTTTCACAACTGCCTCTAAGGCTGTAATATTTCTCCGGAGTTCCTCAATAAGTAAATACAGAACAGAGCTGGTTCCGTTACGTCCGATCATGGCGTTTCCCTATAAAATGTCGTTCACCTTACTCAGTTCTCGTGGAAAGCTCACGCTCCGAATACGTTGCGGAAGCCAGTGGAGGTGGTAAACCATTTAAAGCAGAGCATTTCATGACATTCTTCTCGAAAAAGGAAGGATTCGAACCAGAATAATAATTCATACTTACCGCATCATTAAACAGTTGTTCTGCTTTCAAAACTGCCTCCAAGGCTGTAATATTTCTTCGGAGTTCCTCGATAACTAAATACAGAGAAGAGCTGGTTCCGTTACGTCCGATCATGGCTTTTCCCTATGAAATCGTTCACCTTACTCAGTTTTCGTGGAAAGCTCACGCTCCGAATACGTTGCGGAAGCCAGTGGAGGTGGTAAAACATTTAAATCGAAGCATTTCATGACATTCTTCTCGAAAAGGAAGAATTCGAACCAGAACAATAATTCATACTTACCGCATCGTTAAACAGTTGTTCTGCTTTCACAACTGCCTCCAAGGCTGTAATATTTCTTCGGAGTTCCTCAATAATTAAATACAGAGCAGAGCTGGTTCCGTTACGTCCGATCATGGCTTTTCCCTATAAAATGTCGTTCACCTTGCTCAGTTTTCGTAGAAAGCTCACGCTTCGAATACGTTGCGGAAGCCAGTGGAGGTGGTAAAACATTCAAAGCAGAGCATTTCATGACATCTTCTCGAAAAAGGAAGACCAGAATAATAATTCATACTCACCGCATCGTTAAACAGTTGTTCTGCTTTCACAACTGCCTCCAAGGCTGTAATATTTCTTCGGAGTTCCTCAATAATTAAATACAGAGCAGAGCTGGTTCCGTTACGTCCGATCATGGCTTTTCCCTATAAAATGTCGTTCACCTTACTCAGTTCTCGTGGAAAGCTCACGCTCCGAATAGGTTGCGGAAGCCAGTGGAGGTGGTAAACCATTTAAAGCAGAGCATTTCATGACATTCTTCTCGAAAAGGGAGAATTCGAACCAGAATAATAAGTCATACTTACCGCATCGTTAAACAGTTGTTCTGCTTTCACAACTGCCTCTAAGGCTGCAATATTTCTTCGGAGTTCCTCAATAAGTAAATACAGAACAGAGCTGGTTCCGTTACGTCCGATCATGGCGTTTCCCTATAAAATGTCGTTCACCTTACTCAGTTCTCGTGGAAAGCTCACGCTCCGAATACGTTGCGGAAGCCAGTGGAGGTGGTAAAACATTTAAATCGAAGCATTTCATGACATTCTTCTCGAAAAGGAAGAATTCGAACCAGAATAATAATTCATACTTACCGCATCATTAAACAGTTGTTCTGCTTTCACAACTGCCTCTAAGGCTGTAATATTTCTTCGGAGTTCCTCAATAATTAAATACAGAGCAGAGCTGGTTCCGTTACGTCCGATCATGGCTTTTCCCTATAAAATGTCGTTCACCTTACTCAGTTCTCGTGGAAAGCTCACGCTCCGAATACGTTGCGGAAGCCAGTGGAGGTGGTAAACCATTTAAAGCAGAGCATTTCATGACATTCTTCTCGAAAAGGGAGAATTCGAACCAGAATAATAAGTCATACTTACCGCATCGTTAAGCAGTTGTTCTGCTTTCACAACTGCCTCTAAGGCTGCAATATTTCTTCGGAGTTCCTCAATAAGTAAATACAGAACAGAGCTGGTTCCGTTACGTCCGATCATGGCGTTTCCCTATAAAATGTCGTTCACCTTACTCAGTTCTCGTGGAAAGCTCACGCTCCGAATACGTTGCGGAAGCCAGTGGAGGTGGTAAAACATTTAAATCGAAGCATTTCATGACATTCTTCTCGAAAAGGAAGAATTCGAACCAGAATAATAATTCATACTTACCGCATCATTAAACAGTTGTTCTGCTTTCACAACTGCCTCTAAGGCTGTAATATTTCTTCGGAGTTCCTCAATAATTAAATACAGAGCAGAGCTGGTTCCGTTACGTCCGATCATGGCTTTTCCCTATAAAATGTCGTTCACCTTACTCAGTTCTCGTGGAAAGCTCACGCTCCGAATACGTTGCGGAAGCCAGTGGAGGTGGTAAAACATTTAAATCGAAGCATTTCATGACATTCTTCTCGAAAAGGAAGAATTCGAACCAGAATAATAATTCATACTTACCGCATCATTAAACAGTTGTTCTGCTTTCACAACTGCCTCTAAGGCTGTAATATTTCTTCGGAGTTCCTCAATAATTAAATACAGAGCAGAGCTGGTTCCGTTACGTCCGATCATGGCTTTTCCCTATAAAATGTCGTTCACCTTACTCAGTTCTCGTGGAAAGCTCACGCTCCGAATACGTTGCGGAAGCCAGTGGAGGTGGTAAACCATTTAAAGCAGAGCATTTCATGACATTCTTCTTGAAAAGGAAGAATTCGAACCAGAATAATAATTCATACTTACCGCATCGTTAAACAGTTGTTCTGCTTTCACAACTGCCTCCAAGGCTGTAATATTTCTTCGGAGTTCCTCAATAATTAAATACAGAGCAGAGCTGGTTCCGTTACGTCCGATCATGGCTTTTCCCTATAAAATGTCGTTCACCTTGCTCAGTTTTCGTAGAAAGCTCACGCTCCGAATACGTTGCGGAAGCCAGTGGAGGTGGTAAAACATTCAAAGCAGAGCATTTCATGACATCTTCTCGAAAAAGGAAAACCAGAATAATAATTCATACTCACCGCATCATTAAACAGTTGTTCTGCTTTCAAAACTGCCTCCAAGGCTGTAATATTTCTTCGGAGTTCCTCAATAACTAAATACAGAGAAGAGCTGGTTCCGTTACGTCCGATCATGGCTTTTCCCTATGAAATCGTTCACCTTACTCAGTTTTCGTGGAAAGCTCACGCTCCGAATACGTTGCGGAAGCCAGTGGAGGTGGTAAAACATTCAAAGCAGAGCATTTCATGACATTCTTCTCGAAAAAGGAAGGATTCGAACCAGAATAATAATTCATACTTACCGCATCATTAAACAGTTGTTCTGCTTTCAAAACTGCCTCCAAGGCTGTAATATTTCTTCGGAGTTCCTCAATAACTAAATACAGAGAAGAGCTGGTTCCGTTACGTCCGATCATGGCTTTTCCCTATGAAATCGTTCACCTTACTCAGTTTTCGTGGAAAGCTCACGCTCCGAATACGTTGCGGAAGCCAGTGGAGGTGGTAAAACATTTAAATCGAAGCATTTCATGACATTCTTCTCGAAAAGGAAGAATTCGAACCAGAACAATAATTCATACTTACCGCATCGTTAAACAGTTGTTCTGCTTTCACAACTGCCTCCAAGGCTGTAATATTTCTTCGGAGTTCCTCAATAATTAAATACAGAGCAGAGCTGGTTCCGTTACGTCCGATCATGGCTTTTCCCTATAAAATGTCGTTCACCTTGCTCAGTTTTCGTAGAAAGCTCACGCTTCGAATACGTTGCGGAAGCCAGTGGAGGTGGTAAAACATTCAAAGCAGAGCATTTCATGACATCTTCTCGAAAAAGGAAATCCAGAATAATAATTCATACTCACCGCATCGTTAAACAGTTGTTCTGCTTTCACAACTGCCTCCAAGGCTGTAATATTTCTTCGGAGTTCCTCAATAATTAAATACAGAGCAGAGCTGGTTCCGTTACGTCCGATCATGGCTTTTCCCTATAAAATGTCGTTCACCTTACTCAGTTCTCGTGGAAAGCTCACGCTCCGAATAGGTTGCGGAAGCCAGTGGAGGTGGTAAACCATTTAAAGCAGAGCATTTCATGACATTCTTCTCGAAAAAGGAGAATTCGAACCAGAATAATAATTCATACTTACCGCATCGTTAAACAGTTGTTCTGCTTTCACAACTGCCTCTAAGGCTGCAATATTTCTTCGGAGTTCCTCAATAAGTAAATACAGAACAGAGCTGGTTCCGTTACGTCCGATCATGGCGTTTCCCTATAAAATGTCGTTCACCTTACTCAGTTCTCGTGGAAAGCTCACGCTCCGAATACGTTGCGGAAGCCAGTGGAGGTGGTAAAACATTTGAATCGAAGCATTTCATGACATTCTTCTCGAAAAGGAAGAATTCGAACCAGAATAATAATTCATACTTACCGCATCATTAAACAGTTGTTCTGCTTTCACAACTGCCTCTAAGGCTGTAATATTTCTTCGGAGTTCCTCAATAATTAAATACAGAGCAGAGCTGGTTCCGTTACGTCCGATCATGGCTTTTCCCTATAAAATGTCGTTCACCTTACTCAGTTCTCGTGGAAAGCTCACGCTCCGAATACGTTGCGGAAGCCAGTGGAGGTGGTAAACCATTTAAAGCAGAGCATTTCATGACATTCCTCTCGAAAAAGGAAGGATTCGAACCAGAATAATAATTCATACTTACCGCATCGTTAAACAGTTGTTCTGCTTTCAAAACTGCCTCTAAGGCTGTAATATTTCTTCGGAGTTCCTCAATAATTAAATACAGAGCAGAGCTGGTTCCGTTACGTCCGATCATGGCTTTTCCCTATAAAATGTCGTTCACCTTACTCAGTTCTCGTGGAAAGCTCACGCTCCGAATACGTTGCGGAAGCCAGTGGAGGTGGTAAACCATTTAAAGCAGAGCATTTCATGACATTCTTCTCGAAAAAGGAAGGATTCGAACCAGAATAATAATTCATACTTACCGCATCGTTAAACAGTTGTTCTGCTTTCACAACTGCCTCTAAGGCTGTAATATTTCTCCGGAGTTCCTCAATAAGTAAATACAGAACAGAGCTGGTTCCGTTACGTCCGATCATGGCGTTTCCCTATAAAATGTCGTTCACCTTACTCAGTTCTCGTGGAAAGCTCACGCTCCGAATACGTTGCGGAAGCCAGTGGAGGTGGTAAACCATTTAAAGCAGAGCATTTCATGACATTCTTCTCGAAAAAGGAAGGATTCGAACCAGAATAATAATTCATACTCACCGCATCGTTAAACAGTTGTTCTGCTTTCACAACTGCCTCTAAGGCTGTAATATTTCTCCGGAGTTCCTCAATAAGTAAATACAGAACAGAGCTGGTTCCGTTACGTCCGATCATGGCGTTTCCCTATAAAATGTCGTTCACCTTACTCAGTTCTCGTGGAAAGCTCACGCTCCGAATACGTTGCGGAAGCCAGTGGAGGTGGTAAACCATTTAAAGCAGAGCATTTCATGACATTCTTCTCGAAAAAGGAAGGATTCGAACCAGAATAATAGTTCATACTTACCGCATCATCAAACAGTTGTTCTGCTTTCACAACTGCCTCCAACGCTGTAATATTTCTTCGGAGTTCCTCAATAATTAAATACAGAGCAGAGCTGGTTCCGTTAGGCCCGATCGTTGCTTTTCCCTAAAAAATGTCGGCCGTCTTCTCAGTTCTCGTGGAAGGCTCAGTAAAAGCGGTGGATCTCGATGGATGATGTAACCATTCTTGACGACCTGTGACGAACACGTCGCCAATATTAAACACTGCTGGTGGCGATGCTGATCTGACTTGCAGCTGCTACTGTTACTGAAGTTTGGGGATACAGGTAACGCATGGTTATGAAACGGAACGTCCATTACGTTCTTTTAAGGGAACAACTAATGGGAGTGTCTGTGAACATATTTGGATTATATGACAATTGTATGACTACCAGCTTAGCTGCAAGTTGGGCGGCAGATAAGCTGCCCTGGTGACCCGTTTTCCTATTCACACTAGCCTTTATTACCCGTTTGGTTGCTAGTTCACTATATTCAAATATTTCAAAGCTCTTACTCAAACCAAATACATGTGTGTTTTACCCTTACGGTAATCGCATTCAAAGTTCTCTTTGAAATCCAGCATCAGCGCTTCGTTGAATAGTATCGCAAACCGTGATGTCGTTCTTGCTATGTGCATGGTTGATGATTCGGTCTTTATCCGCGAGCTCAGCCTCATTTCGTTTATTGTGGTTGGGTTGAGATTCCTCGGTTCCGTGCGAATGAACTAAAAATAAAATATGATTTTGTGGCTCATTAGGTAGCTTGAAAATTGGCGTTGTTCAAGGTTCACAATCTAGGAATCGCGCTATCAAATGGAAGGGAAAAGATACATATCGATCAGGCGATTAGGCGCTTGGAAGATTAGACGAGAAGGCGATCGGGCGATTAAACCAAAGGGGTAAGGCCACGTTCATCCTTTGCGCACCGTATCCGACGACGGCGTCAATATATGATGCACTACGGATTCCAACTTCTCTCTTCATGGAACCCTCGGCATCGATATTATTTTGAAACTTCTTCTGATATACCAGCGAGGTTGTTAGGTGGTATACTTATTGACGGCCTAACGTTTCGACCGGATCGTCTTCCTCAAAAGCCCACTCCACCACCGCGGGAGTGGAACGCCGCCACTCCGTGTCATTTGTCGTGTTCACTGACGACAACTGACACGGAGTGGCGACGTTCCACTGTCGCGGTGGTGGAGTGGGCCTTTAAGGAAGACGATCTGGTCGAAACGTTAGGCCACCAATAAATATTTCACCTAACAACCTCGTTGCTATAACAGAAGAAGTTTCAAAATAATGCACTACTAGTAATAATGCACTACGTTTGCAAAATTCTTGACCCAATCACACTACAGCATGTTTTGAGTGAGAAGCCGCTGCGAATATTGGCGTAAGTCACTTCAATTTGTTGTTAAGGATTCGTTCATTTCGCAACGTTCTTTCGGTTGTTACTGTGAATTGTATTTGATGATTAGACAGTGGAGATGAATGGCTAAAGGACAACCGCCTAACTCAGAATCGCGGACGAATTCGACCACTGCGGACAAGTATGCACTTTTGAGAAGGAAAATCTCTAAAAAAGGGAATAGTTTGCAGCTTCCTGACTTGTATTTTCATTGTATTGCAGTGTATTTTATCTGTCTCACTCAGATTCCTTTTTAGAAATAAGGATGAAACGGAGGTTACTGCAAGGATTCTGAGTTATGGGTAAAAGCTTCGTTGTCGGTCGGGACTCGAATCCGCACTTCATGCTTTCCGGGCATATGTGCCAATCCATCACACTACCGACACTCATTTCACCTAACTCAGCTTCTGGATGGTATATTTACCATAGCTTATCAGCACTCACACGTAAAACGTGTTGAACCGGTTGACCAGTATCGTCATCGAACCGTGAAGCCTAAGGCCGCTCTCAGACTTTGCGATTTTGCGATTTTGCGATTTTGCTCGTACATGTTGTCCATTGTATACACACATACACGTACACATACACATACAAACATACACACATACACACATACACACACATCTAAAGATGGGCAAAGGAAAATCGCAAAATCGCAAAGTATGAACGCGGCCTAAAGGTTTAGTAGATACTGATTTCGAAAGTTTCGATTTTTGATGGCTGCATTATCGCCGCAGCTCGCCATGCGAAGGTTACTACAAGGATACTGAGTTATGAGGAAAAGCCTCGGTGTCGGACGGGACTCGAACTCGCACTTTGCACATATGGATTGGATTGATGGATTAGCACATATGCCCAGAAAGCATGAAGTGCGAGTTCGAGTCCCGTCCGACAGCGAAGCTTTTGCCCATAACTGCATCCTTGTAGTAACTTTCGCATGGAGAGCTGCGGCGATAATCAGCAACTATCAAAAATCAAAACTATCAAGATGAAACGGAGCTTACTTTTTGTAGAATTGCGAAGAAGCCTCGTCTTGCAACGGGTGCCCGAGTTGGAATGGAGGTGATAAAGAAAGTGGACAGTATTGCATTGGACCACTTCAGGACTTCATTACGCAAAGGTTCGGAGCTGGTTATCACTGATCGTCATACTGTAGTGTGATTGGGTCAAGTGCAAACGGAGTGCATTATCTATTGACGCCGTCGTCGGCGGCGGGCATTTGATTTTCACTCCGTCGCCGCCAGTGTCGGCATCAAATTGACGCCGGCAGTGCCGGCGACAGCGTCGGTACGCAAAGTATGAACCCGGCTTAAGATACGCGTTGATTAGAAAGATGATACGCCTGGTCGCTTAATCGCCTAAATCGCATGTGAGTTCACCAATTCTAATGTTATTCATTTACACATTTGATGATATTAACCCTCAAGGAAATGAGCAGTATCAAAAATCAAAAACTATTATAATCTAACCTGGTGGTCGAGAGGATGGGGCTTGCATCAGCCCCCAAAAAAGCACTCCAGCCACTAGCAGGCCCAAAGGAAATGCCATTTTCACTCGTCGTCTGGTCTATGGGGCTATGCTCAGTGGGAATGGGAAACTGAAAAATTCTTCAAAATATAAAGTAATTTCTGGATAAGCATAGTACTTGACAGTGAAGAGAGATGAAGAAAAGGTGCTCAGGGAATGTTGTGCACATACGAAGACAGTAGTAGGGGTATATCGGATCGCATGTGAGGAGATGGTTGAATACGAAAGTCGAGCATCCGAGTAGTGCGAAAATGAAGAAAAATGGAGCGGAATGGTCAAAAACAAAAGGGATAGGACCCCCTCCCCACCATTGATTTGAAAAGCGGACAAGCCGCGTTAACGAAAGGAGCGGGTCATTTTGAAAAAAGGTGTTGAAAAAAACGGCTCTTAAAAAGTTTGGAGGCTTTTGTTCTTTGCCAATTTCGCCACATTTGGTCCTTCTATACCTACAGCTTTCATTTGGATAACTCGTTTCAGGACTTCTTATTACTCACATTGCCACTACCAACGTATTCGAAGAATCACATCAAACTAAAGGATCTCGCCAGGTTCAGAAATCACCAAATTTTTTGAAGTGAATTTTGATAGAAGCTGTTCAGACGAGACAGGCATAGCGGAGTGGATAAGAGCGTAGGCTTATGTCTGCTTCTAAAGGTTTGATCTGTGTCGAGGCCCTACAAGAAAGTTCAAAATCCGCGTCAAATCTACGTTGGCAGGCGGACGTATGGAGAATTATAGACACAGTAGTATACCTAATAATTGCACGAGAATCAGAGTCAAAGACAGAATGTGGTCAACCCGAAGTTAGCCCTCTGCGGGCAACTTTGAAGGCCCATCTCTTTGTAATATGTGAGGCTATTCGATTTACCTCCTTGAGGTGGTAAATCCTTGGGTAACTATCCGGGATTCACCTTTTTTTGCGCTATCATGAGGCGTCGTCATGGAGCTACGAAAGCTAAAGCCCTTGCTTCGCTCAGCTGACAGGTAGCTCAAGTGGGTGTGGCGGGCGTAAGCTCAGGCGGGTATAGCGCCTTAGCGGCGCATTGTGGCGTAGCAGAAATGTGCAACTTGGATGATTGTGCCAGGATCCTTTTGTGCCTTTTTGAGGTAGTCTTAAAAAGGTAACGTGATGCCTCAACGAAGAGAGGACAAGCTGAAGATGAACAAAAACAATAACCTAAATACCATTCCATACATTTATATGTAGCCTACGCAATATTGATGACCTTTTGTTCGTGATGATGAAGCCATACATTCAGAGAAATGGAAGATTTCTCTCTTATGATATGTTAGGAAATGAAAGAAAAACTTATGACTAATGGTCGATTTAGCCAAAGCAAAGGTCGATTGAAGACGCCGATGTCATGGAAATTTATATGCGACATGTTGCAAATTAGTCTATTCCAAAACAGCGCTATTCAATGACGAAACATCAAGCATTTTGCCAGAAATTACATTCCGAAATTAAAAGCTCGAGAAAATGTGAATGCTTTTTCCAGCAGCGTGCTCCTAGAGATCATTTACTTGCTTCACGCAATATCTAACAAAATTTTCTGAGGAAAAGGTGGTGGCAAGTGGTGCGTTCACCCTGGCATAATCGTGAGAACAAGTTCTACAAAGGCACTGTATGGCCCGGTGGCATGAAGACGCCATCGCTACTCTGAATGGTATTGGTAAACATGGCGTGTCCCAAAAGAAATTGATTCACACCCAATCGTTTTCAACTTATTTTTCATCCTTGCTTTGTCTGTCCAACATTGGTAATCTAGAGACTAAAACAGTTAGAATGGATGTCATTGAGGTTGAATCAGTTGATTGGATATTATTAAGATGTACCTTATATTTTTATATTTTTATTTTTGTATGATAATCAGTCAACTGATGAGGCACTCCAGTGCTGGGCTCACAGTGATATTAGCACTAAGATTAGAATGCAACGGTTGCATTCATTCTGCTTATCACTAAAACTACAAATGCGATTTTGAGGGATGCATCAGTAACGAAAATTTCAAAAGTGCAAAATTTTTGAGGAATGTGGTCTGGTTGCACTCATTGATTTTGAAATTAGGCGTATCCAAAGAGGGGCCATCGACGGACCTACGCGTACCTGTGATGTGCAGCGATCATACATAGCAGATGTTGCGCTCGCTTGGAAGTCGGTCGGCTATTTGGATGCCGTGGAATGCAATGTATCGAGCCTCTAAGTTGCTTCGAGAGCGTTTGTCAATGCCGATTCTCAGGTCTGCTGCCATTCACCATCTGATCAGCCAAATCGTTGCTCTAACTGCTTTCTAGATGATATAAATTGTGGGTAATCTGCAAATTCTCTGCGCCTTGTCATTCTATTTTCCTATCAGATTCTTTAGATTTCCTCTGAAACGTGCACATTTCGTTCTGCATTTTTTTCATATCATCGATTCAAAAAAATTTTATTATATCAGTTGTCCAATTAAAGCGTCTACTTGCGTTGTGCTCTGAGATTGGTAGTCTGGTGTGATAAGGGCGAGTTTGAAATGTGGGAATGCTGGTGCAAGCACTAATGTCGAAGCATGTCTGACCATCGCGATCACCAGCTTGAATATCCTGAAAAAGCATCATAGAGGATGAAATTGGTGAAAGTGCACACCAATGGCGTCTCTGCCAGGGCACTCCCATGTGTCGAGGAAAAGGGTGTATGCAGGGTCAAGCGTGGCGTCGATAAAATTTTTGAAGAGTACGACTCCTTTCCTAGAAGGGGTCTTCATACGACTCCCCCCTCCCATTCTTAAGGTTCAACTATTTCTGTGGTTTCTACCCAGCCAATGCGATTTATCAAGAAAATTAAGAGCCTATGGTCAAAAAAAAAACACCGAGGCCAACCCCCTGACAAAATAAGAGAAATAAGGAACTGAAAAAACTCTGTGCCCATATTCCGAAACAAGAGCGTCTAACAAGGGAAGGGTTTCAACTTCCCATGTAATCTTGAAATGAGACCCGGGTGGATCGATAGAGCTCCGGACACTGATTATAACTGTGAAACCAATGTTACAAAATGCCCTTCTGAAGCGAGTTGTCGGTTTATTTTACCGTAGAAAGTATAGAATGAATTCTTGACGTGGCACGTGGAATGTAGCGGATAAAGACAGAGGGAAGTAAAGAGAAACAAACAAATTCAACCTATTTATCCTCTCCTGTGTCCTGCTGCCTGTCTCTGGGTGTAGGTTGGGACACACGAATCTAGGCCGTGACCCTGTAATAGCCTGTGGCCTTTGACCTAAGCCTTAAATAATTCAGACAATTTGTTCATGTAAATCGTGTGCTCCTTGCAAGTCTGTTCCGTTGTATAGTCAAATTGTCTGAATTATTCATGTCAGAGGGCAAAGGCCACAGGCTGTCACAGGGTCACGGCCTAGATTCGTGTGTCCCAACCGTCACCCCCAGTCCCTCACTAATGCTGTAACGCGCTCACAGATATAGGAGGGCGGATTTTACACTAATCCAATCGCTATGTACGTGGCACAATAGCTAGCTGGTCAAAAAGGGTCATAAAAGGTAACCGGAATCTTAAGGAAATTTTTGAAGGCATCATCTACAGAAAATGCCAATATTCACCAGATAACCCATTAGAATAGCATTTATACTTCGTGTAAGCAACGGAGTTGTGAAAGATGTTGAAATTTGAGAGTGAAATCTGGAAAAAAGGTATTTCTTCTTCTCGATTTCGAAAACTAGGAAATAAGAAATGCATGTTGCTTCCATCAACTCATATGTGATGGTTTCATGCTAAGTCGTACGGCATTTCCAAACATTTTACGACGTGGTTTCTGGAGGCGCCGTCGAGCCCTCACTTGTTCTGAAGTGGCGTTTTGAAAGAATTTAGATTTTATCACACTGCTTGGTGCATAGGCAGAGTGCGTCTGAGGAGCATTCGTTGTAGAAGAACCAGAAGGAAAAAACATCAAAAATTAGTTAAAGGGATTCGTTTATCTGATTTATAATTACTATTGCTAATCAAGCAGTATCAACAACAACAACAACAACAACAACAACAACAATCAGAAACAATGAAAGCAGGTTTCATTGACAAACATCTCCCCTTCCTCAAACAAAAACTCTTGGTAATTATAAACCAGACCTGACCTAACCTACTTTAAAAAAGGCAGTCGGGTAAGAGATCACTCCCATCCACCCCACTCTGTCCAGCAAAGCCACTACAAAGGTGCAGCTCGAGCAGTTATCTAGGGACTTACTCGACCCGAGAAAGTAAGCCACTGATCTGATTATCGCGTGGTGTACCTTTCGTTCCACCAATTCCAGCCCTATAAACGGTGCCTAGGGTTGCGTTGATACTCCACTGAATAAGATTTTTGGATTCTGATTGTGAAAAATACGTATCGATCGAGGAAATGAGAGTGTCTGCGTATTCGCGGTTTGGATTTTCGGCGGATCGGTGTATCCGCGATTTTGAACATTTGCCATAATGAATATAGACTGGTGTGGCGGTGCGTGGCATCGCCAAAATTCTCAAACCGTGGATGCGCCGCACCGCCACCGACAAGAATTTTATTCAGATGAGTATGAGCGCAGCTCGAAGAATAATTTTGGTGTTGAGATGTAGTCTCATGAAACGATATTTTGGTAGCAATTACGTATTCATTTGTTCTGGTCGTCTGACCGGTCCACGATGGCCAACGAGCGCCATCTACGATTTTTCTTCGCAAACATCTTCTAGCCTTCATGAACTGTAACAGCCTGAAAACAGCTAGGACATCCGAAGATGTTCTCAGTATTGCACGGTAGTGTGTGAGGGACTAAGCTTGCAACGTGCTAGATGCTTTTCGAGATCGTGTTCGTTAAGTAGTGCCAACTTTCTGCGAGACAGACCTCATGGATAAGATCAACTGAGATTCATACGCATAGCTATGTACACAGTTTTGCTTCTAATCTTTTCTGCGAAGTAAAAGAATGCCTATCATACATTAATGTAATAACTATATCAATTATTGTGGAAATATTCAGCGGTTAGTAGTTGCCAGCCAGTTTTATTAATCGTTAATTATTGGGTAGTCTAAAAAGCCTTTTCGTATTTTCAAATACCGCTTTTTCCCTCCAAACTGCTTTCCAGCAATCTCTTCTGTACATACACATGTAGTACAAGTCCACACGCATCTATAGGTATTATTGTCTTCCATCTCCCGGATAATCCTTTTCGGCAAAATAAACATATCAACGGTCCACCTCATTTTCAACACAAAAATTATAAAAAAATTTTTCTTTGAATGGCGTTAGACAGGGAAAGGAAAAGGTGATAATCCAATGGAGCAAGATCAGAGCTATAAGGTGGATGGGGCAGCATTTTTTTATCCAAGCTCGAGAATTTTTTGGCGAGTCACTTTTCAACAGTGGGAAGAACTTGCCAAAAATTGCCTCGCCAAAAATTTTCGAGCTTGGATAAAATTGCCGCCCTATAGCCCTGATCTTGCTCCATCGGTTTATCACCTTTTCCTTTCCCTGTCTAACGCCATTCAAAAAAAAATTGAAATTGAAAATGAGGTGACCTTTGATATGTTTATTTTGCCGAAAAGGGTTATCCGGGAGATGGAAGACAACAATACCTATAGATGCGTGTGGACCTCTACTACATATATATGTACAGAAGAAATTTTGTGGAAAGCAGTTTTGAGGGAAAAAGCAGTATTTAAAAATACGGAAAGACTTTTTAAACTACCCAATATTTTATTTATTTAACTGGACTTCAAATCAGTTTTCAGAAGAGGAGGAGGAGTAGACGTGCTAAGGTGTCGGTAAAGTCATTCCGTGATAATGACGATAAAGTCGCTGGCACATCGCCAACACTGAACAGCGCTTCAATAGCGCCAAAGTTTGAAATTTGGTCCCTTAACCGGCATGTTTTACCCCTTATTTTCGGCGCAATAGCCCTGGGGTCCAGCTATAAACGGCGCCACTAGTTTGCACGCATCGCGTCGCAGGTTGCAAATCGTGTCCAAACAATTTGCAGAAATTAAAGGAGCCTAGGGAACCGACAGATACTCACTTTGTTGTTTCTTTTTCTTAATGAGGACATCAGTAAGCAAATAATAGGGCAGACATCACTGATGGAGCCTGAAAGGGTATTATGCACGTTATTGAACGCTACGTAATTCTTTTCCGTGCAACTTTTTGAAATTTTTTTCTGTTTCAATTTAAGTCGATCCAGCCATCGGGTTGCCGCCATATGAGAGGCAGTACCTGGGACCATCGACTGGTTGATTCGGTTAGTGGCCTTGCATGCTGAGGAACCAAGGCGGTGTTCGTGAATTTCGCCCCTCTCGCGAAATAGTCGTAGTTCACTTTTAATTGAAGTCATAGAGAATATGAATGTTGCATTGGAAACTGGCTAAGAGTTTCGACAGTTACTGATGCTAGTGGTCCCCACAGAAATTCCGCATACGCGACGCCTGGCCATAAACGCGTAACAGTAATTAGCCGCGGCGGGATTTGATGCTGAGAGCTGTTCGAATGCTTTGTGTTTTCTCCTGTATCTGAGACTTCTTTTCTCGATTAATCGATCATGCACACACTGAAAGTTAATAAAATGCATTTTTATTGTCTTCTTTTGGAAATGATGCGAGATATAATCAATCAAGATGTGTCTCAAAGTGAGGTGCGTGTAGCTCGTGCTAGAAGCTTTTGCAATTGATCGACTGCTTATCAAATAATATCAATCACGGAATTTTGCCAGAAACGTGGCTCACTTATAACACTGTGCTACTGAGTGCATCAACAAAATTTCGCTGCATCGACAACTTTTTTGATTCTATCGAAAAATTCTGAATCAATCGTTTTCAGTTCCGCTTTTTCACCCAAATAGAATTCGAAATACGATTTTAGAAGCAACCCACGGGTGTTCAATTTAACTGCAATATCGCAGAGAACCTTCAGGATATCCTTCATCGCAATCGCCGCAAAATCCAATTCTTGAGCTCTGTCATCCCTGCCAGAAGTATAATCAAAAATTCTGTGGCTTGATTTATTCAAAGCCACAAAAATCTGTTTGATATCGTAGAATGTCAGTGGAATACGATTTGTCAGCGTTAAGCGGATTGTATGTATGGTAACCGTCAATGAGTCATGCTGCTGAATTTCGATTGGCAACGAATTGTTGGCGGCGAGTAGTGCAGCTTCAATGAACTTCAATGACTTCCTGATATCGCCTTTTTGATCGTCCTGAATACTCGAATACAGCGGTACACTAGTTACACTAGTCACAGTATCGTCATCTGAGGGAATTTCCGTTTCATCGCTGGTCCGATTTACAAATGCTTCTGAAAAAATTTCCTTTAAAATGCGCGATGTTCACTCCTTTTTTCAATTTTCTCAATCAAATTCTTTTTTTCAACTCAGTTTTCATTTTTAGCCGCTATTGCCCAGTTGCACAGACACTCTAACTTGGTGAGGTAGCGCGTGCTAAAAAGCAGCGGTCGGCTGTGTGGCGATTGGTCGAAATTTCGCGCGGCCGCCCGCGACGGGCAAGTTGTTTATAGTGTTGTCTGTTTGAACAACATCATCCACAACATAGGCGAACTTCCGAAGCTTCCAACCTACAATCTTCGAATATCCTTCAAGGTACTAGCCCATTGCGTGCGGAATTGTAAACGACTGCGGCAAGTAGTACTGACAGCGCCGCGAAGCAAAAGTTTGACTAATCGCCACATAACCGCAGCGATCGAACCCCTCAGCGCACAACACAATTCTCAACGGGATCAACGAGGCATTTGGCACGCGCGGCGACACAATTCGCATGGCGCGACAATATAGCTGGACAGTCCTGAAGCATACCCGAATAGCCTTGTCGAGGGAGGGAAGAGAGGCATTTAAAGGCACACCACGCGATAATCCAATCAGTGGCTTACTTTCGTGGAGCGAGTGTGCCCTTGGATGACTGCCCAAACTGCATCCTTGTTGCGGCTGCACGGTGCACCCTCATGGTGTTGTGCCTGCTTGGGCAAAACCGAGCCACGCCCACCCGGCTGGATCACACCCGGCCTCAGACCAACAAGTTTCCAACGTGGGGCTCACGTGGAAAATGAAATTTGCTCTAAGAGATAATAATTAAATGAAACAGCCATTCTGGTATCGAAGGCAGCTTCCACATCGGAAAATCTTCCATCTAACGCCGCGTATGATTCAGCTGGGTGGGCGTGGCTCGGTTTTGATCAAGGAGGCACAACACCGTGAAGGTGCATTGTGCAGCCGCAACAAAGATGCAGTTTGAGCAATTATCCAAGGACCTAATAGATCCACGAAAGTAAGCCACTAATTGGGTTATCGCGTGGTATGCCTTTAAGGAAAATGCTAGTCAAAATCAATTTATGAATTCAAATATTTTCCCTAGTTCCCGCCCATCTCACGGACTGCGCTCCATCAAGTGATGTCACCGAAATGGCTAACTATGTCTCTCTGTAGACTGATGTCATGGATGAATATGTAGATTATGAAATTTATGCGATGATGTTCTCTCAGCAGCTTAAATGAGGTGTTGAGATGGGTATGCGACTGGACGCGAATGGACAGGGTTGGGAACGAGGACGTGAGAGCGATCATGCAGATGACTCCTGTCCAGCTGAGGTAGACAGCAGCGGCTGCGATGGTATGGACACGTACTGAAGAGACCAGAAGACCACCTACAAGTAAAGTACTGGATTCCGAAGCGCAAAGAAAGCAACCTTGCAGAGCTTTAGAGAAAAGGTAAAGAAACATCATCAAGAGCGACCTCACCGAAGTGGAGACCACGACGGAGGATGGTATTTGATTGGAATATGTGGCGCCGTCTGACAAGAACAGCGGACCCTGCTACGGCACGGGACTAGCCCCAGGGAGAAGAAGAAGAAGAAGAAGAGTTGCAATGATGTTTTCCGGCTAACTATGTAAATGACTAGTGGGGAAAAGCCATTCGCGTGCCATTTCGCAACGTATGCGATAAAGAGAAGAACGTAGTGATTAGAAAGTCCGCTCTCTAAAAGAGGCTACTAGTAAATGATCTTTGCTTTACACCGTAAGCAATAAAATCTGCTTATAGGTTACCTGTTTAGCCAGGATCTGCTAGGCCTCATAAGAGCACATCAAATGCTTGAAATAAACAAATAAGTGAGCAGATCCATGACCTTCTTTCATGAGTTTATGGGTTATACTACCAGTTAGGCTGGCGCACACTACTGATTTGGAAAATGATACGCCTGGTCGCCTAATCGCCTAAATCGCATAAGCGATCATCAACTGTGAACCTACCTCATTAGTATCATTACGTCATTACTAGCCATTACGAAAATCAGCAGCTATCGAATATTAGAGACCTTCGAAAACTTACCTGATAGTTTTGGGGGTGTCGCTTGCATCAGCCCACAAACAAGCGCTTGGAACAGTACCAGGCTCCAAGGAAATGCCATTTTCACTCGTCTTCTGGACTATGTGACTAATCGCAAAACTGAAAAAAAACTCCTCGAAATGTAAACTTAATATTGGGATAATCTTATAGTAGTTGACAGTGAAGAGAGCAGAGCATGAAGAAAGGGTGACAGCGAATATTTTGCACTTATAAAGGCATTGGTAGAGGCAGTTTGGATAGATCAGGACTTCTCTTACATTATCACTACCACAGTCGTCAAAGTATCACATTAGACTAAAAGTTCTTCGCCAGGCTCTAGCGATCACCAAGTTTTTCAAGTAAATTTTAATAAAAGCTGCATAGACGAGGGTGAGACTCCTTACGACAGAAATCGTTTCGCGGCGTCGCACTCGCCGGACCGATTGCCCTTTGGAGCTCGGCATAGCGTGGTTGCGTCACCTCTGCGCTTCCACCTAAGCCACGCTGCCTCCTGCATCCATGCCACCCTGCCTCCTCCACCCATGCCACACTTCCTCGCTTGAAGGCTGCCATGCCCTGCCACTGGCACTAGCACCTGCCGCGCCACTTGCCGCGGGCGGCCACGCGATTTTTTCGTAAGTGGCCCCTCACCCCATAGACGAGACAGGCATAGCGGAGTGGGTAAGAGCGGAGGCTCATGTCTAAGCATTCAACGCTACGAAGATTGGATCGGTGTAGAGGCCATACAAGAAGTTTCATAATCGGCCCAAAATCTACGTCGACCGGCGGGTTTGTGGAGAATTATTGCACAGTAGTATGCCTAATATTTGCACGAGAATCATAGTCAATAGAATGTTGTCAGTCCCAAGTTCGCCCTCCACGGCCAGGATTGAAGTCACATCTCTCTTCGTGATAAGGTTATACAAATTACCTTCTTGAGGTGTATATCCTTGAGCTGATAAGTAGATCGAGTGGGCGTGGCCGGCGTGAGCTCAGACGGGTGTGGCGGCTTGGCGGCGCATTGTGGCGCGGCGGAAAGGGTGCAACTCGATGATTGTGCAAGGAACTACCTTCCCGAAGAAGAAACTCGATGCTTTTAACGTGAGAGGGGACAAGCTGAAGTTGAACAAAACAGTAGCCCAAATACCATTCCATATTATATTTATAGCCTGCGGAATAATGATGATCTTTTGTATGACCTTTTGTTCGTGGTGATAAACCAAGCATTCAGAGAAATGTAAGATTTCTCTCGCATGATGTATTAGGGAAGAAAGAAAAACTTTTGACTAATTGTCGATTAAGCCAAAGCAAATTTCGAATGAAGACGTTGCAGTTGTGGAAAACGCTATGCGACATGTTGCAAATTAGTCTATTTCAAAACAGTCCTATTCAGTGACAAAGCATTACAACCGAAATTACATTCCGAAATTGAAAGATAGAGAAAATGTGAATGTTCATTCCAGCTCAGGCTTCTAAAGACCATTTACTCGCTTCACCTCTCTGAGGGTTTGTAACGCATCCATGGCGATGCACGAATTCCTTACTTGTTGAGGTCACTCTGGTCTGAGGTATTGGTATGGTGTGACGTGGCCTGTCAGGTTTGCCTGTTCTACGTGGGTGGCCGGTATAGCCGTGTGTCGAAGTTCCGTTAAGCTTCCATGACCCCGGATGTGAAGTAAGGGCATCATAGGCGGCTGGTGCTGACACTTGCTGCTATGCTCATCCCAATTATCTCAAGACCAGAGACCGTTCGATTCTACATACCCCGCGAAATTCATAGGTTGTGTGCTAGTTCAGAACTGTAGGCAGCTCCACTTCCTTTTCTATTTTCACCATTATGCTCGGGGAAGGCTGCTCTATCGGCCACCAAATCTTGAGAGTAGGAGTGTTTTTTTAAATTTTAAGTTCGATTCGCATGATTCCTCATCTACAGTACTTGAAATATTTGTGTTTCAAAAAATTTAGTTAGTTTTCTAACATTAGGGATGCTTCTTGTTCAATTCATGCCTGCCTCAGTCCCACCTATAGCTTTGTATTTTATGATGCCACGTCACAGAACGCATAAATAAATAAATGAATAAATAAATAAGTAAATAAGTAGATCAATAGATAAATAAATAAATAAGTGAAATTCACAAAATTTTCTGAGAAAGATGTGGTGCGCTCACACTGGTATAGTCCGGAGATCTGTTTCTACACCATGAACTAGTGTAAGCTATCTAAATCTGTATTCATTAAATTCATGCCAGACTTGTACGATAACCCAAAGCATTCCTTCGTATAGCGACTGCTTGCGTCAGAAAGGCACGGTATTGCCCAGTGTCATTCAGACGCCATCACGATTCTGAATCTGCTAGTCACTAAAACTACAGATGGAGTTATGATAGATGCATCAGTAGAGGAAATTTTAAAAAATGCAAAGTTTTCAAGAAATATGGCCTGTGTTACACCTATTGGCTTTGAATTTAGGTGTGCCCAAGGACGGGTTATCGATCGGAGCCACCGTATCTGTGATGCGCAACGATCATACATAGCTCGCTTGGAAGTGGGTCGGCTATTTGGCTGCCGTGCTGGTGGAGTGTATAGAGCCTCTAAGTGCTTCGAGTGCGCTTCTCAATGCGGATTCTCAAGTCTACTGCCATTAACCATCTGAACAGCCAAATCGTCGCTCCAACTTCTTTCTAGATTATCCAAATTTTGGACAATCTGCGAATTCTTGCAAAGCCTTGTCGTTCTATCTTCTATCTTTTTAGATTTTTTTCTGCAAATGCAAATGTCGTTCAGCATCCTTTTTCATATCATCGATTCATCAAATTTATCATATCAATTGACCTATTGAAGCGTCTATTTTCGTTGTGCTCTGAGATTGGTTGGTGGTCTGGTGTGATAAGGGCGAGTTTGGAATGTGGGAATGCTGGTACAAGCGCCAATGTCGAAGCATGTCTGTCCATCGCGATCACCAGCTTGAATATCCTGAAAAAGCATCATAAAGTATGGAAATCGTGAAAGTGCACATCGATAGCACCGCTGCCAGGGCACTCCCAGGTGAAGAGGGAAATATCCGCTTCAGTATGTACGACCCCCTCTAGAGAACCGAACACGAGTTCCTCAATACCAGCAACCGTTGCCGTATTGTTCAGCGCAGTGTGTTTTATTGCTATACTATATCTGAATTGACGCAAAGAGGTTTTCATCACAAGGAGGTTCATTTTCACAAATCCTCACACGGGTTCGCTACAGAAAACCTTTCGCTTCTCATTCGTCTATCGAAGTTTGGATTCTAACGTGATCTATGCAGGCACTACCCTCCTCCTGTCCTGTGAATTTGACTCCCTTTTGCTTGATAGGTCCCTCCAAGGGACGTTAAGCATGGATTCAAAGGAATTTTTGTGCCTACAGTTTTGTTATAGGATCAGGTTTATATTCGGCGAAAGGCGTGAGATCAGTAGCTGACACAGCGCATAGCAACGGATCACCGCCATCAATGCGAGTAATGATTTGGAGCTAGCCTCACAATAATCAGATTAACTAAGTTTCTTCTTTGGGTAGTAGATCCTTTCCTTAGCTTGCAGGTCCAAGTTACACTTTTTGCGGCGTAGCGATGCACCATCATTGCGCTACATCCTCTCAAACCCACGCGAGTCACGCCCACATCAGCTCCTTGTTGGTAAGATGAGGTAGAAAGGCGTGGCTAGCTTGATTTGAGCGGATGTATCATGATGCCACGTAGTGGCGGCGTAAAAAGACTAAGTGACATACCTGAGACTCTACTGCCTCGAGAAGATAAACCCTCATTCAGTCATCGCGAGATGTGCCTAATCAGGCCTAATATCGATGCAGCTTTTGAGTTCTCAGGTGCACAAGCGAACTACTATCATCCTGACGCTCTCCAACCCATATCGCTACGTAGACAATTTCCAAAAAAAAAATACTCAGAAGACTCACAGAGAAAATCTTATCGATGTTCTTGTTCACCATGTCGATGCAGGTCTGCTCAGCAGCTGGGCCTTCGAACGGTGGCAGATGTTTGCATTCGTTGAGTAGCTGTAAAACTGATCATTAATACATTCTATAGACCTTGATCACAACCACACTCACGGATTCATAAAAGGTAAATTTTTTTGTCATTTTTCTTTTTGAGATACACTTTCTAGTACGATCAAGGATCGCCGTGGCATGGCGTATGCGATTTGAAATACGCGAAATACGCAAGAGAAAGCGTGGAAGTGTGAGGGGGGGGGCACCGAGTCAATCCATCGATCTGAGGATTATTTGAGGCGTGGTAGGCCTGGGCAGGCATTGATGCAGACTTTGATCTCTAAACTGTGCATGCGAGTGCAAGTGCACTACACCGGGTGGGGCTACTTACGCCAGAAAATAGCTTCAGCGGCGTCGCACTCGCGGCGCCACCAGTACCACTTGCGAATCGATCGCCTTTGGGAGCGCGGCAGAGCGTGACTGCGTTACATGTGCGCTTCCACCCATGCCACACTGCCTCCTGCACTCATGCCACCCTGCCTCCTCCACCCACTCCACACTGCCTCGCTTAAAGGCTGCCAGCCCTACCACTGGCACTCGCACCCGCCGCGCCGCTCGCCGCCGGCGGCCACGCCGTTTTCTGGCGTAAGTAGCCTCACCTCACTACACCACCTCCACCCTTTTTGATGAATCATGGATTTACAAAAGAAGTATAGAAATAAAGTTATGCTCTTTTATAATACCCCATGGATTCTTCTCCTACTCACATCAAATGGTAATCTGGTAATTCTCCACGAAACTCACTCATAGTAAGCTGCTATCATTATCTCCTCCTTAACGTGGCTGCATCAGCGACATAAACCCCCTCCCCCCATGTCGGCCGTAGGGATCTGTGGGAAGGGTATAGGGGCCTACTGACGTTACCAAATTCATCTACACTATCAATGTAGGTCAGAAATATTATATATCAAATTTCAGAAAGAAGTAAAAAGCTCAAGGCGTTTTGCTTTTTGTTCTATATGGAGGTTGCATTATACAAAAAAAAAGAAGAATAATTACTAAAGGTCACCTCATTCTGAAGAGCTTTCTCGTTCTTAACATTGTTGTTGAAGTGATGTCTAGCCTGAGCGATCAGATGCTCGCACATTTGGCATTCAGAAGGTGGTGCAAAAGTAGGTTGTTGCTGTAAGTACAGAAATAGACTGGGATTAAGGATGCTGTGTAGATGTAAGCACCTCAACAACTCAGCTTAATGAACAATTTGCTTACCGCAAAAGCAACGGAAACTAGCACAACAAGCAGACTGAATTTGACAAACATTGTTCGCTATCTGGGACCCTTGCGGAACTATCATTTGTAGAGGGCTCTTATCAGGGTGGTTACTTACGTCACTATGACACAAAGGCGTGGTCCCTCTGCCGTAAGCGTAAAATGAGAGTGAAATGCTTGGTGCAGCCGGCATAGCGAGTTTCGAATAGTTTTGAATAGAACACAGCTGAGTATCACAGGCGCTTTGATTTTCAGCTCAAATCTCAGGGTGAAATCCATGACTTTTGCAGGACATCAGCGCTATTTTCTACTTTTATGAGCACCACTTTGGCATACGAGAAGTCCGTTTAAAAGAATTCGTGAGCTCGTGAGACCACTCCAGTAATATCTTTCCAGGCAATGGTACAGAGACTGAAAAAAATCAAAATATCAAATATCAACATAATATTAAAATATCAATATAAATATCAATATATTTATGTTGGGTTGATGCATAATTAATGCGGCTTTTTTCAACAATTTCATTCGACAAAAACAATGACAAGATTGATTAACCTGATCGTGACTTATTGAAAAATCACTGAATGCAATCCCTTTTTTTGCTCGGTTGTCTCAAAATGAACAAGTCTACATCTCACCATTCTTCTGGCAGCCTTCACATCTGCACGCTTCCATCTGTTTCGACATCAACAGTAGTACGGTGTCAGCACCCCGCAAGATGACTGTGAGTGTAATAATAAGTCGGCTATACATAAAAGAGAGTGCTGTCACCACCTAAGATTGATACTGCTGCAGGACCATCGAGCTGCTCTCTTTCGTGAATGGTTAACTTCCCTTATCGACTCCTTTTCCACAATCAACCAGTTGCGAACGAACAAACAGACAGACATACTGACATATCGACACTCAGACACATTGTTACTTATTTATATGAGTGAAGGACATAAGGATGGTTCAGCAGGTGTCACGCGTATAACGCGTTGAGCCGTTGGCCAATATCGACATCGAATTGTGACGATGAAAGCTTAGAGACACACCATGGGACAGACTATGGGTGTAGGTTGGGACACACGAATCTAGGCCGTGACCCTGTAACAGCCTGTGACCTTTGACCTAAGCCTTAAATAATTCTGACAATTTGTTCATGTAATTCGTGTCCTCCTTGCAAGTCTCCGTCGTATAGTCAAATTGTCTGAATTATTCATGTCACAGGGCAAAGGCCTAGATTCGTGTGTCCCAACCGTCACCCGACAGACTAGTGGTTTACTTTCGTGGAGCAAGTAGGTTCTTGGACACCTGCTCAGATCTCAATTTGTTACAGCTGCACACTTATGGTGTTTTGCCTTGCTTGAACACAACCTAGCCACGCGCACTCAGCCAAATCACACCTGGCCTCAACGAAAAAATTTCCTACGTGGCGCTTACATGGAAAAGCAAATATGCATCAAGAGAATATAATCTGATGAAGCAGCCATTTCACTGATGAAAGTAACTATCACATTGGAAATTGTTCGTCCAAGGCTGGGTGTGATTTGGTTGGGTGGGCGTGGCTTGGTTGTGTTCAAGCAGGCTCAACACCGTGAGGGTGCACTGTGCAATGGCAACAAAGTTGTAGAGTAAGCAGTTATCCAAGGGCTAATTGTTCCAGAAAAGTAGACCACTAGTCTGATTATCGCGTGGTGTGCCTTCTTGTAGATATTGATCCTGGTGATCCCCATTGTTACTTCCTATCCCTCTTAATTGTGAGCATACGTGAAAAACTACATATTCGTTATCGATTGACTACTTCAAGAGCTGACTATCTTAGCAAACTTTCAATAAAGTATGACGAATCTGGTTTACGCGATTTACGACCAAAGATCAGCCGAGTAAAGTGGCTTGACTCATAGGCCAACCAGATCTGGTTCCACCCGTTCCGCATTTAAAGTCCGCAACCGGAATCGCTGCGTTAGAACGTTTGAAGCGCTGTTGCTTCATTTTGTTCAAATCTACGATTCGCTGGGCTCACGAAAATGAAACTTCACCCGATACTGTCACCAAAAGCTGAATATTCTACGGCTACTGTGCCAGAGAAACTTTCCGACGAGGAGACAATCTCAGAAAAGGAGCAATCAAGAGCGCTATCCGGACCTAAATCCAACACAAATTTAATGGGAATCGCAAAGGAGGCTGCCATCTCCGTCTGGAAGTGGTAGGTTTCATTGCATAATTGAATAATTAAGAAAAAAATGAAAATGAAAATCCAGTGGAAGATTAATGGTAAGGGGTACAGCACTTGGTACCATGTGTTTTGAGCCAAGAATACCCAAACCAAGCTTTAAACCAAACACCAAGAGCTTCACTTGAAGAGATTACGATCCTGCGATAGCGCTGGAACAGTGTGCGTGGCGCCATTTGCCACTGCGCCACTTGCCCAACTGCAATCAATTAGTGCAGAATGCTATTTTTTTAGGAAAAAGGATAAGTGCTGTTTGATGCCGAACAACTGCTGTCTTCTATCGGATAAGTGTTGCCTGACCAAGTTGCAGTGTGTTCGTCAATTTCAAGAGAAATTTCACCCAAAAGAAGCCGGAGCATGAAAACCGTACACATTCTTTATTCTGATCATGTCATTCAATATATGTTTAATGAAGGTTCAAACGGTATGGCTTTCGATTTATTGATTTTCGAGGCATTTCAAAGAACCGCTACATTTGCGATAATCAGTCGAGCGAATCCAGTTTTTACGATCCGATTCCTTTATTTAGGAACGGTACTTGACCTAATGCGATGACTCATCTGGTGCATTTCCACGAAATGGCCGGTAGAAGTTGTCAAAGCAGGATCAACCACTCGACTGAGCACAAGGAGCTTTAATGTGCGCTGGTTGGGGAAGAGGATATCGTATTCGGCAAGAGCTGGTTAAGAAGTCTCCAACCACCAAACTTTAATAATTTGAAGACTAACACACCGCAAGCAAGTACAAAATAAAGAAATCTATCGTTAGAACATCTTTTTACGGCACATTTTTTGATAATTTAATACGTATCTTTTATTTATTTGAACTAGTTGCTCCCTCACCTTCCATTCCAATTGATGTTTATGAAAGTTGTAGTTCTCGAAATTTGGATGCATAATGACATTCAAAGTCGGTCACCGCGTGCAACAAATGCCTTGCTGGTATAGCTGGGCATTGACATTGTACGTAGTACTGACACTCAAACCGGATCCGGTTACTCGGAAAGGCGGCAGCCGCGCGCTGAAGAGCAATGCGATTGTCGTGCAATAAAATAAATAAACAGATAAATATAAACATACAAATTTTTCGATTGTTTTTCAACATGACCTTGGGTCGAAGGAATACGGGTGGGGGCCACGAGGTCGAATTTCCGCTCTGCCGCGCGCGACGAGCGGCGCGGCGGGTGTGAGTGACAGTGACAGGGCATGACAGCCTTCAAGAGAGGCAGTGTGGCATGAGTGGAAGCGCAGACGTGACGCAGTCACGCTCGGCCTTCTCCCAAGGGCAATCGATACGGCGAGTCGAACTGGTGGCGCCGCGAGTGCACCGCCGCAAAGCGGAAATTCGACCTCGTGACCGCTACCCAAGGAATACAGCAATGTCTGTTAGTTCTATGTCCCTCTATCTATCAAAAGTTAAGGCCAACAATTCGCTGTTCCATACAGTTTCGTGGCAGGCTCAACATCTCTTCGAAATCGTATGGGCATTAGGATTGAATGATCCCGCACCATGACCCGAGCAGTATAACCTTGATATAAGTCACTATTCAGCAGAAATGTTATCAGGGGTCTGACATATTACCCTGTGGACATGGTACTCACTGAATTGTTTCACTAACGGGGTGTAGTCATTGTAGTCTTCGCGTTATCAGAACGGTCACGGAACTCACGGCATTGGCGCTGATGTATACCTACGCAACTGCTAGGCTTGCCATCATGTGAGAAAGAACTTTTCTGTTGGCAAAACAAGCTTTTGGGGACCTATTGTTGATACATTAACATATTATATATCTTTTATTTATTTATATAATCAACTGGTTGCTCCCTTCCCTCTTCCCAAGAGATGTTTGTGGAAGTTGTAGCTCTCAAAGTTTGCATGTATATCATGACACTTGAAGTCGGTCACCGAGTGCAACAAGTGCCTTGCTGGTTCCGCAGGGAATTAGTCGCGTGCTAAGGGACGCGGTTTTCGCCTTCTCGGGACACCGGATCCACTTTGAATGTCGAGACGTCTTTTTTACATTTATATTATATAGCATTTCGCTGTTTGCATTAATTTTTATCCATGGAAGTCCATGTGGCGTCGGAGAAGAAGAAACAACTACAATCCATCTCAAGGAATCGCTTCTGTCGCTGGAGTGATAATTGGAGCAATTAAAATGAACTGTCGCCTAGCTCTAGGCGCCCTTTTTATACACCCTTTCCATAAGCTTTCAGAATGTTTGGAACAATAGGAGCCAAAATTTTTCCTACGGCCTGAAACTTTTTTTTATTATTGCTCTCCATCATAAAAAGCCTTTCGTACTTTTTTGTAGGATTTTTATTATAGGATTAATCTTTATCAGTTTAATCTTTATCAGTAAAGGTCAAGAGTTTGTCGACAATGCAGATCACATCGAAAGAAAATTATTAATTTAATTATTTGCTCGAATAAAATGTGTATTACAAATGTGTATTACATTACATATTAGGTTGATCGGAAAGTTTTGATAGGGTTGAGATTTTTTTCTATTACTTAGCAAGTAATGCAGGCTAATCAACAATATAATAACCATCGTTAGTTATAACATTGTCCCACCTAAGGAGCATGTCAGCGATTTTCTTCTACCAGAATTGGGAGGATTAGGAGTCAAAGAAGTCACCGACCACATGTTCAAGGTGACGAATTTTTTTTGCTAGGAAAGCCTTAGGGGCCGGAATAAGTGGTAATCTGAGGGGGCAGTATCAGGCGATTAGGGTGCATGAGGAATCGTGTCCCAACCTAGCTCCTCCAATTTTGCACGGTCTCTTTACCTATGTGAGGGACCCGTGCAAAATTGGAAGAACTAGGTTGGGACAAGGTTCCACATCCGCCCTATTCCCCTGATATTGCCCCTTCAGATTACAACTTGTTCCGGCCCCCCAAGGCTTTCCTAGCAAAAAAAATTCGTCAAACATGACCACCTTGGACAAGTGGTCGGTGACTTCTTTGACTCTAATCCTCCTAATTCTGGGAGAAGAGAATCGCTGACCTGCCCGTTGGGTGGTACAATGTTATAACTAACGATGTTTACTATATTGTTCATTAGCCTGCATTACTTGCTGAGCTGTAAAATAAAATAGAAAAAAATCTCAACCCTATCAAAACTTTCCGATCGACCTAATATTAGTCGTCTCCATAAATACTGGGGTTCGTCTCCAGATAATCTCTGAAGCAGTCACGAATGATGTCAAAATTTTGGAGACAAATCAGATGATTCAGGTAGTCTGGTGGTGCCGAATGAGTACTTTCGCAGTACACCATACATGCCGGTAGTACGTTTCTGAAACAGTGGTGTATCGATCGTGATAACAATTGTCTTTTTTGGCATGCGCCATGTATCTGCTCGTCACTCGACATTTTGTTGGCATTTAAGTACGTATGATCCAGGTAGTTTGCTGGTGTGGAATGAGTACTTTCGCATGACACCATACATGTGTAATGCCAATGCTAAACACCCAAAAATCAGCTGAAAACAGCGGGGAGAGGGGAGGGTGAACATCTCACATTGAACCGGCGTGTCAAATCTGTTGAAGGAATTGCCACGGGAAAACAAATTTTTATGTTACCCATAAATTTATGTTGCGTTTGCCTAATCTGGGCCGCATGCAAAGTTCCACGCGAAAAATGTGAATACGGTTCAGATACAGCACCACGAATTCTCGGCCGAGTGGGCGGGGCCTCGAGCAAGTGTCCACCTCATCGTCCGCTGTGGTCGGAGACGCGTCGAAGGAACGGAATGTTACATGAACAGTCCCAATCAACGTTCCCATTCGCGGCCGACGAAGGGACGGGGCTTCTACTCGGAGGCCCCGCTCACCCGCTCGAGAATTCGGGGAGCTGTATCTCAGTCGAGTTATCACTTTCTCGCGTGAAACTTTGCATGCGGCCCACATAAGGCAAATACAACATAAATATTTGGGCAACATAAAACTCATTTTTCCGTGGGCGGATCCTTTGAATGTCAGGCACAGACAGGCCCCAACATACAGTAGCTTAGCCAAGCTACTAAATGTCACCATTTCTCATCTATCACTAAACTATTGACAAGCATTTGATCGACGGTATATGAGGCTACTTCTACATACAGAAAGTGATCCACCAATTATGCCAAAAGCGCTATCACTATTTACCTCCAGCCTACCACAACTTTACAAAAGCTCAACTGTCTTTATTAAAAACGCTCTTCATCAACTTAACGGTCAATCATCAAAGAGAGACAGTAAAAGAAAAACATGCGCTAGCAATGAAATGGGGATATCTCACACCATAACTGGCTAGCCGAACCGGTTTATCGTCAGGCAACTTGTTAAGGGTCAGGTGTGGCCAGCTTTCATACGAATGCCTTGTCACTAACATGTCCCCAGATCCATCATATGAAGAATCATGTCCTGAAGCTAGATGTTCTACTACTATGTGAATCCCCCCCCCCCTTCCTAGTACCCCCAATTAGAACAACTATAAAAGGAACCATGGTACAGATTCACTGCCTCGAATCTGAGCTGGGTCGGTGAGCCTTTTTATTTCTTAAACCATATTAAGTTGAAAGAACATTCTTGAGCTCACTTCCTCTGACAACACTGCCGGTGATCATGTCTGGATGAAGCACAGTCCCACATCCCTTTTACAGTATCCCCTCGAGGTGAGCACAGGTTCAGAAAGTGTAGCACCTGAAGAATACACTGTGAAAGTATATGAGAGCGCTTCATGAAAGGGAGATTATCTATTGATATTTGATGCTACCACATTATTTGCAAAGCATACCAGAAAATTAGAAGCTTTCGGTGGAATACTCACATTTTTCTGATTCATTGCAGAAAATCCACAAAATCTTCTTTTACATTCTTTGTCTGCCGATTTCTGTCTAGCACAACACGCTTTCAATTTCTGATCGGCATCTCGTTTGGCACTGAAACAAATCGGTAAAGTATCATCAAAGAAGTCGTGTTCAAAAGTAAGAGGGGTGGGGCACGAAAAACCAGTCAACCTCCGCTTCGCACTGGCCATTAAACGGAGGTTAGACCCAGAGGTAACCTTCCTTTGTGATCATCAGTAAGGAAGAGAGGAGGCTAGTATATCCCAGATAGAAATAAAAGTTAAAAGATAAAGTTTTCGACGTTGATCAATCTCTTCCTGGGATGCGCCGCACATTCTTGTTCCATTCAGAATCGTGGTGTCTGGTGAATTTGATGTGGCCTATACAATGAATTGCGGTGGCCAGCCGATGTACCAGTCAGTGCTTTTATCCTCTCAGACGAGTCTGGAACCATTTTGCCGATCCCGAAGGGATGGAAGGCTTGGTTGGCCTGGGCGGGCGTTGATGCGGGATTTGACCCCCGCACCATGAGAGTGAGGGTGCGCCACCTGTCACTACATCACCTTCGCCCCTCAGATGGAATTAATTTATGAAAACTAGTTAATTAGTTAGATTGAGTATATATTGAACAAGTTAAGTTATGAAATCCTTGGTAGCCATGATAAGCCATGATCAAACCAAAATAAACAGTCAGAGCAAAATAACAATATTCAAAGCAGGGGAAGGACATACGTAGCGCTCAAAAATCTTCGGCGAAATGGTTTTTCACTTGTATTTTTCAATTGTAACTTTTTTGCGACTGAACCGATCTAAGAGAAACTTTAGTATGTTGTACTTGGAGACACTGCATACTTAATATACTATTTTGACGCTTAACGGTGTAAGTGACGTGGTTAAATGCAAATTTTTGTTTTTGGAGTGCCATCCCTATGCCGTCCCGCTGTGCCGCTGTTATCAAAAGTCGTGGTCTTTCTACAAAATATTAATGTTCTCTGAGGCTTGCTCTTTTTGTTTTTGTATAGAAAGCCGTTTTTCTTGAACAAGCCTCTTACTTTTTTTGGGTGGTCTTGTAGTAAATTCTGTAAAAAATCATGAAAAGTAGCAAGCGGCACTCAAGTAGAAAGAAATGTTGGCAATAGGCACCACATATTAAAATTTTGTCAAATTTGGTCAAGTAGAAAAAAAGTTATGACAAAAGAGTTTTGGCCGAAGACTTTTGAGCGCTACTGTGTAGTCCAAAGGTCCAAATTTCACTTCTCACGAATTTGTCGCACTTCGTGCACGGCGACATAGAAGAATTAGTAATGTATATCCTCCGTGAGCCCCACCTTATCCATTGTTGTCGCTGTTGCTTGTTCTACAAAATTATTCATTGTACCAGAACCTAAACCAAACCAAATGGCACACACTCATTCAAATAAGAATTACCTGTCAGCAAGCTTCATTGTGATTATATACCAGCCATATCACAGAAAAGTTGTTAATGAGTTGATGTCTTACTGAGTATTTTTTTCTAATGAAATCTGCCTTGCAAAAGAATTCAACAAACTCCTCAACTGTACTTCATTACCTATCTCATACAAATAGGGAAAAGTTTTCAAAAAAAAAATCACATGGAATCTATTTTCTCATAAAAAACGGGCATAAAAAGCCGTAGTAATAATGTACATATCTGTCATAAGGGCAGCTTAATTTTTTTCAGTTTCTTGTTAATGTGAAACTATGTCGAAAGTTTGGAAAAAAAATCTTGGAACCAAAGAAACCTCGAAACAGTCCTTGCATCTTCTTTTTCAAAAAAGACTCACCTAACAATACAAAGAAGAGCGAGTGGCACTAAGATGGAACGCATCCCGAAATGGGTGAGCCCAGGGTGAACCCACGGCTATAAAACGGGTCTACAAGGCCATAAACGGATGACCATTCCATTCATCATTCTGGTAAACATACTATAAACGACATGTTTACGTGGGATCAACAACGCGTAGGTCGCTCAAAGCCCTACCGCTGAACGATGACCATGCGGCTCGAATCGAAGGGTGACTATCAGTGGTTTACAAATAGAAAATTTTTCATTGGTTAGTGCTCAAGGATGCGCTACGGTTTCTGTTCCAGTCTGCAAAGACTGGAAGCATGCTGTCTGTACTTTGCTGTCAATATCCATTCTATACTTGCCTGTAGGTCTTGCTCTAGCTGAAGTTTGTGGTAGAGAGCGCAAGAGATAGCAAACCTTCTTCTTGCACCTGCACTTCGGTTCAAAACCTAAATGGGAAGCCCATCTTCTTTTTGTTGAGTCATTATTGTCCCGCTCTCCATCGCTGCCCCTTCCGAAAATTCACGAAGTAGCGACTGCGATAATAATCCCTTGTAAGGTCATAAGACAAAAATAAAAACAAACCTCAGAACGTCTTTGGGATCGCGACTCACTCTAGCTCCGTTTATCACTGAAGTATTACGATCGAAGGCAAGAATAAATGATGGGGATAAGGTTCCTGGCGTGATCAATAGTTTGTTGTTCGACGCGCATTCTGGTTCCATCCAGAATCGTGGTGGCAGTGAATATGAAATTTGGCCTATAAATTGAATTGAAAAGGTCAGCCAATTTAACGTTTTTGTCGTCTCAAGCGAGTCTGGTACCAATCCACCGACCCCCGAGGAATGCAGGACTGGATGATATGGACGGGCGTTGATGCGGCATATGATCCGAGCATCATGAGAGTGGGAATGCGCGCCATCTGCCACTAGATCACGCCCGCTTAATCGTTAGTATAGACATTCAAGAGCGCATACGCTTGATTTGCCCTCTTTGTGATCCGCTACTCAGATTAATATGCACAGCAAAGGCCAATGGACCAATCAAGTGAGAAGCCGCTTGGAAAAAAAGGGAATGGAAAGCTCGGCTGGTCAGAATGGACAATGGTGCGGGACTTGTTGTGGGTCAAAAATAGTTAGTTTCCGAAAATGTCCGTAAATCTGTATATTCAAAACGCCGCCTCATATCTATGGCAAAGATGAGTGCGCGTTCTTTGCGTGGACCCCTATAAGACACCATTGCACTTCATTCGACAAAGTTCACCGCAATAAGGTCATTGTTATGTTGTTTTCATAGTTAAAATGATGATAAGAGCAAGAATATATAAATATGAGAATCAGTAGGTTCTCCTGTGCCTTGAAGCCGATGAGTAGCCGAGTAAATTTCGGCCCTCGACTAGACTGTTTTGGTGACTCCAATGAACCGCCGTTTTCATTACCATCACCACCACAGGTAGTGAGTATCCTCTGGACAATTTTGCCTATGGTATGATTTTCTTGTCATTTCAGAAAAAATACACATCAACGAAAAGAGGCCAATTTACAGTATTTGATGATGAACCTGTTGAAATTTCTCCGTCTCATCCATTGGCAAGGCAAAAGGTAGATATGTTAGGAGAAATTATAAGCCTTACAAACCATTCACCATATCGATACGTAAGCTTGCTTCTACTACAATAGGCCTTCTAAGATATGCCACGGTAGTGGGTGGGGGTCGATTGGTTCAATTTTCGCTTTGCGGCGTCGCACTCGCGGCGCCGTCAGCACGACTTGCTGCAGTCGCTTAGAATTCCGCCAAGTATGCAGTGGGCTGGTATCATTAGGGACCTTCAAAGTTTGTAGGTTGGAAGCTTCGAAAGTCCTTATATGTTGTGGTTGTTGCTGTTTCAACAGATAGTGCTACAAACAATCAGCACTCGCCGCGCCGCTCGCCGCGGGCGGCCGCGAGAAAACTCGACCAATCGGCCCACACTTACGTCATGAGGAACGCAGACAGGCATAGAAATGTATCTAGACGTGCGCTGTCACGGAAGATTTGTACCACGTACATTCCTGTGTTCACCCCTAAAGGGGGTCATATAAGAGCATCCGTGACCGAATGATAATACCTATACGTCGTGCTATTGGCTTTATGCGTCGTGATTCTCATGGTGACAGCCGCCCCAGAAGCCTTAGCAATTTAATATGAACAACGATTTGTGCGTTTTCAATAAATAACCATTTTATACCTATCGGTATGGTGAGCGGTTAGCCTAGAGTCTGAGGTAATGTTCGGAATTGGCGAGGAGTATCATTCACTTTAGATAGGTGTCTTATCTCTTTCGCCTGGTCAGCTGATCGCCTAAATCGTCCGAATCATGCGAGTCGCGCGACCGTCTGAATTGTTAGATCGATATGTATTTTTTTCCTTCCGCATGAAACGCGAGATCGCTCGAATCGCGATCACTGAACAACATAGCTGATATCAAGACCAATGGATCAGGGTGTATGTCGTTTGGCGCGGCTTCTATAGCTAATTTTCCAATGGGTCGCACGGGCCGTTGCTCACCGTTGGGGGCGTGTCCTTCGCCGTTTGGGCTCTCCTAGATTTGCCTAAGCCTTTTAAGGGGAGGAGCTTTGGCAGCGCCCCATTGGAAAATTAGCTGCAGAGGCCACGCCAAACGACCGTCTCCCATCGATCATAGTTGATGCAACAGGTGAGGGCAAGTGTTGGTCAAAGAATCATCCTACAAACGCGAACTTATCGTGCGTATGTGACGCGTACCAAGCAAAGTGGTTTTCTGTAGTTGGTGGAGTGGAAACACCTGAATCGACGGGTAGGTTACGGTAATCGCTCCAGGACTCAATTGGATGATGCGCTCAGAACTCGTACGCGTTGCATTTCACGCAACGTTGCAGAAGCCTGTACGAACATTACATACAACCGTGCCCCGGCGAATGTATCAGCATGAAAGTGTATCGAATACGGTTCAGGAGAAGAATTTCAGGAACCAAAGACGGGTTCTGTTACCCATATGATACTCTGTTACCCTATATTTATGAAATATTTACATACTAAGAGCAGAAAGTTATAAGCAAATCAACATTGGGCGTGGAAATTTGTACTGCGTTCCCTTCTACCCATGCGAGCAGTCATATACATCAAATATGTACATATTTGATCACCGCCCACAGTGTTGGATAGAGCTTTATTTCACGGGGCTATTCTCAAATCAAGTCCGCTCCATATGACTCAAAGGGCAGGGAACCAGAAAGGACGGTGTAGAAGAAGCCAATGCTGAGCCGCGAGATCTATAGGCGTGGCACGCGTTGAGCGTCATGAGGAACCAAGAATCGGGAATTTCGTGATGCGAAGTTCGTCGGCTCTTTCTACCCTGCCATCAGAGTTATAAGTCCCTTGAAGGCAGCATTAGGAGAAATTCGGACCAAAAGTACAAGAAGTAGTGAACATGAAAGTCGAGATGCCTAGTAACAGAACAGTGAAAAAAAAACGGATGGGAATGGCCAAAAACCCGAGAAATAGGACCCTCTTCCGTCGTTCGTCCTCAACGCACACGATCTCTCCTTCAAGAGGCGGATACTTCGAACGAAATTTTCATTGGCATGCTGCCAAGTAAGCATGAGGAAATGCTCGGAGCTCGACAGCATCCATTTTCTGGAGTGAGCTTTAAGCTGAAACTGCGAAAGCGCGCCGCAATACCTTTGATCTCGCCGCACATTCTTGGCCGCTCCCATCATGGCCAACCAGAAGACAAGTCGCTTGGAGGCGGGGTCTGTCATCCAAGTGTCAGCTGTTAACCGTTACGCCACCTCTACAGCTAGGAGACGCGCTTTTCGATGTAAATTCTGCCACAAATAGGCTTCTTAGACCATTGTGAGTGACTTCTTCTAGGGATTTTCAGATAACCAGCCAGCAAAGAATTACCCCTAATGCTACCTTTAAGGTCATAAACAGCATAATGTTGGTCAAATGAAGTAATCGTCCCCATCGATTCTCGTTTTAAAAATGGAAGACGCTACCATTACGTCATTCCTTGCCTTAAAGGCACAGGTCACGATAACTTTCGTGCCTCATCGCGCTCCATAAAGACTCTGGGAGTGGTGAAGAACACAAGTGTGGAGAAAAAACGGGGAAACTTCTCAAAAATGAAGTGTTTCTTACCCTTTGATTCGACGAGTTTGCAGCTTAAAAGCAAGTAATATTTGGGCAGGTTTTTACGTGATAATATCCGATAAGGTTGTTTTTACAATGAGAGTATTTCCTATAATTTCTTATCGCAGTCGTTATCATGCCTCTCACAAACGCAAGAGCCACCGCTCACCAGCTGGTTGAATCGAGGATGGGTGTGGGCCATCTTGAGACGGTGGCCGTCATCTTATTTACATGTTCCTTACGCGTTCGGCGCCAACCCTCGCGCCATGATGATGGCACACGCTTTGCCCTTGTGGAAGGGGCTATCTACTCGCTGATGGAACCAAGCTACTCATACTATCGTGAACTGTGCCTTTGAGCCAGGATAATTCCCCTCAACTGCCTCCAAATGTAGGATAGATACCGAGTATCTTCAAGCAAAGCTATGATTACTTCCAATTATATCTTGGGTGCCTTAGTAAGGGGTTATGAGGGCATCCTATTGAGAAATGGGACAGATTTTGCCACCTCAGCACCATGTGTTGCCCAACTATCAGATTATCATGATTGAGGTCATTCTCATTATACCACTTTTTAGGTGGAACTGTCGGAGGTGTGGACTCGAAGAAATGAGGATCTCGATTGGGATTCTCTAATTTGGTCAGTTCTATTCGCAGCTGAAGTTACCGATTGGACTGAATTGCTTACAGCATGAAGTTCACAGCTTCTTCATACCTTGAGGAAGCCACAATCTTAGGTACAGCGGTCCGGTCACAAAAGAAACAAAACCATGCCTGTGCGACTGCTTTCACATTCGGAGAACAGGTCGCTTGCACCAGGGTACACCGAGAGTCGAAGATTCCTCGACAGGGCGTCGTATTTGACCGGATAGGAGGGTGAGGGTCGTATCTTCAGAAGTCAGATATACACTGAAATCTGAACCTTCAATGAGCAGCCAGAAAGCAAAGGGTATCTCACCGCAAATCCGTGTGAAAAAAATATAAAATAATAATCTTTTCACCTCAGGAAAGGATAAACAGCAATAAAACACATTGCAACTATGCAATCCGGCAACAGTTGCTGGTATCGTAGAGGTCAAAAAACGAGGGTGGTCGCCGTATAGATGGCGGAGGGGGGATAGGGGAGGGGGGGGGGGGTTGGACTGATGCGGCTATTTTCCTCAACACCTGAGAGTGCCCTTGGTGGGGATCATCAAGGCAGAGAGTGGGCATAGCGGCGTGCGTCGTGGAGCGCGATGGGTGCCAGCTAGGGGGTGTATATCATTAAGACAGAAACGTGGCGTGGCCGTGTTCGGCACGCGACGTTTCTGTCCTAATGATATACACCCCCAGCTAGGTGTAGCTGGGTAGTTGGGTGCTAAAGCGTACCCTATTCTACATTTCATTCCAAAAGTAGAACAAGACAATCGCTATAGGCCCTAGGACCGCACCATATATAGTGCCCAGAGCCGACGATTCATGCTGCAACCCTAATTTCTGTCTCATTGGCATTTTTCGCTTCCGCGACCACGAATGGGATTCAGCAATAGCAATGCCCCTTGTACCCCATTCTGGCTTTAGACTTGGAATTATGACGTCTGCAAGACATTCTTGCACTCAGTATGTGGCACATGATTCGGTGACTGAAGGAAAGCCTTTTGTTCCAGTAGCAGTGATTCTATGATCGCAAGACGACAAAAAGAGGCGGCTCCGAGGTCATTGGACGATCTTACGTGAGTTTTGCAACGCTACAAGGCTCCACATTCAAACAAAACATTTTTCCAGTAGGCTGCGCTCATACTCAGCGCATTGCTGATGACTATTAATGGCCATAGATAATATAGCCATCGAGTGAAAGATAATTCTGGCCAGTAATTCCTTAAGTTTAAGCGCGATCATAATTAAAGGAATCGTGCCCGGAAAAAGGAAGAGTCTTTCTATTACCCTTATATTTCCGTCATGTATTTGCTTAATCAGGCCCGCATGCAAAGTTTGACTCCAAAAAGTGAGAATCCGGCTAAGATAGCTCCTCAAAATGGTGGCCGAGTGGGTGGGGCCCCAATTCTCACTTTTTCGCGTGAAACTTTGCATGCGGCCCTTACTAGGCAAATACAACATGAATAAATGGGTAGCAAAGAAACTCATTTTTTCCCGTAGACGATTCATCCAAATTTGGAAAAGCTAGCAGCAACCTTCAAATGACTATAGTTTACAATCAACGGGTTGGGACAAAATTTCACAACGCGGCAAACAGTGTACGAGATATAACACCGCATATAGTTGGGTCCTGAAGCGACTACCGTGCCGGCGCCTTGATTCTGCTGTAGGAAACAGCGATCAGCATACGATAACAGCTTCAGAACCTAACTCAATGCGAGAGCTCTAGCTCACACGCAACGCGCCGCACACCGCGCTACAAAATACCGTCCCAACGGTAAGCATCCGGTAATGCGGTAACACATTTCACTTCAAATTTCTCCATATTTCAGCAGTTTAAAGATGACAAAAGATTGGATCGCCGTAGCGAAATCAGACACAGATGTACCAAAAACGACAGATGTCAGTGCTCTTTTGTACTACTAACGTTTGCGAGCTTTGAGGGCGCTATTTGTTCCCTGATCATCTGCACTTGGTTGAAAGGTTTGATCTTGTAGACAAACAATGCGGGGATGCACATGACGGGAGGCTCTCATTTGCTCTAAAATAGCTCGCAGTACTGCAATCATCTCAAATTTCAGGGAAAAAGTATTATTTATAGGCCGAAAACACCTACCCTAATAGCAGCTTACAATGAGAAGGCATTAGTTAGCGGATCAACTCACGCAAACACAGCTAACAATAAGATGGCAAACGGAAGCGAAATGCATATCGCGCCCAAAATCAATTTGTTCGGAGCCTGGAAGTGTAGCTCCCACCAAGGTGTGTACACTTATGACGAGTTTTCGCTTTGCGTCGCACTCGCAGCGCCATCAGCAGAACTTGCCGCGGTCGGTTGGATTTCCGCTCAAGACGCAAGGGTCTGGTACCATGGAGGTCCTTAAGAACTTCTGTGCCCTGAATGACAAAATAGAACATAGAAAATAAAAGAACGATATACATGATAACAATCCTAATTGAGAAATGATTAATTCGGGCATAAATCTCTAAATGGAGTGTTGAACTGTACACAGCCACACGCGGAGGAATCCGCGCGCCGCTCGCCGCGCGTGGCCGCGCGAAAATTCGACATAAGTCTACACACCCTTTTCACCGCAAGCCTAACAAGAATGTCTGATAATGATGCAATTTCATGCCTTCAAGTATCTATGGGCTCTAATGTGATAGGAGTGCACGCGTAAAATCAATATCTGCTCTTTAGTAGTATCAACTGGCATCAAAAGGTCATCAGCAGGGAATTGGACTGTGTAGCCTATATGGCCCTCCGTTAACTGTGTAGCCTATATGGCCCTCCGTTATCTACTGAATCTGTACTCTGTGAGGTGTGGTGTATCTGAACTGTCCAACCAGGTCAGGTCACGCGAAGGTGCCGCGGCCACACCCACCAGCGCGCGACGATTCCACAGCGGTCTAGAATGCACTTGACGCGCTGCGACGTGACCTGGTAATGTGATCGCGGCGCATTCAGTGTGATGAAAGAAGTCCTGCTGGAACATCACCACTTGGAGGAGTACACCGTGTAAATATGGTTGTCCGAAGTCGACGATCAGAAGAAACAGCAGGATCAATACAGCACAGTACCACTGGAGAAGAGGACAGCGTGAGTTTCACGTGTCCGACTACCATAATACTCAACTATCACGTGAAAATCACTTGAATACTACCTGAAGCGATTCATTACGACAGAATGTTCGCGTCGCGGTGCGCGCGGCATGGCGAGCAGAGACGCCGTATATTGTTGTATACTAGAACAATTACTCAAAACAACGTAGTCGCTTCAGGACACAACCACATATGGTGCCTCTAGCTCACACGCATCACGTCGCGCAACGTACGCAGCCACGCAAATTTTCCTGTCCTAATCACACACCACCTTGAATATCGTATCACTTTTGTGTTTTCAGCGAGTTTCATTCGCTCTTCATGATCTTACTGGGCCAGTTATGGACGCCTATCGAGAGGAGGAACTTATGCGATATATGGACGTCAACAACCTCGAGTTGGACTTTTAATAACCCTAGGCTGATGCTAGCTTAATGAGAAAGAGGAGGCGAGGGGCAGTTGGGGGAGCGGGGGAGGGGATTATTTAACAAAATGCGAGAAGAAACATGTTGACACGCTACTTATGCAAAGGCATGTTGGTATTTGTTTGACAAGGCTCACATTTCACTTCTGGATTTGTCTCCAACACATATAATTTCCCTCCTTCCTCATTAGAACAGCATCGCCGTGCCCTAGACTCTGTAGATTCAGTACAAAATAAAACTAAAATTAGAGATTTGGTTGAAACTTTCCAAATATTTGAAAATGATCGAAGATGTTTAGCTTCAATATAGCTCGACGTTTCGCCACGACAGACAACGAACAAGCATATGTTGGAACTATACAAAAAGTAATTTTTCTCATTATTTTATCAATTCATTTTTCTAATTTTCGAATTCGTAGTACATCTAAATATAAGTTATTATCAAAATATTACAGTTTCTAGCATTCTACCACCTCAGCGTCAGTCCACCACTCTCAAACCACACACACACACATGCATGCCATGGCCCCGCCCATCGTGGTAATCCCGCCCAAATGCCCAGGCTCGCGAATTAATGTAGCAGACCCTGTACTTACCACCAGTCATTTCATTCCAGACGATTGCTTGCCCTACATGGGTACTACATCTAAGGCACACGCCGCTTACGCATGATTCCCTTCCATTCTGCTCATATCCCGCCCACTTGTATGTGTTACCCTCGGGAACGGATGGTATCGAATCAGCAACGGTGTACCACCGAATGCAGTGTAGTAAACCTTACCATGAGAGGCCGTTACCCCCTAGCTCGAGTGACAAAGTCTCCAAAGTTTGGGGGGGGGGGGTGCAGTCAGGGATGGATGAATGATAAGGACGGAATTTATAGGGATGGCGATTGATTGGAAGCGTCAGTCATTATCAAAGTCAGCGAAATGGAGGGGAGAAGGGGTCTTATTGAGTCCATCATCACAACCACCACGGGCTGTCATAGAATGACTAAAATTCATTTCATTTCATGTCATTCATTCTCACCTACACAATAATCAATGAGCCAGTTTGTTCAATCTAATGCCGACGAGGCACTCAAATGTTGTAATTAAGGGCGTATTCAAGGCAAAATCAGACATATCTCAAGAAAGCATAGAAGAGCGAATTTTGCCTGTGGGAAACAAAAGGGTAAGTAAACGTGATGATTGTCTGGTTTTTGGGTTGCGTATCGTTAGAACAGGATTTCGCGACGTGACGCGCGAGGCGATGCTTGCAGACAGGGCGCCGTAGGGTTAATGGGTTCTAGACCCATTACAGTTTCCCACGGATTTTTCAGGCATAGTACACAATGATTACTTTAAGAGCCCTAGCTCGCACTCATCGCGTCACCTACCCATTTTTCCAGCATTATATAACCCATAGCCCATAAGCAGTACTTTATAGGAAAAAGTCTGTAAGAGCGTATGTCGAACCGAGTGGCCGTTTATTGTCCACCTATGGATTGACTGCGAGTGTCGGTGAGGACTATCCAAGTAGGTCAGGTCATGCGAGAAGGTGGCGGTTCTGCCTTTTAGCGTTACTACGGGGCCAGCGATACACTTGAAGCAATTGCGTTGTGCAGTGACCCAGTTAGACAATACTGACGCACATTCACTGACCAAGTTAGCCCATTTCGTTTTAGGTTAAATCGGCCCTTTCAGTAAAAAAATGCTGAATTACTCAGTGTGACGCCTAACGGCTGGGGATGGCTTAGCCCATTGAAAGCGTGGGTGAAGCGTTCGAATGACTGTGTACTCAGTTAGGAGCACCCTACGTTTTAAAAACCCGGCTGTCTGATACACATCAGAATGCCACCACATATATCTGCAGACCCACCAAAGCATTTTAAACTTCTGAACAACTTTTGTCGTTTGCAGATCAGAACGCTGAGCCAAAATGAGTTGAAGCGTTCATTGCGGAGCAGCATCGAGAACGTGGAAGATCTCGTTCGGCAGCTGGCTACTTCCAGAAATGAACTTGTGCGTCTAAGTGTAGACTGTCTTGCAACACTGAATGCTGCTGATCAGATGATGCATCGAGCCAGTGAATGGGTCTGTTTTATGAAAAATAATAGACAAAAAATGGAATTCATAAATAGCCATACCTTTCACTATGAAGGAAGTTTTCGGAGACCTATAGGAAAGGTTCATGGTAGTTATTAAAAGCACTTTCCGCGATAATCACACCAGCTATTTACCCTGCCGCAGCCGATAGACCCCCGAGTGAACGTCGAGGCTGTACCCTTTGAACGGCGCCACGAGGCCTCCTGGCGGCGCTAAACCCGTGGGAAGCAACTGTTACCCCCCCCCCCCCCCCCATCAACGGCGACCCCACCCGGCAATGGACGAAGCCTATTCCAACGTGGCGTTCACGTGGGCCTGTGATTCTGCGATAAGATAAGATAAAGAAGAAATTCCACTAGTTGATGAAACGCTCACTTGTGGGAAGAGGTGATATCTCAAAGTTCTTCACTATACCTTCCAACGGGAACTGACTCAGAGGCTCGTTTTCACGCGGTGATCTCGTACAAAGCCAGATGTCAGGAGACCTCATTTTTGCCAGTTTCAAGGGCTTTTTTCGGATTTTTTTCTCGGCGTATTCTTTAGCACCTCTAATTTCATAGATCAGCCCTCAAGCCCACCCAAAGTAATCGCGGAAAGTGCCTCTAAAGTAGAGCTAGGATTTCATCGGGTGTGTAGCGTTGTGTCAAATTCTCGCGCTGCGGCGTTGCACTCGCGACGCCATCAGCGCAAGTTGCCGCAGCCAGTTCTGAGGGACTATCACAGCCCATCCAATTCCACTCAGGTCGTAGTGGGCTGGCATTGTTAGAGTCCTATAAAGAAATAGTACTGAAACACTTAACAAGTGGAATATGTTACAATCGCAATGAAGGGGTCTCATTAAAATTTGCTCACTCAAGCATCTTCAAAAGGCAATAAGCGTTAGCAAGCGTATTTTTGCTTGTGCCTTAGCTGAGAAAGGAAAGGGTCCCCTCCCGTATTTAGGCTTCGGTAAAACTCGCGTCCACTGTGGGATGCGTCTCTCACTGCGATAGCACCTTCAACATACAGAAATATTTTAGACACCTGGCACCTCGACTATTCAATTTAGGAAACAGCAGGAATACCTCAAACAAACTAAAAACAGGCATACCAACAACTGCACAAAATAACTGAGCCAGGCATAAACCTTCGAAGTGATTGTACGCAATCGCACACGATGGAAACAATTCGGACTCGCCGCGGGCGGCCGCGCGAAAATCTGGCATAACGCCATGGGTCGCCGTCAGACTTTGCGAGTTTGCGACTCTACGATTCTGCGATTTCACGGTTTTGCTATTTTGCGGAGTGGCGGCTCCGCACGCGAAGTTGCGGTATTCCACAATCTCAAGGTCTTAGTATCGCGTGCGAAAGTTCGCCGCGCAATAACGCAGAATCGCAAAATCGCAAAATCACAAAACGGCGAAGTCTGTCGACGGCCTAAGCACCCGATTTTATCTGCCTGCAGCCAACGCGCCACCTGAAAGACACTCATTGTGATAATAAGATCCACTGACTGAGAGTATTACTAAAAGTAGACTCGTAGAGTTATAGTGCGGAGTTTTCCAGAAATCCTTTTCAAGTTTTCAATAATCAATTTTTCAGTTTCGAATGATGTTAGATGATTTGGAAAAACGCATCAAAGATGAAACTATTTTAGTTTCTAGGCATCAAAACTTCTTAGAAACGCACATTAATCCGGTGAGCACTGAGTTTACTAGAAATTAACCCTTGAGCTACTAAATATGTATTTGTAAATCTGACCCTGTTCCACAACAGAAATACATATTTCATTCGATTTATGATATATAAGTTATGATCTAAGTGATACATATAATGACTGATACGAATGAGAGAAATTCATTCAATAAACTAACAAGTTTCAAAACATTGTATAGGTCACAAATACCCTATCAAGAGTGGAAAAAAGGAACTGAAGTGTGTAACTTACAGATTCTACGAAAGCTTCATGATCTCACTGTACTTTATGAAACATTAAATTTCTTGGATAAGAAAACATCGATGAATGATCAAACAATGCGGACCTCTAAACATAATATACAGCTGGCTCGTGAAAGTATTGCAAAAGTAGGTCAAGTGGGTGACACTCCCTTTAATAGTTTCTATCACTTACAACAACTACATACATCTACTTCTCCAACATGGGTACCCCAGAAGCTTACTTTACTTTTTGAGTGCCAAAAGTAAAGCAAGCTGAAAATTGGAAGCAGCGTGTGATATTATTATAAGATTCCATTGGTTAATTCGAACGCTCAAAGGAATCGTCTACGATTATTCTATGATTCGAATCTTTCTATTTCACTGAACAGAAACACGAAAAGAACCAAAAAATCCCGTTGTTTCAAAGCAGAAATCGAAAAGCTGGAAGAAGAAATCTTCGAATTCCTGCCAAGTAACTTTTGAACAGCTCTTGGCGGGCATGCATTGTTGAAAGTTTCCCACTTTCCATTGTTGATTTGCTTCCCACTATGCGTCCCTGACCACGTGATCGTCACAACTACATCCTCGAGCTCGCGTAGCCCGCCTACACGGACGACACCTTCTCAAGCGTTTGTTTAGGATGCAGTATCTTAGCAGGATTGTTGTTTCTTTTTGCGTGGAACTCTACATATGGCGCGTAGAAGTCGAATACAACATAAATATATGGATAACGGAAGAACTCAAAGTTCCGTAGGCGATTCCTCCGAGTCGGTCTAAAACGCGAAAATTCCTTCATGGCACCCCTTAGAAGTCAACGAGTGCTAAAATAAACTTTCCTATCTGTGCAAAAAGTTTTTCAGGAGTTTTAAAGTCAAAATTTCGTCTTGAAATGGTTGGGGAGATCCAAAGACCTGTGCTACTGTTTCACTTACCTGGAGAATACTGAAATATTAGGTTGTAAGGAAAGTTCTGGCCGCTTTTTCGCAATCACAAGATAAATTTAAATATCAGAGCGCGTCAACATGAATCAGCTGACATATTGTGCTCGTTAGATAGAGAAAAAGTTGCTCTTTCAGAATATATGTTTTATTTGGAATGCCACAAGGTTTTCAATTTATTAGGGAAGTTTTAAAGTGCTGCGAAAATGGCACTTTTAAGATGACTTCACTTCAAGAGTTCTTGTTTAGCCGAGTCCCAGCGAAGGTGACCACAAATGTGAACACTGCAAGAGGAGGGGGTGTATCACTGGATGGAACACATTGTCTCCGGTTTCAGAAGTGCAGAAATGAGGACGAGCTGCTCGAATTTTCAATTGATCAAATCGCTTTAACTAAAACGGCAGAAGGCGATGAGCGTCCATATTTGCAGGGGATATCCACAAGTATTGGCCCTCAACAAGCAACCTTAGCTGACCACCTCAAGTGGCCTTGATTTGGAAAAATCCAAAAAAATGGGTGCCGCGGGACCCCTCACGGCAGTCATGCGCAAGCGCATTTTTCACAAATCCTCTTCCACTAATTGAAGCAGTTGCAGGGTGAGGCCCTTACTCGTCTATCATGTTCATCAGATCTAGCGCTAACTATGCCCCACTTCCCAAAACATCTGGCCAGCTCCTTCAGTAGCAGTGTGTTCAGAAAGAGTGGCGATTTGAAGTCGACTTTTTTTCATTTCGCGCAATATAAATTATCAGCCCTTTATCAAATTGAGATGTGTAGGTATGCATAGTGTTGCCAAGAGTGTGGCGAATCTAATGGTGCTCACTCTGTGAGAAAAGATGCACTCTGAGCCGAGTTATGATCTCTCGAAGTTGAAATTTCAAAAACCGGCCAAAACTTTCCTTACAACCTAATATTAGGCTGTCCCAAAAGTCTTGTGGGATCAACGAATTTTCACTTGGCCAAGAAGGATTTCAGAGGATGGGTAAGGTGATAGTCAGAAGGGGCAATTGGAGAGTATGGCGGGTGGGGCAGCAGATCCCATCCGAGCTTCTGTAGCTTTGCCCGGGTACTTTTCGTGAAATCGGAGAGGGCAACGTCCTGAAAGAGGGTGACCGCGTCCCTTTTCCTGCGCCTTTCTCGAACAACGACGGCGAGCTGCTGGAGCTGGTGGATGCATACGGTAGCGGAGACTGTCTCACCTTGTCCCAGCACCGCTTGTGGAAGCACAACTTCCGCGTCCCAGAACCAGCACAGTCCCAAGCGTGGTTTGTCTTTCATGTCAATCTCCCCGTTTCTGAAGCTGATGAACCAGCGGCGCACGGTCACGTAGCTCACACATCCCTTGCCCAATGCAGCGCTGATGGAGTGGCAAGCTTCCGTCGTTTTGGTGCCGCAAGACCGCTCATAATAGATGACACCGCGAGTTGGGTGGGTATCGACAACGGGCATTGTAGCTCTCTCCACGGGATCTGGTGAGTCAATTTATATTTTCCTAAAAAGCTTAGGGAACGTTCTACCCTATTCCTTAATCGCCCTGATCTGGCTCGAAGTAAACATGAGTTATTGATTTTTTTGAAAAAATCCTAAAGGACTTTTGGGACAACCTATTACAAACCTTACTAGAGACATTAGAAACATGAGGCTCATATGGTTGACCGGATCCGTTCCCGCAATTGTACAAGCGCCACAGGGCGCCTCAGATCACTGCTCTACTTCAACATGTTTTTTCTAGACATGTACCTCTGAGACTAAGATTTCCTTCAGCTATCATCCAAAGATTCAAAGATGAAAGCATCCTCCACTGTCAGAAGTGATTTAGCGCCACTGGCAGCAGAGGTAAGATATTATTGTACATGATTCTGACATCACTATTAAAAAAGTAAAGTATAAGTAAGAAGTAAAGTAAATAATGTATAAATGAAAAGGAGGCGGGTGATAGGGCACAGCCTTGGTTGCGCCCTGAAGCCCTTATTGCATTTTGCAACCTATTTTTGGAGGGTTATGGTAATCCCATACAACCGAACTGCATGCGGCCGACCATCGCATGCCGCGTTGCTAAATTAGGTCCCAACGACGCCTTTTATATTATGTCTGTCTCCCTTGCTTTGTAATACCCTTATCGAAGGTTTCATTATAAAATCTGATTTCCAGATCTCTTCGGCTTTCCATGGATTCCAAGAAGCACTGCTTGAAGTCATGACTTTCACACTTAGTTCTGCTGCGGCAAACCGGCTACTAGAGACGATTCTCACTCAGATGAGAGGCATTCATAGAGTCGTCATGAAAGAGGTATGACCCTATTCTAAAGTGACAGTTCGGACATTCGCTCAACTCTCCGTCTGCCGCCACGGTGGACAACGGGACGGGGCACCCACTCGCAGTTACGCCCCATCGTTTTCCCCTTTGTAGAGCTGTGCCTTGGCAGGATCTTCACTTTTTCGCGTGAAACTTTGCATGTGGCTTTTATTAAGCTAATATGGCGAACAGAGGAACAGACTTTTTTTTTGCTTCAAGGAATCGTCCACGAAAATTGAGTTTTTCTGTCATCCATAAACTTATGTTATATTTGCCTAATGTGGTTCGCATGCGAAGTTTCATGCGAAAAATTTGAATCCAACTAAGATACAGCGCCACTTTGTCTCGGCCGGGTGGGCGGGGTCTCCGAGCAAGTGCCCACCTTGTCGTCCGCCGCGGTCGGAGACGCATTGTAGGAACAGAAAATTACATAAACAGTCCCACTCTCCCTTCCCAACCGCGTCGAACGACGGGACGAGGCCCCGCCCACCTAAACGCCTAAACGAGAACCTAAGGAGCTCATCTTAGCCGGATCTTTTTTCGCATGAAACTTTGCATGCGACCCTATCGAGCAAATACAACATAAATTTATGGATAACAAAGAATATGGATGAATAACTTATGTCACAGGGTCAAAAGCTACAGGCTGTCATAAGGTTGCAGGCCGAGGTCAAAATCTGTGCGTCCCAACGTACACTTCTCATTCTGCTATAGATGGTCTGGACGCTAATCCGTATATTAGGACCAGATCAACGTAATGTTGAATAAATATAATGATATGAACTGATTTGCCCTTATCACAAAATAGCACCACAAAAGGCAAACCTCTAATGAGGGTACGCTTTGTGAAATACAGTTTTGCTTTTGTGAAGTGCTCAAAACATGCCAAGTTGGGGATTTTCATAAGCCAAACAAAGAATTTGAAGGAATCAAAAAATAGGACAAGAGTGAAACAATAAGTCATAGAATGATCGAACTTATACATATTTTAGCTACGATCCTTAGCACAAATATACATAAAACAAGAAAATTTGAAGAACTTTGACTAAGAGTTTTTGCCCGCTCAATTTATTTGAACTTTCAGATGCCAAGAGCCACGTTGGCGCAATACCTGGCAACATTAGGTGAGGATTTAGAGCACAGCGTTGTTTTCGGTACACTGTTTACTTTTGTTTACTGCATTGAAGGTTGAGATGGGATGTTTCAGGAGCACGTGAACAAGGCAAATATAAAGCGGCGATATTAACAGGTAGAATTTTGCAGATATGCGGTAATTATGCGAATGAGTAATAGAGTTCACTACATATATAATTATTCCATGTTTAACAATGTCAGGTGTTCCTAAATTGGAAAAGCAGTTTGCGGCACTTTTTGTGGAACCCAAAAAACCGAAAGTTAGACATTATATGAAGTCGGTTGCTAAAGTTTCCATACATATTCGATCAAATTCACGATATTAAAATCTGATTTAGATTGGATGAATGGCCATCCCAAGAAATCGGTAACATAAGCGGGAATTCAACGAACACTCACTCGATGATTTTGAGTGCCAAATCACTCACGGAGCCCTTATCACCTTATCACGAATCTCAGCGCAGTGGAACATTTTCAGACTCGTGTCCCAGTTGTCGTGGTATGTTTTCACATGTGATAGCCATAGATTGGATTGATATCACACAGCACTACTGGCGGGTGGGGTCCATGAGGTCGAATTTCCGCGCGGCCGCGCGCGATGAGCGGCACGGCGGGAGCGAGTGCCAGTGGCAGGGCATGGCAGCCTTTAAGCGAGGCAGTGTGGCATGAGTGGAAAGCGCAGACGTGACGCAGTCACGCTCGGCCGGGCGACCAAGGGCAATCGATACGGCGAATCGTACGGGGGCTCCGCGAAGCGGAAATTCGACCTCGTGGACCCCACCCCACTACTGGCTATTATACGCGCTCTATTCACGACACGTGACCTAGTTGGGTCTTATTGATGGTGCTGCAACCTGACCTTCATCTCTTTCATATTTCTTTCTTTTGTTCAACTTCCCTCTAATTACACTTATGTGACAGTACATGAAAACCTTTAAACTTCAACCGGTGATCATTCCATCGTGTTCTGAAAAATATTGGACAAAACGAAAGAGACCGTGAGTAGGTCACATATCATAAATAGAGCGTGTCGCAAAAAGCACCGCTTTGTGCTGTTGAGTGTGAAAGGATCCACAAGAATATAAATGAGAAAAAGGACAGAAATATATTTACGTCTCAAGGACACCGTTAGATGAATTATGGAATAGTTGTGGGTTATGAAAGTTGAGTTGCTCAGCAGTGTGATAGTGGAGAAAGAACAAAATAAAATAGCAAAAACCCGAGAAATAAAAACCCAGAAACCCTCCTTCCCACTTTTTCCCTTTCACCTCCTCTGCATCACTGAGGGGTAGATGCAGCGGCGAGGGGTTGTGTCAGCCAGCCGCGAACGTTGTCCCATATGATGCAAGGCAGAATGAGATGTTACGCTAGAGGATCGCGATAAAGCCTCCATAATGCTCTTTTTCCATTGGAAGTTTCACCACAGATCACCTCTTTTAATCTGGAACATTCCTTTACAAAGAGTATATCTCGCGGAATCTTTTTTCTTTTTTTTGGAGCTCTTTTAAACGCATACCGCGTGCTAATCAGGTAAATGGCTTACTTTCTTGGGGCGAGAAGGTCCTTGGATAACTGCTCGAGCCGCACCTTTGTTGCGGCCTCATGACCTGCTTGAACACAACCGAGCCACGCCCACTCAACCAATCGCACCAGGCCTTAGACGAACAATTTCCAACGTGGAAGCTGCTTTCATCTCCGAAATGGATATTTCATTGAATTAGCGTCTCTTTTCGCATGTATCCCTATCCTCGTGAGTTCCACGTTGGAAATTTGTTCATCTAAGGCTAAGGGGTGTGTACCCTTATGTTAGGATTTCGCACTATGACATGTCGCAAGCGAAGCAATGCGGACGAGATAAAGGCGCCATGTTGGTGGAACCCGAAGCGATTACAAGTCGATTGCGTATCGTGCCCCTTCCATTACCGTGTAATCGTTCTAAGACCAATACCGTGACGCCCATAGCTCACACACTCTGCGTCGTACGTCGCTCGTCGTCGTGCGAAATTCTGACATGAGGGTACACCAGGTGTGATGTGGTTGTATGGGCGTGGCTTGGTTGTGTCCCAGCAAGCACAAAGTTCACTGTGCAGCCGCAACGAAGGAGCAGCCTGAGCAGTTATCCAAGGAAGTACTTGCCTCAAGAAAGTAAGCTACTAATCTGCTTATCGCGTGGAGTGCTTTTACTCACTTGCTTTGGAAACATTGAAGCTTTTTTCTCGAAAGCTCAAAAGCTTCCAGTATAATCGCTGATTGGAAGGGTTTAAAAGCTTATCCCTGAGCCTAAAAATTTCAGAAGCCAGGAAGATGATAGGAGGCTCATCTTCTTTATCGAGAGGACCCTTCAGTGATCGGCCACCGACCGCTGTGGGTTCACCGGGATGCAGTGCTTCAGGTAGTGTTTGATATTTATTTCCTTACAGCGAGTGTGATATCGCTCGGAGAGGATTTCACAATTTCACAATTCGGAGTGTGACACGATGCATGCGTCGCCCTAGGGCCCAGCTACACATGACGCCCGTGGCTCGCACGCATCGCGCCGCGTTGCATAATTCTGTCTTAACGACACACATTACTTGCAGATATTATCAATAAATATTACTTTGTAGAGAGTGCAAAAGATATCAGTTTCGAAACGGCAACATTGTTGAAAAATCCTCGTCGAAAAGGCACTTCAAAATCATTGTCACTACCATCCACAGGGGGCAGTGATGTTCCACAGACGTCCACAAGTAGTTATATGCCACCACAAAGGACGCCGGATCCTATCAGGCTGTCAGCGGCGAAAAAAGCCAGAGAACTCTCCAACAAAATGGACACTACTCAGAAATCGAAAAAGACGAAAAGCTCTGGAAGATCGACGTCTAGCTCGATGAGAACTGCGAACGTCTCCTCAACATCAACGCCCATGAAAAAACGAAAAACGGCGCGTAAAATCGTAGGTACGTGCATTTTTATTGATCGAAAGGCAATACTATGACCAACTGCAAAGTGGACGAGTTGTAGCGTCCTCTAGTGCTCGTGCGGAAAGGCTGCGTGCGTGTGAAGAGAGGAATCGCCCGCGACGCGCGGCGAGCCCAAATTCTTTACTGTGTGCGACAGTCCTTAGTGTCTTAACTTGTGCTAACGAATTCACATTCCTGGTATCATACAGATGGTTTCCTCTCTACGCGAATTGAAATAACTGGAGAGCAACTCGTACTAAAAAGATGCGAAGTCGCGACCACGCCCCTTGGGCGGCTTCCGGACAACTGTTTGAGCGTTTGACATTCAAGTACGCGCTTTACAAGGCTGATTAGGGGTTTTACGAATGACGAACTCACTAAAAGCTGATCATCGTCAGCCGTAACACCTTCTGGTCTAACTGAATGCTCATTATCAGCAGCTCGGTATTTTGCTGAATTGGGGCAACAACTTGCCTTCGAAGGCTTATCCAATATTCGCTAAAAGGAAGGCGTCATCTGGATATTACGAGTGTTGGGGATGGGACTTCGACCACATCCTCGTTATTCGAACAAGGAGGGGCGTGGCTTGAACATTTATCCACGGCCTCCCACCTATAGCGATATGGATGATGCCGAGTGAGTATCTCCATGTCAGGATTTCGCACCGTGACGAGCGACGTGTAACGCGTTGTGTGCGAGCTATGCGCGCTGCTATAGTAGTTAGGTCTTGGAGCGAATACACGGTTATGCTAGGGGTGCGATACGCGGATGGTTTGTTATCACATTGGGACCGAACAACACGGCACCTCCAGCTCGTCCGCATCGATTCCATAACGACACGCCGCGATGCGAAATTATGACAGAAGAGTACACACCCGATGATACCTGTCTCTTAAAATGTGGAATGTACCTTCAAGCAGATATTTCTAGCAAACCTTGTGGAACAATAACGCAAATAGCGACAAAACGAGATTAATGCTCACATTTGGAGGACAACTAACCTCCGATTTTGCAACTGGGCCCATACCTGGCCAAGCGCCTTCTCACGCGCTAGCTCTCTCCGTCCACTCAGGGAATATGCTATCTCGGTCTTTTTAGATAGATTCCTTAGGCACAGCTGCCGCTAGCATTTCGACTGGGTATTTAGCAATCAACGTATAGTATCTGTACCAATAGGACATATTTGATTTTCGCACAAATTTCACAACAATAACAAGGCACTACATTGTATGATGCCTTCAACATAACGTGATGTTCATCTAGTATAGCTAAAACTTGGAGAACCATTTCAGTTGACACGGATCAATTGCCGAATAATGAAGAAGAAGATTTGAAAACGGTAAGTTTAAGGGGGGGGGGGGTAGGGGGTGGGTGGAAGGTGTTGTTTTGAGCATGAAAGGGAGGGCTCCATAGTTGAAAAGAAAAATCCCAAAAGACTTCCAAGAATCATCTAATTCATTTGGTTTTTCGAAACGATTGGTTGCTTTGCAAAGAAGTTATTACACTTACACTGGCCCTGTACCTATTCTATATCAATCAACGACCTTTTTGTGGAACCTATCATAGAAAAATAGGGGGGGTTTTCTTTTTCCAAAAAATTTTTTCATGACTCTGCTCTCTCCTTAATGACCAGGAAATTCTCGATAAATCACTCAGATCGTTGTCACTGCACCACCGCGCTCACCTCCTCCAAATCGATGAATGGGGCGTGAGTGTGCATTAGAACTGTTCAACTGGGTCACCGCGCCACGCGAAATGCGTGACCGCGAGCTGGGAACTGGGTCCTTGCTGGTCCTATTGTAATTTACCCCGATCCCCAACGGGATCAGCAAAGGAGTTGCAGTGCGCGAGAATCCTCAATCGGCATGGCGCTGTGACATAGTTTCCAGTTTTGACGCACATTTTGACGCGTACGGCGGCAGGCCAGGGCCTATAACGCGATAGATGAATGAATTCAATGGGCCAACCGAGACCCTTTGCACATTAGCCAATCAAATAACGTCCTTCTGTTCGATCAGTTTCCGAAATATGGTATAACTTGGTGGCATCACTACGGGTATGGTATATAGAAAGTAGTGTGATGCAGTATTTCAGGCTACGCAGGATACTTCTGAAGCACAATCCAACCATCGAGAGCTTGAACCCTCGGCTTGATAATTGTTACAAACGATCATTTGTGAAGTCAATTCCTTCAACAAATTTGAGTATTGTAGAAATAAGACAAACATCTTTTAGTTTCTTCATCATTATTGATGACATTTTTCTGTGCAAAATAGCTCAATAAATCTTTATTTAAGACGACACCTATTCAGGTATATGAAGACAGCCGAGAGATATTAGGGTGTACAGAAAGGGTTTACTGTGGAAGAAAAACAAGAGTTCAGGTCGACAGCATGCAAAATGGTGTGCTCTGAGCTTCTACTAAGGCTACTAGTCATCATACCATACTTTAGGAATCGTCCGCAAAAAAATGAGTTTGTTTGTTCCCCGTATAATTAAGTTGTATTTGCCTCATAAGGGTCGCATGCAAAGTTTCACGCGAAAAGTGAGAATTGGTCCAGCGACAGCTCCTCAAATTTTCGACCGGTTAGGCGGGGCCTCCGAGTCGAAATCCCTTCCCGTCGCCCGTCACGGTCGTGAACGGAGAGTGGGATTGTTTACGTAACTTTCTGTTCCTGCAATGCGTCTCCGACCGCGGGGGACGACAGGGTGGGCACTCGCTCAGAGGCCTCACCCACCCGGCCGAGACTTTGTGATGCTGTATCTTGGCCGGATTCATACTTTTCCCGTGTAAAACTTCACATGCGGCCCACATCAGGCAAATACAACATAAACATATGAGTAACAGAAAAACTAATTTTTTCGTGGACGATTTTCTTAGGTATTGCTCCGTCTCATGTTCTGCTTGCTACCGCCACTTATCATAGATCGTTATGCCTGTGGTGGAGCGCGAAAAAGGCTCGCAGTGGAATCCCAATTTCCGAGATCACCATTTTATTTCGTGTTTCTCTGCCACCGCACCCAACATCTTGCGCAAAATCCGGAAAACCTGTGAGTCAAAATCTAATGTGGTATTCGCCAGCCGCGCGCGGAGAAACGTGCTTTCATGAAGGGTACGACAACTGAATGATTGTATAAAATAGTTTTTTAGCAATGAATCCCCTTTATTTCAAGGTACTATGCCTGTCATACGTGAAACGTGTACGTGTGTACGTCCGTATGTCCCTCCGTCTGTCCGTTTGTTACGATTGGTAGGGCATGGGAAAAGAAGTAACGCATGAAGAGGTAGGGACACATGAGCCAAGCTAGGCTCCGCCCAGTATGGGCGAGGCCCATCTAACGAAGTCCATTATCATGACAAGCGAACGATCGCTTAACCTATTTCAAAGGAGCCCAGTTGCAGAATGCCATCATTATCGCTGTAACTGAATTGTTCGACCTTGCTCTCAGAGTTGCTTTGTAATGAGTATTTTATCAACTCATGAAATGAAACGAATTTATAAAAGTACAATTTATTACTTGAAACTAGACTGAGCGCGTTCTTGTGCTGAATACCAATAATACAAACCAATACAATTAATTCCAACAGAAGTTAGTAGAAAAACAATAATGAAGAATATTAAAAATATCCGTTCGATCACTGCTGCCAACCAATCAAATTCCAATTCAGCAAGATTCCGTTGTACGGTCCGTGGCGACACCACTGTCACTAGAATTGGCTGGTTTGTCCTAACACGAATATCGTATTTTTGGGGAGAGATTTGTGAAAAACACTTACTGTCCACATTGCGGATCATGCTGTCCAAAGATGCACACGTACTTATCTTCTTTAATTCATGAGATTTAGCTATAGGTGTAGCTGTAACCGTGGCTGGGTAGTCAATATCCGGAAAGGATGAGTTGTCCTCATCCGAGATATTCGAAAATTCCATCAGTACATTTGTGTCACCTGAACACATCGCGAAATAGAAAATAGCTACTAAAATAGATCTATAGTCAATAAAAATAAATTTTTCCGGTTTTTTTTTCTGATTTTTCCTCGTTAGGACACGAGTTCTTACCGAGTCCTGACGGCGCGATACGTACGGAATAGCGGTGCAGTATGTATGTAGTTCGAATGACACGATTACCGTGTCCTACCCTCGTCACAGGCCAACTACATAGGGTGTTCCTACAGCTGCACGCATCATGTTGCACCCAGGACCCGCGACGCGAACTTTCTGTCGAAATGACACACACCTGATATGCTTGTACCCTATATCAGGCAGGGATAGGTAAAATGTGGGTTTCATAGAATGCCACTTCCGTGGTAATTAGGATCAGAGGTAATGCAACAATGATTACAGTAATGTTTACCTGAATTTTAAGCGCGCAAAACGAGAGGGTTTTTTTTGCTCATCCACGTCCTCCTCAAATTGCTCTTTCGCTACACATCTTTTTTTGGCTGAAGTTTCGGCCAGAGTTCAAAGAGCGACTCGGCCGCTTTGATTGATTCGTCTACGGTCCAGACATGTGGATAGGGATATATGGTAGGCAGTTCAGGCACCTCAAAGGTACATAGCCTCACAGGTAGTCACTGTGGGTGGGATCAGCGTCAAGCCTGGCGTCGATAAGTTTTTTTGAAAAGTACGGCCCAAGCCGCCAATCGAGGGATTCTGTGCCCACACTAGAGCCGTCTCCCATCTTCCACCTTCACGAAGCCCCAATTTATAATCAGGTATTGCTACTTATTACGAGACATGATTTCCGATTACTGGAACTTTTTCCACAGATCTGCTATTTGGCCATTACAGTGCGTGGTTTTCGAGTATAACTCGACTAGAATTTCACGACAATCCCCTTTCAAACCCTATATACGACCCCAATAATGGTCCCACTTCTCAAGCCTGTTCTTGGCTGGGACTGAGGTGTGCATATACAAACTTTTCACGCATTCCCAGCGTCGAATTATCGATCCCAGAGGAACCAACTGGCAATCAACACGGATAAATTCGGGTGGGGTCCACGAGGTCGAATTTCCGCTTCGCGGCGTTTCACTCGCGGCGCTCTCGTACGACTCGCCGTATCGATTGCCCTTGGTCACCCGGCCGAGCGTGACTGCGTCACGTCTGCGCTTTCCACTCATGCCACACTGCCTCGCTTGAAGGCTGCCATGCCCTGCCACTGGCACTCGCACCCGCCGTGCCGCTCATCGCGCGCGGCCGCGCGGAAATTCGACCTCGTGGACCCCACCCGGTAAATTTTATCCAATTCTGTCCAAAGTGCATGCTTGCCACTAACTAAAAAATGACCAAAACGTCTATAGTTCAATTTTTCAACTGAATTTCAAAAACTAGCATTGCTCATTGATACATGTGACGTCCGTGTTGATTGTGCAGCTCTTTTTTGGCACTTGTAATTGCTGAAGATCCGGAGGCAATACGACATTTCCAAGACCATTAGTTTTCTGTGAAGAAGCTGATTGCTGAAAGTAATTGTGCTTTTGATAAGTTGACATTTGCAAAATTGTGGAAAATGCCATGTGAATAAGTGCTGTGGCCGTGGGGAGGTAAGGGAAGGAGAGGGAGCAGCCGCCAGCGCGCACTTAGTGGAGCTAGTGAATAACATTATTTGTGCGGAACTCAACCTCTTATTACGGGTATGTACATAGCCTTATGTCCAGTTTTCGCTTTGCGGCGTCGCACTCGCAGCACCATCAGCACGACTCGTCGCGGTCAGTTGGAATTCCGCTCAGAGCGCTAGGGGCTGGCATCATGGAGATCCTTCACATAAATAGCAGCTTATTTCATCACTATTTAAAAACAACAATTTTTGTACTCTTAAAAGACAGAATAGTAACATAAAGAGTGAAGAAGCGATAACATTATATGACAACAGTCAAGAAATAATTAACTGGGGCGTAAAACTTCGAAAAGGATTGCACAATTCCACAGGGACGCACGAAAATTCGACACAATGCTACACACCCTCTCCTTCCACACAAGAGAAATGCTTCAGAAGTTTATAGCTGAGCAAAATTCACTCCGCGGAGCTGTTGTCCCCCTCTCCCCCTCCTTTAGACCCTAAACATCAATTAAATCGTATCCATACGTACCTTTCTGTATTGTGCCTGTTCTCTGGCCAACTTATAAACACGCTGCCATAGACTCTGTTTCCGTCCTTCTTGTGCTCGCCTCAATTTCTCTTCCTAAAAAAGAAATAATGACGTTCAAGGTTCTCATCAACGTAGTATTTATTGTGACGCATAATTGGTGCACCCTTTTAAAACAAACTTTATTTAACCAAACGATAACAAATATCAAACAAAGTGTTCGATTTAGAAATTTTTTTCGAAAACAACTGGGAAAATTGTCGAAACACACATAACCTCAATATTCATCGAGAAATACGCAAAAATTAAGTTCGGTAGGCTATGCGCTCAGTGCAAGAGCAGAAAAGGCAAAGAGGGGCGGAAGTACCCTCGCCTCCGCCACAACTCGGTCAGTGAAGCGCGATAGGGCTCAGAGCGGCCACACTGAGGCGAGTCTTCAGAATCCTGAGAACGGTTCTGCATTCTGATTATTATCTCGAAGAAAAGTTAAAATTAGTGCTTCTTGCACATTTTCATTATTATGGTCTTTACTAGCAACTCTAAGCATCTGTGGTCGCGTTTAAAGGCACATTCCAGGATTATCAAGATATCACATCTCCTGCCGTGGATGGATAGTTCGACCCAAGCCACATAGGCTGTACCTTTACCGAGGCGTGGGTGTCAGTTCCTGGAGCCTGCAGAGCCAAAGAATCTAGCGCAACAGCTCGGCCCCACCCACCCCAGCCGGGGGTCTGCCTTTGCTCTTCGACTCTTATCTTTGACATAGGTAGACCAGCCACTAGCCAAGTTCTTGAAATTGGCAGTAAACCAATCGCCTCGTGAAGTGAAGCCACTGCTGAGTGACCTGACCCCACACTAGGCACCGGAACACTTGCAGCACACCCCCGGCTGGGGTGGACGGGGCCGAGCTGTTGCGCTAGATTCTTTGGCTCTGCACGCTCCAGAAACTGACATCCACGCCTCGGTAAAGGTACAGCCTACGTAGCTTGGGTCGAACTATCCATCCACAGCAGGAGATGTGTTATCCCAATAATCGTGATATGTGCCTTTAAGCCAACTTCGGTGAGAGGAGGACTACTTGTAAGCACTAAATAACATTGATCACGAGCTCTGATCAAGAATGAGCAAACTCACCCTGGCTTTTTGAGCATAGGCTTGTTTCATGAGGAGAGGCATCTCCATACGAACCAATCGTGCAATGAATCGTGCCCATTGCATTGTTTTACGAGATGGCGGTTTGCCAACAATTCCTGGAAAATTCAAAAAAATTTTCATTCACTTTATGTTTGGTTTATTTCGTGTGTTTGCTTGATAATTCCGTGGTTGCTGATTGAAACGTTATACCTTCAAGTAATTCTTCGTACTGAAACAGAAGGGAGTTCTTCGATACCGCTATAGAAATATTATATCTAGCATTAGCCAGTTTTACAACAACTGGGCTAAGCAATTTTGGCGATTTCATTCACGTTCTATGTTCTACTTTCTACGATCCATGATTTGGATCTTCCTTCAAAATCGTGGTGGGTTGACTTCTACAATGATCTGTGAATGCCGGTCCATCCCGATGAATTGGCTCGAAATTAACCAAATAAGGCTTACAGGGGGTGCCAAAAAAAAGAAGTAATTTTGTCTCGTCCACTTTCACCCCACTTTACACGAACTACAGCAAATTCTGTTGAGGTATTCACATCCCCAGATTCAAGAGCAGACCTCACTCTATCACTATACTCCGTGGCAGCCTTCTGCACGAGCAGTAACGGGAGCGAGGAAATAGTGAACAAGATGTGTCACCTCAACTGGGCAAAATCCGAGATTTCGTCGCCCTCGTTCACAACCTTGCTGAGGTCCGTTCACTCTGGGTCCCTAAGGGGATCCATACTGGGTGGTGTTCTTTAGGATCCCGTTTTTTCCGGGTTCCCAGCGCCCTTCGTTTTCAAGAGCCAAAACGTGCACTTACCACTGAAACCCCTCCGGAGGCGGATTTGGGCATGAAAATGATACTTCGGATCATAGCAGCCTTGTCCAAGCAGCAGGGGTTTTGTGACTTTCATGAACCGAAGGGCCAATCCTTAGGAAGCTTCCCACAAAAGACCTACCATGGAACCCGGCCCCACTGTTTTAAGGGGACCTTGATACCGTGGGTGCTCCGAAGCCCGACTGCGCCGCTTAAAGGTTCTATATTTTTATGAAAATGAGAGTAGTGAGTCTCAGCTTGTTCCTGCTTTTAGAGGAACATTTCGGGAATATTTTGCCCCAATACTTTCATTTCTTTCGTTTCCCTATGTTTTGTATAATCGGGAGATGTGAGCCGTGGGCAAAATTACTTTTTTTTTTTGGCACCCCCTGTAGTTTAAATTTTGACTGCTTTCGATCTGTAGTTCAGTCCTGAACCTTGTGTTTAGTAGGAGCGCTTCTTGCCACTATCCTGGCTCCGTCCCTAATTTCGGTCGTGAAAAGGATAACAAGGATGAAGTTTTTGGCTGTAATCAGACCCTTCTGTGGAATGCTCCGCGCGCTTTAGTTCCATTCAGCATCGTAGTGGCATGTGGATGCAATTAAGCCTATACAATGACTTGCGGGGGCAACCGGTGTCCAAGTCAGTGCTTTCGACAATCCACACAAGTCTTGCACCGGATCAGCCAGCCCAAAGGGATGGAAGGCTTGATTGATCTGGGCGGGCTTTGATGTGAGATTTGATCCCAGCATCATAAGAGTGGGAGTGCGCGCCACGTGTCACTAAACCACCTCCGCCTTTTAATCCTCAGTTCTAGTCATGTTAATCAAAAGAACTTTGGAAATAACGGAGAGTTCACCTTGTTTCTGCACATAAATAACCATCGAAGCAGCCAACGTTGAGAACGATATCAGCAATATCATGCACGTGTAGAACCATCCTGAAAATGACCTAGTAAAGGTAAAAGTCTCATTGAGCATCGCTCAGAGTTCATTGCTCAAAACTGTTTGAATCGAAGGAAGGCACCATTTCCTACCGGTCACTCTGTTTCCAGAGTGTTTAGGAAATCAGGAAATACACCTATCAGAGTCGTGCATCAACCGAGAAATCTTCTAGAAGGGCAATTGTAGTGCATATTCGAGGTGGAAGGTCCTGGTATGAGTACCAAGTTGTTTTCGCTAACTCCACCAGCTCGACGCTTGAAGGAAAGATATGGACCTGGATCGGACACAAACATCACTGTCCATCAACGACATGGGGGTATCGTACGACAAATTCCTCAAGCATGCTCAAGCCTAGGAGTAGTGAGAAGGGAGAGTTGAGTTGAGCAGTAATACTTGCAAAGATGTAATAACGCGCTCTAATGGTGAAACCGTACGCAGCCGCCGCTAACATCGTTTTTACCTTGTAAAATACACTTTTTGAATAGAGGAACTCACCAATAAGTGGAATAAATGAGGATGTCGATGGCATTTTATCAGAGACCATGAAGATTAGTATAGACATGGATAGAAGCGTTGTGATTCCAAGCGTAATTTTCTCCTCTCTGAGGTCGTTGATCGACGATGAACTAAAACTCTATCATCCGATTCAGCTTTCATAAGACCTATCTCAAGCGCATATTGGATTGTTAAAGGCAGCTTTAGAGGAAATTCGGACGAAAAGTGAAAGAAGTAGTGAATATGAAAGCCGACATGCCTAGTAACAGCACAGTGGAGAAAAAACGGATGGAAACGGCCAAATACCCGAGAAATAGGACCTCTTCCCACCGTTGGTTCTAGGCGCGGATGACCTTTCCGTTAAGAGGCGCGCAGTCCCCATAGGTATTCCATTGGCATTACCAAGACGTAAACATGAAGGGATGTTCGGAAATGCGACAGCATCTAATTTCATGTGGTGAGCTTCATGCTAAAAGTGAGAAAGCGCGCTGCGATACTTCCAATCCTGCCGATCTCCTTGACCAACCTCACCGTGACCAATCACTGATCACGTCCCCTGGAGGCGGGCTGCCCTAAACCAAGGCGACTTGCCCTGACGAGGCCGCCTCTGCCACAGCTCAAGGGGGCGCCTTTCGCGGGGGATTTCGCCATGCATAGGCCTTCCAAACCCGTAGTTTTTCACTAAATGACTCCTTTTAGGAATGCTTATCACCCACATTATCCCTAACACTGTCTTTAAGTAATCAATAGAAGCGGATGACGCCCTAGCTGCTGCTATTTCTTTCTTTATTCTCTTAAATCAGTTTGTGTCTTTTGCCACATGTTGCTGAACAAATTTCGATGTTTTATCATTTGTGAATCACGTACGGTTCCTCTTCTTTGCTTACTATTCTGATGCCGGACATTTGCTGGCAATTTTTCGCTTACGTGCGTGTCATATAATAAATTGTCAAGTGTCAAGTGTCATATAGTATGAAGGGGGTGGGAATAGCACAAATCTCCACGTGGTTGAAGTCATCCTCATTAAATGGTTGTTTATATAGCTGACAGATTGACATCAGTATGGTTTTTCTCGGGAAGTACTAATACATATTTATTGGTTCCCACGGCGTGTGGTATGCTTCACTACAAATGCTTCTGCTTGTGGGTGAACTTTACAGTTGTTGATTTTTACTGAATAATTGTCGCTGCATTCATACTCGGCGACGGATCGCTGCGACTACCGACACGCACGCGCTGAGGTCATTGCCGCGATTAATACTATCACTGAGTGCTAGGTGAAGCGCAAGCGCTCTGATCGCCACGCCCTGTGTTGCGTGTGCGTTGCGGCAATCGAGATTGCTGTGATCGCATCCGACTATGAATGCGCCCAAATCCATTGCGTAGAGCCCACAAGAGACATCGCAGGCACAACTTTTTGAAAAAAAAAATGGATACGTTCCACCCGTTAATCAAACTCACCTAAAGAATCCGACAATGGAGATCAGCGTAATAATTGATGTGGGCGTAATAAGATTGATGACGTAATAGAGTGGTTTTCGTTGTATATCCAAATGAAATACCAAAAGTGTATAGTTATTTGGACAACAGTCATAATGATTCACATGTCGTTCCACTGCAATAAAAGCATTTTGAAAAAGAAAACATTAAAGGAAGCGCGGGGTTGCGACGCGGTCGCGGTACCTACTGCCATATCGAGCCGCATCACAACCGCAAGCGTTCCCGTGGCTCCTGTTCTACTATTATTCTGTAATAAATTGATGAATACCACTTGTTTGCAGTACGGTCCATCCCTCGTTGTCGATGCAGTTAGAAGTACCGATTGCTTGAGTGACGTTATAAGGAAAATAATCGATGAGCGTATTGTCAAACGTCCAACTGCCGAAGGTTAGTTTACACGTCTACAGAACAATAACTTTTTTTTATTTTTGATCTGACTGAAGTATAAATATCGTTCAGCTGTAACTGTTATGATAGAGCGTCCATATCGATCGATTGACTGCTAAGAACGCACCGCAACCGCGTCGCGTCCGTTGCACCATATCGATCGGTATGAACGTACCACCAGAGAACCAGGGTTATTGCGATGTCGTTACTGGATTCCCAAACCCTTTCTAACTCATAAGGCCCTATCCCATCTCTCTTAGGGAATTTACGGCGAGATTTTATCTGGAGTATAGAGAAGACTCACTTGTACATCAAATGGGAAGAACCTGAAAACATACCCACGTTAAAACATTGATGTTCTCAGGTAAACTGCTTTTCAACCTCACCTCAAATCTAACAAACAGCTGAGTCTGTAGATAGTCGGATACAGCAATTCTACGAGTGCTCCCTGGCCTTTTCCTCGCGTTGTCAACTTTGCATTCAGAAGACGACGAGTATCCTGTTCATCCATCACCAACCTTGAATGAAGCGATGTGAAGTAAAAGCAAATTTAACAAGGTAAAAACTGCAAAACATCCCATGCTTATTGATTGGACACTCTCACCGTCTCTATACCCAGCAAAATGTTGAGCCTCTGCCTTACTTTTTAATCGCGCGACGAAAAATGCCATGACATCGCCGTGACATACACATCGTGGGTAAATGATCAGAACAGCAGTCATCTCAATTCCCTCAAGAAAAATAAGAGCTCCAAAAAGGTTTGGTATGATCTTTCCGATGAGGAGCCTAAATTCTTCTGCATGCAGTCCCATTACTATTTCCAGATTTCGATTATATAAGTGAGGTACCTACGAATTATAAAGTGTCGTATCCGGAATCCATAATTGATCGTACGGTAGCATGATTTCGGTGACATTTGAAAATTCAGCTGGATCCCAGCCGAGCAAATTGTCGACCCAACGCTATAATGATAAAGGTGTTATGTAGAGCCATTCTGCTGTCAACATGCAACAACGACCCTCCTTCCCAGATAGCACCCCCAACTTGGAATCGCAAAATGTGGTCAAAAGTACTTTTCAGTAACACTGTGGAAAAGCCAAAATCAGAACTTTCACTTACCTCAACTATCCAAGCGTTCAGCATAAGAAACTGTTGCGGTTCATTCTGAAACAGCTTATCGCTTGTGAAATGAACCAGTCACCAGAAAGATCCAAAGTAACTTAAGGACACCGGGAAGAGTAAATTTGGCAAATTGGGGGGTTTCGAAAGTAGAGATGCTCAGCAATATAAGAGTAGAGGATGAACGACATTAAACTTCGAAAAAACGTGGGGGCAGAAACCCGCAAATTCCCCTTCATTCTCGCATCCCTCTGCGTCACTACCCGAGGTCTACCGCAGACAGCCAGAGGCTGAATCAGGAAGCCGCGATCGTTTTCCCGCCCCTCTCCGGCCACTCGCTCGGCCGCAGGACCGCAGGACTGCATGCCGTCTCATGAGCCTTCTCACACCCGTCTTCCGGAAATAAGAAGAGAGCTGACGCCAGGGTACACCGGCAGTCGAGGCCGGGGGGGGGGGGTCGTCCCTGCAGAGGTCTGCGATAAGCGCTAGAATCTAAACTTCCAATAGGCAGATAAGAAGGGGTGGGTATTTCGCAGCGAATTCGGATGAGGAAATGTGAAATAGATATCCTTCCGCTCCAGGTAAGAATACATAACAATAAAACACATTGCAACTGTACATTCCGGCAACAATTCCGATACTGTAGAGGTCAACGAATGGTGGGGAGTCGTCTTTGGTACCCGTAGAGCGGGGGGGGGGGGGGGAAGGGTGTCGTGCTGAGGCGGATTCTCTTCGACCCTGGGAGTGCCCTGTCTGACGCCATCTTGCCTCTTTAGCAGTGTGCCCATTGCTTTCGGCGAGGCACAGTTCTATGCACGGGACCAGGCATGAGGACCCAAATGTGGTGATTTAGTCATCATAATTGTGCCGAAAGTTCCCGAATCCCAAATTGTCTTCCTCTATTTGCACAATTCACTTGAACGACAGCTGAAAACTCACCACTTGAATGATCTGATAGAGTTCCATTGAGAATGACACCTTTATGGATTCATTCTGGAGACGTTTCGGAATCAAACCTTTGTTGTAGCGAGTCAGAATAAAGTTCGTAATAAGATAGTGTTCTGGTACGTCCGTTGAGATCGCCTCTATAAAAACATGAATCATCATTCCATGCTTCAATTAAATTTTATAAGATCAACGATCCAGGCAGTTTTACTTACTTTAATTTATGTTCTTTCTTTTTCAGGAAGACCCCTATTTTTCTCAAATCCTGTACAAAATGTATAGGTCGAAAATTTCCAGTAGCCTATTGATATGTACGACATGGTGTCGGCCTGCAGGAACTATCGAATTGTCTTCTCGTGGTGGCATGCAACGATAGGCTCGATCGCGCCGGGGTGTGTACACTTATGTAGAATTTCCGCGCGGCCACGCGCGGCGAGTGGCACCGCGGATTTCTTCGCGTGTGATTGCGTACATTGCAACACTCCACTTAGAGTTTCACGCCCGAATAAATTGTGTCTTAATTAGGATTGCTAACATGTAATGCTATTGTTTCTTCTACTTTTAACGTCACTGTTTTGTCGTTTCAGAGCACAGAAGTTGTTGTTTTCGGACAATGATGAGATAAACAACTATTTCTTGGAGTGCCTCGTGTACCAGATCCTTGCGTCCTGAGCGGAATACCAACCGACCGCAGCAGGTTGTGCTGGCGAAAATTCGACATGCGTGTACACACCCGGACGCGTCGCGAAACATTTGACCAATGCCATTCGCGACACTATTGAACGGAATGGAGACTGGTTAGCGAGCTGTTTATTTATCCCTACTATATATAAAGCGCTAAGCCGTCTGTCCCTCCGTCTGTCACGAAATTAGGTATCATATGAAAAACGACCTGTGCAGATGGGGCCAAGTGTGGTATGGGTAGGGCATGGGACAGGAAGTAAAGACCACACATGGACCAAATTAAGCTCCGCCCACGGGGGCGGGGCGTGCACTGGAATGTTTGGCTTTCAGCCCGAAAATGTTGATTACGTTCGAACGTGCTCCTAACGTAGGGAGAAGATGGATTTAGGTCAGGGACGAGTTTCTGAAGGTCAGGAAAGAATGCAGGGCACAGTGGGCGGGGCATTTAAAGTGGTGGGCGGAGCTCGGACGTCACATGAAAAACGACCTGTGGAGATGGGGACAAATGCGGTATGGGTAGGGCATGGGACACTAAGTAAAGACCACACATGGACCAAGTTAAGCTCCGCCCATAATGGGCGGGGCCGTCGTGGAATGTTCAAAAATTGTTGATTGGGTTCGAATGTGCCCCAAACATAGGGAGAAGATGGATCAAGGTCAGGAATGAGTTTCTGAAGGTCAGGAAAAATGCAGGGCACAGTGGGCGGAGCATTCAAAGTGGTGGGCGGAGTTACATGAAAAACGACCTGTGGAGATGGGGATAAGTTTGGATGGGTAGGGTATGGGACACTGAGTAAAGACCACACATGGACCAAGTTAAGCTCCGCCCATAATGGGCGGGACCGTCGTGGAATGTTCAAAAATTGTTGATTGGGTTCGAATGTGCCCCAAACATAGGGAGAAGATGGATCAAGGTCAGGGATGAGTTTCTGAAGGTCAGGAAAGAATGCAGGCACAGTGGGCGGAGCATATAAAGTGGTGGGCGGAGCTTGGACGTTACATCCCCATCTCCACAGGTCGTTACATGAAAAACGACCTGTGGAGATGGGGACAAATGCGGTATGGGTAGGGCATGGGACACTAAGTAAAGACCACACATGGACCAAGTTAAGCTCCGCCCATAATGGGCGGGGCCGTCGTGGAATGTTCAAAAATTGTTGATTAGGTTCGAATGTGCCCCAAACATAGGGAGAAGATGGATCAAGGTCAGGGATGAGTTTCTGAAGGTCAGGAAAGAATGCAGGGCACAGTGGGCGGAGCATTTAAAGTGGTGGGCGGAGTTACATGAAAAACGACCTGTGGAGATGGGGATAAGTTTGGATGGGTAGAGCATGGGACAAGAAGTGAAGACCACACATGGACTAATTTAAGCTCCGCCCACGATGGGCTGGGTGTGCACTGAAATACTCTGTCCTCAAGAAAAAGAGCAATACAGGCCGACCTACTGACGCACATGGTGTTTCGCGCACAGTAGTGTGCGCCCGCCAACTGGTATAAAATATACAAATAAAACATCTATATGAAAAGATATATCAAGTACAGTCCAGTTCCCGTAGGCTGACGGGGCGTGGCCCACAGAGTTGGGTGAGAGTGTGTGGCGGGATGAGAGAGATCGATACAAGTCCGTAGGCCTCGCCCTGCCAGCCGTATTTGAAATGGACTGTATACAGTATGAACCTTAGCCTACCCATGTTAAAGAAATCAGTCACCGAAATTTCCCTTTCCTACAGCTTCTAACCATACGATTATGCTTTACGGTTACTGCTTGCAACATCTTAGTTCAAAGAGGTGAAAAATCGACAAAGATACCTCTCTCTAAATCTCTTTTCTCTATATCTCAAAACTCTAGCTTATTTTGGGAAGGGGGGGGGGGCTGAGAGCGTGGACGGGGATGCGGTGTAGGAGGCAAATCAAGATCCGGCGCCAACTTATCCACCCATGGGCAACAATTCAAAAGTGAGGCCGCGTTCATGGTTTGTGGTGAAGGCGGCAAGGCGTAGCTGCGTGTCTCTGCGTTTCCGCCTGTGCTATCTTGTCTCATTGTCTGCATCGTTTCTGCACCTCCCCCGTACCACTCGGCCTCACTGCTTGTGAGCGCAGTTACGCCCTGCCGGTACACAGTATCAGTCCTAATTTGTCGGCGACCCTCAAACGGGATAAAATTTTTTCAAATTTTCCAAATTTTTTTTTAATTTTTCAAATTTCAAAATTTCAAATTTTTGAATGTGCTCTGGAAAAAGAGGTGTTTTCCTCTCTTGTGTTCTCCCATTACTGTAACAACATAATGAACTACTGAGTAATAGGATCATGGAGTTTTCTTCCACGCTTCCTTCAACCCTCATGAATTTCAGTTTTCTTCCACGCTTCCTTCAACCCTCGTGAATTCCAATAAATCGCCAATTTATCTATAACTTTGAAACGGAAGCCGAAAACATGGTGCTTTTGAGTAAAGCCGTTTGTGTGATCCGAACACCTCAAAAATTTTTTATCTTACTAGGTTTAGGCAAAGCATCCCCTTCGAGCTTAGGAATTACGACATGTCGGTTTTTGCATTTACAACGACTATAATTTTTCGCAGGTGTTGGCTTTACGTGGGCAATGTGGTGGAATCAATGCAACGTCAAGTTTGGATGACTTGCTTTATCGAGCATGTCATGCATCTATTACATGCTCTATTGCATACCTACTGTATATGTATACATTGCAAAAAGAGAAGAGAATTTGACAAACATCACGTGATATCTCTAAAAATACGGCTAAAAATACTAGGAGAAATAGGAGATTATGTAATTATGTACAAACGATACATAACATATATGTATTCTTTATACTATTTATCTTTGATCCCACCTATAAAAACTGTTTTTCGAAACTCTTGTGGGAGCCGAAAACATAAAGTGGCTTTCCCTCCTAATCCATCGCGGCATAATCAGAAGACAAATTTGAAAAAAAAACAGTTTTAATCCGCTGCAACACCGTGAAAGGATAAAGAATAAAGTTTTTAACGTTAATCAATCCCCTACTGGGATACGCCACACATTCTGGTTCCATCCAGAATCGTGATGGCTGGTGAATGTGATATGGCCTATATCCTATACAATGAATTGCGGTGACCAGCCGATGTACAAGTCGGTGCTTTTCAGTCTGATACCAATTTGCCAACCCCGGATGGATGGAAGACTCAATTGGCCTGGGCGGGCGTTGATGCGGGACTTGATCACCGCATCATGACAGTCGGGTGTGCGCAACCTGTCACTACACTACCTCCGCTCACCACGAAGACGTGTATATAGCGTGAGCCACATATTGGCGCTCATCGCTTGCAAAAATTTTGGTTTGTTCTGTGATTAAGTGTTAAATAGCAGTTGAATTCTGTTGTAGCAAATATTTAACACAGCTGGTTGCTTGCTCTTAGATGGGTGTCGTTAGGTCAGAATTTCGCGGCGCGGCGTACATGAGACGCAACAAGTGCGAGCTAAGGGCGCTGTATGTAGGTGGGCCCCAAAGCGATTACTGCTTCCTGCATCTTAATTTAGGCATAGTCGTCCTACAAAGAGAGGGTGTTAACGTCCCAGGGATTTTTGAAATGAGACCCGGATGGTTCGATAGAGCTTCGAACGCTGATTATGACTGTGAGAACCAAAATTGCAAAATGGCATTCTGAAGCGAGTGACGAGAGGTCAAAGTCTGCCTGGGACATCTCATTGGCAAGGCACTTTACCATTAGCACAGCCGTTGCTCGGCCATCATCAACCACCGTGGCTCATTGGTAGTGTTCCGAATCTGCAAGATAGGGAAGTGGTAGTTTTTGAATTTTCTTCCACAAAAAAAAACCGTGCAACCTGAACAAGATAACCTTACACACCTGTTACACTTGCCCATCACACTAAACGTACGTAATAAGCGTGAATACGAGCATTTTCTCGGCAACGGTCAACCACTTCTCCTTTGTTCAATGTGTTGCCACCCAATAGCCCGTGAATTTTTCCGAAATTCGTTGAAATTGTCGAACTGGCAAAAATTTGTTCTTTGGGGTAATTTGATTCTCTAAACACGAAAATCACAGTGGTTTGCCGCTCATTAGGAGGAATGCAAAGCATTCGGTTTCTCACGCAATGTTTCCTGCCTCATTTGACTGAATAACACAGAGTCGTGATTGGCAAAGGGAACAATACCACAAAATTTCTGGGCACCTTCAGACGATAAGAGATGTCAGCCGCTCGGAATCTTTGACGGTGCAGGTCGATGATGGAAGTCCGCTGAGGAGATGGCCTCATCATTTGAGATCAAAGAAGAAATTTTTGGGCTATTTAGTAGAGAAAGTTGTACTGAATCGAATAAGAACAAGCAAGAGCGATTGTATTTCCTTTGTATGCCAACACGAGGTTAGAAGTGGAACCTTTATTGGCCTAACGTTTCGACCTTCTCGTCTTCTTCAGAGGCCTGGACAACCCGGTAATGAAGCAATAGACTCACCCAAGATTCCACCAATCAAGAGCTTCGAGCCATCTTCAGGCCTCTGAAGAAGACGAGAAGGTCGAAACGTTAGGCCAATAAAGGTTCCACTTCTAACCTCGTGTTGGCATACAAAAAAAAAATACAATCGACAACTATGCCGAGGTTTCAACAACGGAGAACATGGGAGCTACAAGCAAGAGCTTTTCAAATCCGAAAAGCGCTTTGGGGATCAAAGTTCGGCACCCGTGTCTGGTATCCGTAATTTTGCCCCACCCTGTAGAAAAAAGGACGGAATACATCCGGGTAATTCGGATTGCGCCATGTTCGGATTACGCCATTGCCTACAGATCAGACTCGTCAAGCTGTTCGATTGTATATCGGGTTTATGCAAATTCGTATAATGTTTGTTACGTTGAATACTTCAAATATATATAAAGTGTTGGTATTAGACTATCAAAAATGGGGGGGGGGGGGGGGGAGATTTCATAATTCCTGGACACTAACACGTTTTTGCAGGAATAATGATCAGTACAATATGACAGTTGACATGCTTTACAGTATTACACATGTACGAAGTGATGCAATCTCGTTACTCTTAACAATGACCCCCCTCCCCACTTTTGAATAAAAGTGCTGGACCCAGGGAAAAAGGCATGGGCCGACGGGACTTAAACCCGCATTCTTTTATGACAGTGTGCTATCCGCTGCATCACACTAACTTCTAAGTGTCTTCCTCGTTTTTAGCCTTCTATTATTCTACTATTATCGTATTTATTATTATTTTACCGGTAAGTTCACGCAGCATACTTCCCAACGACTAGTTGGTTGAGGTTAGTGATGGTTACTGGAGGAAGACTGGCAGTGGCCGAGATGATCTCGTATTACAGAGCATCAGAAAGCACTTTAGCTTTTTGAAAAAAAAAACATAAGAAGCAATTCGCTACGCCCATAATTTGGAGCCCATAAAACCTAAATTTATTTTGAATTATTATCCATAACTGCAGTCCCGAATATGAAACTCCATTAAAGCTACATATTCGAATACCCTATATGACCCTGTTCACCCATTTCCAAGCATTACGGAAGCTTTAGGATTACCTGTCGCCTTTCCCCATTTGCCGAATGAAGCAGTATCGGTCTCCATTATTGATTCACAATTATTTATCTAAGGTCTTCCTGCAGTGACCACTGGAGTAAATCAAAATGAAATGATAAAGGATTCCAGATTATTAACTTTGTTTTTAGGATGCGCCATGCACTATACTTCCCTTGGTAATCGCAGAAGCATTTATATGACATTTGAACTATGCAATGGCTTATGAAGGTAGGCCGACTTTCAGGAACGGCGTTTTCATCCTCTTATGGAGTTTTATGCCTATCATTGGTCTAGAATTTGATTTTCAAACTATATCGATAAGATTAGAATCGACAATTGTCATTTTACTATCTCCGATTCAAAAATTGAAAAAGTATCAGCTGAATGACCTCAGAAATTAATTATGATGAACTCGTTTTTGGGATGCGCCAAGCATTCCATTTCCTTTCAGCATCGTGATGGACTGGTGAATGCTGTTTAGCTACACGATGATTTGTGTTGGACACTCGATGTTCAAGTTAGTGCTTTTGGTTTCTCGAATGAATTTTTGCACCAATTAGCTTATTCCAAAGGATGAAGCTTAGCCGGACATTGATGCGAGATTTGATCTCTGCATTATGTTAGCGGAAGTGGGCGCTATCTGTCGCTGCACTAGCTAGCCAAGCTAATTAAGGAGACATAAAATCATAAAACTAATTGGCATTGTTACAACAAACCTGTTACAAAAAGCTGTAGAAGGAATACGAGAAACAGTACAGAATTCAGTACAAAAATCGGTTTTATAGTACCTGATCGACGGAATAGGGCAGTGATGAGAAGAATCGGAATCAGATTCCACATGATGCCTGCTAAGACGTCTTTCGTCTAGGTATGTTGTTGGCGTTCGTATGTGTGTGGCAGCAAGGGTGCTGTGTTGACCCCTTCTTTTGGTTTGTGAAGGAAATTGCCTGCACCGCCTCCAATTCCACGTCGTTGAATAGTAGCGGCACTGCAAATAGCACTGATTGAGTCACCGATGCCGATAATGGCCTTCTAAGAAAACTCCTGAAAAAAGGAGTTTTTTTTTATGTTCTAGGGTTACCAGGAATGGGAAAATCCACGTCAGGCTCGAGCAATCGGCTGCGACCGATCCACTTCACACAGGTTGTACGAGACCGAGAATATCAACCAGTTAACCTGAAGCATTATTATATATGTATATGTATTTATAATGAATAATTGAGTATACATTGTCTTTCGATGGGCCTTGAATGCGCCATGCATTTGATCTCCAATCAGAATCGTTGTGGCACTTGGTTGTATATTAACTGCCGAAAATTTGCGCCAGTAATGTTGACGCTTTTTCTCAAAGATGTACCCGATGTTTGATGTTCAGTTCAAGAAAGATGGAAAGCTTGGACAGAGTACGAGTACGGGAGAGGGGTATTGTCTGTGTGACATTTACTGCTTTGACACGCGGTGTGGGGTGTCAGAAACGGCGATTAGGCCCCCTTTAAACCCAGTCATGCATCAAGACGCAGATTGGTTAACTCATTTGTTAGGCATCTGATCAGTTTCGCTCCAAAATTAAACAAGACCCATGAGTTGGCGAAGGGTTCAGCAGTATATGTCAGGTTGTGAAAAATTTTTCGCGATATTTTTGCAACTTTTTCCCTTCACACCTATCTTATACACGAGAAAATAGACCTCAGTTTCTGCAAATTGATTTGGTTACTCAAATTAATTTTATTCGCATATTGAGATATGTATAATTCTAGAAAATTTTCTTTCAAGTTCGAAAAAAAAAATTTAAAAATTCCACTAGAGGATCAAGCAGAGGAAAATCGGATTTAACTACATATTTCTGAGTATTGTTCCGTCCTAAAACGTCATGCCAATCTTACTGTCTGAAAACAATGTGAGGCCACAAAATTTATCTCAAAAAACTCGAAAAGTTCCACAAAAATATTCGACATGTCATATGAAAAGTGGTTATTTTTTTAGAAACAACAGTTTCTCTGATCATAGTACCCAGAAATAGGCGACGAAACACCTGCTAACCACACCGTCGAAGAGCTACACTGCCGCACAGGATACACAAGGGAAGGAAAAGATCATAAGCACCAGGAACAAAGCGACTGACCCCAGAAATAAATAGCAAAAACAAGCTACGTAACTCTTTTCAAGCAATCGCATTACTGCGGTTTTATGGCACTGTGAAACGAATAAGATACCATCGGCTTAGCACCTCGCGCTATTTGAGGCTCAGACTAGGGAGAGTTAATTAACTCTGCTCCATTCCATCAAGGCGGTAATGATAAGTTACGTGGCAGCAATAAATCAGTGCGATACACATCTTCAATAATTGCCAGTATATAAAATAAAACAAATCACTCTATTTCAGGCAAGTGAAAGGTTTAGGCGCCGAAAACTTGCCAATAGGCTCTGATTTGTTTACGTAAGACCTTTTGAGTTTTTTGAGATAAATTTTGGAGCTTCACATTGTTGAATCAATCTTGGTGTGGACTGTCGCTAAACCCTCACCCAGTAAGTACCTCAAAGGAAGATGCGGCCAAAATCCACTTTGGAAAAACATCATTTTCGTCGTAGATTAGAACAACTCAGATGGACTGTGCAAGAGCACTGGGTACCCCTTTATGTATCCCACCCACAGAGGTTTGTAATAGCGCCTCTAGAATTTCAAAAAAAAGATGAAGTTTCCGAAATTATCACATAGAATAAAAGCAAGGGAACACATAGCATGGAAGCTACGCAGAGATTCGTAGAAGTGTGGCATTTTTCAACAATCACGAAGCTTTGCTACTTTTCGCTTCATTGAGTACCCGAAACCCACTAATCTCCAAACGCCATGTCTCAAAGACCACTATTTCGCTCAAATTCAGTGCACCATTCAATTTCCAATTTTATGTATAACAATGCGCATTATTGTATCGAATTATATTATTTTTATTTGTTGCACTATTTCACTAATTTGAAAGAATATGCCACCGTTAAATCTTTCTCAGGTGACGTCATGGATAAATGTAGCGCAACGGTTAGCGCATAGTTAACCTGTCGTCTTTAAATACCACAATTTCCTGCGAATGGCTAAAAAATAGGATATTTGATGGAAAAAATAGAATATAAAATAGGATAATACACCATCCTTTTACAGCTCTCTTCCCTCTTCCCTTGGGCTTCAACTCTCTGTAAATGCCAATTGTGCTTCCCCACAACATTTTTTCATCTTTACAACTTCCCAGTTTTGCATTTTTCTACTAACTCTCATGGCAGGGGTTAACTAATGCGTCAGGTGAATAAAAACTTCATTTTTCCGCTTTTCGACTGGCTGACCACGCGCCATGAGCAACGCTTCACCTTTCATACCCTCCATACCGAACTATGCATTCAGAGGAAGAAGACGCGAAGGTTTCTGGCCATGTTTGGTTTTTTGCAAAAATTAGGGGCGCGCAGGAATTTATCGCCGGCGAGAAAGATTCAAAAAATTCCTTAAAAGCACGCTAGAAACACAGATACACTGTTCAATGCTGATTGGATTGTTGGTTGATGTCGGCACTTGCGTGGCTTAACGGGTATGTAGCTTCGTGTCGAATTTTCGAGCGGTGGCGCGTGGCGAGTGGCACGACGGATTTTTTCGCACGTGATTGCATACATTGCGTACTCTTGATTAGGATTGTTATCATATAGTATTGTTATTTTTGTACTTTTTATATTACTATTTGGTCCTTTAAAGGTACAAGAGTTATTGTTTTCACATAATGATGAGATAAACACCTATTTTATTGAAGAACCTCCATGTTACTAGCCCTTTGCGTCCCGAGTGGAATTTCAACCGACAGCGGCAAGGCGTGCTGGTGGCGCCGCGAATGCGACGCCGCGTAGCGAAAATCCGACATAAGGCTGCACACCATGACTTGACAGACCGGTGGAGACTACAAAAAAATGAAAGCTAGAAGGGACGAGTTTTTGGGGCGGGTTGGCGGACGGTGGGCGTTGCAATAACTGTGGTAGTGGAGTCTAATAGTGTTACATTGGGGTTTTTTTGCTATGTATTGCTACATACATTCGAATGCTCTGTTAGCCCCACACATTCTCTACCAACCATATTTGTTGTGATCACTCGATCAGCACATTAAACCACCAGCAGCAACTTTTCTGGCTTTTTTGAGAGCTCAGAACACTTCGATCTTTCATATGCTCAAAATAAACAACACCTGCATATCATAAAACACATCGTTATCGAAAAAGACTATAAAGAGCGACTATAAAGAGTTATGTTCGAGCGGGTAACAAAGGATGAGGTAAAGAACGTGCACAGCTGCCGATAATGTGTGTTGAGTGTCAAGGAATCGTCAAGCGAAGATGAAGCAGCGGGTACTTTTTTCTAGCAGGGAGGTGCATGAGATTGAAAAGTGGCGCCCCTTCTGGCATATGGGACGTCAATTTTTTGGGCCTCGTGGGTGCTTAAAATAGCTAATATTACACCCGTTCAGTACAGGTACGGTGCTGGAGGAGCTAGTGCCGCATGAGTCTTGCCCTTGACTGCTCACGTCGCATTTATACTCGGCGACGCGATTGCGGTTGCCACAGGGCAATTTTCAAAGAGTCAATAGGCGATCAACCTATTGACTCGTTCAAACATTAGCCGAACTTGCCACTGGTGACCATGGAACTGCGTTGCGGCAACCGTGACCCTTTCGATAAAATGAAATGAGCTCGGATGTGTTCCTTTATGTCAGGAACTCGCATCGCGGCATGTCGCAAGCGAAGCGATGCGGACGAGCTCCGCCGCCGTGTTGTTGGGTCCCAAAGCGATTACACGTCAATTGTGTTTGGGGCTCCTAGCATTACCGTATAATCGCTCTAACCATAAGACCAACTACTGCGGCGTGCAATGCTCGCACCCACCGCCTCGTACGCCGCTCGTCGTGTTGCGAAATCCAGACATAAAGGTACACACGCGGGTGAGCATCATGAATATGCTGCTCTGCGACATCACATTGGTCTCCTGGGTAAGCATGGTGCAGTGACAAGTGAGGGTATGCCCACTGGTATGACCCCGCTATCGAATCCAGAATTAGTGTCCGTTCAGAGAAAGCAAGCCACTTCCATTTTTTCGGTGTAAATGACTTATAGTACCAGGATATTATAAAAAGAGAAAGCAATGACTTGGACATCGGCTAACGCCGGCAAGTCACTGTATACTGCAAATGTATTCGAATATCACTACAACTCCGAATATAAATCGAGTACGTGGCTCATCTCGAAAAAAAAAACCGATTAACATCGAGCACATATATTCGTTCTTTGATGCAATCTGACATGAAATTCCTTATTACTGGTATAAATACCATTTAAGTAATGTACTCACCATTAACTCTTTACCTAGTTCGATCTCAACATAGGAATCTAGTCGTCACCATTTACAATATTTACAGCGGCACCTGAAAATAGTGAAATTAATGCGCTACTCATAAGGTGGTCATCGTTAGGACATAATTCCTCCACTCGTCGCCCGCGACTCTACATACAGTCCATTTTACAGCGCCGTGGCCTGAGTGGCGAGAGTGAGAGAGTTTGACACACTCTCACCTAAGCCCGCAGGCCACGCCCTATCAAGCTCTCCGAAATACTGTATATGCGCGAGTTGAAGCACTGCATGCGTTTGGGTCCCAGGACGACTACCGTGTCCAAGCTCAAAATAGTGCAGAACAAGGTGATGCATTCACCGTGTCGCACACCATATAGCGAAATACTGTCCTAACGATACACACCCATACACACAAAATGACTGTAAACAGCAACGACTAGACGCTTTCATGTAGGTAGAACAGCAATTGAAAAAAGTTGAACTTCTCAACACCCAAAGGCAGCATTAGCGGACTGTCGGACAAAAAGTAAAAAAAAAAGTAGTGAATGTGAAAGTTGAAATGCCCAGTAACAGGACAGTGGAGAAAAAACGGATGTAAATGGCCAACCCGAGAAATAGGACCCTCCTTCCACTGTTGATTCTCGAAGAGGACGACCTGTCCGTCAAGAGGCGGGTAGTCTGATCTAGTTCTCCATTGGCATGTTGCCAAATAAGCACAAGGGAATGTTTGGAAATCCGACAGCTTCTGTTTTTTGGAGTGAGCTTCAAGCTAAAACTGCGAAAGCGCCCCGCAAAACCTTCGATACTACCGCATCTCCTTGGCCGCTCCCATCCCAGTCAATCGGGAATTACTTCATCCGGAAGCGGGATCGACTGATCAAGAGGCGGGACAGATGGGCAGTTGCGGTATTTTGCGGCGTTTCTACAGCTCGGCGCTTTTTCACCGGGATTTCGCCACAGGTAGCCTTCTTAGGCCCAGGATACAAATGAGTGATTCTTGTGAGGATTTCTCCATTACCACATTACCCCTAATGTGTCTTTAACAGTGAATGGTAATAGACGAAAGGAGACATAAGGAATTGAATATTGTAAGTTACATATGATATGATATAATAACATAATAAATATTATTAATATAGTATTAGGTCGCTCGGAAAGTTACTGCAGTTCTCTACCTCCAAGTTTGAGTGTCCGTATATAAGGTTTTACGGAATTTTATCAAGCGAGATGAGAATTTCTTATTGTCTTTTACATTATTAGAACCATAAGAAATCAAGCATTCTTAATAACAACGTACAAGCCTACTCATTTCTGTTGTTCAGAACTCTGACGAACTAGAGACGATGAATTCGTTGAAGGTCGCTTAACCATCGCAAGCATTTCTCCCAAAAAAAGCTGTACAGACTTCTGAAGATATGGTAATCGGTAGGGCCAGGTCAGATGAGTATGGCATCTCCTTCACAGTTTCGTAGCCCCGCTCATTCAACCTTTTCTGGGTTGTTTGTGCACATGCGAGACTGCGTTATTATGAAGAAAGACAGATTCATTTGTATTAGCCAATAATGGGGTCATTATCTGCAGTTTGCGATCTATATCGCAAGCTCTTCGAAGCACTTTTCAACCGTAATAGTTTCGTCGGAATCCATGAAGCTATGATGGAGTAGAGCAACCGCAAATCACCACACCTCCTGTCGTGACTCACCGTCCGACCTCGAGTTAAAGTGCTCAAAACAAGCTGGCAGGAAGCCGCGCTGCTAACGCTTGCTTCTCACCCTCTCATGAGGAAGCCCGCCAAGTATGAAGGTTCGAGAAGACTCTGTCTTCCTGCGTCTTGCGATCTCGTTACGTTTACGCGCCAAAGGCGCCTCAGTTCGTCATACGTCGCTGTCAGAGAGCAGTCGTCCATCACTTCACACGTTCGGAGCATTCTCGCAGGGGGCGCTGTATTTACTTCCCTCGGTGTGTGGGCACCAGGAATCCCATGTTTCTGCTGTGATCCGTCGGGACCACCGATGCACACCCCGTGGACGGGTCACGACACCGCCGCCATGCTTACAAGACTGACCGCTTCGAGTTTGACCTCCCAATCACTGTGCAGACCGAAGTGGATTCCCCTACAGAACTCGATTCTTATCATATGTCACGACGCGGTTATGAAATGGGTCGTTTACGAGCAGGAGAACAAGGATGTACAAGACATGGTGTGTAGCTGCCGTTTGTCCATTTTGCTTTAGAGACTTTAGAAAATGTCAATGCTCATTTCAGGTTATAGGGAAGAACCAGAAAATAATTCAAAAAGTAAAACCTTCAAAGCAGAAACAACTTTTCGAACGACCTAATATAAAAATAAGCACGCAATTTGATTTTTTGAAATAAGTGAAGAATGGCAAGCAGGGAAAATGAAGAACTAGGAAATGTTTCAGGGGTGCTGAGTTAGGAGAAGAAGCTTTGGTTCTGGACGCGACTCTAACCCCACAACAAAATCGAAACATTTAAAAGTGAAAGAAAATTATAATTTTGTCTGAAATCGAAGGTACATAATGATCGAATACTAACACGATTTTAAGTGTTGGTAACTGCTATAAGATTGGACTCGGCTATTGCTGCTCCCTTATCACAATGGATCACAATGCATGATATAAAAATAAGAAAAATAGGATATTAATCAGTGGATATATGATTTCATATATAGGAAATGAATAACGCAATACATAATGTTGCCATAATCTACATTCACAAAAATTGTCTCGTCTTTATTATTGTCGGGTTTTTTGTTTTTTTTTTTCGAAAATTTAAGGTTCGGTCGGAGCTTCTGTTCTCGAGGGTTACTGAAGCTCTTCTATGTGAGTTTGAATGAGATAAACTGATAAATAAGCATGGATAGAGCATATAAAATGAAATAATTTCAGTGCTCCGGTAGTCCTACTCTAACCACACAGGTCTGATGCCCATTGTGGAAGCTGGTCCATGTAAAATTCGGAAGCGAGCATTGCGTGTTTCCCATTATCCAAGACATGAGATTAATTGTTTGGCTGCGTTAATTCACTTCAAAAATTGCTCCTTTTCTGTAGACTGGATTGAAAACACATTTATCATGTAGGCGGCTGGGTATCGTGGGCTAGGAAATTTCAACAAAGCGCACGGATTGCTAGAGATTCCTGAAAAAGCCGTCTATAGCCCACGTAAGGATTTCGCAACACGATGTGGGGCGTGCAACGTGATACGTGCGAGTAATGGGGTCTTACAAGGGTTTATCCTGAAGCGACTACACTGTCATGCTAAAGGCGGCGTGTGTAGTTACATACCGTATGATCACTTCAAGACCCAATCACATAGGGGCCTTAAGCCGTCGGGGGCTCGCTCGTTGCTGCCACGCGGGTCTTGTGTGTTGGGTGCGTACCTCAAACTTGGGTAATTAAACTTTTATTTACATTATGTACAAGAAACTAAAGAAGAAGGAAAAGACTGAATCTCCAGAAATCCGCCGTGCTTATATTCAGTAGATAATGGGCGGAGCAAGCTACATGTATACATTCCTGACTCCTGATCAGCCACCAGATATGATTTCTTCAACTTACAGAATGAATCACAGTACAAAGTACACTAAAAGGACACCAATAAGTAAAGAATCGACCCTAATAATATGGTACAATCATACAAAATAATCTAGGATCATAGAGAGTAGTCTCTATACTCCCGGGCAAAGCAGTGCTAGCTGGTTCCTACGTCCAAATCCTCGATTCGTGTGCCTTTCAGATGCGATCCTTTGATGCTGCCGAGCTGCGACGTTTCTCGCGTTTGTCCTCGCGTTCACATTCCTCTTCCTGGCGTATACTTTGCTGCTCCTGCGAATGACCACGAGACTGACGATCCTGCCTTCTGATTTCACGCTCCAATCGGGTTTCCAAATCGCGCATCTCCCTCTGGAGCCTCGATTCTCTCGCTTGACAGCTCCTTCGCCAGTCCCTGAGCCTGTCCATGGTCTTTGAGGAACTCGCTCTTCCTTGATTGTCTTCTCTCTCTTTTTCAATCGAACGATTGGCCTTCAGAGTGGCTTCTCGAGCAGCATTTAACTCCTTTTCCGTTTCACTTATTTGTCGTCGAATCCTCTCTAGCTCCGGGCAGGGCTCCACCGGGGCAGTAGTCGTGTCGACGCCTGAGTTACGCAAGCCCATCTCTTCGAACCTCTCATGTATATATCTTATGTCGAAGGCTAATTTGTTGATGGGGCAAACTGCTTCTCGTAGCTGTTTGAACTCTTCGTACAGCCTGGTCCAGTGCTCTTCATTGTTCTGCTTATTGGTGTTCGCCACACTGGCCTTAACCTCCTGTTCTAGCTGGTTGAAGCGAGTAGCGAGTATGCTCACCTTACTTTCCAGCCTTTCGAGTTTGGCTTCGTTCGACTTATGCATCTTGACATTCTGTTCCTGATAAAACTTCATCAGTTGTTCAAGACGATCAAGACGCTCCGTTGTCTCATGAGATGTAGACACCGTAACTGCTGGAGCTAGCTGATCGACCTTACTTGCGGCTAGCTGAAGAATTTGGCTTCCTTGTTTGAGAAGCTCTTTGAGCATGGTTCCCGATGCTCTACCTTTCTTGATGGGAAGATTCTCCTCAGACGTAGAAGAAGATGATGAGGATGTCGAACAAGGACGTTTTCGCGACGACGACGTTTCCGATTGAGCCGTTTCCATTGTACCAGCTGGGTTTTTTGTCGAATGGGAACGAGTCGTCTTGGCTTTTGCTTCTGACGAAGTGACGTCAGACTTCGCAAGATTCGCACCTTTCACGGTAGATTTGACGGATTGAGTCGGAGTTTTGGCATTTTTGCCCGTAGTTCCAGCTGCTGCTGCTTTCTCCATGGCTGAAAAAGGGATGTAAAAAATGGAGGAACTAAGTTAGGTGGTCGTGCGACAGATGAAATCTGGCGGTCGTGCGACAGATGAAATCTCAAAGTAGTTTTTCCGGTCCTTTTCCTGATTGTCGAAGCCCGGAAAGGATGATGGTCCACCCTGCTGCCATGGCTCTTAGGGTGAACCGCAGAAGTACTTTCGCAATCTTCAAAGGTATTCGAAGTATTCTGAGAGCAATGGTTAACCCGCAGCTCCACATAAATACGTATCCTACTATCACTGCGAGGATGAGTACGATACCAGCTGCGATGACAGTCTTATACCAGTGAAGAATGACATCAAAGATATGTCCGAAATCCGGAAGGATTAACTCATCGTATACGCTGCTTTCACCGTTGATGACTTTTATTGTAGATCCGTGAATTGTGCGGACCCATTGTAAAATTCCCGTGATCTCGAAAGCTCTTTCAGTACTGCCACACGAAACCTTACATTGTTTCATCAGCCTTGCCGATTTGTGCGTGAAACGTAGCGTAGAAGTCGCTCCTTCTTTTTTGCAGGGAATCGTAAAAGATTGATCATCACACGTCACCGTAGCCATGGTTGGCTTGTCTTCAGTAGTACATGTTATCTCTGTAAATGCGCCTTGCGGGCAGAGATAACATCCTTTTGCGATAGAGTTGGAAACAGTACATATAGAATCGGTCACCATTCTGACGGTCTTATCGAATTCTTCTCTCAGATGAATCAAGATCTCTGCCGTGATGAACGAAGGGATTTGGGCCACAACCGTTGTCGGATCCTCCTTCGCTATTGTTAAGGTTATCCATGGACGTCGAACTGGAAAACGGTTCTCGATCTCTTTGGAAAACACGTCGGTGATCTCGAAGTCCGTACACATGCAGTTCACTTTGTCCTCCGCTGGTTCACAATCACAGTCCGTGGTAACGGAGCAGTTAAGCGAGCTAGCATGATCCTTTGATTCACAGAGAAGGTGTGGTGTTTCTCTGTGGTTCCAGATAGCAATGTGGGATCCGTCTGAGATAAAGGTAGATAACAGCGTCGGAGTGGGTGGAAAGGAAAGACTGGTAAGAGTGATCCGCATCTTATCCAACGTGAAGGGTATAGACGGTTGCACTCTTATTATCTGCCTGTCAGTGGTCTTAGTCAGCGTAGAGACTCGAGTAATCTCTAGTTCCAGTTCTTCCTTCCACTGAGAACACTTGAAGATTTCGTACACGTTCTCGTCTTGTGGTACATGGAAAATCCGATAGAAAAGACAACCACTACTAGGAGTGATACATCCACATCCGATTCCTCCACAACTTTCTACACACTTTGTGATTCCAGGAAATTGGTTACCTTGGGCGAGTTCTCTCACAAGTGAGGACTCGTTGATAGATGCACACTTGTCGTCAACGCATGAGCCCCAGCGGGCACATCGCTTGTAGTCCACCACTCTCTGGAGTGTGTTGCGAGTGAACGTGATCGTTTCCTTTACGCACGTTAGTCGAAGCCCTTTCCATTGAACTCTTATTTCTTTTTGTACCAATTGACGGCTGGTGAGACGAATGCACGCTTCTTGGTTGAAACTGTTGAGTTTCATGAGCTCCGTGGTTTCCAAGGCACAGCGCTTGATTCCCTTTTCGGAGAACGTGCAGACCGAGTCATGGTACGAAAACACGTCGATGTCCTGACAAGCGGATGCCACTGCAATCGTGCAAAGAATGGCCAAAAGCGGTGTTCTTAGCAGTGCTTCTACATCGTATCGTTGTCTTCTGCGTACCAACCGTCTGCCGCAGATCTTCCACAGAAGGTATCCTATGGCTTTGCATAAAGACCAAACTGCTTTACCGACAATGCGGCACGGCTTCCCGAATACCATCGGCACGTAGCACAGCGCGTAAAGTAACGCGATTGAGATGTAAAGTATGATGGTAATAGCTGTGATGGCTGCCCGAGGTGAACACTCGGGATTGAATACGTTCGCTGTACAGAACCAACATTGAATATGATCGCAGAATGACTCTGGAGGGCACGATGTTTCCAATACAGTTAAGTTCTGTCCATCGAAAAGCTTCAACTGTACATTGTACGCGTGCAGAAGTACTTCCGGTGGGAAGCGAATAGTTTCGTTTCCGTTTGGTTGTTCCTTCAGGTAGCAGTGATGTTCAGCACAAATTTCATATCGCTCGATGTTATGAGTGGTTATTGAAACTCCTCCTGAGACGCATGACATTTGTCCAACGGCAGCAGCTCTCGAGGTAACTCCTGTTGCTAGCATGAGAACAGTTACACATGTCAAGAACAACTTCATCGGAGAACTCTTTGAAAAATGCGCTGTTGCGCAGTGAGCAGTATCCTCGCCGTACTTGATAAGTTTGCGTGGTCGTAGCTCATATCGAGGTGTTGAGGTACGTTCTTCAGGACTGTTTCTAATTTCCGAGAAGCCATTGGTAGAGTGTATTTCTTCTTGAGCGTTTTCAAGAGCGTCTTCCGCTTGTACGTTGCTTTCTTCGGGCTGTGGAGTTTTGCTCTCAGTATTTCCTAATTCCAAAGGGACAAGAAGATTGATCGGTCTTCGGATGAGACGTCCACTTGGGAGCTTTAATTGCGCTTCTCTGATCTTCCCCGCTTCAGATTTGGGCAATGCAACGATGCGTCCTAATTTCCACGAATTTCGTGGCAGAACGGGGTCTGAGATTAGCACAACGCTATCAATCTTGGGCATAGAAGAGCTCCCTCGCTTGTTATCGATGGTGAGCTTGTGCATCTCCCGCAGACTGCTCAAGTATTGCTGACTCCATACTGTCCAGAAACGTTCTGTCAGCTTATGGCTCGTTTTGAGAGCCTCTTCGGCTTGCTTCCTAGTCCGTAGTTGTAATGCATCTTCAGGCGGGATATATTCGGCGTCTTCGTGTCCTTCGTTGACAGCTTCAAATGGGTAAGTTATCATCATATCCCGCTGGATAAAGTCAATTGGTCGGATTATTGGGGTTTCTTCCCATCCCTCCTCCTGGTATGTCAGAGGTCTGCTGTTGAGTGTCCCTTCGATTTCTACGAGAAGTGTTTCCAATTCTTCCACTGATACGACTGCTCGCTGCAATACTTTATAAAGGGAGTGCTTCACTGATTTTATCAAACGCTCGTAAAGAGCCCCCTGCCACGGGGCATATGGCGTGATAGTCTTCCAGGTGATTCCCTTCGCAGCAATTGCAGTTGCAAATGAGGTGTCGTTAATCGTAGGAAGTACTGCTTGCTGTAGAATCTGTTCACCGAGTAAAAAGGAAGGGCCATTGTCCGAGGTGATGCTCGCTGGCACTCCTCTTCTTGCGAAAAATCTGCGTAAAGCGTGAAGCAGCTGATTGGTCGACATATCCGGTACAAGCTCAAGATGTAGTAGTCGTGTTACGGCACATGTAATGATGATTCCGTAAACTTTCGTTGTCAAATCGTTTTGTTTGGACAAAAGTGGTCCGAAATAATCGATCCCTACGTGCTCGAATGGGCGCGTCCGTTGTACCCTTCTGCTCGGCAGATCTTCCATTTCGGGGTATCTGAAGGGAAGGTTGTTCAGTTTCTGACACGGTACGCATGATCGCAAGACATTTTTCACGAGCTGTCTCACTTTTGGAATCCAGAACTGTTGTCGGACATTGGCTATTGTTTGTGCGGTGCCACAGTGATAAGGTAGGTGCGCATCATATACAATAGCCTTTGCAAGTGCCGACTTAGACGCGACCAGCATTGGATGCTTGGCATCGAAGTCAATTTGGGCTTTCCCTAGCCGTCCTTGACATCTCAGAATCCCGTTTTCATCTTCTCGAACATTCAGCTGTTTCAGCGATTTAAGTTGTTCTGGTGTGTAGTAAGTCTTTTGGTGATGACGCACCAGAACTTGCAGAGCTAGCCTATCTTCTACTGCAGTGATGAACGGCTCTGATGTCATATAACAGAGCTCAGGAACAGTGCTCTGCAGGCGTCCCTTGAGTTTCTCACGTACTCTCCTTGAAATGTTGTGCAGGAAGCGTAGAACATATGCCATCGTGCGCTTGGCTGAGACTAGTCGATTGTATCTCGACCAGTCTAGTAGTGTAGATGGTTCCTCTGCTGTTTTAGCTAGCAGGCATACTTGCTCTTCGCAATCTTCGGTCGGAAGAGTGAATAGGCGGCTCTCTTCAGGCCAAGTTTCCGGATCATTGCTGATAAATGGCGGTCCGTGCCACCACATGTGGCTATCCAATTCCGATTTCGTGACTCCTCTGGTTCCACAATCGGCTGGATTGTCAGATGTTTTCACGTATCCAAAGCGAACAGTTATGGGTATCTCCGCAACGATTCTCCTTATTTCAGCAACCCTGTTCTTGATCAGTACTCCATGCAACTTTTCGACTTTTGTTGCCTTAATCCAGCTGAGGGAGATCTCAGAATCGGACATTATCAACACGTTCTTGATGTCGACTTTGTATCGTAAAGCCACATGTATGGAATATGACAGTCTTGTTGCCATCGTGAGCGCATTTAGCTCTAGTTTTGGTACGGTTGGACTATCCTTCAGTGATGGTAGCTTGGACTTTCCGGCAACCAGGTAACTTCCCTGCTCCGAAACAAGATATGCGCAAGTAGCCATCCCTGTGCAGCTAGCGTCTGCAAACAGAACCAAATTGCATGCCGAATGGGTTCTCGCTACTTGTCGAGGTAGTATCATCTCGAATCCATCTGCGTCGTTGACAATGCTCTCCCATTTCTGCTGATGCTCCGTGGACAAAGACGTATCCCAGTCGTAATCATATTTCCACAGTTCTTGAAGAAATTGCTTCCCTTTGAGCGTGATCGGAGTGAGCAACCCTAGCGGGTCATAGATCGACGCGATTTGCTCTGAAATCGATCGCTTCGTCATCTTCGTTTTGGCTCGATATCGGCACGTAAGGACGATTTGATCTTCTCGCGAATGCCATGGTATGCCGAGTACTTTTTGGTCTACACTCGAACTGAGGTCTGTCGCTGCGATATTCTCACTGAGCCTTTCCTCGTTGGAGCAGAACTCTCGCAGGTTCATATTGAGGTCTTCGAAGAGGTGTTTAGCTTCCTTATAGAGATGTAGACCTTCTTCAATTGATGAAGTCGTGACTATTAGGTTGTCGACGTACGTGTTTTCAGCTATTTCTCTCGCAAATTCCGATTCCGTCACATAAGCATCCAGGTGATGCTTGATGGTTCCTGCAAGGAGGAACGGTGAGCAATTCAACCCAAATGTCACTCTCGTAAATCTATAGACGACTGTGTTTCCAGGCGACATTGGTTGAGTAATATCTCGCAGCCAGAGAAATCGAGTGGCATCTCTGTCTTCCTGATGAAGTCGTACCTGAAGAAATGCCTTTTCGACATCGCTTGTGATCGCGATACTGCCTGTTCGAAATCTCAGCAGAATATCACAAATCTTCGGTAGGATGACCGGTCCTTGGTGTAGGACGTCATTGAGTGAAGGCTGCCCTCTGAAATGGGCCGAAGCGTCAAAAACTACTCTCAGCTTGGTAGTTTCCTTGTGAGGCGTGATGACGGCTCGATGTGCGAGATAGTGGACGATTGCTCCACTGTTTGGTGCGTTCTCGTCAACTTCTTCGATTATGCCTTTTTCCTGCTGATTCACGATAGTCTCGTGATACTGCTGCAGTGTCGTAGGGTCATTGACGAGCTTAGCGATGGCTGCTTCCAATCTCCGCACGGCAATCACCTTGTTGTCAGGCAACTCGGCCGCGTTGTCTTTCCATGGAAGTCTCACGTAGTATCCATCTGCTTTCTTTTCAATCGTTCGTTGAAACCTTTCCCACACTTCCGCTTCTACGCGTTTGCGCTCTTGGGTATTTGGTCCGACGAACTCGTGAACGCCTGATGACTCGAATATACAGAAGTCTGCCCATGATTGCGGTTCATCTTCGGCTTCCTTTGAGTTACTTCCGAATTCCACCACCTCTTGTGGATCTTCTGTGAAGTCATCATCACTATCAGAAACTCTTCCTGACACGAGATACCCCAACTTAGACGGGATGAGTTTGAGGCCTGAAGGAAGAGATGTCTCAGCCGTTAGTCCTTTGTCTAGGAAGGAATATAGATCAGCACATCCAAGCAGGACTTGTGGATGAAGATCCGTCACATTTGAATTGATCGACAACGACATGTTGTGATCGCAGAGGAACTGCTTGTCCTCGTGGCTGAGATTGCTGCGCAGAATTGGTTCGGTGACAGTGTCAATTTTAGTCACCGTGACTTTGTGGGCCTTGCCCTGAGCGTCCCACATTTGGAGTTCCGTCACTCCACATGTTCTCTTCAGTGGCTGTTGCGAGCCGAAAGTGCTAATGGATAGCTCCACTGACTTGATATCACGCAGTTCAAGGTGATCGGCTAACTGAGTACTTATGAATGAGCGATCAGCTCCCGTATCAAGCATGACGTGCACGACTTCCAGTGCTTGATTTCTCGGATTTAGAACCTGCGCTTGTCCCACGAGGATGTGAACGTTAGTTCCGTTCCGGTGATGATTCACGTACACAGCCGTATTTGGAACTACATCCTGGTCTTGACCTTGTTCTGTCAGAGTGGTGTTCACCTTGGTCGATATCGAAGTCTTCGAGCGTTTCGGAGTGGTTTTGCCTTGAGTTTGAGGCTGAGGTACTGTCTTGACATCTTGCGCGGCCGATGGCTTCGTTGGTGCAGAAAAGAGTTGACGGCACACAGAAGTGTGATGCCCGTGCTGTTTGCACAGTCGGCAAGGTCCTTTCGGGCACTGACTGACCAAATGATCCTTGGCTCCACAGTTATGGCATAGCTTCTTTTTCCGAATTATATCGAGCCGTGCTTCTCTTGTTCTGACAAAATCGCAATCTCTTGGAACATGATCTTGTCTTCCGCAGTAGAAGCAGTTACGCCAATCTGTCGTCCTTTTGCTTTCCCTGCTAGAACTCATTTTCTCCTTGAAGGACTGTGCTTCGGACAGGTGATGTTCTCTCTTTTTGTTAGTCCGACTGACAACTTTGAGTTCCATCGCAATGTAGTTCTTTGCCGCGGATAACAGTGTGGCAGTGTCCCAACTTTTTTCTGGTGAATCCTGCTCCTTCTTCCGTAGCACCTGTCGCTGCACGTCCTCTGTGAATTTTCCGAGGAGCTGCTTCTGCAGAAAGATATTGTCTACGTTTTCACCCTTCAACCGAAGCTGAGCAACAATTGATGAGAGTTGCTCACACAGCCTCTCCTGGTCTTCGAGACGGTCGCTCAATGCTCGTAGACTTTGCAGCCTCTGTATCATCTGATCGACCAGCACTTGAGTGTCCCCGTACCTTCGTTTCAGATGCTCTACAACAAGAGGATACGTTTCTCGTGAGATTTGGTACTGTTTCACTGTTTCCCTCGCTTCCCCTTGGAGCGCGTCCAGGAGATAATTGAGTTTGTACAGATCATCCATCTGTCGTGAGTGCACGGAATGTTCGAAGGCTCCCCAGAACGTATCCCATTCCCAAATGCGTCCGCTGAACTTCGGAATAGGGATAGGTGCAAGGTTCATTGGTGGGACGTCGGGAGACCTGTTGGGAACCGCGTCCTTGTGCTCCTTCGTGACACTGTCGAGTTCTTCGAGAAGCATTTCAATCGTCGTGATTGCCGAATACGCAGTGTCCATATGTTGCGCCGTTGTCTCTACATTGGCATTTACTTTCTGGAGTATTTCTGGTAGCGACGGAGTTTGCGGATCCAAGTCATCAGCGGTGGAACTGTAATTTCCCAGCGCACGCGAGACGTTAGAAACTTCTGACTCCAAAACGGTCTTCCACTTGCACAGCTCCCTTCTTTTAGATGCTACATATACCCTTCTACTATCTTCGTCCAATGGGGGTTCTAGAACCATCTTTTCCAAGTCTTCACACTTCTGCAAGTTAGCTGTTAGTCGGTTGACTGCACGCGTTAGCACTGCCTGGCGCGTTGTTAGAGCGATCGCCATGTTAGTCGTGTCAAATCTCGTTCAGTAGTGCGACCGACACGGACGTGTTAAGCAGAGACGGGACCTCGTGCGATTGATGGAGCGCTCGAACTCACTTCCAGAGATTCTCTTCTTTGTGTCGTGTTCGTCTTCGGCAGCGGAGATTCTCGCTTCGATCCTTTGTGTCAGAGATCCTCTGGTCCAATCCAGATCCTCGGCTCAGTCCTTGGTCCGTGGTCCTTGGAGTTGCCGATGCACCATAAGCCGTCGGGGGCTCGCTCGTTGCTGCCACGCGGGTCTTGTGTGTTGGGTGCGTACCTCAAACTTGGGTAATTAAACTTTTATTTACATTATGTACAAGAAACTAAAGAAGAAGGAAAAGACTGAATCTCCAGAAATCCGCCGTGCTTATATTCAGTAGATAATGGGCGGAGCAAGCTACATGTATACATTCCTGACTCCTGATCAGCCACCAGATATGATTTCTTCAACTTACAGAATGAATCACAGTACAAAGTACACTAAAAGGACACCAATAAGTAAAGAATCGACCCTAATAATATGGTACAATCATACAAAATAATCTAGGATCATAGAGAGTAGTCTCTATAGGCCTCGGTCTCGTACGTACATATTGGTGAAACCGGTACATACCACTCGAGAAAATTGGGTGTGTGCAGATATGACAGCGAATCGCATGGCCGCCCGCGGCGAGCGGCGCGGCGGGTGCGAGTGCCAGTGTGCCAGTGGTAGGGTATAACAGCCTTCAAGCGAGGCAATGTGGCATGACTGGAAGCGCAGATGTGACGCAGTCACGCTCTGCCGGCTTCCAAGGGCAATCGATGCGGCGAGTCGTACTGGTGGCGCCGCGAAGCGATTCGCTGTCATATCTGCACACACCCGAGAAAATTCTATATCCATTCATTCACGTAAAAAGCAAATAATAAATTGGCTATAAATTGTTGATTTTTCTGCAGCACATGACATCATCGTCAGGATTAAAAATGGACACATTGTTGGTCAGTGCAGTGTTAGCACCCACAAGAGGCCTAAAGTGTGAAATTCAGAAAGTATCGGAAGAAGTTGATCGTAGCAACGGGGGGGGGGGGGTGATCAGGCTAAATTCGTGAGTCCTGACTTCGACGGAATCGACGTACGTAGTCCGTGGACAGAACTTCAATTAACGTAATGGCATCGTGAATGAACGCGTGACTCCCAAAATCCCTATGTGGCCTTTGCCTTTGGAACGAAACTCCTGAGGTTCATATGAATTCATTCGAAAACCAAAAGTTTGCACTTCTAACACTGATCAACCTAATTGTCGGGATCGCCCAAGTACTGAGTTAAAGGCACCACTCGGGATGAGGAGAAAACGATAACGGGAAAGACGTATTTTCTTAAAACAAACATTTGACCTCAGAAGAGATGATGTATGGTGAAACTCGCATTGAAAAAGTGCGGCTTGGGGTCTTTCACGATCCCACAGCACTACAAGTCGAGCTGCCACCCATCCGCCAGGAGAGTTGCTGGCGAGGGCTAGACAACGTTCGCTGATTAGGCCCCTCACCCGTCTGCAACCTACCCCAGGCTAGTAACGCAGAGGGTGCGAAATGGAGGGGTGAGAGGTGAGGGGGGGGGGGTTAGGATCCTATTTCTCGGGTTTATTACCGTTTTACTCTGTTCTCTTCTCCACTGCTACACTGCTGAGCACCCCTACCTTTCCATCTCTTAGTCTGTTGAATTCGCCCCTTCCGTTTTCTTCAAAGCACGTTCCACATTGGTCAAAAGGGGAATATTCCCCAGATCATCATCGGAAAAAGAGCATTCAGAGACATGTCATCTTGCGCTTTGCAGTCAGGGGGGGGGGGGTTCCACAAATGACGATCCGAAGAATGACCTATTTCTGGCTTATAATATGCCTTTACATAATCTACTGCATAGTCAGAAGTTCTAAACAAACTTCTATAATGTTAAAGTTTTTTAAGCGATATTCTTCCTTATTTTTTCCTGAAAATGTCAAATTCCTTATAAAGTGATCCATATATACGCTAGCTTATTCGTTTCTGACTGTGAAGAAACTGGAAACGAGCTCAGAAACAAATTCACCAAGAAGTCAACAAGGCATAAATTTTATTGACAAATAACACCAACAAAAACGCCTATTACACCAGCACCTCAATGCAAAAGCGCAGTGGCATTTAAATGCGATTTGGTTATATGCACAATGGGTCGCGGAAGCTCAACAATTTAGAATCCAGTCGGCTTTGTGCCAGTTGTCGACCCATTGGGGAAGGGAAGAGGGGTGTTGAAAAGGCTGAAAGGCTCAGTGGACCTGAGATCCAATCTAGGATTGGGGCCATGTGTAAATAACGAGAAATTACTATGATCCCTGACGTTGCTACCCAAATGCTTCAACGTTTATCTCCCTACGCACCAGCCAACAAAATTATTCCTTTTATGATATTTTTCTGTGGGGATAGAAGATGAAAGACCACAACCATAGTACTTTGCCACATCTGCCCAAAAAGTATTACTATAATTCATCACTCCTGTAAAAGTAGTAAACATACAGGCTCGAATTTGGAGCCTATGTAGTACATTTCGACCAACAAAGATCTGAGACCGTCCCAATAAACGCTTCAAACACTTGTTCTGTCTGTCTGTCTGTTTGTTTGTTGTTTGTTTGTTTGTTTGTTTGTCTGTCTGTCCGTCCGTCTGTCTGTCTGTCTGTCTGTCTGTCTGTCTGTTTCTCTGTTTGCCTATCTATTTGTTTGTCCGCCTGTACACGTAAATCGGCATTACATAAACACCAGTCCGTAGGGGATTGGGATGTGCTTGATATGAACTAACGAATGAGGCACAAGAGGAGCGCAAAAGAACGGTAGGGTGAGCAATTAGAGAGCACATCGTTCCTTAATTTCCTTTTATGGTTAAGCATTCGTAAGTTGATGAAGGTGATGGAAAAGTTCGCTGCAGGCAATTCTTTGAGAGCAGAGTGAATGCTTTCGATGCGTTGAATGATAAAGCATTAATGAAATATAAAAATTCGGTAATAGTTATGTATTGCAGCAACATTTATAGCGAGTCTCCTGGCAAATGTCGGCTGTCCCTCTAGAGGAGAACCAGAAATGATGAGCTCGGCTCGGCTGGCTGTGAGAAGTTAATTTCTCAGAGAGGCCTGGCGGCGGATTTCTATCAAGTTTCGAGAGAATTACGCTATATTTATTGGATCAATGCCAAAGCTGCATTCGCAAGCAACGTATAGTAAGGATATAAAGAGAATTGGGATGAACAAATACTTCAAAGCAAATTCCACTTGTTTATTTATTTACAGTTTGTATGTTTTCATGGAAAAACCTCTACTCAAAGAGTATTGGAAGAAAACAGCAACTTTTCGCTCACATTCAGCAGCGGTTATTGCAGGGGTACGCTGGTTGGAAATAAGAGGAAAAGTGAAAAAAAAACAAGTAGGTAGCTTAAATACGAGAAAAATCAAGTCCATTGTCTGCATATTGCTTTTAGCGTTAGACGTGATCATCAGCACACGATACCAGTCCCTTATCATTCATACTCCTCGGATCTGTGAGATGCCACGTTCATAAAGAGCACATTATTTCTCGGAGGCGGGCGAGCACTTGGGGAGTCATCTAACCACCGCAACGAGCTGTCAAAAAGCTTAAAGCACTTTCTCCACCACGGAACGCATCACCTGCGTGTTTTCTTACGTAGAGTAACATTGTAGCAAAACATTGCTACTAACATCAATGGTCAATCAGACACGCGATCACGGTGGTCGATAGACCACCATGATCGCGCGGGAAACTTGGGTATAAGAGCACTGACAGGGTGGCAGTTGTAAGTTTCAATATCACCTGCGACCTATGCGGTTTCTGAGCACGGATCAATATCGGCCTCCCTGGACGGCCGACCGGACTACCTAGAAGACCGTCAGTATTCACTACATTGTTCTATTGCATTCGAGTTACTAATAAAATTAATAGTAATTCTTCTATTCACAGGCAATATCTCTAGCAATAAGAACAATAAAAGTCCCGCGTGGCAGAACAACTACCTGAGGACCCCGACAAACATAATATTAACCTCCCAAGCAGCAAAGTTATCACTGTTCTATTATGTTGTAGGGTGAAGAGTGTCAGGAGCAGTTGCACCGAATATCAGAGGGCACGTTGGAATAATTAGAGGAATCGTTCACGGAAAAATGAGATTTTCTGTCACTCATATATGATTCATGTTGAGTTTGCTTGATGTGGGCCGCATGCAAAGTTTGACACAGAAAAAAAAATGTGAATCCGGCTTAGATACAGTACCACAAATTCTTGGCCGGGTGGGCGGGCCTCCGAGCGAGTGCCACCCTTCGTCCACCGCGGTCGGAGACACATGTAGAAACAGAAAGTCGCGTATGCTGTATCTTAGCCGGATTCACATTTTTTCGCGTGAAACTTTGCATGCGGCCTACAGTAGGCAATACGACATTGATATATGGGTAACAGAAAAGCCAATTTTCCGTGGATGATTCCTTCGAAGCAATAGTCAGATCAATCAACTTACTATTTTCGGGCAGTGGATCCTTGGGTAGCTGTACAGATTGCTCCTTTTTTTCTGCACCGCCTCGGAGCGCCATAACGACGCCACACTCTCTTCATCCGGCGCTATCCACGCCTATTCGAGATCCGTACTGGTCAGTGAGATCAATGGGTGTGGTTAGCGTAGGTTCGAGCGGCGCGAAAGAAAGGTATTATCCGCATACTCACCCAAGAATCTACTTCCTCAAAGGTAACTGGAATAATCTCATTATCGTGAAGCGCATTTAAAGGAAGGCCTTTTTTCTGACAGAGTGCCAGCTAGTGATCATACTCGGCACGACATAATCGCTCGGATCTGCGATATCGAAAAATTGCTGAATAAGTCATTTACTCTATTAGTCAATTTTTAGATCTAAACAAAAAATTTAGAACAGAATAAGCGTTGAAAGTACTAGATCTGCCCGCGTTCAATGTCACTAGTAGGAGGGAAAGTAGAAAAGCCAGTAGTTGGAAAGTACACAAACATTTGCAAAATTGCACACCGTATGCACATTCTGCTTTTCTTTTTACACATTTTGACGAAGACGTAGCGCCTGGAGCGTTTCATCGATCATGAGCGTTTTGATGAATCGATTTTTACAAATACTACTTTATCATCCATCCATGTCGCAATCAGGAAGGAAATAGGCTCAGGTAATCTGTCATGGCACGTATTGGATTGCATACAAAGCATGAAAATACTGCACAACCGTTCCATAAGCTAAGAAAACACGAATGCATGGCGCATTCCGGAAAACTCGCTCAGTTCGACTTCTTCATTATAAGTGGTATTGAATTATCGGAAACCACGGTATCGCTATATCATGGGTTGGTATCGGTTTGAGCATATCCTATGGTTATCGAGTAGTATAAAAAAGAAAAATCAAAGGAGCGGTTGACAGCTCCACGCACCCCTACAGAGAATGCATCACGTCTGGTGCCACACCTGGATGCCTTGACCAAACTGCGGAACACGACCGGCCTCACGTGGTCACAAATTTTTCCGTCAGGAAGCTGAGGTAGAACCTCATGACATAAGCGATTCATAATTTATATCACATAAATGACGTAGAGGATTTTTATGTCCGAAATCTAGTTTGAACTGCGCTGTTCTTTGTACTTTGAAAGAGGTCTCCATGGAGTAGTGCGAGTTCATTTCCAGTGAGTAAAGCGCTGAATTACGTCAGTTGATGAGTTTGTGGCGAAACTGCGACAGCCTATTGGCGAACGGACTTCCCAGTACGGGTCCGAACTGATGGGTTCACAAAGATAATGGGCTGGGGAAATTTGCCTCGAAGAACCGGAAGGGGGTCCGAAGAAAGAGAAAGATGCTAAGAAATGATCATTATAAAAAACATTCGAGGTTAGAAGCGATAATTGGTGGAAAAACCCGGATTTAAAAGAGTGACGCTGTGGTGTGTATTCCCATCACATCCGCATCGCTTCGAACTGCACACACTGATTTTCCGAGTTGTCCGCTGTAGAGATGTCATTTGTTGTCTCGTAGGAAGTATTTCATTCGTTCGTGATAATGTGAAATAAGTGAAACAACACACACCAACAAACAAGTAAAACAATTAAATGAAGAACAAGCGAAAGCGTGAGAAAAAGTGTAACTACAATTAGAGCCTAATAAATTCACTATCGACGTCTTAGCAAGGTGTCGTATGTGCCTCGAGGCAACTGCAGCCACCGTAATCCCATACCGTGAACCGATATTGCTCACCTCCCGGTGTCTTTAATCTCCTAGAGTGGTTTTATTGGGTCATCCCATACATGTCTTTTTTTTCAAGCGGAAATTTTTCCCATAATTTACATGTTTCTGCAGCGTGTCATACATCATGTGAGAGAGATTCAGCTCTACGAAAAAATGGTGTTCAGTTCTCATGTATATCAGAACTGGCCCGACATTCAGGCCACTGAAAATGTAGGTTCAGCCGACAAAAATTGGCCAAACTGGCAATTAACTAAAACATTACGTACATTTCAACTTTGTTGGCACCATGCTACACCGCTACATTATCGCCACCCGCACGCCTTTTGGAAGCATTCGTGATCCTTTTGGAAGTGCATTCATGCGTCAAGATTTCGCTCCACACGGGGTGCTAGCTAGGGTGTTATGTATTGCTAGATCCTTAAGCGATTGTCCCTTATTTTAAATGTATTTCAGGCACGAAAGGCAGATTCGTTTCAGGATCCAACTAGCCACGGCGCTCTAACTCACACACTTTACGTCCCACGCCATGGTGCGTAGTCCCGCCGTTGCGTACACACACAATCGTGCCTTTTCCTTGCTTTCTGGCGCATTTCATGAACATATTGGCATTGGCATCTTCAGCAGAGAAAGGGTTTAAGAAAGCGTAAAGTGGGTTCGAGGTCCTTTGCAGACTGAACGCTTTGCTCATAGATGAACATTTCTGACAACATTTATTGAGTGAATTGGAATGAAAGTCAATTATTTTCCTTTTATCTGTTCTATTACTTCATGTTTATTTATCTTATTACATTGCTTATTTTATTAGTTATTTATTTTTTACAATTGTGCACCTGGGCATAATAAATGGATAAATTTTGAAAAAAACAAAAATTATGTTTGCACTTCGTTAGGGACGTGTCCAGATTCCCCTTTTTCCAGCAAGCAGTTTGAAAAAACCTAAATTTTTTATAGATGGGCTATTTATTATTACTTCGCAAGACCATGCTTATGACGACGTGATACGAGTTAATCAATATCATCTCTTACATTATCTGATAAATGGCCGCAGCTTGATTTATTCATGCCTGTCGAAAGATCCATCATCTTTTTCCACGAAACACTTGCGTGATGTCAGCAGGGAATGATTTGCAAGCAGATCAGACAATGAAAATAAGCGTTGCCATTTTTTGAATGAGTTTTTCCTCAGGATTTTGGTGAATGGAGGGCATAGCTCAGCTGGGTTGAATACGGTACCAAAAAAGATCACACATCTGCAGGAGACAGCCATTTATCATTTCCTTATCTTTACGATTATCACTTTGTATCGTGAATTATTCAGGGAAAGGAGAAGTGACATAGACAGTCTTGGTAGATACATGTCAATCTTGCAATTTGGGAGAAGTATGATGCTTTCGTTGAGCTTTTTGGAGCTATCCTATCAATGTTGCCTTATTTTCCCAGATGTGCTGGGCTACTTAACTGATTTCAATTGAAGGTTAAAGAGTAAACCACCAGGAATGTGGGCTAAGTGAATGGTTTATGTGTCAGCTGTCAGTGTACGAGTTTTCCCTGGAGGGGATTTTTGGAAATTAAGCATGATTCCAATGACATTTGATGGCACGACCGCATGACCAGTCATAAAAATCGGCCAAGAATCAAAGATGAATGGAGAAGTCACGAAAGAGCAAGTAACCATATCCCGAGCAAAAAACTGAAGCAAATATGAAAACACAAAGGGCATCAAGAAAAACGGATGTGGGATCAATTTTGGAATGAGAAAAAGAGGATTCGCGGTCTTGGAGTGGGGGAACAGAGGGTAAAACATAGCATGCCATGAACCGGCTATTCATAACCTTCAATTTTAATTGATAAGCAACAGATTTCGTGGACTGCTCACCCCTGCATAGCAGGCGAATTATGGGAGGAGGACGAGGATAAAAAGACCCTCAAAAAGCGCGATTTTTGAGCCGTAAAATTGGTTCCAGTGGTCCGAAGAGTGAAGAGTAATCCCAAAAGTGCACTTAAACAATGGTCTCAACGAATGAATTCATTTGTGCGCCATTGTAGGGGAAATGTCAAAGGACCGCAGCACAAGGTTAATGGGATCGTGGGCAAACCACCGAATAATGTGCAAATTAAAACTCGAATGAACCCGAACTAATTGGCCTAATGTTACACATGATTGGCCTCGAACCCAGTGATACCTTGCAGAGCATTTTATTAATAAGAGCATTTCTGCAGGAAATTTTATAAAGTGACCCCCCTATCCCCATAATCAGGGTAGCGTCGGAGTGACACCGCTTTTATCCTGATGTTCTGGCAATTAAATCGTAGACCATTTATCTGTTACCAAGGCAAACCGATTCAGTTGGCTCCGGTCTTATTCAGGCTGGTAAAAATCACTGGAAAACTGCGATCAGACAGCAGGTAATGGAAGACTTTCGGCAATAACAAGAATAGCGCCTCGATTATTTGCTCAGAATTTTTCAAAATATCTCTTATTATTATGGTACATGATGTTGATGCCAGTATCATTGCTGTTATTACTAGAAGCATTACCATATTTTAAAATATATAGGATTGCCAAAAAAGAGTAATTTTGCTCACGGTTCACATCCGCTAGGTATACAAAGCATAGGGAAACGAAAGAAATAAAAATATCGGGGCAAAATATTCCCGAAAGGTTCCTTCAGAAACAGGAGCAAGCTGAGCATCACTATTTTACCTTCATCAAAATACGGAGCCTTCAGTCGGCACAGTCAGGGTTCAGAGCACCCGATATCAAGGTCCGCTTAAAGCCAGGTTCCGTGGTAATTGTTCTGTGGGAAGCTTCCTAAGGATTGGCCTTTTGTTCATGAGAGTCACAGAGCCCTTACTGCTCGGACAACGCTGCTATGATCAGTCATTTTTCATGCTTCAAACTACCTCCGGAGGGTTTTCAGTGGTAATGGCACGTTTTGGTTCTTGGAAACGAAGGATGTCTTGAGCCTGGAAAGAACGGTTAAGGGCACCACCCAATATGAATCTCCTCAGGTACCCAGAGTGGATGGATCTTGGCAAGCTTGTAAAAGAGCATGACGAAATCTCGGATTTTGCCGTGTTGAGGTGACACACCATGTTCACTCGGAATAAGCTCCCGATCCAGTTCGTGCAAAAGGCTGTTACGGAGTTCAGTGATAGGGTAAGGTCTGTTCTTAAATTTGAGGAGGGAGATACCTCGTCAGAATTGGCTGAAGTTCAACTAATGTAGTGTTGAATCTGGAGGAGAAAAAGTTACTCTTTTTTGGCACCCCCTGTAGTTACATGAGGCGAAAGAATGATGAGAGGAAGAGAAAGGGAGGGAGCTCGGGATGGCTGAAACAACCACTTCCGGAATTGTTCTTTGCATTCTCGGATTGGACAAGCCCTTCTGCTAGCATTCCTTCACAGCGAAATATCATAGCCATATGGGCATCACAATTTCATTGGTGATAGTGAAGTAAAAGCTCTTACTTCCTTTCCTAGGTATTTACGAGAGTTTTTTGATTTATTCGAAGATCAGAAAGAATTATTTGTAGGAGACAGTCAAGTAATTGCCCAAACCCATCTGATTCAGCATGTCTCGTCAGTGTCGGCAGTGTCTAGATGATAAATTATGCAAGTGGACTAGGCGATGAAGCGATCAAAAATCGCTGCCACCCAAGCAGCTGCCAGTGGTTGGCTGGGATGTACCACGTTCATTAATCACCACACGTTGATGATAATTGTGCCCCTCGGGTATCGCTGAGATCACTTTCACACTAGATGTGGCAACTTTTATCTGTAGCACACGTAACGGTCTGTCAGACCGCGGCCACTACATGGCTGAGGGGACCGTAATCATGAGAACTTGGCAGGGATTATCACATGATTTCGATTTTCCATCCATGGTGTTCTTGCATCCTTGGTCCGAATTTGCTATCCTGCACCTTATAAGTGTCAAGGTCCCTGTTTTGGTCTCTTCACACAAATCTGAATCCGTTAGCCAACGAGAGAGGTAAAGATTACCGTAAAAGCATCGAAGTAGCTGGGCAAAGTAAACGAGTAATAGGCACATAGATCAAGTTCGGAACTAATCTTAATCTAATTGGATCAAATAATCAGTAAGTCGAATACATAGAATGAGAAATCCGAAAAATTTAAATCAAAGACTCGACGAGAAGTTGCGATAGACTTCCTTTTATATTTTGCATTTTTAAATTTTTGAGATCCAAAGTTCTTGTAATGGATTTAGGAGCTGGACTGACAGCGAGAAGATCGTACCCGTCTGAGAGAAGACATGTCTCGGAAAGTTGAAGATACATGTGCTATTCGGGGATTCTCTAAAGGTTTTCCGTTTCAGAACATTTTGAATGCATTCATTAATCACCAGTAGCAAGTTGATCAAAGCGCATAAATGGAGACAGGGTATTAAGAAAACGGTAAACACGATGACCAAAGAAATCGCGTCTAACACGAAAAAAAATGCCCTGCAATCTGATCTCGAAGGCGGAGCGTGGGCCAACTGTTCGAGGAAAACGGCCGAGTACGAACATGAGATCAGTGTTCATACATGTAGAAACATAGATCAGAAGCGGCTTATCCCATCGAAAACCTTTGGGTGCTATGGCTCAGTGACAGTCTCATTTCAACGAAATAGTTTTTCACTTTAGTGACTCGATTTTATTGCCCCTCAAGGTTATTGTCAGTGCTTGAAAACTGTGTACCTTTGTGGTCGTCACACATGGAATATTTGCTTCATTCGTAATGACACAACTAGGTACTTAACTTATGAACAACGACCCACATGAGCCTACCTTCAGACGTCTACTGTTGGATGTCAGCGTACTACATATGTAAGTATAAGTTTAAGTAACGATACGGTTATAGTCTAATGAGAGATAGTGCGCCCTCACAGTTTTGTAGCGCGAGGATCAAATCCTGCATCAATGGCCGCCGAAGCTAACTCCACCATCCATCCCGACGGAGTAGGTATCGGCTCAGTAGAGTTTGTGCAAGGAGAGCCAACGGTACTTGTTCAATAAAATAACATGATGGATCGCTAGAGTGAAAATATTTCGCATTCTCTAATAGTTTCGAGTGGAATAAGAGCGCCGTATCAGTAATTCACTGCATTGAAAAGTGAAGTGTCCTGAAATGAAATCTTTTTCCGAAAAAATCAAAAGAACAGAGCCCTTGTTACTCTGCAGCAAAAAAAAGGCAGGCGCTTCAGGGTACCAGATCTACCAGTTGACCAAGTTGGGATGACCATGCGGTTTCTAAGGTTGATGTCGTTTACAACGAAATATAACTTGGAGAAGTTCAATATTACTGTGGCAGGGGCATGGAAGAGATCGACGGCAGTGGTAACCCACCAATAATAGTAGTCAAGAACAACAGTCACGTGTCAATAGCGCCCAGATTATTGCAGGTGGGACCGGAAACTTACCAAATTGTGCTCATTATGAGTACACTTCAGGGATGAACCGAACTCTCGACCTTGCGATGCGGGGTGCGTGCAGTTATGACGGAATCGCATTCGCGGCGTCGCACTCGCGGCGCCACCTGTGCGCAAAGTATGAACGCGGCATTACGGCGCGGGGGATTATAGAGGTCATACAAATGAGTATGAATACTGAGGCTTGATCATGCTTAATAACTGGCAATAGTCTTTCACTCTATCATCAATTGATACTCGTCATCCAGGTATGTACATGGTTTTTCGGGCGATCGGAATAACCCTACAGCTCTTCGTAGAGTTCCAGCACAACAGTTCCAGATCGTACATTCAGTGACAGAAATTTTGGGTCGAGTGACCTCGAGCGGCAAGTATAGGAATGTTATAGGAAAAACAAAACAGACAATATAATAGATAATAATAATAATAGAAGATAGAATAGATGGCGTACCAGAGTCGCTTGCAACCCAACAAAAACTCCTAAGTTTCCTCAGTATTATTGAGATGCAAATTCATTACGGCGTCAGCTGACATCCATTGTCCTCAAACTGCAATTCAGTAAAGTTTTCAAGTCGCACTATTTCTGTTTTCCAACATGTTTATACAATGTGATCAGCATAATTGGGAGTGCCACAGTCGCATCCAAACGTTGGTCGCCATGCCAGTCTCAAGAACTGTGCAAGTGTTCTATGGACAGCAAACCCGTCTTCATCTGTTGGATCTCAGCCTGCTATACATAAAACTATCAACAACAGGGCCGTAGTGAGCATTGAGAGGTGGCACGCACTCCCACTCTTGTACATAGTGCGGGGATATGATCCCACATCAATGTCCGCCAAACCCATCCAGGCCTTCCATCTTTCCGGAATAGGTGAAGCGGAACCAGAGTCGTCTTTGAGGGACTTGTACATGTACCGACTCCTACAAGTCATTGGATGGGCAAAATCTCATTCACCTGTTACCACGATTCTGAATAGAGCTTCTGAATAGAGCGATGTATCCCACGGAAGGCACTGACGTCAAAATCCTATCCTCTGAATAAAAGCAATAAAAACAAAGAAGCGAGTATAAGATTTATTCGGCAATCGATGGTACTGTGGGACGTCCCTATCATACAAACCTTTATTCAGTCATCTGTGACTAATGTGAAAAAAGATGCTCCCAACAATATTGCAAAAAAGTCGGTGCTAACAGTGAACAGGCTATATCATCATAGCCAGCAGGACACCCCTACATTCGGAATCGAGCCTGCAGGGGTGAATGCGACTTCGCCTATAAATTGCTTACAGAGCTAAGTTGATATACGAGAAAATGCTTTCATCTTTTGAGACGAGTCCGGTAACAATTCACCTACCCCGGAAGGATTGAAGACATTGTTGGTCTGGACGGCTATTGATACGAAATTCGGTCCCCGTATCATAAAAATGAGCCTGTGCGCCACCTGTCGCTTCACCACCTCCGTCCAAAAATGTTTTGTAATAGGACGAAATCACTGCGGAGAGAAGTATGACGGATACAGAGCATTTATTCGATAGGAAAATTTCATTATGCTATAGACCGTTTGGACAAGTGTTGAGAAGACACTTGGTTGTCGCAATGACCATAAAATACATTGGAACAGGTCGCAATTTCCCGTGAAATTTTGGTAGTCGACAGGTAGCATGCAGAGGAATAAACTGTCGCCAGAGTATGCTTCACGGTGGGTCGCAGTTACTTTGATGTGACGTTTTGCATTTCTCAGTACGTGGAGCACTGCTATGAAGTTGTTGGGACTGCTTCAGAAAAAATGTTGTTTTAGAGCTCCTGCGGAAAAACTTCATGGAGCCATCATATAGAGAAGGGAGCGGCCTCCACATCACACATGCATGAAAAGGTCGCAAAATTTTTATGAGAGGAATGACTTGTTTTTCGAGATTTTTCTTCTTAAGTGCAGGCTTAACAGTTTGGCAAAGATTTTGAAATTTTCGGATACTACTCCCCCCATAAACCAACTCAAAGTGTCTGTGTGACCATAGGTGAAGGATGTGAGCAAAATTACATGAGAGAAGCGAAAGACCTTTTTTGAAAGTTTCGGTGAGCATCGAATGGCTTTCAAAAGCCATCCTCGTATTTCACAGAATGCCTCTCCAGACCTGAAGTACGAGAAATGTTTTCCATTTCTGGTACGTAAAGCGCTGTTATGAAGCATTTCGAAGCGAGCGCCCTCAAGTCAAAAGTGATCACTGCTGGTATACGGCTGCTTGGCCACAATTTAGTTTTGGAAGCAATGTATAAATATATAATCATTCATCTAGCGATATGAGCAGTGCTTAATCATCTAACAATTTCTCGAGCAATTTTGCCAGTTTCTCGATGATTCCTTTCATATTCTTCAGAAGCACTTTTGTTTTGTAAAACGCTTTAAAACATTTGCCATGCCCTTTGCTAATTTTGGGGAAACTGAAATTACATCTTCTCAAGCGAACAAAAGCATTTAGGATGAATAGTCACTGTTGCAAGCCTAACGTCGCGAATGATTCATTCAGACTTTCGTTCTATTCCATCGCATTTGAAAAGCAGACTAAATTAGATTGTGGAAGGGGCAAGTGATGAGTATGACGTAGAGATTCTGGGCGATATAGGCTAAAATTGCCGTTTATCAATGCCTTCTTGGGATGTGCCGCGCCTTCTAGTTCCATTCGAAGTCCTGGAGGCAGGTGAATGCGATTTGACCTAGGCCGTTGTACAAGTCGTTCTTTTATCTTCCCAAACAGGTCTTTTATCGATTCACTTTCCCCAAAGGGACAGAATCTTGGTTGGCCTGGACGAGCATTGATGCAGAGATTGATCTCTGCACCACGAGAGCAGGAGTGCGTGTCCCTATCACCACCTTAGAGGGATCTCATGCAACCCCGCTCCATAGGTCTGCAATATGCTTCTCGCAATTTACGTTTATGTGTCAGTTTGATGTGAAAGTCTTCCATTATTTCAATGAGGGGAAAATACCCGAGACAGTGAAAACAAAGAGACTAATCTTACATTCAATCCACCCTCTTCGTGAAGCCTCGGCATCAATGCTACCTAGAGTCTTCTTCGTACGATAGGACCGTCTTTCTCAAAGGCCTAAACGTGGCTCGAAATCGAGATTTTGTCGTCTATACCATCTAAAGCTTCGTCCTTCAGTGGTTCTGACGAAAAATTAGGAACACGGACAGAAAAGTTTGAACGACGGTACGTAAGGTTTAGTGAGTTCGTTTTTTCTCGTACGGGATTTCTATGGCTGGATTCCATCACTTCTTGTAAGAACCATTGGGGGATGAGGCGTTTAGCGGTATTATGGCAAAGATCTTGAATCTTGAGTTTTTGGGTTTTTGAGGACGATAACTGTCGAAACGTCAGGCCATTATTAGAGTGTTCTACTCAACAACCTCGTTGGCATAACAGAAAAAGATTTGGGCAGTGCAGTAAAAAGCATAACCTACTCGCTTGATTCTTTTCAACTCATTCTAAAGGTTTATAGTGGAATATCTATTTCATTGCGTATGCGCCAGGTAGACCCGCCAGAGATAGGAAAAAAATGACGAATACCAAAATCGCTCAAACGAGCAGATTCTTTAAGCCCTGACAGACAGAGGATAAACAGATGCCTTTTAGTCATTTGGATCGCGATGGGATAATAGTAAATGGAAAAACCTTCACAGTTAGCAACTCTTAACACAAAAGAAGTTAAATTTTAATCCTGATGCAGCCACGAGCAGCACTGGCTCAATGGAATTGCATCAGCCGGCAATGGTGCCCTTATGCCACGGATAGGATCATAAAAATACAAGTAAAACTACCTGCATTTCGGATTCTTTATTTCGCACCCTGAATTTCGGATAAAACCAAGTGGAATGAAAGTCTGGATGAGTCATTCTTACATCAGCGACCACACATGTTCAAAATGCTTCGTTCGCTTCAGAAGATAGTCATTTCAGTTCCCCAAAATATGGCAAACAGCATGACAAATGTTTCGAGAACATTATAAAACAAAAGTGCTTCTGAAGAGTATGAAAGAAGTCATCAAAAAGTGTCAGAATTGTCGGAGAAATGTTTAGATGATTAAGCGATTCTGCTCATATCGCTAGATGAATGCGGTTTAAACAGCGCTCCCAAAGCCAAACCGTGGCACAAGCAGCCGGATAGCAGCAGTGATCACTTCTAACATGGACGGCGCTCGCTTCAAAATGCTTCCCGCATTCGGATTGTTGCTACTTCTTTCGTGGTCCCTCACATGCGTGCATGGAACAGGTGTGTACTATTAAATCTCAATGTGCAAGCTATTGATTATATTACGTTTTTAGCCTTCGACATCCATGACCTCATCTTTTACATCTTCGGAATAAATAAGGAAGATGTCCGCTACTTGGACAAGCTCGTAGGAATTCACACCAAAAACGGAGTATTCGATAAGGTATGGTTTTTTTTCCCTTCTCTCCTACCATTCTCATCCGCCTTCGTCAAGTACGTTATCATTGGGAAGCACGTTGCCAGAGTGAGTCCTGTTCATAAAATTGATAAGATTTGGCGACAAGAGAGCCATTGCAGTTTATTTGTCTTCACTTTGGTAGATTACGCGGATATGACGGGCAGGGGGTTCAGAATGCCTCACAACCGTTCAGGTTATGCCAGTAATACTTCGCAATTTTCCTAGCTATTTCCCTGACAACCTCTTGTCACTTACGTTGTAAAAAAAACCACGGCAAACAAAATCTTTGGCTTGCATGAGCTATTCCTTCTAAATAAGAAATGTCAAATCGAGCATCTTCACTGACTGATTCATTTGGCGATATCTAAAGAAATGATATATTCGGTTTAAAAGGATGAAACGCTTGGCGTTGATCGACACTTTCTAAAATGCGCCGCGTGTTGTAGTTTTGTAAAAACAGTAGTGGAGGTGATCTGAGTAACGAGCGTTTTTGGAGTTATTCATGCGAATGAAAAGTGGGATTCCTAAAAAACTGTATGTAGTGTCATTCCCGAGCGCCTGAGATCCAGGGGAGGCATTGCCTTCAACAGGCTTTTCCTTTTCTGAGGTAGTCCGTCTTCCTCCAGGGTCGACTTCGCCATGCAGTGAATGAGATGTAGAGTAACAAGAGTGACAGTAAAAAAGTAACACCTATAGCATCGTATTACTGCCATATCGCCATATATGCCTCTCGAGGTAAATACGTTCACCGTTCATTATCAAAGATTGGAATGGATGCTGCAACCGAAATGCCCCTCCCACTGCCTTCAAAGGCACTTTCAAAGATGAAAAAGGAGATGAGTATTGAAAAAGCATAAGGTTTGCAAATGAAATCCTAACGTAGCAGAGATAAACCTTGGCGAATCTAACGTTGAAAAGGGCACCTTGGATCTCAATAGCGATCTCGCTACGACGTTTCGGGCTTGCGCTGTGCCTTGGTGAAATGTTGCATAACAACGTCGGCAGTAGGGTGATTTGAACCCTCGGCCTCTACATGAATGTAGGTTAGGACACACGCAATTCGATTATTGCCTGCGACCTTGCGACAGCTTATGGCCTTTGACCCTGTGACATTGGTTATCCAGACAATTTATTCATGTAAACCTAACCTCCGTACAAGTGTATACCGTTGTATCCACGACTGGATGATGCCACCGTGACGCGAACACAAAGGGGTGGGCATGATCACAGCGTGTCCTAGCGACCCTAGTGGCCGTGTGTCCCAACCGTCACCCATATATACATGACCCCTCAGAGGTGAGCGATGCAGAGCGGGCAAAAGGATATGAGTTTGAAGGTAGCCTATTCTTAGAGTTTCTGACCATTTACATTCTGCTGTTGCACTACTAAGCATTTCTACTTTTGCATTCCATAGTTTTTCATAAGTGTCCAAATGTAGCCCTAGTTAGGTCTTCAAGAGACATAGCAGCGGCCTAATACGATTTGCCTTAACCGAAAACTCACTATGTGGATTCCATATAAAAGTCAATGTTTTTCCAAACCAACTCGGTATGAAGGCGGTGACTCCAAAAAGCTAGCAGACATAATTGCCATGAGCGGCACCACGCTTGAAATTGATGTATGGACCATGCTAGTCAGAGTGCGTCCTTTGTCACTACACCGCTTTCACCCGTAAGATGATTACAAAGCGAGATGATTATGTGGCATTCAGGAAGCACTGCCTAGCTCAACTGGATAAGATACCAAACAGGTTGTTGCTTAGGACGGATACGATAACCAACTGAAGCAGAATAATCCCCTGTTGCATGCGATAATGGAGAAATTTCGCGAAACCTATCGAGAAGTGGAGAAGGAAAACAGGGAGGCTGTGGGCTTCATTGATGACGTGTGTCTTCTTGTTGTTTGCTCCACATTATCACTAGAGATCAAAGCTCTTTTTGCAGCTCTTCCATACCGCTCGAAAGCTACGAGATTCGGGCACTACACTACATTACGCAATGGAATAGTAAGTGTAACAAATTGCCACCGTGTTCGTATTATTTTTGTCTAGAAACATTTTAAGCGTCCAGAGAAAATTCAACTCATTATCGAAGAGCACACAGCAATACCTTACGAAGAAATTCCCGCAACTCAAATTCCTTAGCGAGTCTTCTCCAGGTAATATTGTGGGGTAATGCTTCAGAGGGCGTTTGTTGCACAGTTTTTCTTCAAAAAGTGGTTTCTTGTTCTTAAACAGTCGCGGAATGTGCGATGAATTGCGTATGTGTCTTGCTTTTACACAATTCATTTTGTAGGTCAAAAGTTCACTGGAACTACCACCCGCGTGATAGAAACCTCAACGTCTTCTGCAGGAGCAACAACATCACCAACAATAACAACGTCCTCCTTATCGAAATGGGAAATGCGAAAATTATTGGACAATGTTGCAAACAAATTAGAAAAAGTCATAACATCTCGCAAGAAGGCTTTTAAGGTCGAAAGGTTCAAGCCCATTGTGTATAAGCTTCGAAATGTTATTAAAATGCCTCTGCCATGGAAATACGAAGAAACTTTCAAACCAATTATCGAGGACTATGCAAAAGTGGCAGAAGTAATAGCAAAAGAAGACTGCAACCATTTACGTAAATCCTGGTGCAGAGAGTTGGGTAAGGATCTGGCAGATTTGCTCACAGAACTCTTCAAAATCGCTGTAACAGCTGATCCGGCGAACTCATCGCTCAAAAAATTGAGCGATAATTACACTCGTGCCATATCAAGTCATCCAGACGATCTGTTATCAGTTATCGCAGAACTAACGTCAACTTGACCAACCCTTGCTTTGAAACCTGTTCCACGTTAGATGTTTCCTTCTTCAGGATATGTCAATGCTTAGTTCTAATTTTGTATAACCTGCAAACTGAGTTACGATTTTAGTAATTGTGTGACCGAAATGAATTCATTGTGATAAATCTATCTGGTTTTGGCATACTACATATCATAATTCTTTTTGTGTGGAGGGATTTCCATCTTCAATTGAACAGTTGCTGCCTCACAGATACATAGTATTCTGATAACCTAGAACAGACAAAGCACTATAAAACAATCGAGTCTGGTGTTATCAGAAAAAACCTGGCTCTATCAAGGAAAAAAAAATGGTTATCACTTGAATATGCGAATTCCTCATCGTACACTTTCGAGTTCAACAGGTTATGCAGTTCCTTCCAGAACCGTTAAATGTTAGGATTTCAGGGTTTTATATTCTAGCAGAAACTTGGAACTACAATGGTTTGTATTCGAAAAAAATCGAAAAGAAAAGACTGCAGACACTAAAATAGCTAACCATGACATTTACATTATGGCGATCAGGGGTAAATGCTACTACATAGGCATGTACACACATAGAACAGAACGAAATAGGTATATGTATTGTTCTAACGGTGTCTAGTCAGTTGTGCATGAGTATACCCTACTGTATACAATCAGGAAAAGTTTTCCAGAAATGGAGCAATATTTGAAAACGGTTGTTTGCACCATGTATGCAATGCCGTACAAAAAGAAATGTGATTTATTTTTCCTATGCGGCACTAGGAGTATCTATAAAGGCCTGAAAAAGATTAATGATTCGATCTCTACTAGGAACATATCTTTGCAGACAGACTGTAAGTTCTATGGCGTGTGAGTTCTTAGGGTCTGGTTTTGTGAAGACATAAGTACGAAATTTAGCTACAATAGTTTTCCTGAGCAGGCCAGGCTGACAACTCCAATTATTAGTTTTCAACGAATTTGACGGTCTATTTTTTGGGTGTGCCAGTGGGGTGGGGTGAACTGTGGAGCGTTGACCTATAAAAGTCAACGCTCCACAGTTCACCCCGAGACGAGCTGTTGATGAGATCTGCCTTCCAACGCTTATTATCAGCCATTATCAACCGTTATTAGGACGGTTCACCCTCCACGAATGTTTCCGAGCCGCTCGTTGTGATATGGAACTTTCGTAACTCCACCCTTGCTACAACGCGAGATATGATTTCCGGTCCACCAACAGTCACACCAACATTTAGCCGATTTTATATTGTAGAATCTTCAAATAATATACAATTACCACTATATGTGGTCACCGCGGATACCGTCTCTTCCCAAATGACACCAACGCATCAGTGTTTTGCGAGTAAGTCGAAGAATACAACGGCTTCAGTAACAGTCGTCTACCGAAGCACCTTATCGGTCACAATCAATTGCTACCACGACCACTGAATCGATGTCCTCGTCTCAGGCCATTTGTATATGTAGTGACTACGTTCGACTTAGAGAAACGCAACATCTTTTGTGGCACTTTTGACAGCTCCTTATATGGCCACACTTTTGCTGCGACTCGATTTCCCTTCTAAACACACGCTACCAAGCATTCAACAACGAGCACACTGAAGACTTGCCCCATGTACGAGTGCGAAGTGATGTTGACGTTATGATAATTCCCTCAAATTGCTACTCAAGACATCCGCATAGTGACTTACACAGACACTGGAAATTCGCCCGCGTCACGAATGTACACAGATCAGAAGGAATCGTACAGGAAGAAATGAGCTCCTTTGTTACCCATATACTGATGTTGTATTTACGCAATAAGGGGCCCCATAGAAGGTTTCATGCGAAAAAGTGAGAAATAAGAAAAATTCTGATGGCCGAGGTGGGAGGGGCCTCAGAGAAAATGTTCGCCACGTCATCCTTCGCAATCGGAGGATTTGGGGGGCTGTATCTTTGTTGGATTCTCACATTTTCTTGTAGAATTTTGCATGCGGGTATATTTAGCAAATACAACGTCAACATATGGATAGCAAAATGCATTTTTTTGTGCACAATTCCTTCAGTCCCTTCATGTGATCAGTGACGTGTCAGTTGTAGGTAAAATGTGAATCCAGTAATGCGCGGACCCCTATAAAACAAATGACCCTCGTATTATTAGGTTGTCCGGGAAGTTCTCAGCCTTCCAAGTGTTGCACTTTGAACGATCATAACTTCCTTGATACACATCGGATTCAACTGAAATAAGCACCATTCAGTCACAGTGGGCGGAGCAAGCGATCGAATTGTATTCACTCACAAAACATTATGATTCTTCTCTAGAGCGGTCCAGAAGCCGGGTAAACCGGAATAATGCGTAACAGCTTAAGAGACAAGAATAATGCCAAATGATTAAGTAAGGCGGAGTCTTTGCTACGATGCTTATCGAAAATATCGCTTTCTGTGAAGAAGGCTGGAAACAGCTCATGGACCGTATTTGAGTGTTTTGAGTGTTTTCGTGAAAGTTGAATTTCTACAAAATCAAGCATTACCGATGGACTGATTGAAAAGCCGATCTGTATTTGTAGTGAAGGGCGCGCACAAATGTTAAATCTATATATGTCGCCAAACCACATTGCTGTGCAATTTCTGTCTACATCATTCTGCCCCCAGCCAGGGTCAAGCGTCCAGATGAAAAATCTTCAAAAAGTACGACCCCCCCCAAAAGGGAGCCCCAATACGACCCCCCTCTGTCTGCACAAAAACCATCAATTAAGCATTTGTCGATTTTTTGAATACTCACCCCCAATATACAACTGAATGGACACAAAAATCCGAAAAATATATGATACAGGTGGAATTCCCAGTACTATACACTTTATATATAATCTATGAATCCTAGATTCGATCGCATCACGCTTCTACCTCATAATCGAACAATTTCAAACAATAATTCAGAATACTCCACACATCTAGAGAAGTTGAGGATCTCATGTCAGGCGACGGCTGCGACGCGGCGATCACGATGGAGCATGGTATCTTCCCCATACTAAATTCCGACATTTCGGAAATAGTTCAAACTTTACCTAGAGCCCATCTTTCGAGCAGCTGTTAACTGTTTTCCTAATAACTCCCTCAGACCTATCCACTGCCCGTTTGCTTTCCCTAATGGTTGCTTAGTTCTCGATACGGGTTTCCAGATGAGGATTTGATGAGAAAAATTTTGAAGTGTTCTACGGAAATGGCCATAACTTCCTTCAAACTTGACCATATGAGTTCGGTTTGATGAAGCAGGATCTGCTAGGTTGTCGCTTTCGAATGACTACCTGAACCTTGTCATATCTCTAAAACGAAGGAAGAAACCTTCAGAAACCAGTTGAGGAAAGCTTTTTTTCGCCGAATTTGCGAGGTATTCCCAAGATCCTTTAGAAAAATTGATTCATTATTACTGAAATTTCTCTAGTATGCATCCTTCGCTCTAGAAGGCCTAGTGAGAGGGCAAGGAGCGTCGGTCAGATTTTCTGTGGGATGCGCCATGCATGGAGATTTCATCCAAATTCTCAATGAATACAAACGTTTTTGCGGTTTGTATAGTGGCTGCTAACACGAGATTACGTACTTGCATCGTAGTAATATATGAAGGAAGTCCATATCAGCTAATTTTCCGTTTTCATCCCAATGTTTTTGCAGTGTCCATCCACGGTAGTACCTGTTGATAAATATCGCTTTCCACGGTTAATCGGTGAATTTCGTGAATTTCGGAGGTGTCTCTGTACGTGGTTTCGGTGTCAGCGGACCAACGAAAGGTCTATTGGCGTTGACCGGTTTCGTTGCGGATCGCGCCATGCATGAGGTTTTCATGATGATTAAGTTAAACTAGTTTCGGGTACCAACCTAATTCGTCAGTTTTATCATTTCTTCCCTTACACTTTAGACCCTCTGCGTGAGAACTTCTGTTGATCACTAGTACCTCAACGATTACGATCCCCCCCTCCTAGCGGACCAAATACGACCCCCCCCGTTGAGGATTCCTCAACGGTGGCTTGACCCTGCCCCCAGCAGACTCCGCACCAGTACCCCGTAACGCAATGTAGATCGTGAAGGTCAACTGGTCCAGCTAAAATGTATCTGAAAGCCAGTGACCGGGTCATCTGAAAGTGGGAACTTTTATGAATTGAAAGAACTTCTGTGACTACAGAAATGCTAAGAAACGGAGGAAAGTTGTGATTATGAAAACATCTCCTTAATGTTAAATGAATGGCGTGTGACATTTCTCTGTGCAAAAGAAAAACATTCTTAAGAGTGTTGAATTTCTTCCCAAAACACACAGCCAATATTGGAGAAAGTGCTGAGTAATGAGGAGATATTTTGAAAGAAAACCACGAAATAATGGATTTTGGGATGAAATAACGAAGAGAAAGAGTCATGACTAAGAAGCATGATTCACTATCTACGGAATAAAAGCCACGGCAAAGAGGAATGTCACCTGTCCCCGACCATATACAACCAGAAATGTCAAGCTTGACAATTGGAGTTCTTCTCCTGATGTTTGCCACCCTCCACGTGTGTGCTCGAAAAGGTAAGAATGATAATGACAACCACACAGAGACTCACTTTTTGTTTTTTCAGATGAAATTTTCGATGTGACAGAGAAAGTGCTGGGACTGAAGCGGCGTGATTTTGAGATTGCTGAAAGATCGGAAATTTTAACGCAAAAAATAATGAGGGAAGTGAGCATTATACCATTTCTAGCTCAAGATACCGTCTTAGAAGCTATGCATCGACACTGAGTGGACACAATTTTATACGGGGGGGGGGGGGGGACACATTTCACACTTTCTGAGGAATTTTCTCAAAAAATAGGTAATTGAAAAAAGGTAAACATAAAAATTTAAGCGCGCATGAAGCTCGTCTTGCAACGTCATGAATTGCACGAGACAGCTTTCATTTGCTGGACAACAGGCCTCAGTCCGCATTTGGGTGCCGTACTGGCTTCCACGGCATAAACACGTAACTGTATCCACCTCCTCCTCCGCAGTTCTGACCAGGGTCAAGCTTCCGCTGAGGAATCTTCAGCAGGGGGTCGTATTAGGTCCGCTAGGAGGGGAGGGTCGTAAACGTTGAGGTAGGCAATGATCAACAAAAGTTCTCAGGCTGAGGGTCTAAAGTGTGAGGAAGAAATGACAAAACTGACTAATTGGGTTCGAGCCCGAAACTAGCTTAACTTAATCATCATGGAAACCTCATATGGCGCGATCCGCAATCAACGCCAATAGCCCTTTCATTGGTCCGCTGACACCGAAACCACGTACAGAGGCACCTCCGAAATTCAGTGATTACCCGTGGAAAGCGATGTCTATCAACGGGTACCACCGTGGATGGACCCTTCAGAAACAATTGGATGAAAACGAAAAATTAGGTGATATGAATTTCTTTCATATCTCTTCAGTCATCTGGCACCAATGTGCAAAACGTTGTTCTTGTTCCTCTTCCTGAATGCGGAGAGTGACATCGGGGATGAATTTCAAAAGCTGTGAACAACGGCCCTAACACTCTGCTTCCAAGTCCTTGACATAGAGGGAGGGGGGCTCAATCAGTCACTCAAACGAAGGAGAAAAGTGATGCGGAGTACTGGAGTACAGATTTACTTTTCAAACTTATTTGCCTCAAACATTTTTTGAGGCAAACCTTACAGTGACTAATGTGACTAATGGCATTTTTTCCCGCCAATCTGACAACAGCTTCGATTTTTATACATGGACTGCCATCCTATCCTATACAATTCGCTTGGTGTCTGTACATGTGTGTTTGCGCGTCTGTCTGTCTGTCACGGAGTTCTATCTCGCTTCGCAGCAAGGCTGCGACGATGAACTTTACAAATGATATAGAGGGTGGTAAGAGGAACCTAGCGGTGGTGGACCGAAAGTGATAGCAGCTGACACTGATAAGGAGCCACGAAGGTGAAGGTCGTCGAATCCGTTCCGCCTCCAGCGTCGATCCAAGAGCGCTGGCTTTCATTGTTACTCAGCAAGGGGGACGGGGCATCACATAGGTTGACAGAAACTATTAACGATTGATAAGATTAGAAAATGAGCATCAGAAGGCAAATGTCACCAAACCCTGTTCGCTTTCCCATATGGCAGTGGAATTTCACCTCCACAGGTTTTGCAAGGTACGGGGACCTCAGTGGTTGTTTATCGAGAGTGGTAACGGCTTACAAGGACTGGATAAGAGTCATCAGGGAGCAGATGGGATAAAATCCGATACACTGCCTGGTACTACTATAGTACGACCGCTATAGTGAAAGGGTCTGTTGCTCAGTGCTATTGGGTGAGCATATTTTGCTTAGGTTCTGATATCAGTTGCCGATATATCGACTGCTGTATGGTCGGCCTTGCAAATAATGGTGCACGTCTTTTGATACTGCGTTCTTTATGGATGGTCGAGATACGACCTAGATTTGTGGTAGCAAAGCGGGTGATTCACTTTCTCGGGCGGTACCAGCAACAACAATGGGCATCGACCGCTAGTCTATGTAAAATTCCAAATAGCCGTGCTTACAGCACGATAAGCGTCGATATTTGGCATATTGATGTCCCACCAACGTGTAGAAATTAGATGCTTTGCAAGTGAGCAAATTGCTACCAATCGATGCAATCGAACGCCCAACTAATGATCCCTCAACTACCTGAACTACCAATAGTGACCACTTCGGGGAAAGCGCTAAATATGACCAGGGGATAAACGCATTTCATTCTCTTCCATATACATTGATCGCCGATATAATTGTAGCAAGAGGCACTGATCCCTAAATCATGAACCTCCGAGAATTGCTGCCTTCAGTGACAGTAAAAGGCTAGATTTCCGACACCCAAGGGCTTATGCACCGCAAGTTATTATACTTTATACTCTGTTATCGGTAGCGATGGGAGTTTTGAGTACAAATTACGTGGAGTTCCGAATAACGATAGGTATTGTAGAGATACCAGTTATGCTAGCGTTCAGTACTGCGCTGATCAGAATCGGAACTGTGCGATATGGACTTCTTCGATATCGGTTGGCCAGTATCGAACATTTTACCTTTATATAATTCTTGTATTAATCATAGCCCAACTGGTATGACAATAATAGTATGATGATTATGATAATATAAGATAACTATGATAAATATGATGATAAGACAATGATAGCGGAAATTATATTTCTCTCATGTTCCGACCAAGGACTTCACGTGTTCTTCGTAGCACCTCCCTATATTCTAACAAATACATTTTCCTCTGATATAGCTACCGCGTAGGAAACGAAGTATGGACCACCACTATTTTTTTGTGAAAAAATCTTTTGGGGAATGCATGCACCTTACTCAAACGGTTCACTTCAATCCTAGAATTGTACCAGCTGGTTTGGAATTGCTTTAGTCAAGGCACAAGAGAAGTAAAAAATGAAAAGATTTGCTACATGAAGGCTTGCTCAAATGGTGTCATCACTCTTTCACATTATAGGACATTCAAGAGAAGTTCGATGTGATGGAAGAAAAATCTCCTGATGCCTTGAATTTTGTTCGGAAGGTAATCATTTGTCATGGTACTCTCATTCGCCAAAATCTTGATTATTTCAGCTAATTCTTGACGCAAAAGCTGTCCAAATAAATGAATACAATGAAAGGGAAGCACTAAAAAAGTGAGTCGGCAGCCTCCTTTGAGCTAACCTCCTATGTTATTATTTTCAGACTGAGGGAGCTTTACCAGATTTTGCCCGGATCAGCTAAAAATGTACTCTGGAAACTTTTTCCGAAGTTGGACTCAGCTTTGAGTGGTGAGCCGGGGAATAGCAGTGTCACAGGTTTGTTTCGCTTCTTAAAGTAGCGGTAAGCCACAGCAAATGAGTTTTGTTACCAACAACTTTTGGAGCCTGCAATTCTGATGGAGACCTAATGAGTGGAATGATTATTTGAAAATTGGTGACCTCTGGTAGAATCAATGTAGTAGGTCAGGCTACAGAACTGAGGAGAATGGATGCATGTGCAAGACCGCAAACCTGTACATGGCCTCTATACGCTGCCTCATTCCCCATAACGTGAGATGCAGGCACGGTTTGCTCCATCCGGCTCGTTGTTCTTTCAGTTGGAGCGCGCCTTCCCTACAGTACCTGTGGAATTTTTTTTGACAAGGGAAGGATTTTTTAGCTGCATAAAATGAAATATGCTCCAAAGTTTAGTCACCATTTGATAGCAGTGATATTGATCTACCTTCTGTGCAACTTCGCTACTGTATGTGGAGAATTCCATTTTTCGAAGAGCCTTTAAAGGCGGTGGTGGGGAAATTCAAACCGAATATGAGAAAATTATTGAGCATTCAAGTGAGAGTGGAGCAGTAGTGAGGAAGAAACTGCATGAAACGGTCAAAGTCTCGAGAAATAGGACCACTTTCTCACTGTTGATTATCAAATCCTATCGCAAGAGAGGCGCCAGGGCGGACTGGGATAAGAAAAGGTGGCAGCGACGAAAAAGGCGCCTCCTCCGACTCAAAGGGGCACTCTTCGCAGGGAAATCCAGGGCAATCGTCGTTTTTCGCTTTAGAACAATATGAAGTGAGGAGAGTTCATAGGTCGATGAACGGAATAGCGGGAAATTCATGTCGGTGGAAGCGCTTGTCGTTTTGCCATATTTCCTCCCTCATTCGGCTTCACCATAAGATGCGCACGCTTTTAATGCTTACCCTGAAAAAAGCACCACTTAATTTGTCGCTGGGCGCGCTCTCACAACACCTTACCATTTCTCCTGTGAAACATGATTTTATGCAAAGGATTTGTCGACTCATTCCCTTCTTGGGCACAACACTTTGTTCGGTTGCCGTGCCCATGAAGGCCAACTAGCGGCCAATCGCTCTACACGAAGAAGACGTACTGGCCATAAGAGAGGAGGTAATGCTGGGTCCGCGTAAAGAGAAAGAATCGTGGAGCGCTAAAATCCGCAGGCTCACAGTTGCAGAAGATGAACATAGTTTTACAACAGGGGTAGTTTTATTACTCATGGGAAATGAAAGTAAGTTACGCTTGTACATGACGCGGAAAAGAAGTGGTTTTGAAAGAACTGGTTTTCAAGGTGAGCAGAAAATATGCAGGAGCTGAGCTGATGCAAGGGGACCTGTTCGGTAGGGTCGATATAGGGTAGAGTGCTCATACCTGCCTGCATAGCCGTTGAAGTGGTACCGTAGTAGAGACGCATCAACACCTTAAAGATATTGAGAAGTGACTTGAAGTGGCGCACTAACCATGGAAGGAAAGGGGAGCCCTGAAGTTTGAAGCAGAGGCCCAGTAGTCCACGAATTATAGGGCAGGCGGTTGAGTGATGCCGCCGAGTATATACATAAGGTATTAGTTGCTAACGTGTTCAAACATGTTCTTGTTTGAATGTTTGTTCAGGTGACATTTAACTTACACGTCAGCTAAAAGAGCCAGTTTGTCATAAATTCGAAAAATTAATACTTTGTTTTCCCTTTATTCCCCGAACTCTAATCACTTTTCATTTTTTATAGGAACAAGAAAACAGGGGACACACGGTCCCTCAACCGCCATCCCAGGTGAGCAGTGTAAGAGATAGATTGTCATAAATTCGAGAAACTAATACTTTGTTTTCCCTTTATTTCCCGAACTCCAATCACTTTTCATTTTTTATAGGAACAAGAAAACAAGGAACTCACGGTCCCTCAACTGCAATCCCAGGTGAGCAGTATTTCACAATGCTCTTGTTCACGTGCTTAAATAGTATGTACTTGTTTGAGCCTAACAAAAGAGGAAAAATCTCGAATCTAATTGGGAAGCCCATTCCATTTTCATTTTGTTTCACGAAATCCTATCACTTTTCGTTCCTTTGTTTAACTCATTTCCACCATTTACAATCTTTGAGCAGAGGTTTTTGTCGAAACTTATAAGCGAAACTAACTGAGGAAGGTCAAGGAAGAGACGATCACCGGTAGGTGTGAGGTGATGAGTTCGAGGAGTTGTGGGTGGTCGTTCCTAACCGAAGTCCTCACCCAATTGAAGCTAATCTTAAAGTAATGCTGAAGCTCAAATGCAAAACTGTTTCCATGCTAGAAAAAAAGAAACAAGTGAAAAGCGCTAACTTTGCTTCGATGCCTGGACTGTTGTTTCGGTTCTTCACTCTTACACTTGAAATCCCAAAAATGTGAATTGGTTCGTGGTTGAAAAGTAGTTTATGAAAAGCGGGTGGTGATCAGGTGTCTTAGCTTCGAGAGATACGTTCTACTTCACGATTGTCGTGAAGAGTTGGATATCGGGCGTTGTATTTGTAGCGGCTCTGTCTTCGCCTTACGGAACTGCAAAGAACCTCTGAGTCTTTCCATGCGGTCACAAAATAAGCAGGGCCGAATGGATGAGTATGGATACTAAGGCCAATTATGTCCAATCAGTGCCACAAAACAACAATAGTGGAGCAAGTGTCAGACGAAGTTTTTTAGAGTTGATTCATGTTTTGCCGAAACATGTTTTTTTTGCAGGTAGCCACAACAAACCATTCAATGGTGGCATGCGTGCGACAGTGGAGTTAGAGTTAGCGAAAGAAAGCTTGCAAGGGTTACCTTTTCCCATAGCATACAACGATGTCCGCGAGAAGATCAATGATCTTTTGGCGATGGAACCCAAAGACTGGACTGAACAACACTTGAAGCAAGTTCTTCTGAGCTTCGAGAATGGCCTCAATTATAGGATTGCTACGGTTGCAAATGCCCAAAGCATTACAACCGAAGATTTTTTCAAAGCAGTGCAGTTCTTGATTCGTCTTTGCCGTGCTTTTACTCATAAAGGTGGCTGCAACATCGAATATATAGAAGCAAGTATAGTTGGCCTATCATCGTTCCCGAAGCCCGAAGCAAAACTGAGAGGACTCGCCAATATTATTCAGTCGCAAATTGAAGACTTGTAATTTAGGCGTTAGGCGATCGCTTGCCCTCAAAACCTTCTTGTTTTTTTAAGATGTTACATTTAATGCCAAGTTATATGTAGCCATTAGTACTCTTCTTGCAATGGTTTTTAGTTTTCTGCAAAAACAATTTTATTGTTGCAATTCAATAAAAACTTTCTAGTCGCACTATCACTGCTTCTCAATATTTTTATATAATGTGATCTCAAAATTAGGAGTGCCATGGTGGCATTCAGACACTGAACGCAATGTCAGGCTCAAGAATCATGTGAGCAATGTTTACACATTTAATCATGCCACAACATTCGAAGTCAGGAAGGGCAAGTATGTTGCAGCAAGTGAGGCACATCGCTATGATATCACAAAACCGTCTTTTGATGGTTTCTCATCAGAAAAGGAAGCATTTTAGCTCTATTTTATGTGAAAATAGACCAAATAACTTGTCAGCATGCAAGTATCCTTGTCATTTTGAAAGCTGCCTGAAGTAATCATGATCTCCAGTCGACAGAAGGTATGTAAGTTCGCGAAAAAGCGAATTCTGCCTGATTACTTAGTACTATATCTGTCTGCATAAGATTGCCCGAACATCACTGGCAAAGATGTTGGAATCCACACAGCACGAGTTTTATTGACGAGTTTTATTGCTGTTCGGGAAATCATATCACAGACAGATACAGTACTAAATAATCAACTGTTGTCGCAATATATGCAGTTGTCGCGGGGAGAGGGCGCGGTTGAATGAACTCTATGATGTAACCTTCATTACACTACCGTGACCCCTTTGACCTCAAAGGCACGTGTGAGTGCTAATAAACTATGGTAAATACAACATTGAATAGCTGAGCTGAAGGCACACCACGCGATAATCATTGTTGGCTTACTTTCTTGGGGTGAGTAGCCCTTAGATAACTGTTCAGACTGCACCATTGTTGTGAATGCACGACGCCCATGCCAGGCCTCCCCAACCGACACCAATCCTTGGACGATAGGATTTCCAACGTGGCACTTTCAGGAGAAGGAAACTTTTGATAAGAGTATTCACTAAAACAGCTATTTCAATGATGGAGGCAGCTTCCTCATTGGAAATTCGCTTGTCTAAGGCCAGGTGTGATTTGGTTGGGTGGGCGTGGCTTGGTTGTCTTCAAGCACGCACAACACCGTGAGGGTGCCGTGCAGCCGCAACAAAGGTGCGACCAGAGCAGTTATCTGAGGACCTATCTGCCTCATAGAAGTAAGCTACTAATCTGATTATCGCAAGGTGTACCTCCAGCTCAGCCATTTGATGGTATATTTACCACCAGTTGGCGGGCGCACACTACTGTGCGCGAAACACCATGTGCGTCAGTAGGTCGGCCTGTATTGCTCTTTTTCTTGAGGACAGAGTATTTCAGTGCACACCTAGCCCACCGTGGGCGGAGCTTAAATTAGTCCATGTGTGGTCTTCACTTCTTGTCCCATGCTCTACCCATCCAAACTTGTCCCCATCTCCACAGTTCGTTTTTCATGTAACGTCCAAGCTCCGCCCACCAATTTAAATGCTCCGCCCACTGTGCCCTGCATTCTTTCCTGACCTTCAGAAATTCATCCCTGACCTTGATCCATCTCCTCCCTATGTTTGGGGCACATTCGAACCCAATCAACAATTTTTGAACATTCCACGACGGCCCCGCCCATTATGGGCGGAGCTTAACTTGGTCCATGTCTGGTCTTTACTTAGTGTCCCATGCCCTACCCATACCGCATTTGTCCCCATCTGCACAGGTCGTTTTTCATATGATACCTAATTTCGTGACAGACGGAGGGACAGACACTAAGCCTTAGCGCTTTATATATAGTAGGGATATTTTACCAGCACTCACACGTATGACGAGGTTTCTGATAGCTTCCAGTGTTCGCCCAATTCGCGATGCGAAAGTTGTAGCAAGGACGCTATATGGTCAGCGTTAACATGCCCACCACATTACACGTGTGTACTAGACAGTATAGTAGTGTAATATTGCGTTTCATTTGCAAGCACGGGGAGGATTTTCTCGCTGCATCCTTCTAATAGGTCGAGTGCTTCGGCAAAGGCCCAAAATTTTACAACAATTGGATTACCTTGGCTAGTAGAGCCACGTCGCACCGGTTACGCTGGTAGCATGGCCGAAGAGCAATAGGAGATCTATAGCCGCCCACACCACCATCTTTCCCATTCCTTCGCGATTGCTGAAGCAGTGCCAAACTCATGCAGAAGGAAGATAGCCCCAAGCTATGTACATGTTTTTCCCCTGCGAGTCATGCTATGGGCCAGATCTCATTAGAACGCGTCACGCTCCAAAGTCGAAGTGAAATGTGCCCAGTGATGTGCATGAAACTGTGTAAAGGTATGGAGAGAAAGGGAGAGGAGTTGAGAGGCTAAGTGGAACATTGCGCTGGCAATGAGGAAACTTATTGGAAACTGGGTTCCCTTCCCAGGCCGAAGTGGTGGTACGCCCCCTTTCATTGACCGATGGTGTTAGCGTACCAAAACTGAGATGAGCATCAGGACGGCCCAATTCCGTTACTCTGCCCTGCTAACTGGCTACAGCTTGCAACAGATGTCTCGCTAACCACGATGTGAACTTTCAGAAAGGCTGCTGTTTTCTCGTGGTGACGACCTAGTCCGACTCTGCCATAACTCACCCCTAGAACTTGCCTCCTAACTTGTTTCAAAATCATGGTCGATCGATAATTATGGTATCAAGTAGGTCAAGTGAACAGCAGCGGTTTGCCTATTGTACAGTACTGTGCCAATCGCACATTAGAACTATGTAATGCTAAAACATCTGCAAAAAAGCTTTATTGAACTGCAATCATGTAGTTATTAGTAAGCAGTTACAACAAGCTCATGGTCATATTCCATGGGTGGTGGCTAAAGCATGCCTAGGCGGTTGATCATCACCTTAGTAGTTTTGAGAAGCCCATCAAATATAAGTTCAGGTTTGCTACTCCTATCGACATGTGTTTTTATATTCCCTTCCAAAAACTTAACGTTGCACCCTTTTTTATGCGAAAGAGCTTCGCAAAGAGTTGTCAAGGCGCACTCTGCATTAGCAGCGTCTTTCTCTGTAATAGCTGCCTTAATGTCTAGTGGGTTACTGCTTGCTGCGTTTTTCCTTGCTGCGAGGCCTCTCTCGAATCCTACAAAAACTTTTCTCATTTTCCGTACAGTCCACTCTTTTGATTCCAGAATGTAAAGAGAATCGATGGCATCACGGGCATCGTTGAATTCGTCCTTCACCTGAAGGTGTACTAAAATTCTGTTCACCGATCTCAACAGGGCTTTCTCTGGTTGCGGAGCGCTTTCACGAATGATTCGTTTGTTCCCGTCACCTGAAAAGATCGTGTTGTAGCAGGATGTGTAGAGGAGGAAGGATTGTGGGAGTGCTGCTATTTCAAGTAGTCACTAAGGCTGACAGCGAGGATCCGCACTCCCTAAAAAGAGATGGTCGACGTGGCTCTTCCCACGTATTGTTGTCAATTAGGGGTAGAGATTATGGAGTAGGGGAGGGCGGTCGACGTGCCCTGAGTGGGGATTGGGCAGTCCAGCCTGAACCAAGTGAGGACAGGACCGGCATGTTGGCGCCGCAGCTCATACAGAAAGTGTTATAGTTTTTAAGTGATGCATGCAAACTTCGCTTTGCTCTGCTCATACTAAAGATATCTGATTGCTGGACGTTTAAAATTATTTGAATGTTCCTTGAAAGGTACAAATCCAGCATTCGAAAAAATTTCAGACCCAACTCCCAAGCGCCATAGGAGGTCATCTCGCCACAGTGCATATCCGCTGTCGTAGGCTGAGCTTCTTCTAGTGGATGTAACTTTAAAAATGGGCTTTCTGTGGTTATCATACCTTATATATAAACCAGGAGTTTGGTTTGTCCGTTTGTCTGTGTGTCCGCCCTGTGGTTTAGTTACTCAAGTTTGAGGTACAGTCCATCACGTGGCAGGGCTTGGGTGAGTGGCGAGAGTGAGAGTGTGTGGCGGGGAGAGAGAGTTCGGTACACGTTGGCGCTCCGAAATGGACTGTAGGTCTATTGTGTTATTCGCGCAGCACTGTGCGATAGCCCAACTGGTAATTTATAATACAAAGGCCATCGTGGCTTCGAACAAGCTGAAGATCTGAAGTCGTGAGGTAAATTTTTAGTTCCAGTTCAATAGTTTCAATTCAAATGTGAGTAGGTTCTCTATCACATCAAAAATAGCAAATGGCGACAATAAATGAGTGTCTGTGGAAATGGCAATCTTTTGTACCTGAAACAGCGCACATTTGAAAGGTGATCAGCATCACGAGAAGAAGATCAGTTACGAGGCTTCGCATTTCCGATTGATAGCTTCAGGAATTAGTGACCCAGCGAATTCAAAAAGCTTTTATGCTGTTGCGGTGGAATCATACTTATGATTGTCACGAATGTTTTCTCTCTGATATTCGCTATCTCCCATCCGGAAACTTATTATTGCGTTTTTATTTTGAATCACATCTTCATTAGTCAGCGCTTTTATTAATATTGGTTGTCGTGCTTTGGTGAAAAACTTAATATTTTGGAATTTTGGCTTTGCGGAAAAGAATGGTACCATTTGGACGACTGTTATTAGGAGCATATCTTCTTACATGAATTTCATAACATTCGCCCTTATTTTAACATTTCTTTTGGCACAAAAGTCAATTTGCTAATTGTTTTACAAAAACTTCTAAGTACTTTATTTCATAAAAATTGATCCATTGAGTCAACAGAAACGCAGAAACGAAAAAGTTCTAATATCCCTGTGAGGGAGGTATTGCACACATTTCCACTGTTGCCTAAAATATTTCTTGCCATATTATTTCAGAAAAGGTTAGCGTGTGACGAATGCTAGATTTTTCTCGGACAGCAAAGCCAGTATTGGAAAAAGGTGCGGACTAGTGTCATAACAATCCAAAATGAAACCACAGAATAATTAATTCCTATGCGCTAAGGAGAATTCCCGGTCCACCAGACATACCAACATTCAGGCAATTAGTAGAATTTTCATATACGCGATTGTTATTGGTTTTTATCACATTTATAAGCTGTTGCTATTTTCAGTCACCACTGTCCGTCTCACCCACAATAGCACCGACGTATCAGCGTTTTGCGATCAAGTCGGAGAGGAGAGTACAACAGCTTCAGTAACAGTCGCCGAAGCACCCTATAAGTCACAATCAGTTGCTACCACTTCCGACCACTGAATCGATGTCTCCATCACTGGTCATATGTATCTGTAGTACCTATGAGCGTGAGCGCCCTACGTTCGACTCTTAGAAACCCAACATCTTTTGTGGATTTCTTGACAATTCCAACATGGTCACATCTTTGCCGCAACTCGAGTTCGAGTGCTCCCGTACTTTGAGACCCTGCAATTCTGCAAATGGTCTCCCATTCAACTACATACGGTATGCGTTCCAGTTGAAATGCGTCTGCAACCTCTCTCGTACTTTAGACAGCCAGTGACCGAGTCATCTAACAGTGGGAACTATAATGACTGAATGAGCTTCCGTGCCAACAGAAATGCTGGGAAACGGAGGAAAGTTGTGATTATGATTATGTCCCTAATAGTAGATGAATGACGTGGCATTTCGTCGCGCAAAAGACAAATATTCTGAGGAATATTAGGTCTCTCCCAAGCAACACAGCCAATATTGGAGAAAGTGCTGACTAATGAGGAAACATTTTGAAATAAAACCACGGAATATTAGATGCTGGAATGAAACAACGAAGAGGAATAGTCATGACCAAGAAGCGTGATTCAATATCAGCATGATAAATGCCACGAGAAGAAGGAATGTCACTTATCCCTGACAACATACAATCAGAAAAGCCAAGCTTGACTGTTCGAGTGCTCCTCTTGGCATTTGCCAACCTTCACGTGTGTGCTCGGAAACATAAGAAAGGTGATGATATCCGCACGGATATTCACTTATTGTTTTCTAGATTATATTTCTCGTGTGATAAAGGAACTTAGGAATGAAGCGGCGCGAATTTGAAAATGCTGAAACCTCGAAAATTTCAATGCAAAAAATGAGCGATTCGAGCAACGTTTCATTTCTTGCTCAGGAGGAGATCGTCTTAGACAAAACTATGCCTTAACACTGGATGGGCGCAATTCCAAACGAAGGAAAAACATCCCACACTCTTTGAGGAATTTTCTCGCAACTTGTAGAGCACACTATTTTACATATACCAAAATCCGAAAAAAATGTGAGTCACCATTTTTACATCTAGTGTAACACTGAGATGTTTGAGCTGCTAAGTATCATACAAGAACTCCCATCGTTGCTCATGATTTTCACCTTTCAGTCTCCAAGGCATAGCTCAGCGACGACAGCCATTTTGGGTTTTTCAAAAACTTTGCAGCCAATTATTAGCGCGCATAAAGCTCGTCCTGCAACGTCCTGAAATGCACGATACAGCTTTCATCTTGCTGGCTTACAGGCCTCAGTTTGCATTTGGGAGCCGTAATGCCTTTCAACGGCATAAGGTACATATGTAACTGTATCCACTTCCTCCACAGTTCTGGCTCAGATGCTAGAAAATTTCAAAGCTGAGATAACGGACATCCATTGTAGTGTACTCATCTCCTACTTCACAAGCTCTCTCGGAGCATCTTCGGGGATCCGGTATTCTCTTCAGTATGCACCGATGTCCCTTAGCAAATGATCATTTGAATCCGCTAGGCTATCCTTCTCAGAGGAGGACTCTCGTCAGTGCACCGATCTCTCCTTCCTGGGTAGGAGATGTTTCCCAATTTGCGGATGATTAGCCATAAACTTACAAATGAAATGATAACCTCTTTTCTCATTTTTTGAAAAATATAGATTCTCAACTCCTGAATACTGTGCTTTCTGAGGAAGCGGATGCATCAGCAAAGTGAGCCCGACCCCATCATTAAGCTCTATCTTCACTCTGAATGTTTGCTCATGTCATGCAGCTGCATCGGTTGCGACATAGTGGCCTGTTATCATAGGGGATACGAGCACGTTGCGCAGTTCTCGAACAGAGGGCACCCGCCGTACTCGTGGGAAGGTAGCTGTGATGAAATTACACCGCGACATGACTGCCTTCACACATCCAAAATAATTTGACCGAAACGATAAGCTACGAGTGGTGGTCTAGCCACAGCCCCTGAAACTCCTGAACCCGGGCTATACAACCATGTCTCTTCAACCATCTGTCACCATTGTGTAAAAAGCTTTTTTCGTTCGCGTTCCTGAATGCTGAGGGCGACACCGAGGATGAAGTGTAGAAGCTTTGAACAACTTCTCAAACTATCTGCTTCCCCAGTCCTGGACAGAGGGAAGGGGAATCAGTCAGTCACCCAAACGAAGGAGAAAAGTGATTGGGAGTACTTGTGCATGAATTTGCTTTTTAAACTTGTTTGTCTCAAAGATTTTTTTGTCATGCCTAACAGTGAGTAATGGCAATTTTTTCATCCAACCTGACAACAGCTTTTTTTAGGCATCAACTGCCATCCTACCCTATATAATTCGCTTGGGGGTGTGTAGCCTTATGTCGAATTTTCGCACGGCCGCGAGCGGCGTCGCGGATTTCTTCGCTTGTGATTGCGTAGTAGTCCCTTTCAAGTTCTAGGCCCGAATTGATCATTCCTCGATTAGGATTGTTATAATGAAACGTTATTGTTCCTTTTACTTTTTATGTTACTATTTTTTACGTTTCTACATGACGCGGAAAAGGAGTGGGTGTGGAAGTACACGTTTCTAAGGTGTAAGCAGTAAAAATGCACGAGCTGAGATGGTGCAAGGGGAACGTTGTGGTGGAGCGGGAGAATGCTTATACCTGCCCGACCTCAAAATATTAATAAGCGACTTGAAGCGGCGTCTAACCATAGAGGAAAAAAGCCCTGAAGTTGTGTTCTCCTCAAGCAGAGGTCCAGTTGTCCATGAACAATGGGGCACGCAGTTGAGTAATGCTGACGAGTGTATGCATTGAGTATTAGTCAATGCAGAACCTGAGTGTCGTAAACAAGCGAGTCCTGATAGGGACTGTTGCAGGAAATCAAGGGAATCGCGGTCGCTCGAATACAACTCTAGGTAAGCAGCATTTCCTATTGCTCTTGTCCACGTGTTCAAGTAGTAGGTACTTGTTCAAATATTTGTTTAGGTGATAATGCACTGAGTACAGGCATAACAAAAAGAGGAGCTGCTGCGGCGCTTGTTTTGTTTTCGATTGCACCCATTGGTAGCAATTTCCCTACTTGCTGAGCATCTAATTCCTAAATATTATTGGTGGATCCATAAGCCACTTATCGATGCTTATCGTCTTTGCAAACTGTACCACTATTTGGAATTCTGAATAGCCTAGCGGTCGATCCCAGCATTGTTCTGGTACCATTGAGAAAATGAATCACTTACATCGTCACAGACTCAGATCGTATCTTGACTATCCATGTAGATCGCAGTATCAAAAAACCAACACCATCATTTGGAACGTTGAGCAATTCAGTGTCGATACATCAGCAACTCATGTCAGAACATAAACAAAGTATGTTGACCCAATGCAGTCGCTTACGGTCGCATACCGTTTTCCTTATCAAATCTAATAACCGTTAACGAAGTTTGAAGTTTAGATCATATCATCCACCACTGATGACCTCGTCCCACTCTCAAAACAACTATGAATGGCATCGCTCTAGGATCAACGTGGATAGCGAAACGAATTAGGGTTACACTCGCCTTCTAGGGCTGCTTATCAGCACTTAACAGCTGCTATAGCTTTCGGTCTACCAACGATAGGGTCTCCGTGCAATCGCTATAGTCCAGTTCGCCAGCTCATTTTCATTTTGTTTCACGAAATCCTATCACTTTTCGTTCCTTTGTTTAACTCATTTCTACCATTTACAATCTTTGAGCAGAGGTTTTTGCCGAAACTTATAAGCGAAACTAACTGAGGAAGGTCAAGGAAGAGACGATCACCGGTAGGTGTGAGGTGATGAGTTCGAGGAGTTGTGGGTGGTCGTTCCTAACCGAAGTCCTCACCCAATTGAAGCTAATCTTAAAGTAATGCTGAAGCTCAAATGCAAAACTGTTTCCAATGCTAGAAAAAAAGAAACAAGTGAAAAGCGCTAACTTTGCTTCGATGCCTGGACTGTTGTTTCGGTTCTTCACTCTTACATTTGAAATCCCAAAAATGTGAATTGGTACGTGGTTGAAAAGTAGTTTATGAAAAGCGGGTGGTGATCAGGTGTCCTAGCTTCGAGAGATACGTTCTACTTCACGATTGTCGTGAAGAGTTGGATATCGTGGCGTTGTATTTGTAGCGGCTCTGTCTTCGCCTTACGGAACTGCAAAGAACCTCTGAGTCTTTCCATGCGGCTCACAAAATGAGCAGGGCCGAATGGATGAGCATGGATACTAAGGATATCACAAAACCGTCTTTTGATGGTTTCTCATCAAAAAAGGAAGCATTTTAGCTCTATTTGTTGTGAAAATAGACCAAATAACTTGTCAGCATGCAAGTATCCTTGTCATTTTGAAAGCTGCCTGAAGGAACTCCAGTCGACAGAAGGTATGTAAGTTCGCGAAAAAGCGAATTCTGCCTGATTACTTAGTACTATATCTGTCTGCATAAGATTGCCCGAACATCACTGGCAAAGATGTTAGAATCCACACAGCACGAGTTTTATTGACGAGTTTTATTGCTGTTCGGGAAATCATATCACAGACAGATACAGTACTAAATAATCAACTGTTGTCGCAATATATGCAGTTGTCGCGGGGAGAGGGCGCGGTTGAATGAACTCTATGATGTAACCTTCATTACACTACCGTGACCCCTTTGACCTCAAAGGCACGTGTGAGTGCTAATAAACTATGGTAAATACAACATTGAATAGCTGAGCTGAAGGCACACCACGCGATAATCATTGTTGGCTTACTTTCTTGGAGTGAGTAGCCCTTAGATAACTGTTCAGACTGCACCATTGTTGTGAATGCACGACGCCCATGCCAGGCCTCCCCAACCGACACCAATCCTTGGACGATAGGATTTCCAACGTGGCACTTTCAGGAGAAGGAAACTTTTGATAAGAGTATTCACTAAAACAGCTATTTCAATGATGGAGGCAGCTTCCTCATTGGAAATTCGCTTGTCTAAGGCCAGGTGTGATTTGGTTGGGTGGGCGTGGCTTGGCTGTCTTCAAGCACGCACAACACCGTGAGGGTGCCGTGCAGCCGCAACAAAGGTGCGACCAGAGCAGTTATCTGAGGACCTATCTGCCTCATAGAAGTAAGCTACTAATCTGATTATCGCAAGGTGTACCTCCAGCTCAGCCATTTGATGGTATATTTACCACCAGTTGGCGGGCGCACACTACTGTGCGCGAAACACCATGTGCGTCAGTGGGTCGGCCTGTATTGCTCTTTTTCTTGAGGACAGAGTATTTCAGTGCACACCTAGCCCACCGTGAGCGGAGCAATTAGTCCATGTGTGGTCTTCACTCCTTGTCCCATGCTCTACCCATCCAAACTTGTCCCCATCTCCACAGGTCGTTTTTCATGTAACGTCCAAGCTCCGCCCACCAATTTAAATGCTCCGCCCACTGTGCCCTGCATTCTTTCCTGACCTTCAGAAACTCATCCCTGACCTTGATCCATTTTCTCCCTATGTTTGGGGCACATTCGAACACAATCAACAATTTTTGAATATTCCACGACGGCCCCGCCCATTATGGGCGGAGCTAAACTTGGTCCATGTGTGGTCTTTACTCAGTGTCCCATACCCTACACATACCGCATTTGTCCCCATCTCCACAGGTCGTTTTTCATGTAACGTCCAAGCTCCGCCCACCAATTTAAATGCTCCGCCCACTGTGCCCTGCATTCTTTCCTGACCTTCAGAAACTCATGCCTGACCTTGATCCATCTTCTCCCTATGTTTGGGGCACATTCGAACCCAATCAACAATTTTTGAACATTCCACGACGGCCCCGCCCATTATGGGCGGAGCTTAACTTTGTCCATGTGTGGTCTTTACTTAGTGTCCCATACCCTACCCATACCACATTTGTCCCCATCTCCACAGGTCGTTTTTCATGTAACGTCCAAGCTCCGCCCACCACTTCAAATGCTCCGCCCACTGTGCCCTGCATTCTTTCCTGACCTTCAGAAACTCATGCCTGACCTTGATCCATCTTCTCCCTATGTTTGGGGCACATTCGAACCCAATCAACAATTTTTGAACATTCCACGACGGCCCCGCCCATTATGGGCGGAGCTTAACTTGGTCCATGTCTGGTCTTTACTTAGTGTCCCATGCCCTACCCATACCACATTTGTCCCCATCTCCACAGGTCGTTTTTCATGTAACGTCCAAGCTCCGCCCACCACTTCAAATGCTCCGCCCACTGTGCCCTGCATTCTTTCCTGACCTTCAGAAACTCATGCCTGACCTTGATCCATCTTCTCCCTATGTTTGGGGCACATTCGAACCCAATCAACAATTTTTGAACATTCCACGACGGCCCCGCCCATTATGGGCGGAGCTTAACTTGGTCCATGTCTGGTCTTTACTTAGTGTCCCATGCCCTACCCACTTGCTAACAATTTGTTCACTTGCTAAGCATGCATCTAATACCCACACTTGATATTAGATCCATATCCCGCTTATCGGTGTTTATCTACGTAGTCTAGCTGTCGATACCCAGTGTTGCTGCCAATACCGCATTAAAAAATGATTTCGAGTGAACCGCTCGCTTTGTTATCACACATATAGGTTGTATCACGATTATCAGTGTAGATCGCAGTATCAAGAAAAAGGCACCATTTTTTGGAATGCTAGGCAACTCAGCGGTCGATACATCGGCCAGTGATATCAGAACATAAACATTATATGTTCACCCAATGGCACTTGGCATTAGACACTTTTGCTAAAGCGGTCGTGTAGTAGTAGCAAGCGATGTAATGGATTTCATCCCATCCAATTCCTAACGGTTCTTATCAGCCACTGTGAACCGCTATCGGTTTCGCTGAGGCCCTTGTACCCAACAGTACCATTGAAGTCCCCGTGCCCTACAATACCTGCGAATGCGAACATTCCACTGTTAGCCGCAAAAGCAAAACGGCTTTGGTGACATTTCCCTCCTCACGCTCCTTATCGAATCTTATCAACCATTATCAACTTGGATCACCCACTATTAATGTCCTCGTCCCACTCCGCAAAACAACTGTGAGTGTCAGCGCTCTGGGATCAATGCGAAAAACGAAACGGATTTGAAGCCTCTAGCCTTTTTCAGCTTCTTATCAAATATTATCAACCGTTATCGGTGCGAGTCACCCACCATTAATGTCGCCGTCCCACTGCGCAATACACTGTGAGTATGACCGTTCTTAAATCAGTGCGAAAGGCAGAACGGATTTGGCGACATCTGCCTTCCGAAGCTCCTTATCAGCCCTTATCAGCTGCTATCACTTTCAGTCCCACCATTAGTGTTCCCTTGCCACCCCTACATCACTTGTAAAATACATTCCCAGCTTTAGTGCGATGCGAGATATGAATTTGATGGCACACAGACGGACAAACACACACACACACGGAAGACATACTGAGCGAATTATATATAGTACGATTATCACCAATGAAGGAAATACACTCTACGAGACAACAAAGGTCATCTCTACAGCGGACAACTCAGACATCACAGCGCCGCGCATTTGGATTCGGATTTTTCAACCGATTATTGCATCTAACTTTGCACGTTCTTTACAAAACAATCATTTCTTTGCATCTTCCTCTATCTTTAGATCCCTTCCGGTTTTTCTACTAAAGATACACAGGAGACATAGATGGCCAAATAATCTGGAGCAAATCACCCAGTTTTGTCCCTTAAAAACAAAAAGTCACATTTGGCGGATGCTGGAAATAAGAGAATCGGGGACAAGAACAGTGACATAATCCAAAGCTTATCATCATGAAAAGTGCGAGAAATCTAGGAAATCACGACAACAATCAGAATTTCAGTCCACTAATGAGCCACCCAGACCATCGGCAAGCTCCTCTCTCGATGTGACACACGGTTTTAAAACCTCGCAAGCTCATTCTCGCGAACTGTTCATTGGTTCCGCTTCCATTTCCTGGAGATCGTTGCTCTGGGAAAACAGTTCTCGAAAATACGAAAAAACTAGCCCCTTTCCTTGGTATTTGATTGTGGCGATATAACAACCAAAGAGCTAGTAAAAACTAGGCTCCATCAAATGGAACACGATACAGCAACAAACGAAACTCGGCGTGGTGGAAAACAACACTTCTATTTACAAAAGTTACCTCCATAAAAAAAACTACCAATTAGGTATTGCAACAAGTAGCTAGGATTTGACGAATCATGTAACTTCATTCCGGAGTTCTGTTCTGCCTCGTCGGTTTAGTAGGTTATGAGATACACTGACGAATATGTCTGCGCTGTTATTTTCAGCTCAAAATTTGTATCCGCAGGAAATGATATAGACGCTTTCACTTCTAAAACGTGATCGAACATGTATGACTATCATACTTGTAAACAAGGAATAAGGGTATTGATAGGAGCATGATAAGGGATCGTATAAAAGTGGTGAGCTGTGGTTTGCAATCACTTCAGGGACGTCTGCATGGCTACCTTCTTCACTGTTCTTGTGCTGGTCTTCACTTGTGTCATTACGGCTAGGACTGGTGAGTAAATCCGTTAAGGTTTGACAGGGGTTGGGGGACAAATGATTTCACGTTCAATGTCTGAATGACAGCGGCACACCATCACTTGCGAGCACGTGAAAAGATAATAAACACTGCCGGAAGGATATTATTCTCAGCATAAATCCTGGAAGGAGAAAGAAGCCCAGGGTGAGAGAACTATTGTTGCACACGATCTTGTTCCACTCACGTCGAGGCTTCTTCCCTTCCCTAGGCTCAGGCCGATATTCGTATCCCAATACATTTACACTAATTGAGCTATCGCACAGTACCGAAACTGACAGTCATGAGAACCCGCAAGAAAGCCGTAGGTTCCGGACTAACATGTTTGAATGAGAGTGTATAAAGTAAAAATAGGCTAGAAGCCACTATGCTGGCTAGAGGCATCAGCATAGTAATGAGCTTCCAGCTAATCGTAGTTCGCGGTGACCGCCAGGGATCATGAAGGCATGATAAAGGATCGTATAAAGGAGGTGGGCTGCGGTTTGCATTCATTTCAACAACGTCGGCAGAAAAATGAAGATTGTTTTCGTTACGTTCCTGCTGATCTTTGATGTCGACGCATACGCTCGCAACCAGGACCCCAACACAGTGAAACAAGCGCCCACGACTACAACTACTACAACCAGTAAAGCCGCTTCCATACTTTGCGCACCGACGCCGTCACGCGCGTGCCGGCGTCACGCGCGTGACGGCGTCGGCGCGCAAAGTATGGAAGCGGCCTAAGAGGTTCCATATGTTCCAGCCACAAAATGCTTCAACGGATCAAACTCAAAGTAGTCAGTTGGAAAGAAAGGTGAAGCGATTGTAGTGACAAGTGCATCTCAGAGCTAAGGAAGCGAAGACGTATCGATTAAGTGACTGGGCGACAACAACACAATGGGGCTGTGTCACAATTAAGCGAAGATGCGATTGTGCCTAAAGAAAAGATGCATATCGATTAGGCAACTGGTCGGATCGGCATTGCTTAGAGTTCGCAATTCACACCTCAGGCGTAAAGCGAAAGATACGTATTGATGTGACGTGCTCATGCGATCAGGAAATAAGGCGGAGAGGTTAAGACACGGGTCAATGTGAGTTGGGAGGGGTGGGGACGATACCTGAGGTAGTCTTCAGAGTTCGCGATTTAGTCGATTGCGCGATTCAGGTGGAAAGAAAGAGACGCAGGCGCTCATGTCCTAGGGGGGTGGCACTCAAAAACACATTTGAAATCACAATAGAGAATTAATCCTTTACAAATCTTCAAAAAATGTATTATCAACGTGTCCGATTATCATTAGGATGTTTCTATTTTGAAATGTCGAAAGTAAATAAACAAACACAATCCTGCTTGCCATTGATGTCCCCCTTCCCCAAGGCTTGGGCTAAATGCTTGGTCCTGGTTCGCACGCATTTCTTCGTATCCCAAGAATCAGCGTGCAACATTATGAAAGAAAATGAATGTGTGAGGTGGGGATGAAAGCTGTTCTGTCAGGATCGTGCCGCGGTGGGTGGCCAGCGCGCTCCTTTTATTAACACGGCGTTACCTGTAAATGACGCTACAGCACACTTATTTCATTGTCTTTTTTTTTGTTTTTCGGGTTTTTTATGCGTCTGGTCTAGTATTATGTTTTTTAATGTGTTGGGAGGCATTGATGACAGTGCAAACCGGGGAATGTGGTTTTTGCCTAAGCCTTTAGGGGGAAGGAGCTTCGGAATGGGTAAATATTTTTTTGGTGTGGCAATTTTTTTTCATCTTCTTGTGGTTGAGGACACTCCTCGGAGCTTCTTTTTAACCTCTCAGGGTGAGGAAAAAATTTCCACTTCCTAGAAATTGTGTTTGAGTGCCACCCCCATAGTACATGAGCGCCGAGACGCATATCGATCGGGTGATTCAGACGATTGCGCGATTACCTGAATCGCGCGAGTCGTGCGATTCGGGCGTACCACTCACCTGATCAATACGTATCTTCTTATCCTTTCCGCCTGAATCGCGCGATCCAGGCGGAAAGACATGACATACATGGATAAGAGGATGTGAGCTTAGCCTAAGCTTGGAAGAGGGGAACAAGCTTTAGATGAGTCGTACCGATTAGAGCTTCTGATATGCCCGATCGCGTTACCGCCTGATCGATAGATCCTGTGATCGCCCAATCGATTTGTACCTTATTCATCTTGCTCAGTCGCCTCATCGCCTGAAACTCATATGTGATTGCCCACCCTCAACACTGCTCTAAGCACTGGTCAGCCTGCAATTCAGGAATTCAGATAAGCGGATGCTAAGGCTAGGACGATAGGTGATGGGGGCAAATGGATCAGATGCGCATCGATTTGCTTAGGTCGCGTTCTTGCTTTGCGCACCGGCGGCGACGGCGACAATTTGACGGCGGCACTGGCAGCGACGGCATCAAAATCATGTGAGTGCCACCGACTACGGCAGCACTCTAGTGACGTCCTCCCTTTGTGAAACGCTTGATCCAACCACACTACAGTATGATGACTGTGGCGAGAGCCTAGAGATTCAAATTCGAATTCGAATTTCATTCACGATCATTCAAGATCGATCAAAAATTCACGATCTATTGGGTGGCAACACATTGAACAAAGGAGAAGTCACTTTAATATTGTGCTGTTCCGCAGTCTCATGGTTATCTGAATGTTTAAAAACAGTTGCGACTCCAAATTATTTATTGAAAAAACTCAAAAGACCCCTCAAAAGTCTCGAAAGTCTTCCTGCACCATTCGTCTCTGGCAGGGCCTGAAGAGGGCGTTATACGCCGAAATTTTGCAAAAATATTTTCAAGACTTTCGAGACTTTTGTGGGGTTTTTTGAGTCTTTTGAATAAATATTTTGGAGTCGCAACTGTTTTTAAACATTCAAAAGGAGAAGTCGCTAACCACTGCCGAGAAAATGCTCGTATTTAACGCTTGCTACTTTCGTCTAGTGCGATGGGCAAGTGTAAAAGGTATGTACAGGTTAACTTGTTCGGGTTGCAGGATTTTTTGTAGAAGAAAATTCAAAAACTACCTTTTTATCCCTGGCCACCCACGACTTTCCGAAGTTGGACAAAGACTGGATTTGGCTGAGACTTTGCACAACGGGGTAATTCGATCCCCTGTGCACGAATATCATGATCTTTTTACGCAACAACGTCTAATTCGTGTGGTATATCTGAATATGATGATCTGAATATGTACTGAACAATGTGAGACTTGCAAGAATCTTGCAAGTCTCACATTGTTCAGTTCATATTCAAATATTCTGAGTTTAACAAAAGAATGAGAAATCTCCAATCAAATTGGGAAACCCTATTTACTCTCATTTTATTCCACAAACTCCAATCACTTCTCATTTTTTGTTCAGTTCATGTCCACCTTTTGTAATCTTTGCGCAGAGATTTTTTTCGAATATTATAAGCGAAATCAATTGAGGAAGGTCGCTGAAAGGTGCGAGGTAATGAGTTTGTGGAGGTGTGTAGGTCGTTTCTGACCGAAGTCCTGATTACACTGAAGCTGATCTTCGAGTATACTCTCGCTTAGATGCAACGATGTTGTTAATGCTAGAAAAAAGAAACAAGTGAAAAGCGTTAACTTTGCTTCGATGCCTAACTTGTTGTTTCGATGCTTAACTTTTGCACTTGAAATCTCCAAAAATGTGAACCGGCAGGTGGTTGAAAAATGCTTTATGAAACTAGTGGTAATTAGGTGTCCTAGCCTCGAGAGATACTTTCTGCTCCACGATTGTGATGAAGGGCTGGATATCCTGGCGTTGTACTTGTAGCGGCATTATCCTCCCCTTCCGGAACTGCAAAGAATTTCTGAGTCCTTCCATGTGGTTTACAAAATAAGAAAAGTCGACTAGATGAGCATGGATTGTTAGGCCAATTACCCAATCAACGCCGCCAAACAATGACAGCGGAGCTAGAGTTAGAGCATCTTTTTGGAGTCGATTCATGTTCTGCTTAAAAATATTTTTTTGCAGGTAACCAAACGAAATCATCTAGTGGCAACGTTTCGAAACATGCGAGAGAGAGTTTAATAGAAGCGAAAGGCTTGCTAAAGTTATTGTCGCTCAAGAGATACATGACTGTAATCAAGAAGATCCGTGATCTGTTGAGGAAGGAACCCAAGGACTGGAATGAAGGAGACCTAAAGGAAGTTCTTCAGAGCTTCAACAATGGCCTCTTGGAAGAGTTAGTACTTGCAAACGCAAAAGAAACCGCCATCAAGGAAGATTTCGACATTGCACGCCGTTTCTTGGATAATCTGTGCCGTGCTTTTACTCACACAGGTGGCTGCAGCGCAGGTATAGGAAGAAAGGTAAATCACGTATCAATGTCGTCTCAAAGTGATCCTGAAAAACTCAGGACACTCTTCAAAATCATTCAGTCGCAAATTGATGTCTTGAAATCTACCCGTTAGCCGACATCCACTGCCGTAATAATCTTCTTCTTTTTTACACTGTGTTATATTCAATGCCAAACTGTATGTAGCCAATTGATCTGTTTGCAACGATTTTTATTTTTCTTCAAGAGCAGTTTATGGTTGCAATCCAATAAAGTTACCGAAAACGCACTATCAGTGTTTTATAGTATAAATATTGGGTCATTCCATATGTAGTGTCTTTTTTTCAAACGAAAATTTTTATTACAAGTTTTTACAGCATTTCATACATTATTCGGAAGCGATTTTTCTGCTCTACTAAATGGTCTATATAGTTTTTGGATATTTCAGCATATGACTGATTTTCAGGCCGGCGAAATGATGGGTCTAGCTGACAAAAATTAACCAAACCGGCAATTAATTATAACGCTATACTTCACTTTAAAGGCATATTCCAGGATTAGGGAAACATTGCAGCCCTTCCATATGACCTAATAGTTCCCCAAGGGGGCAGGGAGACTGTCCACATATCAAAGCGCGATGATGAGTCATCGCAGCGCGCGGAGCTCTTAAAGCCAGCTCAGCCTCACCCTGGAGCTCGGCCGCGCCCATCTCAGACGTGTTTGTTGGCAATGACGGTGGCAATGATGGCAATAACGTGGCAAATGAGGCCTACGCATTGTGTGATAACATAAGATAAGGAAGAGATACCAATGGTGAAGGAGACGTTGACATGAGGAAACAGGTGATATCCCAGAATTCCTTCTGATACCAGCCAGCGGGAACTGATTCAAAGGCTCGCTTTCATGGGGTAATCTCGTCTGAGGCTGGATGACAGGAGGCCTTATTTTTGCCCTTTTCGGGGATTTTTTTCGGATTTTTCTTTGTCGTCGTAATCCTCAGCATCTCTGATTTCATATTTGACGCTTTGACCCCCTCAAGGCAATCCTGAAATATGCCTTTAAGAAAATCAACCATTCATGTGTCCTGTACTTAGCCTCGACCACTTCTACAAACTCCAGTGATTGGTTGATCGAGTACTTACATCGTTCTTTTTCAAAGTCCTTTTTCCGAAAGCATTTACGAATATTAAGAGAGGAAATTTTCCTTTTAGATTCATTGGTTGGCCGTTGCTCTACAGACCATTCGAAAGGATTTTTTCTGCACTATCGAAGGGATATTTCGATTTTGTTCTGGCTGCGATTCATTTTGAATTCCAAAGCCATGTCATAGAGGCCCAGGTGACATTATTCAAGGAATCCTGGTAATAGTGTTTCCCCGTCCTGCTTATAACCTCTCCTTGACGTTTCACCACTCTTTAAACTGACAGGTTGAGGAAATTGTCTTGCCTCGATTTGGAGAAATTGTCGAAAATCGCCGAGTTGTGGCGGAAAAGTCAAAGATGGAAAAAAGCGAAGCGACTTCTCAAGCAACCAACTGGTGGAACTCATAGAAGAGGTCGGGGCTAAGCAAGAGACACATGATTGATCGATTTTTTCGAAGTGAAAGGTAGTGTTTTAATTAATTGCTGATTTGGTCAAATTTTGTCGGCTGAACCAACCATTTCGCCAGCCTGAAGATCGGCTCGGTTATGACAGACAAAAATATTAAACAAGTCGTTTTGTAGGGCAGGTAAATCTCCTCCGAATGGCATATAAAATGCCACACGAACATGTAGCTTCACAGGAGATAATTTTGTTTGAAAAAAAGCGACATTACTTATGGAATGACCCAATATAATTAGTGCCGTAAGAGGGTTAAAAGTCGCGCGAAAACGCGTTTTCTTGTTTTTTACCGTCTTTTCGCCATAAATGGATTTATACTGATTCGGCCACATCCTTTTCCTGCCATATCTTTTTTCCTGCTGAATCAAATTGGGCAAAATTTTAGTATGTTGTGCGCGAACCTACTTCGTGATTTGCTACTACTTGGGTGCCATTAGACTCTTTCATTAGATTTTTACAAGCGTTTATTACAAAATCATCGGAAAACACGGAAAAGCTCGGCCAGGGAAAACGGGCTCATTCTGAAGTACAAAACAGAAACTTGTGTGAAACATCAATATTACATAGGAAAACCACGAATTCAGATGGCAGCGGTATCTCGGGACGAGATCGAGTCCATGAGCTTAAATATAACTGTATGAAGCAAGGCGTTCTATTCTCTTTCTAGTTGGGCATATTTTTCCCTCTGTGCCTGCTACTTTACGGTGAAAAGCGTTTCTCGAGCTCTTCCAACATGTGTTCTATCTGATTAAGGTGCAAGGACTGACTTGGCCACTTGGAAAGTGTGACTTCCTGGCACTGGAAGGCTTCCTCCACTTTTGCTGGCGTGTGTTTCGGACCGATATTTTGCGGTAGAATCCATCCAGCAAGCACACTTTTGCTCGCCTGTGGTAATACGATGCTCACCATCATGTCCCTGCAGTCTACCGCGCCATCGTTCCGTCTATCTTCAAATTCAGACCCATAACATGCAGTGGAAATGCCTCATGCACCGCCACAGATCCTCCACCATGCTTGACGTCAGTTCTGTGTGTTTCGGAATGAATATTTCGCCAAACCACGTCTCGCATTGCAGATCCCATCACTTTCGAGCAAACTGAAGGCGCTCTCAGCGGTGAAAAGGACTTTGCCTCAACCACTGAACTCCAGGTGAGATACAGCTTGAGAAGTCGATTGACGAAAGGAAAAGGCTTGAAATGAGGAAAATAACAAATTTATCAGCACCCAGGTTTTTATTTATCAATCTATAGCATTTTTCTGGGGGAGTCGAACGGTGTACATTTTATTGGGCAATCTGCGCTTGAGAATGAGTTAAGAGGTGGTTTTTTTTCAGTAATGCATACACGGAGGCGCTGTTTAGGGCCACGTCAAGGACCACAGGGAAACTTCGGAATTCCTACACAGCTGTGAACTTGGATGTGAAAAGAATTCGCTGCCAGTTCATCAAATTTCGAAGAAATTTTCCTTCAAACTTTTCAGAATGTGAAAAAATGGCCTAGTACTGAATTGAAAAAATCAAAAACTTGTAGTACCATCTTGTAGAAGTCGACGAGCGGATTCGAAAGCTATTAGGTCGGCAACTAGGTCATTGCGGATTTCACTCCTAGATGGCTTTGGTTAAATATTCAGCTTTACTGGCGTATGCCAAATGTTAAACACATATTGTTATCTAATAGTAGGCAATCCTGTTATCAATCAGTAAAGAAAGCTGCTTGATCGGTTGCATTATTTTCGTTTGGCGTGTGCTGTAAAGTGGAGAATCAAAACAATCATTTTCGTCATTTATCTTTATTACTTCCTTAAAGGGAAAAACGCATCACAAGCTCCAAAAAGTTATGTGCTGTTTATGGTGCCGAAGCCTCGAAAAATCGGCATTGCCAAAATTGGTTTGCCTGATTTCGTTCTGGTGATTTTTCTCTCAAAGATGAGAAACGCTCTGGTCGTCCAGTAGGAGTTGACAACGATCCAATCAAGGCAATATTTGATTCGGATCGTCACAGTATAACACGCGAGATTGCAGAGAAGCTAAAGGTATCACGTACATGTATTGAAAAGCATTTAGAACAACTTAGGTACGTGTCAAAACTGGATATATGGGTGAAACGCATTTAATGCAGCGCATTGGCATCTGCGATTTGCCAAAGAAACGCGACGAAAATGATCCACTTCTAAAACGAATGATCACTGGCGATGAAAAATGGGTCGTTAACAATAATGTCCAACGAAAAAGATCGTGGAGCCGCCCAGGTGAACCAGCTCAAATAAAAGCAAAAGCTGATATTCATCAAAAGAAGGTTTTGTTGTCTGTTTGGTGGGATTACAAGAAATTGTCTACTTTGAACTCCTACCACCCAACCAAACGATCAATTCTGATGTCTACATTGCACAATTAACAAAATTAAGCAATGCAGTTCAAGAAAAGTGACCCGAATTAATTAACCGAAAAAGTGTTGTATTCCATCATGACAATGCAAGGCCACACACATCTTTGGCCACTCGGCGAAAATTATTGGAGCTTGGTTGGGATGTTTTGCCGCATCCATCATACAGTCCAGATCTTGCACCATCGGATTACTTTTTGTTTCGATCATTGCATAATTCTTTGAGTGGTAAAAATTTCAGTAGTGATGATGAGGTCAAATCGTACCTGACTCAGTTTTTCACTGATAAAAACCAGAAGTTTTATGAACGCGGAATTATGATGCTACCTGAAAGATGGCAAAAGGTCATCGATAAAAATGGGCAATACATTACAGAGTAAAGTTATTTAGTTTATGAAAAAAGGTCTTTGATTTTCTGACAAAAATCCGCAATTAATTAGTTGCCAACCTAATATATGTGTTCAGTAAAAAAATCAATTTCAATCGATTTATGGTGAAAAAACGATAAAAGACGCGAAAACGCGTTTTCGCGCGCTTTTTAACACTCTTACGGCACTAACTGTAATTATATATGTTCAACGTGATCATCAAAGTTACGAGTGCCATGGCCGCATTCAGCGTCGTTGGTCGCACTGCCAGCCGCAAGGACTATTCGAACAACTTTCGCACATATAATCGTCCAACAATGGTAATCAGCAAGGGCAAGTGATATGACGAAACCGCCTTTTGATGGCACCTCCGCACGAGGGAATATAGCTTCCTAACTCGCGGTGAGACTAGGCCAGATAGCTTGCCATACATGCAAGTAGACTTATCATTGTTGGAAGAAGTCTGAAAAGAATCACGATGGCCAGCCTGACAGAAGGTGAATCCGGAAGGAGACCAACTACCTATTTAAATGCATGCTTAATACACTCGCTGTCATTCTGCGGTGCTATGACTCCGCACTACACAGGCGCCACCTTCATAACTTATATATAAACCAGGAGTTTGGTGTGTTTGTTTTTAACAATGTTTGTCTGTCTGTCCACCCTGTGGTTTAATTACCCAAGTTAGAGGTACTCGACACTCGACATACCCTCAGAGATGAGCGAGAAAGGACGGACAAGTCCGGGTTGAGTGGGGAATGGTAGGAGATGTACAGAGCGCACATGAACTTTGTCGGACTCCGCCCTCCGTGGGCGAGTCGGGCTATAGAATGCTCGGTGTTTAGGTGCAAAAACCTACAATTCGTTCAAAGAGCCCAGGCGTCGGGAATGAAGGTAGGCCGAGATGAATCAAGCGTATTCGTGCCTGTTAAAGCGGACCCGCCCTCAGTGGGCGAGGCATGCTTCGATAGGTGGTGCTTACTACAAATGTTCATAACTTGTCTCAGGAGCAATCAGGAGACTGTGAAAATTTTTTTCAGAACTCAGCGATGTCCAAGGCGTGTTATGGTAAGTGGAAGCCCGCCTTCAATGGGCGGAACATGCAATTAACATCTCAATCCAGAGTCGTCTAGGGTACAGATGGAAGCTCAAGATATTTGAATATGCCAGAGTGACAAAAATAATTTCAACTGATCAGGGTAGGTGGAGCTCCACCAGGATATTTATTGAAAATATCGGTTTTTGTGCAGAAGGCCGGAAACGGCTCGTGGACAATGCTACTGAGTGAGTGCCCTCATAGAACTCAAAATTCTACAACATCGTATATCACCGATCGATATTGATTGAAAATATCGGTTTCTGTGCAGATGGCTGGAAACGGCTCATGGTCCATACTACTGATTTAACGCCCTCATAAAAGTTGAAATTCTACAACTTCTACGCATCACCGACAGATATCCATTGAAAATATCGATTTTTATGCAGAAGGCTGGAAACGGCTCATGGACCATAGTATTGATTAAGTGCCCTTATAAAAAATGAAATTTTGCAACATGATGCAGCACTGATCATTCATGCCCTATATATAAACCAGGAGTTTGGTGTGTTTCTTTGTACGGATGTTTGTCTGCCCGCTCGATTCTCGGTTTCGCCAGAAAGGCAATAGGGGGTCCAAGATATACAGAGCGCACATGTGCAATGTAGAACCCGCCTACTGTGGGCGGGGCTTGTGTCAAAATGGTCGGTGTTTGGGTGTGAAATTCTATAATTGTACAAAGTTGCTGGAACGTTAGGAAAAGTGGGTAAAGTCGAGTTTAGGGTGTGTAGCAATTAATAGAGGGCCTTCTCCAGAAGGCGAAGCGAGGTGTCGTGACTCACCGTCCGACCTCGAGTAAAGCTGCTCAAACCAAGCTGGCAGGAAGCCACGCTGCTTACGACCGCACTGCGCTCGCATACGCACGCTTCCCACGCGTTCATGGGAAAGCTGGCCAAGTATAAGACTCTGTCTTCCTACATCTCGCTCTCTCGCTACGTTACGCGCCAAAAGCGCATCAGCCTTTGCTTCATGTCGTCTTAGAGAGCAATCGCCTTCGCCATTGTCTTCGATTCACTACGCGTAGCACTATGCGATTGAAGATCAAGGAGTGCCGTGGACCAGCACGCATACGCATATTCGTCAACATCTGTATATTCGTATTCGTGCCAATATTCGCCACTTCACGCCGAATTGCCTAACCAGTTAGTTTCACTTTATCCCTATACTAGTAGTCAATAGCAGTATATTACTGTGAAGTCCTTAGTAAGTATAACTCCATTCTAGTAGTACAATCGTAGTGTAGTTCTCATAACAGTCAGTAACTTACTATTCCTCGTTTTATTTTATGTTGTTTGACAGTTAGTGCATATTCCATATTTACCAGTAACCACATAAAAGCATGTATCGCTCGTATCGTATCGTATATCATGAACGCGCAGCAACCTCACGCAGAATAGCAGGGAAGAGAGGCCTAACATGCCGGGTGATAGCAGGCAGGGACATCGGTTAGAGCATTCTCGCACGGGGGCGCTGTCATACCTTCCCTCAGTGTGTGGACACCAGAAAACCCACGTTTCTATCGTGATCCGTCGGAACCACCGATGCACTCACCCCGCGGACGGCGACACGAGGTCTAGGCTGTGTTCAGCACATCGTCGCCCCTGCCTGCCATACCCTATTTATAAACCAGGAGTTTGGTGTGTCTGTCATATTGTATGTCTGTTCGAAATTCAGTACCGCCTGAAAAACAAGCGCGGAACTAGGGACAAGTGTGGGTCAGGTAGAGTAGAAGTTTGCAGAGCAAAATTGTGAAGGAGAGACAACTCACAAAACGCTGCATATCTAGGCATCTCGAAAGGATCATTGAGGGGTAAATCTCACATTGAGGCGCATTCTCTGCCTAAGCTCAGAAGAAGGAAAGGACTCCATTCTTCCTCTAGGCTTAGTTCATGGTGGGATGCACCTCCCCCTCTCTCTGCGACAGCGCCAAAAATTCCATATATCGATCCCAAAGAATCCGAACGTCGAGAAAACTTGGGTAAGAGCGAGGCTGAGGCCGTTGTATCTGTGTAGCTGAGAGAGACCCGCTTTCAGTGGGTGGAGCGTGCTCCAAATCTCCAAATAGACGGTGCTCACCACGATTAACCTCATAACTCGGCTACAGAGCAGCCTAGAAATCATAATCTTTCATCATGACCTTTTATAAACCAAAACTGGTCTGTTTCTTTTTTTTATTTGTCCGTCCACACAAAACTCGACATAATCGAGAAACAAGCAGGGAGGGGGGGTTTGGGTCAACTTTGGGTTGGGTGGGTCATGGTAGTAGGAGATGTAAAGAGCGCACATGGATCATGGGCAAATCCCCCGTCCATTTAGGGGGGGGGCATGCATTCGAATAATCGGTGTTTATATAGAAAATTCTATAAGTCGTTCCAAAATAGCCCGAACGTCGTCAAAAAGGGAAAGGGGTGAAGGCGAGTTTATGGTGTTTGTCGCAGGTAAGAGAGACCCGCCTTCAGGAGCGGAGCACGCGATAGATGAAGTCGTGTTCACACATGAGAAATTATACTTCCACTACATAGCGGTCTGGAGACCGGGTGAAGGCTGAGCAATGTTTAACCGTGACAGAAATATACCGAATCAAAAGGGTAGACGGAGTCTAAGCTGGGATATTAGTTGAAAATATTAGTTTTTGAGCGGAAGGCTAATAACGGCTTATCAACCATACCATTGAGTGAGTGCCGAAGAAGTTGAAATTCTCTAGCCTCAACCTATCATACCCTACATACAAACCAGGAGTTTGGTGTGTCTGCACTGTTGTGTGTCTGTCCGCTTGCTCCTTGGTTCCACCAGAAAAACAAGTGGGGGAGGTCAGGTCAAGTTTGTGTTGGGTTGGGCATGGCCCAAGATGTACAGAGAGCACATGGACTCCGCACACAGTAGGTGGGGCGTGCGCTGCATTGTCCTCGAGTCAGTGCTAAAATTCTGTAATTCGTCTTAAGATGGCCCGGGCGAGAGAAGGTGGACCAGGATGAGATCCGGCTATATGTAGCAGTTGAGGTAAACCCACCCCCATTGAGCGCAGCGTAATCCAAGTGGGCGGTGCCAAACACAAATGTTCAAAACCCGGCTTCAGAGCAGTGTAGAAACTGAGGAGAAATCGGTGGAGGTCAGCGAGATCTCAACTGTGTTCAGCATATCTTGAAGTGAGTGTCGACCCGCCCACAGTGGGCGGTGCAAGCAATCGAAATTGTATAATTCTTCTCTAAAGCGATCTAGGAACCGGGTAAAAACCGAAGTAATGTGTAACAGCTCAAGTAGCATAAATAATGTCAAATGACCACGTAGGCGGAACCTTCGCTACGATGTTGATTGAAAATATCGGTTTTGTGCAGAAGGCTGGAAACGGCTCAAGGACCATACTTTTGATCAGTTGCCCTCATAAAAGTTGCAATTCTACAAGGCCGTGCATGCATCAGCGATCAATATCAATGAAAATATCGGTTTTTGTGCAGAAGGCTGGAAACGGCTTATGGACCATACCACTGAGTGAGTGCCGTAATAGAAATTGAAATTCTCCAGCATTATGCATCAGCGATCGATATTGATTGAAGATATTTTTGTGCAGGAGGTGTTCTTACTGCACACTACTTTACTGGACCATGTCGGACTCCACCCACTGTGGACACTGTGGACGGGGCCTGCGTTAAAATGTTCTGTGTTTATGCGGAATTCTATATTTCGTTCCAAAAGAGCCCAGGAGTCGGGATAAGGTGGGCCAAAATGAGTGAAGCGTGTATGTGCAGATAAAGAATCATAACCTATATATGAACAGGAGTTTGGTGTGTCTGCCATGTTGATTCTGTGCACTCGAAATTGAGTACTACCTGTGCACTCAAAATTGTGTACTACCTGAAGAACAAGCGGAGAAGTCAGGTCAAGTTGGCTTGGGTGGGTTTTGCTATGAGATGAAAAGGTAGCATATGGATCATGTCAGACTCCCCCACTGTGAGCGCAGCGTGCGTTAAAATGTTCGGTGTTCAGATGCAAAACTCTATAATTTGCTGTAATGGCTTCCAAAAAAGCCCAGGAGTCGGGAAAAGGTAGGCCAAAATGAGTTAAGGGCGTATGTAGCAGATAAAAAACCCGTCTTCACTGGCAAATCACGCTCCACGTGGGTGGTATTTACTACGAGCGCTTATAAGCTGCCTCACGAGCAGCCCAGAGCTGCGAAAAAATCGATGGAGATCAGCGATGGCTAGGCGGTGTTGCACGTTATTGAGGTAGGTGGAGGCCCGTTTACAGTGGGCGGAACGTGCAATCAACAATATCTTGCTCACTCATAAAAATTCCGGAGTGGTCTGGAGCGCCGGAGAAAGCTGAAGTGAGCTAAGCACAAATTTAAAATCTATTGATTGCCGCCAAACCACATTGCTGGAAATTTCTTTTGCATCATTTTGCCCACAGCCCGCTTCGCACCGGTGCCCCGTAACGCGATGTAGATTGCGAAGCTCACCTGGTAGAGGAATCTACTGAGTGCCAGAAGACCAGTCCAGTTAGGACAAGGTTGTCACAGGAAAACCACTGCATGAAAGCGATTGCAAGTCATTCAGTAATCTACAGCACAGTCGGTGTCAGATTGTCAGTAGAGGCCAGAGACGACTGAAAGCAACACCATTAAGAAGGGACCATCGGCGAAGCAGAGCTTCAATTTCCATAGCTAATAGGCCGCACCCATAGATGGGTCCATTCGCATATGTATTAACTCAGCAATGTTATACTCTATTCGCTAAACCACATGAGCAACTCCTAATCACTTACCTTATGCGTTATGCGTGGCCAGCTCCTGGTTCGGCATAACGCATAGAGAGCATAGTGCCAAGCGACGCGTGGTGACTACAGCTGGTATAGTACCAAATAAACAACTGCAAACGGAATGATGTGGTAGTCGTGGGGGGAGGGGGCGTAGCTGAGTGAATCCTATGACGGAACCTTCATTACGCTGACGGATAAAGGACAAAGTTTTTTGGGTTAGTCGTTCCCTGTGGGATGCGCCGCGCATTCAGAATCGTGGTGGCTGGTGAATGTGATGTGGCCTATACAATGACTTGCGGTGGCCAGCCGATGTACAAGTCAGTGCATTTATCCTCCCAGACGAGTCTGGTACCAATTTGCCGACCCCGGAGGAACGGAAGGCTTAGTTGGCCTGGGCGGGCGTTGATGCGGGATTTGATCCCCGCACCATGAGAGTGGGGTGTGCGCCACCTGTCACTACACCACCTCCGCCACATTACGCTAACGAGACCCCCATAATCTTTAAGGGACACTACGATAATCAGATTACTGGCTTACTTTCTTAAGACAAGTAGGTCCTTAGATAACTTCTTGGGCTGCAAATTAATTGTAACTGCACGGTGCAAACTCACAGCTCGCTCAAACTCAATTACACCGTGCACACCCAACTAAAGCATACCCGGCCTCCAACCAATGCATTTCCAACGTGATGCCCACGTGGAGAAGGAAAGTGGCGATAATAGATTACAATTCAAGGAAACAGCCATTTAGATGATGAAGGCAGCTTTCACGTTAGCAATCTGTTCGCCTACGGCCAGGTATGATTTGGTTGAGTAGGCATGGCTTCGTTGTGTCCAAGGAAGCATTCACTGCGAGAGTGCACCGTTCAGCCCTATTAAAGATGCAGCACGAGCAGTTATTCAGGAATCTGCTCGCCAACGAGGTGAGGGACTTATTTAATTATCGAGTAGTGTGCCTTCAAATAGGCTCTCCAGTGGTATATTCATCATTGTTTGTCCAGCACTCACACGTATGACGCGGTGAGTCGGTTGCTCAATCACGGCATCGAATCGTTACGCCGAAAGCACGTGTGCATATTGTTTTTTGATACTGTGATTTCTGATAGCCACTAATGTTCGCCGCGGTTGGCGATGTGAAAATTTGAACAACGAGCCAAAGCTATAAAGCCAACGTAACATATCACGTTATGCGTGTGTGCTGATATGCTATAGTAAATTGGCCACTAAGAAGCTTGGTTAAGGTGAATGAGTTCTCGGTGATGTGATGGTTTAATACATAGTATGCCCGAAAAGCATTGGATGCTGCTACGAGTCCCTTCCGAGACAAAAGCTTTTACCGATACTCAGCACCCTCAGATCAGCTCTGGGTGCGAAAATCAGCACCTATTAAAAACAAGAAAGATAAAGATCACTAGTAATCTCCATGTCCGTCTTCTTTGAAACCTGGGCATTTCTCCAAATATGCTTGTGTTTGTTTTCTGTCGTAGAGGTTTGTTAAGGTGGAACTTTTATTATGCCAGACGTTTCGACTATTTCATCATTATCGAAGGCCTTGGTTCCACCAGCACCGAGCGCTTACCTGACTTCGAGGACACAACAGAGCAAGTCTCACTGATAGAACAGACTTGCTCCATTGTGTCCTCGAAGCCAGGCAGGCGCTCGGTGCTGGCGGAACCAAGGCCTTTGATAACGACGAAATTGTCGAAACGTCAGGCATAACAGGGCTCCACCTTAGCAAACCTCTACGACAGAAAACAAACACAAGCACAGATCACTGCCCTTCCTCCCGCATTGAGTGGCTGTAAGAGAGGGTTTACTGAGATCCGCTCTCTCCAGATGAAAATGTCGTTCCAGGCGTGTGATGTTAGCGACTAGACAGTGCGTGTAATCGCGTTTCCTATGCAGAGATGGGAGAGATTTTCTCGCTCCACGATTCTACTCAGTCAAGTGCTTGGCAAAGAGCCCTAATCTTACAACAAATGGATTATCTTGGCCAAAAGGAACACGTGATACCGGCTCTGATAGCATGGCCTAGGGACAATAGGGAATCTACAGCCGCCCAGACAACAATCTTACCCATTATTTCGCGGACGGCGAAACAGTGCCATCTCTTCTGGTAGGAATATAGCACTAGGCTGTACATCGTTTTTTCCCTGCAAGCCTTTTCATGAGCCAGATCGTGGAACCTCACATCTTTCTAGATAGAGTGAAACGCGTCGAGTGAGGTGCATTAAGTTGTGTGAAGACAGGAAGGCAAAGAAGGAGGGTTCTGGCGACAGGATTGCTTCAGAAAACTGCACTGTCCCTCCTATTGACAGGTGCTGTCAGCATAGTACCAAACTTAAGGAAGGCATCAGGACAACCCAATTTGGTCACTCTGCCCTGCGAACCAGGTTGCCCACCGCAACAGATTTCTCGCCTGTGAACTGGCCGAGAGGCCGCCTTTTTCTCGCGTGATTTGGCCTGGTCAGACTCTGCTGAAGCACACCCTTAGAATTTCCTTCCTAAGCTCTTTTAAAATCATGGTCAATTGATAATCATGGTTCTACTACTCAGTAAAAGTAGCGGTTTGGCTAACACACAGTACTTTGCTAAACGCATAGTAGAACTATGTAAGGCTGAAACTTCTACGGAAAAGCTTTATTGAATCGCAACAATAGAGTTGTTCATGAGCAATTTAAAGCTACTGCAACAAGATCAACTGAGCACATGCAGTTTGGCGTTGAATGTGTCATAGGATAAAGAGCAGTGAAGTTTGTGAAGACCATGAGTGGTGGCTAAAGCTCGCATAGGTCCTCGAGTAGCCATTCAGTAACTGTGGCGAGCTGTGCAAATTTTTTTGGGGAAGGATTTGCATCAACATGAATCCTCATATATTCTTGCATAGAATTAACGTTGCAGCCTTTTCTAGACGAAAGAGCATGGCAAAGGAGGTTCAAAGCGAGCTCTGCATTAGCAGCGTCTTCTTCATAACCTGGTTTACTACCACTCGGTGTGGTTTTTCCTGATCCGTTACCAGTAATGCTATTACTAACTCCTTTGAGGCCAGCCTTGAACTTTTCAAGGACTTCGTGCATGCTTGATGCAGTCCATTCTTCTAGTCCCAGAAGAGAATCGATGGCTTTACGAGCTTCCTCAAAGTTGTCCTTCACGCTCAGGCCTTCTAAAGCATTGCTCACTGAAGTCAACATGTCCAGCTCTGGTTGCGAAGAGCTTTCACGAATGATTCGTCTGTTCCGATCAACTGAAAAGGTAGTCTATAATCAGGATGTGCAATAAGGGAACGAAGTCGGAGTGCTGCTATTGAGTGATCACTTAAAGGCAGGTTTAGGGGAAATTCGGACGAAAAGTAAAAGAAGTAGTGAATATGAAAGCCGAGATGCCTAGTTACAGGACAGTGGAGAATAATTGGATGAAAATGGCCAAAAATCCAAGAAATAGGACCCCTTCTCACCGTTGGTTCTAGGCGCGGACGACCTTCCGTCAAGAGGCGGGTAGTCCGCATAGTTTTCCATTGGCATCACCAAGACGTAAACGTGAAGGGATGTTCGGAAATGCTACAGACTACTTTCATGTGGTGAGCTTCGAGCTAAAAGTGAGAAAGCGCTCTGCAAAACTTTCAATCCTGATCTCCTTGACCAACCTCAGCGTGACCCACCATAATCGCGTCACCTGGAGGCGGGCTGTCCTAAACCAAGGCGGCTTGTCCTGACGAGGCCGCCTCCGCCACAGCAAGGAGGCGCCTTCCGTGGGAGATTTCGCCGTGCACAGGCCTTCCAGACCCGTAGTTTTTCACCAAATGACTCCTTTTGAAATTTCTTATCACCCACATTACCTCTAACACTGTCTTTAAGCCGACAGCAAGGAACCCCATTCCCCTGGAAGAGATGGCCGGCGTGGCTCTTTCCAGGTATTGTTGTTAGATAGAGTTGGAGATTATGGAGTATGGGAGGGAGCTTGAAGTGACCCGGGCGCAGAATTGGTCAGCCCAGCCTGCTTCAGGTGAGTGCACGAGTGGCATGCTGGCGCCGCAGCCAATACAGAAACAGCGTTATATGTAGATGATAAATGATGCATGCAAATTTTACTTTCACTCTGTGAAGATATCTCCTGCAATGCTGGAAAATGCTTCGAGTATTTCCCAAAAGGTACAAATCCAGCACTCGAAAAACCATATTCAGACCCATTTCCCAAGCCCGTGCGAGTGCAAATTTGATTTTCAATGTGAGAAAAATTCTTTCGTGTGAGAAAAATTTAGTCCAAATGTGAGTAGATCCTCCCTCGCATCAAAATAACAAATGGACAACAATAAGTGACTGTTTGTGAAAATGACAATTTTCATTTGTACATGGATCAGCGCACACGTGAAAGGTGATCAGCATCACGAGAAGAAGATCGGTCGCGAGAATTCTCATTTCCGATTGAATGCTGTAGGGATTAGTGTCCCGACTCATTTCAAAAGCTTTTATGCTGTCGCGGTGGTATCATTCGGTGATTGTCATAATTGTTTCCTCTTTAGTATTCGCTATTTCTTGGGAAAATCCATTATTGCGGTTTTATTTTGAATCATATCGTCATTAGTCAGCACTTTTAAGAATATCAGCAGCTATGCTTTGGTAAGAAGCTTAATATTTTGGAATCTCTGCGAAACTCCTGCGGAAAGGAATGTATCATTTGTTTGATTGATAGGCACATGTCCTCTCACATGACTTTCATTTTGTTTGACACATTTTTGGATCATTTATTTTAATTAATTATCTACTGCGATACTTTAGTGGTTGTAAAAAGCACAGAATACAAGTTTGAAAAGGACAAAGATCAGCCAGTTGTTCCAGTGCGCCGGGGATATATTCAAAAGACTCCCTGCGCTTGTTACCCCTCCCTTATTTGTTGTCAAATTCTTTTCTGCCCTCTATACCATGTAACATCCAACAGAAAATTGTATTTGACCATTTAACCTATTTGTAATGGTTTTTAATTTTTTGGGAGTATTCTATTGGTTGCAGCTAAATGATGTTCTCGTGCACACAGTGCTGCTGTCTTCTTGAGTTCAGCTTGATTTTTTTCTTTTTTTTCTGGTGAACTTTCGTTGTGAGTGGAAGATATGAGGAGCCAGTGTTGTTTCCATGTTCGTAAAGTCGAATTCCTCCCAGTAACAAATTTGTAACTTAGTTGAGATTTTCACCAAAACGAGAGAAGATTTTGAGGTAAGGTAGCCGAATAGCAAGCCTATAGCTTTTTGTATTTCTACATGAAAGTCTAGCAACTGCCACGCAGATGACAGGAACTTACCTGAACAGGTGCTCCAGCAGTTGAAGGCCTTTCGTGGCAAACGCCAAAGAGAAGCGTTTTCATGTAGGGCTCAACATCTTTCCTTGTTGAATGTGTTGCCCTTCAGTTACCCAAAGATCCTAAGGAACTTTGACCCAAATCTCCATTAGGCTAAAAAGTGAATTTAGGCGTAATTCGATCTCCCCAACATGAAAGCATACTGATGCTTCTCAAAAATGCCTGGCTCTCTCGGAAATGATACTGCTAGTTCAACAAGGACTTCATTAGCCAGAGTCGTCCCGTGAATTTTGAAAGCTGATTTAAGTCCAGCGATGTGAGAATCAGACTGACCTATTGACCCTCCCTCGTCAGTGAGAGTGCACACGGCGATACAAGGATCAAATGGCGGCAAATACGAGCCGGAGTTTTGGGTATAACTGCATTCTTAGAGCTACAGTTCTAAGGACGCACACCAATGCAGTCCAGCTAGGCTACATCAAGCAAAACGGCAGAGCCCGCACATTCTTGTTCCGTTCAGAAACGTGGTGGCAGGCGAATGCAATTAGGCCTTAATTGTGCCCTGTGGGGGCCAGCCACTGTACAAGTCAGTGCTTTTATCTTCCCAGACTAGTCTCGCATCGATTTTCCTATCCCAAAAGGATAGAAGGGTTGATTGGCCTGGGCGAGCCTTGATGTAAGATTTGATTCCACCATGTGAGTGGGATTACGCGCCACATTTCACTACACCACATCCTCCCAAATTACAACTTCACCATCGAATTTATGAAGATTCAGTTTTTGCATTTGCAGCTGCATCCATTGATTATTTTTGTTTCGTTGTCTTGCATCTTCATGTTCTTAAGTATTGTGTCATGTATTTAAATACATACGAATCATCTGTTCCATAGCCAGATAGCTAACGAACGTAAAAGGGAGACCAAAACGTCATTCGATTCTTGAAGAGGTGAAACGAGTCATATCTATTTGTCATTTGTCTTTGAAAAAACTTTTTTACTTCATCTTATCACAAAACTGATCCGTTGAGCACACAGAAGAAATAAAGAAGTTTTGATATCCATGTGAGTTATTGTACTTATTCCCTCTATTGGGTGAGATATGGCTTGCCATTTTGTTTCAGAAAAGGTTGAGTGTGCGATTAATAGTAGATTTTTCTCCAGCAGCAAAGCCAATATTGGAGAAAAGTGCTGACTAATAACAAAAGAATCCGAAATGAAACCACAGATTGATGAATTCCCTTGCTGCGACGCGTGATATGAATTCCCGTTTCACCAACAGACACACCAACATTTGACCGATTATAATATATAGTAGAATTTTAAAATACGCGGCTGTTATTGTTCCTATCAACGATTCTGAGCTGTTGCTATTTTTAGTCAAGTGCCCATCTCATTCCAAATAACAGCAACGTATCATTGTTATACGATCAAGTCGCAGAGTATATGGGGTTCAGTAACAGTCGCCTACCTAAGCACGCTATCAGTCGCAATCAATTATTACCACTTCCAATCACTGAATCGATGTCCCCATCTTGGGCCATATGTATACGTAGTACCTATGAGCGTGAACGTCCTATTTCAACTCAGAAAAACGCAACATCTTTTGTTGCACTTTTGACAACTCCCAACATGGTCACATCTTTGTTGCGGCTTGAGTTACCAATTCCTTTCTGAACACACACTACCAAGCATTCAATAAAGGGCACACTAAAGACTTGTCCTGTTGAACGAGTGCGAAGCGATGTTAAGGTTATGATAATACCTTCAAACTGAGACTCAAAACATCCAGTGAATTGCTCAGTCACTAGAAATTCGCCCACGTTACGAGGTGTACACATGATTAGGTATCCAGTGACTTACATAGACGCTGGAAATTAGCTCACCTTACGAGATGTGCACAAGAATAGTTAAAGGAATCGAGCAGAGATAGATGAGTTTCTCTGTCACCCATATTTTGATGTTGTATTAACTCAATAAGCACCCCATGGAAAGTTTCATACGAAAAAGTGAGAATGAAAGGTGAGAAATGACAACGGATGCTGGAAATAAAAGAGGATTGGGACAAGAGCAGTGACATATTCCAAAGCTAAACAGCCGGAAAGTGCAAGAATTCCAGGAATTCACGACAACAATCAGAATTTCAATCTTACTTAAAAGTTTGAGAACAGCTCATTTGACGCGAAAAAGAACATGTCCCTATGCTTAGGGTATAACCTCAAAGCTTTCAGAATGCTCTGGCGAACTCAAATAAAAGGAAGAAATGCTAGTGTTGTGTTCAAGGGTGATAGCTACCGTTCAGCTGTTGCTTAAAGGGAGTAACCTTACTGTGACGGATGCGCCATGTCCTCAAATGCTTCCACCAGTCATGCTGTGAGGCCTACTCTTCAAATTGTACTCTCACTTTATATTTAGCCATTGATGGAAAAAATTTTTCCTCGTCATTACGGCACGACTGGACTGATTCGGGAGGATTGGAAGCTTTCGCAGTCTCGGCTGCAATGCGCATTATGGGCAGGGTTGAGCATGTTGTGGAGGAATAATCGCCTCATCTCTTCACGCCATGACGCTCCCTTAGCAGTGCATAATGTTAGCCATCGTCCCACTACGCCATACGACTTGTCCCTAACGGGCCACAATAGACCTAGAATGTGACGAGCAGCTAACTTGAAGTATCCGGTAGTGAATATGAGCTGACTGAGCAAGGGAAAGCCTTCTCAATGGTTTCAAGCGTAATGATTCATCTGTCAGCTTGTGACAACCAGTTATGCTGAATGGAACATACAAACGTAATGGGAAAAGTGGAAGGCTTCATCTCAGTTATCATGGGGTTCATAAAAGGCACCCGAAAGAGAGCTATTTAAATGTTTTATATGTTGTCTCGGATTACGTATAGAAATTGCATGATGAATCGTTGGACCACCGTCCGCCGTTTGACATCGCTACAGCCAGCTGCTAGGATAGGGCGCAGCTTGCTGCGCTGTGACCGCGAGAAAAGTACTTTCCTTCGGACCATGGAATATCAGGTATTGGGAAATGGCCAACTGACTGACTGACAGAAACTATCAAGAGAAAAATAGGTGCATTTCTTCGTTCCGTCAAAGTGCTTGTTTGACCGACTGACACCAGAGATTCGTTCGAATACCCACGTCTAGCACAAGTATGCCCGAACCGCTGCGCAACATTTTCAGCCCTCGTTGGTTGGAATGCTGTTGCAAAATTCGGAGAAAGCAGAAAATGAAAACAGATTCGGGCCAAATGGCACTGCTAAGCAGCCGACAGAGCGAACACGAGCAAAATGACAAAACAAAAAAAAAATTAGAGAGGGAAAGGTCATGCCAGCGATGAAAAGGGAGATGGATATCTATTAATCTGTGAATCGACATATATCTGCAACTTATCTTACGTTAGCATCACAACTGTAAATATGCGGAGATTTAGCGAGAAGAGGGCTTAATTAATCCTTTCTGACGTTTCTATCCTGCAAAAGTTAATGAAAAGTCCGCTTCGTTTCTGGGAAATTCCGCATCATTTGAGCTAGGTCTCCCATGATGTTTACTCCATTTCGGAAGCCTGATAGGGCGCGGGCTTCGGAAATGTGAGTGGGCGAGAGTGAGAGTGCGTAGTAAGAGTGAGAGTGTGTGGCGGAGTGGGAGAGTTCAACACACTATCACTCAAGTCCGTAGGCCACGCCCTACCAAGCACTCCGAAATGGACTGTAAACACTATGAATGGAAGGGAAATCAATGCCGAATGGATCCACCCTTCAAATTTGGAAGCATATGCATGAAATCTGATCTCCCCTGTGTTCTTCACGCAACTTCAGAAAAAATGGTCTACAAAACAGCAACTGTATCCAACTGTGTGCTTTCTTCGGTAGGTGAGAATTCATGGAAGAAGACAGAAGAGAGCATGAGCAACTAACTATGCAAAACATGCCGTGAAGGAAGAGCACACGAAAAATATGATAACAATCATGGAATATAAGGTGACTTAGGAAATGGACTATTCAAGGATCATACGCAGTAGATATTCTCTGCCTTTCACTATTGCAGGCCACCCCTTCCCTTCCCTCCAACGTTGATTCAGTGAGCTAAAAAGCAGGACTATGGGCAAAACTCGTGCGGTATGTGGTTCTGGGAAGGATGGTGCGTCGAGGCTACTGTCGCACGAGATCTGCGCAGGAAGAGATTTTCCTCAAACGTGTGTACGGCTAAAACTCAAGAAATCTTCCAAATCCCGCTTCAAATATGCACGGAAATAAGAAAGATGGATATGGAATAGGTTGATCCTTCATCGCTCACAAAGTGCAAGCGCAGGAATAATGCATGCGAAATCCTCGCGTGGTAATATTTTCGAATTCTCTTCATGGATGTCGAATACCAGTTCGAGCAATTTTCAGACCTATAGGGCGATCTATGAAATGAAGTTATCAATCGGTAATCATACATAGTACTAGGTAGCAATGCTATAGGATACGTCTTGAGTGTAGCAACAGACAGGGTCGGCAGGGTCCCGTGGAGTTGTGTTCCCCAAATGCCTCCCTAAACACGCTGGCTTAACTCTGGGTACACTGGATGAACCCGAATCGAAAAGTCGTCTCATGCTTTTGAAGTCGTTGCGGCCACCATCGCCCTTTCAATTTCCCAGTATGGAAGGCAGAATAAGAATACTCATCTGTGCCTTCCTAAAATGCCATTCATTGTCTATCCATAACTGTTTCGGTTGTCGCTGGCTAATGGCTCGACAGACCAATGCTTCTAATAAGCGAAACCAAACCAGCGAGGAGTACCATTACTGATACGAGAAAACCTTTGGCAGTGAGCTACATGTGCACCTGATCTCTGATATTTCCATGAAAAATCATGAAGTGGCACACAACTGAGACTACCAATTAAAGGCTCCGACAAGGCCATTGATAGAACCGAACCCGTTTTTACCCTTTGAGCGGTTAATCCACTAATTGTATGTATGCTACCCTCACCATCGGCAACTCCTCCCTCGAGGTGAACACATTGTTCTAAAACCTCAGAAACTCGTCCTCTGTTGGAACTGTTCATTGGTTCCGCTTCCACTTTCCCGTAGATCATTGTTGTGTCACAAAATCACGAAAAAATCACCATGTAAAAAACAAAATAGCCTCACTCCTTCATGTTTGATTGTGGCGATATACTAAACAGGGATTAAGTGAAAACTAGGCTTCTTCAACTGGAACACGATACATGGATAAATAAAACTGAGTGTGTACCCCCATGTCAGGATCTCGCACGACGGAGCGGAGTGCAACGCAGTGAGTGCGAGCTACGCGCGTCGTGGTAGTTGGGTCTCAAAACGATTACACGGTAATGCTATGGCGCCTTTAGCTCGTCCGCATTGCTTTGCTTGCGACACGCCACGATGCGAAATCCCGACATAAGGGTACAACCCAACAAAACTCAGATAGTAGAAAATAACACTTATATTTACAAAAGTTATCTTCATAAAACAACTGCTAACCAGGTATCGCAACAGGCAGCTAAGATTTGACTAATCACTTTATTTCATTCTGGTGCTTTGTTCTGAGTCGTCGGCTGAGTAAGTAATGACATACACTCATGAATTAGCCTTCGCTGCTATCTTCAACTCAAAATTTGAATCCGCAGGAAATGATATTCCGTCGGGAGGAAAGCTAGTGTGAATTTCCCCACGTGTGATCGTTCTCCGTCCGCTTATCAGACTCTGAAATGCACCCGATCTCTGTTGTTCTTATCGCAGAAAAAAATGCAGAGGGCTGACCTCGAGGAAGGACTTGAGACCATCTCTTCTGATCAGGTTAGGCTGACCGATGACGAATTCGGTAGCAGTGAGGTCAGCGAGAATATCATCGTCTATGAGACCACCATGGCAGTCGCGTATTATGAAGTGCTGCCTCGTGACAATAAATCGCAGAACTTCTGATGTAAAGACATGCTTACTATCGACCAAGACGATATCTGTTGGGGCGACTTGATTAAGGAAGCTAACTAGCATGGAGGGCGTAACATTCAATACTGATACATAATCAAAGTATAGAGTCCGTATTTCACAGCCCGAATTCAGCAAGGCTCGCTCGATCGACCACAACAATTTGTTCGACATATGCACCTACAATTAAGTTGGTAGAGTTAATTAAATAAATTTCTATCAAAGACTCCGGGAAGGAGGAATTTTGACCTAAGCTTAGAGACAGCATTGGTGGGGAAACTATAGATCAAAGAAGGTTATTTGAAGCGAAATCCCGGTGAAAAAGTGCGCCTTCGAGCTGTAGAAGGAGCGTAACGGGCAACAGCTGACACCTTTGGATGGCAGACCCTGCCTCTAGGCGACGTGATTCTTGGTTGGCAACGATGAGAGCGGGAAAGAATGTGGCAGGATCGAAGGTAATGCGGCACTCTTTCGCAGTTTCGGATTTACGATCACTCCACAATATACAGGGGGTGCCAAAAAAAAGTAATTTTGTCTCCTCCACTTTCGACCCCATTTAGCCAAACTACAGTAAATTCTATTGAGGTATTCTCATCCCCAGAATCAAGAGCAGACCTAACTCTATCACTATACTCCGTGGCAGCCTCCTGCACGAGCAGGAACGGGAGCAAGGAAAGACTGAACAAGATGTATCACCTCAACTGGGCAAAATCCGAATTTTCTTCGCCCTCTTTCACAACCTTGCTGACGTCCGTTCAATCTGGGTACCTAAGGGGATTCATACCGGATGGTGTTCTTTAACACTGCGTTTTTCCCGGGTTCCCAGCGCCCTTCGTTTCCAAGAGCCAAAACGTTCCCCTACCACTGAAACCCCTCCGGAGGCGGATTTGAGGCATGAAAATGATACTTTGGATCATAACAGCCTTGTCCAAGTAGCAGGGGCTCTCTGGCTCTGGCTCGCAAATAGTAACTCTGCTCCCAGGGACGGACAGCAGATATGGAATGCAAACAGGTGAATGGCATCCCGAGCCCTGTCATTGGTATAAATCCCATTTCAAACGGCCATTTCGACACACCATCCTTCCCTTGTTAGGATTAGATACGACCGTCAACAAGAACACCTAATTGCACTTTTGATGAATGAAATTAGGTGGTGTTGGAAAAGAGGGTCTTCCCTCCACATCTTGCTTGTGTACCTCTTCAGTGTTCGATACCATTTTAGCACCGAGCGAAAGAGGGAGAAGTGAATTTCAACGTTTTTAGTTAGGTTGAAACCGAGGTCCAATTACAGGTAATTACATACCTGCCATTTCCAGAAAAGAGAGGAAATCACTCAGTACAGCTCCTCCTACTTCTTCATGGATTCTGGAATAAACGTACCTTAACCACGATGAAGAATTTATGAATGATACCGAATCTGATCACATAATTCTCGGGGAGGAAAACTGCAATAAAAGAGTCCCTCAAACTTGAGAACTGAAACAGAAACAGGGTTGGAACATAAAGGAGTGGCTGATTGGCCTTTGACACTTCAGATCTCTGTTAGGTAGCCCAAGAACGGTTCAAATCCTCAGAAACATGCTTTGCTGTTCATTAGTGCTCTTCAACGAAACACTTGACAAACAAAGAATAAGTTGAAAAGAGAGAACCGCTACACCACAAGTATGGGCAAGGGGCTGAGCAGCCAACCAATAGTAGCAGTGACAACATAGTAAACAAAAGTAGAGGGTTGACATTCGATTACGAAATCGCCAGTTTGGCGGATGGAATGAGCAACGGCGGGGAGAGGGGGAGCTGGGATTTCGCTTCAAGTGAGCTCCTGATTCTTAAAGTGCTTCAAGTCTGAAAAGAACTCCACGCCGCTGCCGTTGCTTCTAGCCCTATTGAGGGAATCGGTGCTACCGTATTAGGGGATGGGGAAGGGATAGGGGGGGGGCACTGATTGTCTTGTTGTCGTCCCTCACTGGAAAGCGTCCCACAATTATCACTCTGTATATTTGAGTGTATATTTTTGCCTAAGCTTCACTTTAGGGGAGTAGGGGCTTCCCCATAAACTAAGGCTTAGGTTAAAAACCTATCAAAAATAGAGCCGGACGCCGAGCTCACAAGGGAGGGTCATCAGGTCGGTCCGGCCTTTTGCGATGGGATGTATACCACTGTACTCGTCTTGGGACGAGAAACTCAAATCTGCCTTCCAAATTTGCGAAACGATTCTGTGAGCAAAGTTATGAAGGGTAGTCTCCCGACATGGTCGACTCTCTCTCTCGCATGTTCGCATGAGTGGACGTGGAATGCTCGCTCAGCAGGGTGAGTTGTGGTGTACTGGATACGATGGTTGTTTCGCAGGAGATGGGTCGCAGGTTCGGATCCTTTGTGCGATTGCTCTTTTGCTTTTTCTCCCTTCAGCTCATATGAACCCAGAAAGTGCGTATTAGTAAGTATTTGAAAGGATTACCTCTTCATTCAACATCAAGAGGGGACAAAATTTCACGTTTCCTGATTTATGCATTTTTTCAAGACATTCATTTATAGAGGGCATGTGGTACGTTATATCCTGTAGACTTGAACAGAGCGTACAGTTGTACAGATAAGTATGTGGTATAATGTGACGTAGCGTTGTCTAGCAGAGAAAACAGTAGTTTCTCTCATACTCAATCCCAATGTTCTGCCCAAAGCTAGTGTTGGCGTACTTGTTGAAGGACTTCGGTTCCTGTGAAGTGAGACGTCAAATTTAAAAATTTCTTATCTTATTCCTGGTATGCGGCGGGATATTTTAGTGCACACCCTGGCGAATATGAAACACCTCTTCAATATTGTTTCCCATCTGAAGTGGTTGAGGGCTCCGACTGCTGTGTGTGTGGAAATTTTTTCTTTATTCGTTGTGCACACTGTGAGAGATTGTACTGTTTCGCCCACTTTGTGCAGGAATACCACATGTGTTCGTAAATTACTGGTTTTCAAATATTCTTGTATCTCCCATTCACCATATGCCCTCTATAAATGAAGATCTTGAAAAAATGCATGAATCAGGAAACGTAAAATTTTGTCCCCTATTGATGTTGAATGAAGAGGTAAACCTTTCAAATACTTACTAATACGCACTTTCTGGGTTCATATGAGCTGAAGGGAGAAAAAGCAAAAGAGCAATCGCATAAAGGATCCGAACCTGCGACCAGTCCCCTGCGAAACAACCATCGTATCCAGTACACCACAACTCACCTTGCTGAGCTAGCATTCCACGTCCACTCATGCGAACATGCGAGAGAGAGAGAGAGTCGACCATGTCGGGAGACTACCCTTCATAACTTTGCTCACAGAATCGTTTCGCAAATTTGGAAGGCAGATTTGAGTTTCTCGTCCCAAGACGAGTACAGTGGTATACATCCCATCGCAAAAGGCCGGACCGACCTGATGACCCTCCCTTGTCAGTGGAGTCTGGGAATCGTGCACGGCGAAACCATGATTCCGAGTGCTCTCGAAATCACTATGCTACACTCAATCCATGAACAGACAAAGGGGATTTTTTTGTTTTAACGCAGAAAGAAATTTGAAATGGCCGAAATCCGTCTTGTTCCTCACACCTACAACTCTCGCATCGCGGGTTGCGGCGAAAAACTGCAGCTATCGAAAATCAAAACATCAAAAACCAACATTTATTAAAGCTTGTGTTTTGCGGTCCGATGCCAATAGTGGCCAACTGACTCAACATGTTACACGTGTGAGTGCTGATAAGCCATGGTAAATACTACACCACTCAGAAGGGGTGTCTGTAGTGCAATGGATTAGCACATCTGTTTGTAAAGCGTGAAGTGCGGGTTCGAGCTCCGTCCAAGAACGGAGCTTTTGCCCATAACTCTGCATACTTGTAAGGGGAGGGGACGAATTTTCCCTTCTCGGCGCCGTCGGTACGAGTCGCTTGGAACTCCGCCCAAGACGCAATGCACTGGTACCGTAGGGGACCTTTAAGATTGCACCTTGTTGATTGGGGAGACGGGCCTTTGGCTCGTCCGAGCTGGCACGCGACATTTGCGCGGCAAACTGCGCGATGCCGCGTTCCTCAGCGGCAACTTTGACTGGAGCGCGAATTCGCAGTCGTGCTGATTCAGAGCGAGATACTGAGGAGTCTTGTCGAGAGAAGGGCTTCTTCTTCCTCTCAAGCGTGTTTATATGTTGAAACTTTCGAGTATTATGTTCTTATTCGTGCAACACATTTTTATTACCACTCAGATTACATGTTGTTCTCTTTATGAACTTAATTTTAAAGAGTTTGATGATAATGTGATAGAATCGTTTCTTTCGTCTTGCATTGGTCCTTGATGTGAAACCGTGCTAAACTGTCAACGAAATTTGATGTTGCTTGATTATCTTGCTCCTTACCTTCCTCAATTCAAAGTTACTTTTGTGTTCGTGATGTCAATATGATGCAATCTGCTTTATTTCTTCTCCGTGGCTGGAGTGATGAACACTTTATATGTACTTAAGTGTGCTTGTATATAATGACATTGAAACAAGTGGGAAAGAAGCGGATTTCATCACATTGTCATCAAACTTTTCAAAACTTGTCATCAAACTTTTCAAAAAGATGCTCTAAAAAGAACAGAAAGCGATCTGGGTGGGAATATGAGGATACTAAACAAATAGAAGTATTACACAGGAAAGGCTCATCATATAACCACTGATGGAAGGAAGGAAGAGCGTGTTCCCAATAAAATTTCTAACCATCTTAGCCTTTATCCGTTCCATTACGTTTCGCGCCCTAATCAACGACGCCTAGGTCGGCCGCGTCATCGCGCACTTCGCCGCGTGCCAGCCCGGACGAGCCAAACGCCACACCCCCTGTTGATTGTTGTGTTATCTTGATAGTTTCGTCAGCTGTTAGCGCTCCTGAAAAAAACTTCTATGGATCACTCACTGCAGAATGAGTGAGAACCATCACTATAACATTTAAATCACCTTTGATATTTCAGTTATCTCAGAAAGCATAAGAACAAAAGCGAATAGTCGCCAGCGCTGAAAATGGGTGTGATTTTTAAAGGTCGCACGCGGTACCAGCTCGTTGCGTCTTGAGCGGAATCCCAAAGGGCTCATAAGTACCGCTAAAGCGCGCCGCGAAGCGATACGACCAATCGGCACTCACCCAGGAATTACCTATCCCTTCTCATAATGTAATTCATTGTCTATCATGACTTTTTCAGATGTGGCTGACCAATGGCTTGACAACCATAGTTTCTGATGAGCGGAACCAAAGCCACTGAGTAGCATAACCGATGCGAGAATACCCTTGGGCAGAGAGCTACATGTGCACCTTTTCCGATATTTCCATCAAGAATCGTGAAATGGCATACAAATACAGCCAGGCTCTTCCAAAGGCTCCGACAATGCAAATGATAGAATCCGATTCGAAGGAACCGGAAGGGGGTCCGAAACAAGAGGAAGATGCAAAGAAATATGAGCATTTTGTAACGAACACTCAAGGTTAGAGGCCATAATAGGCGAAAAAACCCGGATTCAAAAGCGACTTATGGACCATACTATTGATCAAGTTCCCTCATATCATCATACTCTATATATAAACCAGGAGTTTGGTTTGTCCGTTTGCGTGTGTGTGTGTGTCCGCCCTTTGGTTCAATTACCCAAGTATGAGGTACGTGACACTATACAGACCCTCAGAAGTTAGCAGGAAAGGTCGAGCCAGGTGCTGGCTGGGTGAGGCGTAATGGGGGATGTACAGAACGCACATCGACTTTGTCGATATCGATTGGATCGATCGATATTGTTCGAAAATATCGGCTTTGTGCAGAAGGCTGGAAACGGCTCATGTACCCGATCCAACGGAAGGTCGGCTCATCAGCGGAAAAGGTCGGGTCAAGTGTGGGTTGGGTGGGGAATGGTAGGAGATGCACTCATGAAAGTTAAAATTCTGCAACACACGCATCACCGATCGATATTGATTGAAAATATCGGTTTTTGTGCAGAAGGTTGGAAACGGCTTATGGACGATACTACTGAGTGAGTGCCCTCATAGAAGTTAAAATTCTACAACATCACGCATCACCGGTCGATATTGATTGAAATTATCGGTTTTTGTGCAGAAGATTGGAAACGGCTTATGGACCATAATACAGAGTGAGTGCCCTCATAGAAGTTAAAATTCTATAACATCATGCATCACCGATCGATATTGATTGAAAATATCGGTTTGCTGGAAACGGCTTATGGACCATACTATTGATTAAGTTCCCTCATAATAACTGAAATTTTACAACAACTTGTGTCACCGATCAATATTGAGTGAAAATATCGGTTTTTGTGCAGAAGGCTGGAAACAGCTTATGGACCATATCATTGATTGAGTGCCCTCATAAAAGTTGAAATTCTGCAACAACATGCGTCACCGATCAATATTGATTGAAAATATCGGTTATTGTGTAGAAGGTATCCTTACTGTACACCACTTTACTGGATCATGTCACACTCCGCCCACTGTGGACACTGTTGACGGGCCTGCATTAAAATGTTCGGTGTTTAGATGAAAATGTCTATAGTTCGTTCGGAAAGAGCCCAGGTGTCGGGATATCATACCTCATATATAAAACAAGAGTTTGGTGAGTCTGTATATCTTTTTGTCCACTCTTTGGTTCAACTACCCAAGTTTGAGGTGTAGAGGGCGTGGCCTACGGGCTTGGGTGAGAGTGAGAGTGTGTGACGGGATGAGAGAGATCGATACAGGCGCTGACTTTGCATGCTTCCATGTGTGACGCGCAGTAGTGTGCTCCAGCTGGCATAACAATTTGAATGAGAGCTTTAGCGCATCGGCGCATCCGCTATTTGGAGTTTTTGGCATGCCACGTCACTCTAGCAACTGCGGTCAGTTGAACGCGGCACGTGCCAACGTGCGGCTGATTTCTTTTTCTCCTATTTCCTTTTCGTAATTTTCCATATCTTATCGAAAGCCGATATCGAAAGCCGCACGTTGGCACGCACCGCGTTCAACTGACCGCGGTTGCTAGAGTGACGTGGCATGCCAAAAACTCCAAATCGCTGATGCGCCGATGCGCCAATTCTCTCAAATCGCGGATGCGCAGATGCGCTCATTTTCTCGATCGATGCGTATATTTAACTTTACGGTGATGCGCCAAAACTCTTATTCGATTTGATATGTACGCAGCATTAGAAACACTTTTCATTGTAATTCCGCTCTGAACACTTCTTTGAAGCCGACGATGCCTGCTCCTGACATGTGACGCCCAAGTGATGAACGGTTTTACCCCATCGAGGTGCGTGGCTGTCCAGTACTGTTAGTTCCATCTACATTACGAACGAGTGTCGCCCATTCAGCGTAATCAGGAGGTTGGAGCTCCTCAATTCCAACTTATTATTATTTACCTTTGCAGAATACAGCTCTAAAATGCTTTTCAGTTCGTACATTTCTGCGAGTCCCCAGCCACATTATCTCTGCCACCTACCGCCATATAGACGTGATCAACTGATATGTGGGACTCTCTGTTGATCTTACCCATGCGCGACCCGTATTCGGAAGATCTCCTCGATGCCGACGATGCCTGCTCCTGACATGTGATGTGCCCAAGTGAAGAACGGTTTTGCCCCACCGAGGTTCGTGGCTGTCCAGAACTGTTAGTTCCATCTACATTACGAACGAGTGTCGTCCATTCCGCGTAACCAGCAGGTTAAAGCTCCTCAATTCCTACTTTTGCAGAAGCATAACCTATAAATAAACCAGGAGTTTGGTGTGTTTGTACTATTGTCTGTCCGTTCGATTCTCCGTTTTACCAGTAAGACAATTGGGGCAATTGGGGAGGTCAGGTCAAGTTCAGGTTGGTTGGGCATGGCCAAGATGATCAGAGCGGACATGGGCAATGCCTGACTCCGCCCGCAGTAGGCGGGGCGTTCGCTGCATTATCTTCAGATCAGCGCTAAAATTCTTTCATTTCAAAATTCCACGGGCAGCGGGAGAAGGTGAACCAAGATGAGATCCGAGTATATGTAGCAGTTAAGGGAAGCCCACCTTAAACGGGCGGAGCGTGCTCCAAGCGGCCGGTGCTTACTGCAACTGTTCATAACCCAGCTCCAGAGCAGTCTAGAGACTGAGGAAAAATCGTTGGAGATCAGCGAGATCTGAGCTGTTTCCAGTATATTTGAAGTGAGGGAAGACCCACCCACAGTGGGCGGTGCAAGCAACCGAAATCGTGTTCACTCATGAAACATCATATTCCTCTCTAGAGCGGTCCAGGGACGGGGTGAAAACCAAAATGTGTAACAGCCCAAGTGGCAAAAATAATGCCAAATGATCACGTTAGGCGGAGCCTTCGCTACGATGTTGATTGAAAATATCAGTGTTTGTGCCGAAGGCTGGAAACGGCTTATGGACAGTTGAAATCCTATAACATCATGCACCACCGATTGATATTGATCGAAAATATCGGTTTTTGTGCAGAAGGTGTCTTTACTGCACACTACTTTACCAGACCATGTCAGACTCCGCTCACTGTGGACACTGTGGACGGGGCCTGCGTTAAAATGTTCCATGTTTAGATGCAAAATTCTATAATTCTTTCCAAGGAGCCCAGAGTCGGGATAACATAACCTATATACAAACCAGTAGTTGTTGTGTCTGTTGTCTGTCGGTCCCAAGCGAAATTCTGTACTGCCTGAAAAACAAGCGGGGGAAGTCAGGTCATGTTAGGGTTGGATAGGTTTTGCTAAGAGCTGAACAGGTAGCACATGGACCATGTCAGACTCCGTCCCCTGTGGGAGGGGCGTGCGTTACAATCTTCGGTGTCCAAATGCAAAATTCTATAATTCGTTCCAAGAGAGCCCAGGAGTCGGGATAAGGTGGGCCAAAATGAGTCAAGGGAGTTTGTGACTGTTGAAGAGACCTACCAGCCCCTTCGCTGTAATTCGTTCCACAAGATCCAGGAGTAGCGATAAGGTAGGCCAAAATGAGTGAAGGGTGTATGTAGTAGATGAGGAATACACGCCTTCAGCAGGCGGAGCACGCTCCACGTAGGTGGTGCTTAACGAGCTTTTATAAGTTGTCCCAGGAGCAGCCCAGAAACTGCGAAAAAAAATCGATGGAGATTAGTGCTGTCTTGGCGGTGTTGCACATTATTGAGGTAGGTGGAGGCCCGCCTACAATGGGCGGAACGTGCAGTCACCAATATCGTACTCACTCATAAGAAATATAACACCGCCCGGAGCGGTCTAAAGTGCCGTAGAGAGCGGAAGTAATTCGATGCTGCTAGAGTGACAAAAATAATGTCAACTGATCACGGTAGACGGGCCGTCATCAGGATATTGGCTGAAAGTATCGGTTTTTGCGAAAGGCTGCAAGTGTCTCATGGACCATAGACTCAGTGAGTACCGTCATGAAAGATGAAATCCTGGAAAATCATCAGCAAGCCACACCAATAGGTGAAGCTGTTGCAGAACTTCAATGAAGTCCTGTTGGTCGACATCGATCGAAATCATAGATCTCTATGCAAAGAGCTGAACAGGTAATGGGATCTCATTGAATGATTACAGTCGCAGAAGTTGAAAAACTGCAGCATCATGTGCTATAGGTCGTAATTGTCGGTTTTCTTACAGAGGGCCGGGCAATGAGATGGGCCACACCAGTGGATGGACATAATTGCAGAAGCTTACATTCTGTAGAGCTTATTGCATGTAGATCGATACCTATTGCTATAATGGACAAGAAGGCTGTAAATGGACTACCCCTCAGCACGAATGTAATATCTATGTATTGATTTCCGCCGAACCACATTGCTGTACAATTTCTTTTTCATCATTTCGCACACAGCCCGCTTCGCACCGGTGTCCCGTAACGCGATGTAGATCGCGAAGCTCACCTGTTTACATCATTTCGCCCACAGTCCGCTTCGCACCGGTGCCCCGTAACGCGATGTAGATCGCGAAGCTCACCTGGTTTATACTATAAAACACTGATAGTGCGTTTTCGGTAACTTTATTGGATTGCAACCATAAACTGCTCTTGAAGAAAAATAAAAATCGTTGCAAACAGATCAATTGGCTACGTACAGTTTGGCATTGAATATAACACAGTGTAAAAAAGAAGAAGATTTTTACGGCAGTGGATGTCGGCTAACGGGTAGATTACAAGACATCAATTTGCGACTGAATGATTTTGAAGAGTATCTTGCGTTTTTCAGGATCACTTTGAGACGACATCGATAAGTCATTTACCTTTCTTCCTATACCTTCGCTGCAGCCACCTGTGTGAGTAAAGGCACGGCACAGATAAATCAAGAAACGGCGTGCAATGTCAAAATCTTTCTTAATGGCGGTTTCTTTTGCGTTTCCAAGTAATAAGTCTTCCAAGAGGCCATTGTTGAAGCTCTGAAGAACTTCCTTTAGGTCTCCTTCATTCCAGTCCTTGGGTTCCTTCGTATACAGATAACCGATCTTCTCGAATACATTGTATCTCTCGGGCGACGATAACCCTAGCAAGCTCTCTTCCGCTTTCCATAAACACTCGCTCGCATGTTCCGAAACGTTGCCACTGAATGGTTTCGTTTGGCTACCTGCAAAAAAAAACATGTTTTAGCAGAACATGAATCGACTCCAAAAAGATTCTCTAACTCTAGCTCCGCTGTCATTGTTTGGCGGCGTTGATTGGGTAATTGGCCTAACAATCCATGCTCATCTAGTCGACTTTTCTTATTTTGTAAACCACATGGAAGGTCTCAGAAATTCTTTGCAGTTCCGGAAGGGGACGATAATGCCTTGAGACTTGCAAGATTCTTGCAAGTCTCACATTGTTCAGTACATATTCAGATCATCATATTCAGATATACCGCACGAATTAGACGTTGTTGCGTAAAAAGATCATGATATTCATGCACAGCGGATCGAATTACCCCGTTGTGCAAAGTCTCAGCCAAATCCAGTTTTTGTCCAACTTCGGAAAGTAGTGGGTGGCCAGGGATAAAGAGGTAGCTTTTGAATTTTCTTCTACAAAAAATCCTGCAACCCGAACAAGGTAACCTGCACATACCTTTTACACTTGCCCATCGCACTAGACGAAGGTAGCAAGCGTTAAATACGAGCATTTTCTCGGCAGTGGTTAACGACTTCTCCTTTTGAATGTTTAAAAACAGTTGCGACTCCAAAATATTTATTCAAAAGACTCAAAAAACCCCACAAAAGTCTCGAAAGTCTTGAAAATATTTTTGCAAAATTTCGGCGTATAACGCCTTCTTCAGGCCCTGCCAGAGACGAATGGTGCAGGAAGACTTTCGAGACTTTTGAGGGGTCTTTCGAGTTTTTTGAATAAATATTTTGGAGTCGCAACTGTTTTTAAACATTCAGATAACCATGAGACTTCGGAACAGCACAATATTGAAGTGACTTCTCCTTTGTTCAATGTGTTGCCACCCAATAGATCGTGAATTTTTCCGAAATTTGGTCAAATTCTCGAAGTGGCTAAAAATTAGTCTTCTGGGGTAATTGGATTCCCTGAACACGAAAACCACACTGGTTTTGCACGAGAACGACTGACTCGTGCGTTATGGGCTTCCCAACGTACCATGTAATAGTACTATTCATTTAGGTAAAAGTGAAGACAATGAGACACAAAATGCAAAAAAATCTCCACCGGCGGGGAGGAAACACAACACCCCTATGCTTCAGATCCGGAACACTACCAGTAAGCCACGGTGGCGGCTGATAGCTCAACAACAGCCGTGCTGACGGCAGTGCCTCCCCAAGGAGATATCACAGGCTAACTTTGACCCCTCCTACCTCGCTTCATAGCAGCCCACAGCACTTTTAGTTTTCACATTTGTAATCAGCCTTCGCAGCTCTATCGATCTGTAGGGATCCCTATTCGAAGTTCCATGGGAAGTTGAAAGCCCATCCGTAACATGATCATACAATGATCTCGAACACCCGTCAGTTTCTCCCTGCTCAGAGAGGTTGCTTTACTCTGTCGTTTCCTAATCACAATCACTCACTTGCGGACGGACAGACATACCGTCAAACCACCCTTCTGTTTTCGCTCTCTCTTTGGCTGCACCTCCTGCTCCTCGAGGAACAGACGAAAAGATGTCTTCGAAAAGATGTTTTCCCGATGTCAGAATCATTTCTTTGCACGTTTCGAAGCCGTTTCGTTCACCACAGCCCTCAGGACTTTGATCAGCATTCATAGCCGTTGAATCAGTGGAATATGTGGAATCGTGAAATTTGTTTGTGACATTGTGCATTGAAGATTCAACCAACAAGACGTAGGAAAGAGGGGGGGGGGGGAGATGGAAGAAGTAGGCGATTAGGGAATATATGCATATCAATCATGATGCCTCCGAATAACTCACGAGTGCTTTACTGCTCAATCGATCGTCTGTGGCTCTGCCCAAGTAATGCATATCGTTTCGAGCGATTAGGTGATCGGGCCAAATGGATAAGATGCGCATCGATTTGCTTACGTCGCATTCTTACTTTGCGCACCGGCAGCGACAGCATCAAAATATGTGCACGCCGCCGATCACGTCGGCACTCTGGTGATGCGCTCCGTTTGCAAAACGCTCGACTCAACTACATCACAGGTATATGATCGTAGCGAAACACACGAACTCGAATTCGAATCTTGGCATAACGCCATACTATGCCAAATTCGAATTTGAATTCCTGGGCTCTCGCCACAATCATCATACTGTAATGGGGTTGGATCAAGCGTTTCACAAAGGGAGGACGTCACTAGAAAGCCGCCGTAGTCGGTGGCACTCACATGATTTTGATGCCGTCGCTGCCAGTGCCGCCGTCAAATTGTCGCCGTCGCCGCCGATGCGCAAAGCAAGAACGCGACCTAGGCAAATCGATGCGCATCTGATCCATTTGCCCCCATCACCTATCATCCTAGCCTTAGCATCCGATTATCTGAATTCCTGAATTGCAGGCTGACCAGTGCGTAGAGCAGTGTTGAGGGTAGGCAATCACATATGAGTTTCAGGCGATGAGGCGACTGAGAAAGATGAATAAGGTACAAATCGATTGGGCGATCACAGGATCTATCGATCAGGCGGTAACGCGATCGGGCATATCAGAAGACTAATCGATACGACTCATCTAAAGCTTGTTCCCCTCTTCCAAGCTTAGGCTAAGCTCACATCCTCTTATCCATGTATGTCATGTCTTTCCGCCTGGATCGCGCGATTCAGGCGGAAAGGATAAGAAGATACGTATTGATCAGGTGAGTGGTACGCCCGAATCGCACGACTCGCGCGATTCAGGTAATCGCGCAATCGTCTGAATCACCCGATCGATATGCGTCTCGGCGCTCATGTACTATGGGGGTGGCACTCAAACACAATTTCTAGGAAGTGGAAATTTTTTCCTCACCCTGAGAGGTTAAAAAGAAGCTCCGAGGAGTGTCCTCAACCACAAGAAGATGAAAAAATATTTGCCACACCAAAAAAATATTTACCCATTCCGAAGCTCCTTCCCCCTAAAGGCTTAGGCAAAAACCACATTCCCCGGTTTGCACTGTCATCAATACCTCCTAACACATTAAAAAACATAATACTAGACCAGACACATAAAAAAACCCGAAAAACAAAAAAAGACAATGAAATAAGTGTGTTGTAGCGTCATTTACAGGTAACGCCGTGTTAATAGAAGGAGCGCGCTGGCCACCCACCGCGGCACGATCCTGACAGAATAGCTTTCATCCCCACTTCACGCATTCATTTTCTTTCATAATGTTGCATGCTGATTCTTGGGATACGAAGAAATGCGTGCGAACCAGGACCAAGCATTTAGCCCAAGCCTTGGGGAAGGGGGACATCAATGGCAGATAGGATTGTGTTTGTTTATTTACTTTCGACATTTCAAAATAGAAACGTCCTAATGATAATCGGACACGTTGATAATACATTTTTTGAAGATTTGTAAAGGATTAATTCTCTATTGTGATTTCAAATGTGTTTTTGAGTGCCACCCCCATAATACATGAGCGCCTGCGTCTCTTTCTTTCCACCTGAATCGCGCAATCGACTAAATCGTGAACTCTGAAGACTACCTCAGGTATCGTCCCCACCCCTCCAAACTCACATTGACCCGTGTCTTAACCTCTCCGCCTTATTTCCTGATCGCATGAGCACGTCACATCAATACCTACCAGTGGGCTGGCGCACACTTCTGCGCGCAATTCATGGCGATGCTGTGCAAAATGGGTTTGATAGGCCCGACCACAGTTGTGTATGGAATCGAGCGGGAATTTCCTTTCCTCTACTTACCGCTGAGTTGGAAAATTGAGTGGAATTGGAAAAAAGCATAGAATATGGCGTGATAATAAAGCATTTTGGTGTCAACATACTTCACTCGCTTTGCAACGAATCCATTTTGCACGTCACCGACATGAATCGCGCGCAGTAGTGTGCGCCAGCCAACTGGTTTACGTCTTCATTGGGAGTTTGGATAGTTTAGAGGTAGATAGTTTTGTATTCGATTGCATCGATGGTAACAAACGTTTACTTGCTGAGCATCCAATTCCTACACATTAATGGTATAATGGTAGATCTATATCTTAATTATCGTTGTTTATTGTCTTCGTAAACATGCTTCACTACTTGAAATTTTACATAGTCTAGCAGTCGATACCTAGTGTTGCTGCCAATACCGAATTAAAATGATTCCAAGTGAGCCGCTCGCTTCGCTATCACAAATATAGGTTGTATCATGATTATCAATGTAGATCGCAGTATCAAGCGTCATGCACCACTATTTGAAACGCTAAGCAATTCAGCGGTCGATACATCGGTCAGTGATATCAGAACCTAAACAAAATATGTTCACCCAATGGCACTAAGCGTCAGATGCTTTTGCTAAAACGGTCGTCTAGTAATAGCAAATGATGTAAAGGATTCCCTAATGGGATTCCTGTCCAATCCCTAATGGCTCCTATCAGCCACTGTAAGCCGCCATCAGTTTCACTGAGGCCCTGTACCCAACAATACCATTGAGGTCCCCGTACCCTACAGTACCCATGTGAACATATAACTGTTAGCCGCAAAAGCGATTCGGCTTTGGTGACATTTCCTTTCTCACAGCCCCTATCGAATGTTATCAACCATTATCACTTTGGATCACCCACTATCAATGTTCCCGCCAACCTTGCTGAACACCCATGAGTGACAGCGGTGACATTTGCCTACCCACAATCATTATCAAATCTTATCAACTATTATCGATTTGGATCACCCGCCATTGAAGTTCCTGGCCCACCCTGCTAAACATCTATGAGTGTTAGCGCCCTAGGATCAATGCGAAAAGCGAAACGAACTCGACGACTCCAGCCATTTCACGCTCCTTATCGTATCTCATCAACCGTTATCAGTGCGGGTCACCCACCACTAATGTCCCTGTCCCACCCTGCTAAACACCTATGATTGTCAGCGCTTTTGGATCAGTGCGAAAGGCGAAACGAATTTGACGACGTTTGTTTTCTCATACTCCACAAGGAATCTTATCAACCATTATCACTTTGAATCACTAACACTAAAAGTTCCCGCCCCATCCCGCAAAACACCTATGAGTGTCAGCGTACTGGGATCAACCTGAAATGCGAAACGGATTCGTCGATCTAGCCATTTCACGCTCTTATCGTATCTTATCAACAGTTATCAATGCGGGTCACCAACCATTAATGTTACCGCCCAATCCCGCAAAACACCTATGAGTGTCAGCGTACTGGGATCAACCGAAAGGCGAAACGGATTCGTCGACTCTAGCCATTTCACGCTCCTTATCGTATCTTATCAACAGTTGTCAATGCGGGTCACCCACCATTAATGTTCCCGCCCAATCCCGCAAAACACCTATGAGTGTCAGCGTACTGGGATCAACCCGAAAGGCGAAACGGATTCGTCGACTCTAGCCATTTCGCGCTCCTTATCGTATCTTATCAACAGTGATCAATGCGGGTCACCCACCATTAATGTTCCCGCCCAATCCCGCAAAACACCTATGAGTGTCAGCGTACTGGGATCAACCCGAAAGGCGAAACGGATTCGTCGACTCTAGCCATTTTACGCTCCTTATCGTATCTTATCAACAGTTGTCAATGCGGGTCACCCACCATTAATGTTCCCGCCCAATCCCGCAAAACACCTATGAGTGTCAGCGTACTGGGATCAACCCGAAAGGCGAAACGGATTCGTCGACTCTAGCCATTTCACGCTCCTTATCGTATCTTATCAACAGTTATCAATGCGGGTCACCAACCATTAATGTTACCGCCCAATCCCGCAAAACACCTATGAGTGTCAGCGTACTGGGATCAACCCGAAAGGCGAAACGGATTCGTCGACTCTAGCCATTTCACGCTCCTTATCGTATCTTATCAACAGTTATCAATGCGGATCACCCACCATTAATGTTCCCGCCCAATCCCGCAAAACACCTATGAGTGTCAGCGTACTGGGATCAACCCGAAAGCCGAAACGGATTCGTCGACTCTAGCCATTTCACGCTCCTTATCGTATCTTATCAACAGTTATCAATGCGGGTCACACACCATTAATGTTCCCGCCCCATCCCGCAAAACACCTATGAGTGTCAGAGCTCTAGGATCAAGCCGAAAGGCGAAACGACTTTGGTGACATTCGCCTTTATAGGCTCGTTATCAGTGCGTATCAGCTGCTATCACTTTCGGTCCACCACCGCCTAGGTCCCCCTATCACCCTCTATATCATTTATAAAATTCAGCGTCCCAGCTTCACTGCGACGCGAGATATGAATTTCGTGACAGACAGACGGACACACACACACACACAGACATACTAAGCCAATTATATAGAGTAGGATCTTTCGCTTTACGCCTGAATGTGTGAATTGCGAACTCTAAGCAATGCCGATCCGACCAGTTGCCTAATCGATATGCATCTTTTCTCTAAGCACAACAGCATCTTCGCTTAATTGTGACATAGCCCCATTGTGTTGTTGTCGCTCAGTCACTTAATCGATACGTCTTCGCTTCCTTAGCTCTGAGATGCACTTGCCACTACAATCGCTTCACCTTTCTTTCCAACTGACTACTTTGAGTTTGATCCGTTGAAGCATTTTGTGGCTGGAACATATGGAACCTCTTAGGCCGCTTCCATACTTTGCGCACCGACGCCGTCACGCGCGTGACGCCGGCACGCGCGTGACGGCGTCGGTGCGCAAAGTATGGAAGCGGCCTTACTGGTTGTAGTAGTTGTAGTCGTGGGCGCTTGTTTCACTGTGTTAGGGTCCTGGTTGCGAGCGTGTGCGTCGACATCAAAGATCAGCAGGAACGTAACGAAAACAATCTTCATTTTTCTGCCGACGTTGTTGAAATGAATGCAAACCGCAGCCCACCTCCTTTATACGATCCTTTATCATGCCTTCATGATCCCTGGCGGTCACCGCGAACTACGATTAGCTGGAAGCTCATTACTATGCTGATGCCTCTAGCCAGCATAGTGGCTTCTAGCCTATTTTTACTTTATACACTCTCATTCAAACATGTTAGTCCGGAACCTACGGCTTTCTTGCGGGTTCTCTTGACTGTCAGTTTCGGTACTGTGCGATAGCTCAACTAGTGTAAATGTATTGGGATACGAATATCGGCCTGAGCCTAGGGAAGGGAAGAAGCCTCGACGTGAGTGGAACAAGATCGTGTGCAAGAATAGTTCTCTCTCCCTGGGCTTCTTTCTCCTCTCAGGATTTATGCTGAGAATAATATCCTTCTGGCAGTGTTTATTATCTTTACACTTGCTCGCAAGTGATGGTGTGCCGCTGTCATTCAGACATTGAACGTGAAATCATTTGTCCCCCAACCCCTGTCAAACCTTAACGGATTTACTCACCAGTCCTAGCCGTAATGACACACGTGAAGACCAGCACAAGAACAGTGAAGAAGGTAGCCATGTTGCAGACGTCCCTGAAGTGATTGCAAACCACAGCTCACCACTTTTATACGATCCCTTATCATGCTCCTATCAATACCCTTATTCCTTGTTTACAAGTATGATAGTCATACATGTTCGATCACGTTTTAGAAGTGGGTGCTGGTGAAAGCGTCTATATCATTTCCTGCGGATACAAATTTTGAGCTGAAAATAACAGCGCAGACATATTCGTCAGTGTATCTCATAACCTACTAAACCGACGAGGCAGAACAGAACGCCGGAATGAAGTTACATGATTCGTCAAATCCTAGCTACTTGTTGCAATACCTAATTGGTAGTTTTTTTTATGTAGGTAACTTTTGTAAATAGAAGTGTTGTTTTCCACCACGCCGAGTTTCGTTTGTTGCTGTATCGTGTTCCATTTGATGGAGCCTAGTTTTTACTAGCTCTTTGGTTGTTATATCGCCACAATCAAATATCAAGGAAAGGGGCTAGTTTTTTCGTATTTTCGAGAACTGTTTTCCCAGAGCAACGATCTCCAGGAAATGGAAGCGGAACCAATGAACAGTTCGCGAGAATGAGCTTGCGAGGTTTTAAAACCGTGTGTCACCTCGAGAGAGGAGCTTGCCGATGGTCTGGGTGGCTCATTAATGGACTGAAATTCTGATTGTTGTCGTGATTTCCTAGATTTCTCGCACTTTTCATAATGATAAGCTTTGGATTATGTCACTGTTCTTGTCCCCGATTCTCTTATTTCCAGCATCCGCCAAATGTGACTTTTTGTTTTTAAGGGACAAGACTGGGTGATTTGCTCCAGATTATTTGGCCATCTATGTCTCCTCTGTATCTTTAGAAGAACCGGAAGGGATCTAAAGATAGAGGAAGATGCAAAGAAATGATTGTTTTGTAAAGAACGTGCAAAGTTAGATGCAATAATCGGTGAAAAATCCGAATCCAAAAGCGCGGCGCTGTGGTGTCTGAGTTGTCCGCTGTAGAGATGACCTTTGTTGTCTCGTAGAGTGTATTTCCTTCATTGGTGATAATCGTACTATATATAATTCGCTCAGTATGTCTTCCGTGCGTGTGTGTGTTTGTCCGTCTGTGTGCCATCAAATTCATATCTCGCATCGCATTAAAGCTGGGAATGTATTTTACAAGTGATGTAGGGGTGGCAAGGGAACACTAATGGTGGGACTGAAAGTGATAGCAGCTGATAAGGGCTGATAAGGAGCTTCGGAAGGCAGATGTCGCCAAATCCGTTCTGCCTTTCGCACTGATTTAAGAACGGTTACTCACAGTGTATTGCGCAGTGGGACGGGGACACTAATGGTGGGTGACTCGCACCGATAACGGTTGATAATATTTGATAAGAAGCTGAAAAAGGCTAGAGGCTTCAAATCCGTTTCGTTTTTCGCATTGATCCCAGAGCGCTGACACTCACAGGTGTTTTGCGGAGTGGGACGAGGACATTAATAGTGGGTGATCCGAATTGATAATGGTTGATAAGATTCGATAAGGAGCGTGAGAAGGGAAATGTCACCAAAGCCGTTTTGCTTTTGCGGCTAACAGTGGAATGTTCGCATTCGCAGGTATTGTAGGGCACGGGGACTTCAATGGTATTGTTGGGTACAAGGGCCTCAGCGAAACCGATAGCGGTTCACAGTGGCTGATAAGAACCGTTAGGAATTGGATGGGATGAAATCCATTACATCGCTTGCTACTACTACACGACCGCTTTAGCAAAAGTGTCTAATGCCAAGTGCCATTGGGTGAACATATAATGTTTATGTTCTGATATCACTGGCCGATGTATCGACCGCTGAGTTGCCTAGCAATCCAAAAAATGGTGCCTTTTTCTTGATACTGCGATCTACACTGATAATCGTGATACAACCTATATGTGTGATAACAAAGCAAGCGGTTCACTCGAAATCATTTTTTAATGCGGTATTGGCAGCAACACTGGGTATCGACGGCTAGACTACGTAAATTCCAAGAAGTGAAGCGTTTACGCAAACGATAAACACCGATAAGCGGGATATGGATCTAATATCAAGTGTGGGTATTAGATGCATGCTTAGCAAGTGAACAGATTGTTACCAATCGATGCAATGAAATACAAAACTATCGATATCTAGGCTATCCAAACTTCCAGTGATGACCTAAATCGGTTGGCTGGCGCACACTACTGCGCGCGATTCATGTCGATGACGTTCATCGGACCCATTTTGACTAAAGTATATCGATACCATAATGCTTTTTTTTATCACGCCGTCTTCTCTGCTTTTTTCCAATTCAACAGCTGAGCTGTGAGCAGAGGAAAGAAAATTTTCACTCAATTCCATGCACACGTTGTAGTGCCGATCAAATCCATTTTGCACAACATCGCAATGAATCGCGCGCAGGAGTGTGCGCCTACCAACTGGTTCGAAATGAGTGAAAAACACAGAACGAGAAGCAAGTAAAATGACGAAATGAAGAATAAGCGAAAACCCAAGGAAAAAGGGTGATCACAATTAAAATCAAGTGAATTCACTCTCGACGCCTTGGCAAAGTGCCGTGTGTGCATTGCGGCAACTTCATCCACTGTCTTCCCACACCGTAAACCAAAAATGCCATCCTCCCGGTGTATTTGATTCTATTGCTCCATGCCGACCACTTTTCACATAGACTTCACCGTCGTCGCCCTAATGGCTGTCAAAACCTCAGTGATGTATATAAGGCTTCAGTCATGCACGCAGGAAAACAGTAAAAGGGGTTTGTGATTTCTGTGGATTAGTGAAGAAAGTGCTCCTCCTTTTGACCCTTTGAGTTAATTCTCCAGTGAAATCCCCTATATGTCTGGAATGCAACTTTTGCTGTAATCTTATCTATCCATTGTGCCTTGGGTTTTTTTCTGTCTTTGAAGTCTCGATTAAAACTACCCTGCCCATAAAACAGAGGCTTGCCAGAAAATAACTGGTAAGCTGTTAGCGGTTTTTAGCTTTTCATTTCGCAACAATTGGAGATGTGCGACCTGTATAAATAGTTCAAGTGCACCGATCCATTACTATTTCAGCGACTGAGAGAGATATGTGGAATACACTTATCACAAATTGTTCAAGTGCTTGCCCCTTTCACATGTAAACTACTGTATGTGCAGTGGTGTGAAGACATCGCTGACTCAGCTTGAGATTGCTTTGAAACATTGTTTAGCTCACCTTGAAATCCTAAAAATTCATCTCAAATGTTCTATTAAGTCTCCTGCACGCCTTAGACACTATGTGGTGTGAGCAGAAACGTACTCATAAGAAAGCAATTTTCATCACTCTCTGAGACCTTCAAGAAAAAAGGGCTCCCTTGAGTTCCTGGCAATGGGGTGAACGTCGAATCATATAGTACCTCCGAATAGTATGTAAGAACCAGTCGCTGACCCCTTTTCTCAAGGTAGATTTTAAAAAATTTTCCAGCAACTTTTCGTCCCAGCAAATGGAACTGTAAATGAAGCAGAAGGAAACTCACTCTCCAGAAAAAGATTTCATGGTCAAATCGGCCAGTCAATCCACGGCCAATATACGCGGTCCCTGTCTCTCGCTAAGAATGTGGAAGTTTCTGTATCTCTAGCAAGATTACAAGATTGTGTCGGGGGAAAATAAATAAATAATGTCGATCTGCTCTCTCCCGTAAGCCTGAGGAGTTTCAGAAGCTTTTCCGTGGAGTCAACTGTCGCCTGAGTTGCCGACTTGTGTAGAAGAAAGACATTTGTGTTTCACCTTCTGCTTGGATTCTCGGTTTCAGTTCTCAGCAAGCTTTACATTTGCAACCAAGTCTCCATCCATTTGCAGGGAGGTTACTTCATGGATATAGTTTTTAGTGACGGCTCACTTCAATTCAGTTAGTTTGAGCAAATTTAAGCATAGCAAAAAGGTTGGCCAGGTTTATCCAATTTTCTTTGGTTCATTCTGTGGAATCATTCTCAGAAAGTACTCATATAACTCTATTTCTGAGACGGTCGATATGGAACTTTTCATTTTCTGTTTCACATCATGAGGAAAGTAAGAACCTCCAAACTGTTCAGTTATTGAGTTGTGCTATACGTTTTTTTTTCGTTTCTCACCTTATGTGTTTCACAATATTCCTCGCCATCTTTCGACAAAATCTATCTGCATATGTTTTGACAGAGCTTTTTTGCTATTCTACAGGACTACGTTATTGGTTTTTTGAATCATTCATTTCTTTAATATTTTTAGGGCTTACAAATGCATCATTCTCCACTCATGATTCAACGTGGAACGGAAAAGTTCAACTTTCTCATCTTCGATGTGCCAAAAGTGCAGATTTTTGCTTTTTGAAGGCACAGTTCACTGCAATTTGGCTATCCTAGCTCCATCTGTGAGCAAGTAGCCCTTTTCACGATTGAAAAGTGTGTATTTCTGAAGGGGTACAAAGATGTGTAGGAACCCGCGTACAGCTATCACATGTATGCCGGCGCTCTTCGTTTCAAGATGGGCGACATCCACCATCGATTTGACCAGCGGAACAACGATCGCAACTACTTGGCAGAAAAAGGTTTGTTCTCGATTTTGATCACATAAGATCGACGAAGTTGTGGCAGTAAAGGCAAGAGGAAGGTACTTTTGCTGAATTTCGGATGATAACATCAAGCGGAAAGCTTTGCAAAAGCCTACATCTGTGCCACGAACTCATCCAAGCTGAAATCGGAAAGATTCTCATTTGTAGAGCTTCTAGAAATTTTTTTCAAATTGACTCCTTCGCTTTCGAGCTTTTCGATATCCTCAGAAACCTCACTGTGAGCGACGACCGACAGGAATTGCTTTAGCGATTACATAACCCCTTTTTCGACGGATTAAAGGGATCTTGTTAAATACAGAGAATAAGGCACGGAACGAACTTATTGCACAAACGATATTACCTTTAAGCGCACTACGTAATTCTAGATACCTCTATCAGGTCAACTTTTCTCATGGATCCTCTCATGGTTGTTGAATGAGAACTGCCGAGTGTCGAAGACAAACATTAATAATCTATCAATGGCTAACGTCACGTCATCCATGCATCTTCAGTTCTTTTACAGAGTCGCTTCAGAACTCTTCTGCTTTGCCAGAATAAGCAGCTGTGCCAGAAACATCTTCCCACCGGAAGTTTTTCAGTTCATTCTAACAAGAAATTTCCGCTATGTACACGCTGTGGGAGGCGATAGACAATGGTAGCCTCGCTCACATCACTGCCACAGGGATCGTGATCAGCGCAGACGGCCTGAAATGTTTGGTTGTCTAGGTTGGTTCAGCACGCTTGTTCGTTAAGCACAACAAAAGGCCCACCACGTCTCACGAGTGATCAGCAAATGGATAAATGTTATTTTTGGAATAGTCCACGCTCTCTTACCCTGCAATGGCTTATCTTTTCAAACGGCTTGGCACGTAAGGATACAGCGGATAGGATAGGATAGGATAGGATAGGATAGGATAGGATAGAGATAGGATAAACAGCGGTTTAAGTCGAGAGTATGAAAATGTACTCCATCACTTTTTTACGAAGGAAGTAGGACGTCTCCGTTAACATAATTCCAGATGTTTTTTGTTGCTAATCTAGGACTAGGCTAATCTAGGCTAATCTAGATAATGCTAAAAAGGACGAATGCTAATCCATTACACTACCGGGACACCTTCCACCTTCACTCAGCTTCTAGATGTACAGTCCATTTCCCAACGCCTTGGAGGGCGTCGCCTACGGACTCGGGTGAGTGGCGAGAGTGGGAGTACGTGGGGAGAGCGAGAGTGTGTGGCAGGTTGAGAGAGTTCGACACACGTTCATCCAATACCGTAGGCCTCGCCCTGCCAGGCGTTGGGAAATGGGCTATATATCCAACATATCTTATCAGCACTCACACGTACAATCCATTTCGGAAAAACAGATAGGGCGTGGCCTACGAACTTGGGTGGATGGTGAGAGTGAGAGTACGTGGAGTATGTTTGGCAATACGACAGCACCTATCTTCTGGGGTGAGCTTCAAAGTGAAACTACGAAACCGCGCCGCAATACTTTTGATCCTGCCGCTTGTCCTTCACGTGGCCGCCCGAGGCGAGCGGCGCGGCGGGTGCGAGTGCCAGTGGCAGGGTATGGCAGCCATCAAGCGACGCAGTGTGGCATGGGTGGAAGCGCAGAAGTAACGCAGCCACGCTCTGCCAGGCTACCAAGAGCAATCCATTCACAAGTCGTACTGGTGGCGCCTCGAGTGAAACGCCGCGAAGCGATTCCTGTCATATCTGCACGCACCCCTCTCATCGTAGTCAACCTGGGATCACGTCGCTTAGAGGCGGGGTCTGTTATTCAAAGGCGTCAGCTGCTAACCGTTACGCCGTCACTGCACTCGCGCTTTTCCACAGGGATTTCGCCATAAATGAGCTCCTTAGATGCCTACTTTCCATGTGAGTAACCTCTCGTAGGGATTTTCCATTAACCACATTATCCCTAATGCTGCCTTTCTGCAGCAATCTATTCATACAAAATTAAGACTTTTAGCCGCAAATTAACCTTGGTTCAAGCACTACTTCATTATATCCATGGAGGAACCACTCGTGATTTTTCGTTGTTCTTGCTTTGACCGAGCAATTTTTTGCCGATATGCCTCACATTTAAGGGAAGGGGTTCAATATCGTACCCTCGACAGTGCCGAGGGGATACGCAAAAAATCGCCGTCTCCATCGAAGGTGGGTGTTTGTTCGATATCTTCAGCCGTGATTTTCTTCATATTCCCCTGATAAATTCAAATTTCATCGTTGAAATCGAACTTTGAGGGGTGAAGATACAAGCAGGATACAAACAGCTCTCTTCCCCCCGAAGACTTTCCGTTTCAGGAGCCTTTTCCGTGGAGTCGACTGTCAAAGAAATTGCAGAAGATGGTTCTCAAGCATCCTCCTGACGTGACATTGACAAGTACGAGCTGGTGAATCACGAGATGTTCTACCTTATTCGGGGCAATGAGCAATGGATGAAGAGAGGAGCCGTTAATTCTTTGACCATAGACAAGGTGCGTTACATTTGCCGCTTGAAATTTAGACAAAAAGTAATCATTGATTAGCGTTCTTCCAATTTCCAGGTTTCCCATCTCACCAGAAATGGTAATCGTCGTTGTCATTTCGAAGTGCACGTAAAGAGTCACGAAGAAGATCAATCCAAGGTCAGATCGGCCTGTTCCAACACCTATTAGGTCATTTTAGAAAGCCCGCTGTAAATGTTCAGTTCACGGTCGTGAGCATGAAGTTCGTGCTCTTCCAGGAAGCTTGAGGGTACTTCTCTTTTTCAGATCAGAAGGTCATGGACAGGGTCGAAACGTGACTATATAATTTCACTTTCCTGTATACTTCAAGGGATACTCTGAAATGCTGGCGTGGAAAACATAGTGGTTCGTCTGAGTTAGGAGGCGAAACGAGCCACTTGACTCTCGAAATTTTATTGTACATTATGTTAGCTCCATTCCTTTCCCCTTTTTTTCCGTCTGCAGATCAAAGGGGTGAACGAAGAAGTCTTTTTTCTTTGCTATCAAAACTGCTCGAAGGATTTCTGAAAATTGTCGCTCTAAGTTGAAATCAAACTAATTGTTAAAAGTGATATGTTAATTATCCCGAACCCGTCAAGGCACCGCAGGGGGAAGGGGCGAAGAAAAAAAAAGCCTGTATGAAATCACTAATCTTTGTAAAAGAACATTCGTGCTCAAAGAGATAGCGTAGCGGAACCCATGTTAAAAACCGCGCCTCTCGGCGCTTCACCTTGAGTTGCACGCTTAGGTGGCAGGGTTGTTTGCTGATGGCAGACGCCACTTTCATTTGATGCCCCCTGGGGCTGATTTGATCTCATTCATGAAAATTCCAGACAGCACAACAAACAACAGCAGTTAAGTAAAACAATGAAAAGGGGGATGAACAAGGGAGTAAGGGTAAAGGCTTATGATTCAGTAGTTGCTACTGAGCTCACACGACATCGTAATAAGACGTCATTTGTTGAACATTGCCTTTTCCAGAGCTGGTACAAAAATCAGCGAAGCAGTAGTAGAAAATCAAAAGTCAGAGAATAATAGCCTCGACATTTGGTAGGGAAGCAGTAGGCGCTCATTCTCACCATTTACCTGAATGCATTTCTAGCGCAGATCCGATCCGGCCTGAGCCCGCATTGAGCTTAATTTTCTAGTTACCCCTGCCTCAAATACCGTGTAGAAACGCACTCTAAAATTGAACAAAGCAGAGAGAAAGACTGAAATTTCCCACTGCCAGACGGAAGCTCCAGCAGATTGGTCATGAACAAAATGGCACAAATTGACGGGCCGTATTAACTTTTCAAGCATAATGAACAATCAGTTACCCGGTGACTCGAGAACAGAGGCGCTCTGACATATAAAGATTACAAACAGAAGTGCTCCAAGCATTCTTCGGTAGGGAAGGAGGTTGAACGGTAGGGAAGGAGGTTGAAAAATCCCTCAACTTCCAGCTTTTTAAAAACATGCCATTTGGAATGTGGTTCTACACACACGGTAAAGCGTCGAGGAATCCTCGCGAGGGTAGTATTTCCAGATTTTCTTCGAGGATACCGCGCACCCAGTTCGAGCACTTCGGACCAATAAGGTGATCTTTCAAAGTCGTCAATCGATATCCATACTTATTGTTAGTACCAGGTAGCAATGCTACAATAGGATACACCTTGAGTGTAGCAACAGACAGGGTCGGCACGGTCCAGGGGGTTGTACTTTCAGTGTTGGTTCATGATTCATTCTCTGCGCAGTAGCCACATCAGAGAAAAATGTATCTGTTAGAATATGAGGAGGTGCTAAGAAGAACATGTGAAAGTCGTTGGTCGAGACATGCGAAAAAATGTTATTTTTGCCCCGATTATTATTATCATTCGCAAAATTTTTATACCAGCTGGGCTATGGCACAATTCTGTGCGAATAAAATATGTAATAAAATTATGTAATAGGAAAATGGTCGAGACTGACCAACCAATATCAAAGAAGTCCATATCGCAGTGTTACAAATTGTGATAAGCGCAGTATTCGAGCGCCAGCCTAGTGGTATTTCTACAAATGCTTATCATTATTCGAAAATCCACGACATTTAGTAGCAAATTTCCCCCTACTATTACCATACATCGAAGTGCAAATATCGTATATAATAACTTGCAAAGGTTAAGTCACGGGGTGTCGATGAACTAGTCATTTACAGTGATATCGAGGATCGATGAAGATGGAACAGAAAGAAATACGTTTATGCCTTTAAAGCGGTATCAATTAAAGTCGGTGTTGATGCCCGGGAAATATCCACCAACTTCGTACTGTGCTTGAGATGATAACTTCGTGTAAAGTCTTTTTACCTTGTATTCCATGACTTTAGGGACAGTTTTGAAGAATGCTGTTAACTCACTCTCTTTATGCTTTATATTCATCAATTTGGCGCTCTTTGCAATCCCAGGCGTACATAAGGAGCTGAAATAATATGATCGAGAAATGGAGATATCATCGAGAGCCACTTTGTCTAACAGTTACCTCTCGGATGAAATGATATGCTTTATCGTCATTTTTACGCATCTTATAATACGTGTTTCGAGCATCCTGAAACGTTAAAGTGCAGCTTGTTTTGAAAGAACCTTTATGTAGTGAATCTCCTCACTTTTTTCTTATCATCTTTGGGTTTCCATGTTTTTCAAAAAATGCTGTACAAGAGTTGAATTGATATGAATGATTCGAATAAGATTGGCACATTCACCAAAATGCAGAATGCTAGTTCTACAAAAAAGAATGGTTCTCACTCTTTCTCTATCTCACAGTTCTATCGGAAAAATATCTATGTTTGATCAGGATATGGAGAATGTGCTCGAACTTGTGGAGGTTTTGGGGCAATACTGGCAAGCACTTTTATTATATTTGCTGAATTGTTATATCTCGTTCTACAAATAATGCAGAAGATGTCATAAGAAGTTTAAGGCTTTCATCAGCGTGACCAAAAAGTCTGTCGTCACTTATTGACATATAAAAGTCTTTTCAATTATCAAGCTAGAGAGGCAGACATGCATCATTTGTGCCTTTCACTTTTCGCCAGTGTTGGTAATTTGGCTACTCGCTCTCCTCAGAATTAGGAAAACACGGATTTGAAAATATGTTCATTGCCTTCCGAGTATCCTCTTGTCTTTGAGGTTTTGTACACCATTAGGATCGCCCAGCTGCCGGCGGACTTGTTATTAGTGATATGTTAACCAATAACCTTTGCCCTAACCAATTGCGACCTCAGCACCTTGCATATTGGCTGTAGGCTGTGTGTGTACTGCCTTCATATAATCATGTGTCTTCATATAATTTGATGCCACAATAAGGGATAAGCATTGCCCTACACTCCGACATGAAGTAGTCTCACTTGCACTGATCTTCTTAACTGCTTATCAAGGCGGGGCGCAACATTATCTATGTGTTCCCCTGATTTCCTCGCTCATGTTCTACCTATCCCTTCTTGAGCGGAGTTTTTGAGCTTCACAGAATCGTTTCACTTACCTTATCCCAACTTCTCCCTACGTCTGGGTTATTTTGGAACTGATTGGACTGTTTTCAGCTGATTATCAAATTTTCAGTGCCTGCCCCCCCCATTGTGGTGGGCGGGGCGTAGCATCTTCCATGTACTCCCTCCTATTTCTTCGCCCATGCCCCTCATCCCTCCTTTAACGAAGTTTTTAGGTCATGCTGGAACGGAGTTGTGAGCTTTTGTTTTCAGCTCTGCCTATTTAAATTGCGCTCCGCCCATCGCCCGTATCATAGGCTTCGTAAAACCGTGCTACCCACTTTATCTGAGCTTCTCCCCATGTCTGGGTCATTTTGGAACTGAATCAGACTGTTTTCAGCTGTTATCAAATTTTTTTTTATCAATTTTTTGCAAAAATGTTTGCAAAAGATATTTGAGCCTTATAGGCAAGCTTTCGGCGCCTAGCGCCTTCATCAAGCCTGAAAATGTACAAAGTAGATGTTATTTATAGACCCTGTTTGAGAGTCTACAGGCGTATTTGTACTTTAACAACTTACTGCTGCCACAGGATCACTGTACTTACCGCCAATGTGTGTCCTTGGTAGTGGAGCAGAAATGGTTGACCCACCCTGACTTAGCCCTTAAATAGCGCAGATGTGCTATGACTGTGATAATATTTGATATCACACTCATTTCACAGTGCATAACACTGTAGTCATGTGATTAGCTCAAGAGAGTCACGTAGCTCATCTCTGCTACTTATTTCTGGGGATAACCGTCTTATCTTCAGTGCTCGAGGATTTTTCTTTCCACAGTATCTTCTACGGAGCGGTGTAGTACTTTAACAATAAGGGTGGGGGTGCTTCGCGGACATGCTTTTGGGTCCTATGCTTGGAGAAACTGTTACTGGATATGATGCTGGGTTTGCAAGGCCCTGCGATGTTCGTCCAGTTGCTTAAAAAGGGGCCTTTTTGTTTCTCCTACGTAAACACATTGGCGGTAAGTACAGTGGTCCTGTGGCAGCAGTTAGTTGTTAAAGTACAAATACGCCTGTAGACTCTCAAACAGGGTCTATAAATAACATCTAATTTGTACATTTTCAGGCTTGACAAAGGCGCTAGGCGCCGAAAGCTTGCCTATAAGGCTCAAATGTCTTTTGCAAACGTTTTTGCAAGCGATTTTGTGAAAGCTGTTTTGAGTATTTTGGAATAAATTCTGGAAGTCTGACATTGTCTTACACACATTCAGATCAACATGAGGCTTCGGGACAAGACAATGCTTAAGTACAGAAATGAGTGCATATTCGTCGCGGAAGACTTCTTGCCATTTGCATCACATTGCAAGCTACTGAAAAGGGAGACGCGGAACTATCCTACTATATATGACCCGCTAAGTATGTCTGTCTGTCCGTGTGTGCATGTGTGTGTGTCTGTTTGTCACGAAATTCAAACCTCGCGTCGCAGTAAAGCTGAAACCTTGATTTTTGCAGGTAACGTGAGGGGTGGCGAGGGGACACTAATGGTGGGGACTCTGATAAGACTGATAGATAAGGGCTCATAAAGAGCTTCGAAAGGCGAATATTGTCGAATCCGTTACACCTTTCGGGTTGATCCAAGAGTGCTAACAGTCATAGATGATGTTCGGGGTGGGACGGGGACATTGACGGTGGGTGAACCGTATGGATAACGGTTGATAAAATTTGATAAGGAGCGTAGAAAGGCTAGGGTCGTCAAATCGGTTTCCCTTTTCGCATTCGTCCCGGAGCGTTCATACTCACAGGTGCTTTGTGGGATAGGACGGGGACATTAATGGTGGGTATTGATAACCGTTGATGAGACTCGATCAGGAGCATGAAAAGGCGAATGCCGTCAGATTCGCTTCGCGTTCCGCGTTGATCCAATAACGCTGGCACTCATGGGTGCTTGGTAGAGTGGGACGGGAACATTAATAGTGGGTGGTCCAAACTGATAATTGTCGATAAGATTCGATTAGGAGCGTGAGAAGGAAAATGTCTCCAAGGCCAGTACGCTTACGCGGCTAACAGTGAAATGTTCACCTTCGCAGGTATTGTAGGATACAGGGACCTCAATGGTACTGTTGGGTACAGGGACCTCAGTGAACGGCTTACCGTGGATGATAAGAACCGTGAGGAATCGGATGGGATGAAATCCTTCACATCGTTTCATACTACTATACGACTGCTTTAGCAAAAGCGTCTGATGCTCAGTTTCATTGGGTGAACACAATTTGCTTATGTTCCGACTGATGTATCGACCGCTGAATTGCCTAGAGCTCCGAAAATGGTGCATTTCTTTCAATACTGCGATCTACATTGATAATTATCATACACCTTCATTTGTGATAGCAAAGCAAGCGTTTCACTCGGAATCATTTCCTAATGCGGCAGTGGCAACAACACTGGGTATCAACCGCTATACTATGTAAAATTCAAGTAGTGAGGCATGTTTACGAAAACGATAAACATCGATATTCGGGACATGGATTTAGCATCAATGTGTAGGAATTAGATGCTGAGCAAGTGAATGAATTGTTACCAATCCATTCAACCGAATAAAAAACTATCGATGTCTAAACTATCCAAACTCCCAATGATGACTTAAACCAGTTGGCACGCGCACATTACTGCGCGCTATTCGTGTCGATGACGTGAAAAACGGGTTCGATGCAAAGCGACTGCAGTATAATAACACCGTAATGCTTTTTCATCACGCTATATTCTCTGCTTTTATCCAAACAAATAGCTCAGCTGAAAGCAGAGGGAACGAAGTTTTCCCCAACTCCATACACAACTGTGGTCGTGCCGATCAAATCGATTTTGCACATCGTCATGATTCGCGCGCAGTAGATTGCGCCCGCCAGCTGGTACTGTGTATAAGGACGGATGGCAGCTCTCATTCACTAACAACAACTAACGCAGAGTGGGGTTAATGCGCTTTCTCGGTGGTGGACTGGGTGAGCTGGTTTGGGAATGTGGAGATTTTTTAGTGTCGAAATCTCCAGCAGTACCGCGAAGGGAATGAAGAGTTGGGAGTCATGGTTCAGGCCTTTGAGGAAGAAGATCTGGTCAAAACGTCATTCTGTCGATAAGTATGACATCTAATAACCTCATTGGGGTGACAGGAAAAGATTCAAGCTACGATGAGGCGCATTTGCTGCTACACAATACATTCTGCCACTTTCACATTCAAGAGGTCCTACCTTAAACATATACCCATAAAGAGAGTTCTCAACAAGTCGGCCACAGCACTGCAATGGTGTAAAAACATGTTACTTACTTGTGATCCAATTTTTCTCACTCTCCGACTGCAGCGGATGTAACTGCAACCCTCCACATGCTTCAGTGTGCTTGTCAAAAGGTCCATATCCTTTGACAGTCACACAGTGTTCTCCAAAAGCAGCCTCCTCTTCACCGCATTTTAGTGCTGGCCTTTCTTGAACTAAGGCTTTCAATCTTCACTTTAATTTCGAATTTGATGATAACTCTACATTCTACATTTAGTCAAGTATTGGGTGTAGAGAATGTTTCGTACTCCCACAGGTGTGCCAATTTGTGAATGGGTAATGGTTGAATGAACACTCAAGATCTACGTCGCTTCATCGCAGCTCACGTTAAGCCCCCTCTCACCTCTTCGAGTGGAATAGTGTCGACTTCAGAGAGATACCTGAACTCATCAAGGAAACTTACCTCCTTTGAAAGAGTCATTGGTGTGACAACTACTGATATGAGGGGACCGAAGTTCTAACGCAGAAACGCAAATAACGCAGGAAGGTGTTGTTCTGAGATCTGCAGCTAATGATGATAAACTCTAGACTGAGGCCTCACACGATGCTAGAAGACAATTTGTAGCTGAAGATAACTCATCTTAAGCAATGGGAACCTAGGCCGAACCATTAGGTTGAGTCGATATGACTCGGACAAATGGAACTGATGACTTTCAAAGATCATAGCTCAGCAACTAATCAACAAAAATGGATGCGCAAGGTACCATCGGAATGAGCATGAAAAGCCCTTCGAGATGCCGTTTAACAAACACTCCAAACTAGTTTCTTTCCGACCCCATACCGGCCACCATTTTTTTCCGCTACCATTTCAAGCTGTCCAAAGGCCACATCCACAACGTCATAGTCCTTCTATCGCTATCTGGCCAAGAACCCGCGGATATCGAAAGACGCCTAAAAGACTTTTACAAGGAGTGCGCCCCCGCCAAAAGTATAGCGTAGTTGCGACAACGAAGACCGCATTCGGTGGAGCGTACACGGCGTAGGGTACTGGGAGCTGCTCGATGAAGATACACCAATTTCCGCCGACGTCTACATTTGTCGATCACGAGAATTGAAGGCAAATGTCTGAAATCCGCAGCGGCGGCGGTCACATGTCTACTGTCTAGGACGACCATGCGAGACGCCATATTGCAAGATTGACCAAGGCCGAGCTGCTCTCGTACAGTTGCTCCGTGCTTCTACATTCACCGTACTCCTCAGACCTGGCCCCTTCCCGATTTCCACCTCTCCTCCCACCTCCCACGCCACCTGGACAGCCAAGGCTTGGAAACTCGCGATGACGTCAAGAAGGTACTCATGAACTTTTTTGGACCCAGCTCCCAGCCTTCTGGATCAAGGGCATCCAAGATCTGCCGAACATGGAACGGAGGGACATCGATAAAATTGGAGCATATACAAGTGGATCCCAGTTGTCTTTGAAAAGTAGTACGATAAAGAAAAATTTTGTCAATTTGTCAGATTCATGTTGACTCAACCTAAATCTATTGCTCAAAAGGATGGGTGGCGATGATGAAGTTGAATGTTTAAGCCTAAGCGCCCACGGAACGTGCCGTATTCGCACTCGATTTCCACACAGATAAAAGTCTGGAAAATCCTCCGCTCACCGTAGACCCACTTCGTTGGAAAGCCTTTCACAAATTCTTTCACAAAATATGGCATTATACTTTCACATATATCACACGGCTGTCCGTCGCTCTTCGAAATCAACTTCAATTTCACAGCACATTCTGTGTGTTTGTTCTGAAAGGCTAGCAATGCATTTGAAAACATCGACCGATATTCTTAAAGGAACTTGTGCATGTATTTGCAGACAAATGCTCTCCTCATTCGTGGTCTTGTTATAGATTTACCTACTTCTTTTCACTATCACTTTTAGCTACGTACCTCGTGCGTCACACGATAACGGTGAAGAATGGGCCACGCATGATATAAGCTGCGCAGGAGTAATCCAGCGATGGGGTTTGGGAGGTATAGCGCGCAACTTTACTGAATTCCCACTCATCAGATGGGACTCAACCACTAGTTAGTCCAGTTGATCATAGAACTTGAGGTTCCGTCAGCGTACCCTTCTATGATGCTGCTCATTATCCCTCTCCTCTCTTCTGCGCAAAATATGTTATATGACAGGACTGACGTTCTTTTTTTGAGGTTTTGCTATCAGGAGTATCAGGAGTTTCTATTTCCTCAATTTCACACAACGTTGAACGTTTTACCATGATCGCATTTCTCTGCCTACATCCTTAATACTTGCACACACTTTATTTGTGCTGCACCTTCCACACCGTGAGCAGAATACTGAGTAGGCGTTTATATAGATGACAGAAGCTATCACAACGATACTAGGGCCTTAGGTTGATGTCCAGCACTAACAAATTTCTTCCCTGTCGATTGATCGTGTAGATAACACTTTGGCGAATTCGAACACAATGATCTGAGTGATTTCATCTAAGTAATGTTGTCAATAAGGAGCTGTCTACATTGACGCATGCATTCTAGACAAAAGGTTATCATTAATTAGCGTTCTTCCAATTTCCAGTACCAGGTGAGCTTCGCGATCTACATCGCGTTACGGGGCACCGGTGCGAAGCGGGCTGTGGGCGAAATGATGTAAACAGGTGAGCTTCGCGATCTACATCGCGTTACGGGACACCGGTGCGAAGCGGGCTGTGGGCGAAATGATGTAAAAGAAATTGCACAGCAATGTGGTTTGGAGGGAATCAATACATAGATTTTACATTTGTGCTGCGGGGTAGTCCATTTACAGCCTTCTTTACAAAGGTCCATTATAGCAATAGGTATCGATCTACATGCAATAAGCTCTACAGAATGTAAGCTTCTGCAATTATGTCCATCCACTGATGTGGCCCATCTCATTGCCCGGCCCTCTGTAAGAAAATCGACAATTACGACCTATAGCACATGATGCTGCAGTTTTTCAACTTCTGCGACTGTAATCATTCAATGAGATCCCATTACCTGTTCAGCTCTTTGCATAGAGATCTATGATTTCGATCGATGTCGACCAATAGGACTTAATAGGACTTCATTGAAGTTCTGCAACAGCTTCACCTATTGGTGTGGCTTGCTGATGATTTTCCAGGATTTCATCTTTCATGACGGTACTCACTGAGTCTATGGTCCATGAAACACTTGCAGCCTTTCGCAAAAACCGATACTTTCAGCCAATATCCTGATGACGGCCCGTCTACCGTGATCAGTTGACATTATTTTTGTCACTCTAGCAGCATCGAATTACTTCCGCTCTCTACGGCACTTTGGACCGCTCCGGGCGGTGTTATATTTCTTATGAGTGAGTACGATATTGGTGACTGCACGTTCCGCCCATTGTAGGCGGGCCTCCACCTACCTCAATAATGTGCAACACCGCCTAGACAGCACTAATCTCCATCGATTTTTTTTCGCAGTTTCTGGGCTGCTCCTGGGACAACTTATAAAAGCTCGTTAAGCACCACCACCACCTACCACTAAGCCACGGTGGTCAATTGCGGCTATCCAACGGCCTTGCTGATGGCAGACTGCCTCGCCAGTGAGATGTCACAGGCAAGTCACAGGCAAACTTTGCCCATCGTAACTCGCTTCAGAATGCCAGGTAGCAAACTAGTTTATTTTCCCTTTATACCGCGAACTCTAATCACTTTTCATTTTTTATAGGAACAGGAAAACAAGGAACTCACGGTCCCTCATCTGCAATCCCAGGTGAGCAGTATTTCACAATGCTCTTGTTCACGTGCTTAAATAGTATGTACTTGTTTGAGCCTAACAAAAGAGGAAAAATCTCGAATCTAATTGGGAAGCCCATTCCATTTTCATTTTGTTTCACGAAATCCTATCACTTTTCGTTCCCTTTTTTAATACATTTCTACCATTTACAATCTTTGAGCAGAGGTTTTTGTCGAAACTTATAAGCGAAACTAACTGAGGAAGGTCAAGGAAGAGACGATCACCGGTAGGTGTGAGGTGATGAGTTCGAGGAGTTGTGGGTGGTCGTTCCTAACCGAAGTCCTCACCCAATTGAAGCTAATCTTAAAGTAATGCTGAAGCTCAAATGCAAAACTGTTTCCATGCTAGAAAAAAAGAAACAAGTGAAAAGCGCTAACTTTGCTTCGATGCCTGGACTGTTGTTTCGGTTCTTCACTCTTACACTTGAAATCCCAAAAATGTGAATTGGTTCGTGGTTGAAAAGTAGTTTATGAAAAGCGGGTGGTGATCAGGTGTCTTAGCTTCGAGAGATACGTTCTACTTCACGATTGTCGTGAAGAGTTGGATATCGTGGCGTTGTATTTGTAGCGGCTCTGTCTTCGCCTTACGGAAATGCAAAGAACCTCTGAGTCTTTCCATGCGGCTCACAAAATAAGCAGGGCCGAATGGATGAGTATGGATACTAAGGTCAATTATGTCCAATCAGTGCCACAAAACAACAATAGCGGAGCAAGTGTCAGACGAAGTTTTTTAGAGTTGATTCATGTTTTGCCGAAACATGTTTTTTTGCAGGTAGCCACAACAAACCATTAAATGGTGGCATGCGTGCGACAGTGGAGTTAGAGTTAGCGAAAGAAAGCTTGCAAGGGTTATCTTATCAGATAGCATACAACGATGTCCGCGAGAGGATCGTTGATCTTTTGGCGATGGAACCCAAAGACTGGACTGAACAACACTTGAAGCAAGTTCTTCTGAGCTTCGAGATTGGCCTCAATGATAGGATTGCTAAGGCTGCAAATGCCCAAAGCATTACAACCAAAGATTTTTCCAAAGCAGAGCAGTTCTTGTTTCGTCTTTGCCGTGCTTTTACTCATAAAGGTGGCTGCAAAATCGAATATATAGAAGCAAGTATAGATGGTCTATCATTGTTGCCTCCCGAAGCAGACTGAGAGGACTCGCCAATATTATTCAGTAGCAAATTGAAGACTTGTAATTTAGGCGTTAGGCGATCGCCCATTCGTACTCTTCTTGCAATGGTTTTTAGTTTTCTGCAAAAACAATTTTATTGTTGCAATTCAATAAAAACTTTCTAGTCGCACTATCACTGCTTCTCAATATTTTTATATAATGTGATCTCAAAATTAGAAGTGCCATGGTGGCATTCAGACATTGAACGCAATGTCAGGCTCAAGAATCATGTGAGCAATGTTTACACATTTAATCATGCCACAACATTCAAAGTCAGGAAGGGCAAGTATGTTGCAGCAAGTGAGGCACATCGCTATGATATCACAAAACCGTCTTTTGATGGTTTCTCATCAGAAAAGGAAGCATTTTAGCTCTATTTGTTGTGAAAATAGACCAAATAACTTGTCAGCATGCAAGTATCCTTGTCATTTTGAAAGCTGCCTGAAGGAATCATGATCTCCAGACAGAAGGTATGTAAGTTCGCGAAAAAGCGAATTCTGCCTGATTACTTAGTACTATATCTGTCTGCATAAGATTGCCCGAACATCACTGGCAAAGATGTTAGAATCCACACAGCACGAGTTTTATTGACGAGTTTTATTGCTGTTCGGGAAATCATATCACAGACAGATACAGTACTAAATAATCAACTGTTGTCGCAATATATGCAGTTGTCGCGGGGAGTGGGCGCGGTTGAATGAACTCTATGATGTAACCTTCATTACACTACCGTGACCCCTTTGACCTCAAAGGCACGTGTGGGTGCTAATAAACTATGGTAAATACAACATTGAATAGCTGAGCTGAAGGCACACCACGCGATAATCATTGTTGGCTTACTTTCTTGGAGTGAGTAGCCCTTAGATAACTGTTCAGACTGCACCATTGTTGTGAATGCACGACGCCCATGCCAGGCCTCCCCAACCGACACCAATCCTTGGACGATAGGATTTCCAACGTGGCACTTTCAGGAGAAGGAAACTTTTGATAAGAGTATTCACTAAAACAGCTATTTCAATGATGAAGGCAGCTTCCTCATTGGAAATTCGCTTGTCTAAGGCCAGGTGTGATTTGGTTGGGTGGGCGTGGCTTGGTTGTCTTCAAGCACGCACAACACCGTGAGGTGCCGTGCAGCCGCAACAAAGGTGCGACCAGAGCAGTTATCTGAGGACCTATCTGCCTCATAGAAGTAAGCTACTAATCTGATTATCGCAAGGTGTACCTCCAGCTCAGCCATTTGATGGTATATTTACCACCAGTTGGCGGGCGCACACTACTGTGCGCGAAACACCATGTGCGTCAGTAGGTCGGCCTGTATTGCTCTTTTTCTTGAGGACAGAGTATTTCAGTGCACACCTAGCCCACCGTGGGCGGAGCTTAAATTAGTCCATGTGTGGTCTTCACTTCTTGTCCCATGCTCTACCCATCCAAACTTGTCCCCATCTCCACAGGTCGTTTTTCATGTAACGTCCAAGCTCCGCCCACCAATTTAAATGCTCCGCCCACTGTGCCCTGCATTCTTTCCTGACCTTCAGAAACTCATCCCTGACCTTGATCCATCTTCTCCCTATGTTTGGGGCACATTCGAACACAATCAACAATTTTTTAATATTCCACGACGGCCCCGCCCATTATGGGCGGAGCTAAACTTGGTCCATGTGTGGTCTTTACTCAGTGTCCCATACCCTACACATACCGCATTTGTCCCCATCTCCACAGGTCGTTTTTCATGTAACGTCCAAGCTCCGCCCACCAATTTAAATGCTCCGCCCACTGTGCCCTGCATTCTTTCCTGACCTTCAGAAACTCATCCCTGACCTTGATCCATCTTCTCCCTATGTTTGGGGCACATTCGAACCCAATCAACAATTTTTGAACATTCCACGACGGCCCCGCCCATTATGGGCGGAGCTTAACTTTGTCCATGTGTGGTCTTTACTTAGTGTCCCATGCCCTACCCATACCACATTTGTCCCCATCTCCACAGGTCGTTTTTCATGTAACGTCCAAGCTCCGCCCACCAATTTAAATGCTCCGCCCACTGTGCCCTGCATTCTTTCCTGACCTTCAGAAACTCATCCCTGACCTTGATCCATCTTCTCCCTATGTTTGGGGCACATTCGAACCCAATCAACAATTTTTGAACATTCCACGACGGCCCCGCCCATTATGGGCGGAGCTTAACTTGGTCCATGTCTGGTCTTTACTTAGTGTCCCATGCCCTACCCAATTGCTAACAATTTGTTCACTTGCTAAGCATGCATCTAATACCCACACTTGATATTAGATCCATATCCCGCTTATCGGTGTTTATCGTTTGCGTAAACGCTTCACTTCTTGGAATTTACGTAGTCTAGCCGTCGATACCCAGTGTTGCTGCCAATACCGCATTAAAAAATGATTTCGAGTGAACCGCTTGCTTTGTTATCACACATATAGGTTGTATCACGATTATCAGTGTAGATCGCAGTATCAAGAAAAAGGCACCATTTTTTGGAATGCTAGGCAACTCAGCGGTCGATACATCGGCCAGTGATATCAGAACATAAACATTATATGTTCACCCAATGGCACTTGGCATTAGACACTTTTGCTAAAGCGGTCGTGTAGTAGTAGCAAGCGATGTAATGGATTTCATCCCATCCAATTCCTAACGGTTCTTATCAGCCACTGTGAACCGCTATCGGTTTCGCTGAGGCCCTTGTACCCAACAGTACCATTGAAGTCCCCGTGCCCTACAATACCTGCGAATGCGAACATTCCACTGTTAGCCGCAAAAGCAAAACGGCTTTAGTGACATTTTCCTTCTCACGCTCCTTATCGAATCTTATCAACCATTATCAATTTGGATCACCCACTATTAATGTCCTCGTCCCACTCCGCAAAACACCTGTGAGTGTCAGCGCTCTGGGATCAATGCGAAAAACGAAACGGATTTGAAGCCTCTAGCCTTTTTCAGCTTCTTATCAAATATTATCAACCGTTATCGGTGCGAGTCACCCACCATTAATGTCCCCGTCCCACTGCGCAATACACTGTGAGTATGACCGTTCTTAAATCAGTGCGAAAGGCAGAACGGATTTGGCGACATCTGCCTTCCGAAGCTCCTTATCAGCCCTTATCAGCTGCTATCACTTTCAGTCCCACCATTAGTGTTCCCTTGCCACCCCTACATCACTTGTAAAATACATTCCCAGCTTTAGTGCGATGCGAGATATGAAGTTGATGGCACACAGACGGACAAACACACACACACACGGAAGACATACTGAGCGAATTATATATAGTACGATTATCACCAATGAAGGAAATACACTCTACGAGACAACAAAGGTCATCTCTACAGCGGACAACTCAGACACCACAGCGCCGCGCTTTTGGATTCGGATTTTTCAACCGATTATTGCATCTAACTTTGCACGTTCTTTACAGAACAATCATTTCTTTGCATCTTCCTCTATCTTTAGATCCCTTCCGGTTTTTCTAAAGATACAGAGGAGACATAGATGGCCAAATAGTCTGGAGCAAATCACCCAGTTTTGTCCCTTAAAAACAAAAAGTCACATTTGGCGGATGCTGGAAATAAGAGAATCGGGGACAAGAACAGTGACATAATCCAAAGCTTATCATCATGAAAAGTGCGAGAAATCTAGGAAATCACGACAACAATCAGAATTTCAGTCCACTAATGAGCCACCCAGACCATCGGCAAGCTCCTCTCTCGAGGTGACACACGGTTTTAAAACCTCGCAAGCTCATTCTCGCGAACTGTTCATTGGTTCCGCTTCCATTTCCTGGAGATCGTTGCTCTGGGAAAACAGTTCTCGAAAATACGAAAAAACTAGCCCCTTTCCTTGATATTTGATTGTGGCGATATAACAACCAAAGAGCTAGTAAAAACTAGGCTCCATCAAATGGAACACGATACAGCAACAAACGAAACTCGGCGTGGTGGAAAACAACACTTCTATTTACAAAAGTTACCTCCATAAAAAAAAACTACCAATTAGGTATTGCAACAAGTAGCTAGGATTTGACGAATCATGTAACTTCATTCCGGCGTTCTGTTCTGCCTCGTCGGTTTAGTAGGTAATGAGATACACTGACGAATATGTCTGCGCTGTTATTTTCAGCTCAAAATTTGTATCCGCAGGAAATGATATAGACGCTTTCACCAGCACCCACTTCTAAAACGTGATCGAACATGTATGACTATCATACTTGTAAACAAGGAATAAGGGTATTGATAGGAGCATGATAAGGGATCGTATAAAAGTGGTGAGCTGTGGTTTGCAATCACTTCAGGGACGTCTGCAACATGGCTACCTTCTTCACTGTTCTTGTGCTGGTCTTCACGTGTGTCATTACGGCTAGGACTGGTGAGTAAATCCGTTAAGGTTTGACAGGGGTTGGGGGACAAATGATTTCACGTTCAATGTCTGAATGACAGCGGCACACCATCACTTGCGAGCACGTGAAAAGATAATAAACACTGCCGGAAGGATATTATTCTCAGCATAAATCCTGGAAGGAGAAAGAAGCCCAGGGTGAGAGAACTATTGTTGCACACGATCTTGTTCCACTCACGTCGAGGCTTCTTCCCTTCCCTAGGCTCAGGCCGATATTCGTATCCCAATACATTTACACTAGTTGAGCTATCGCACAGTACCGAAACTGACAGTCATGAGAACCCGCAAGAAAGCCGTAGGTTCCGGACTAACATGTTTGAATGAGAGTGTATAAAGTAAAAATAGGCTAGAAGCCACTATGCTGGCTAGAGGCATCAGCATAGTAATGAGCTTCCAGCTAATCGTAGTTCGCGGTGACCGCCAGGGATCATGAAGGCATGATAAAGGATCGTATAAAGGAGGTGGGCTGCGGTTTGCATTCATTTCAACAACGTCGGCAGAAAAATGAAGATTGTTTTCGTTACGTTCCTGCTGATCTTTGATGTCGACGCATACGCTCGCAACCAGGACCCTAACACAGTGAAACAAGCGCCCACGACTACAACTACTACAACCAGTAAGGCCGCTTCCATACTTTGCGCACCGACGCCGTCACGCGCGTGCCGGCGTCACGCGCGTGACGGCGCCCATAGATAATGCGGTCCCAATCACACTACAGTATGGTGTTGTGGCCGATTCGAACCTTGGCGCTGTGCCAATAAGGTGATCGTGGCCCTTCGTGTATTGATCGTGGCCGCTTCGTGTATTGGCACAGCGCCAAGATTCGAATCGGCCACAACACCATACTGTAGTGTGATTGGGACCGCATTATCTATGGACGCCGTCACGCGCGTGATGCCGGCACGCGCGTGACGGCGTCGGTGCGCAAAGTATGGAAGCGGCCTAAGAGGTTCCATATGTTCCAGCCACAAAATGCTTCAACGGATCAAACTCAAAGTAGTCAGTTGGAAAGAAAGGTGAAGCGATTGTAGTGACAAGTGCATCTCAGAGCTAAGGAAGCGAAGACGTATCGATTAAGTGACTGGGCGACAACAACACAATGGAGCTGTGTCACAATTAAGCGAAGATGCGATTGTGCCTAAAGAAAAGATGCATATCGATTAGGCAACTGGTCGGATCGGCATTGCTTAGAGTTCGCAATTCACACATTCAGGCGTAAAGCGAAAGATACGTATTGATGTGACGTGCTCATGCGATCAGGAAATAAGGCGGAGAGGTTAAGACACGGGTCAATGTGAGTTGGGAGGGGTGGGGACGATACCTGAGGTAGTCTTCAGAGTTCGCGATTTAGTCGATTGCGCGATTCAGGTGGAAAGAAAGAGACGCAGGCGCTCATGTCCTAGGGGGGTGGCACTCAAAAACACATTTGAAATCACAATAGAGAATTAATCCTTTACAAATCTTCAAAAAATGTATTATCAACGTGTCCGATTATCATTAGGATGTTTCTATTTTGAAATGTCGAAAGTAAATAAACAAACACAATCCTGCCTGCCATTGATGTCCCCCTTCCCCAAGGCTTGGGCTAAATGCTTGGTCCTGGTTCGCACGCATTTCTTCGTATCCCAAGAATCAGCATGCAACATTATGAAAGAAAATGAATGCGTGAAGTGGGGATGAAAGCTGTTCTGTCAGGATCGTGCCGCGGTGGGTGGCCAGCGCGCTCCTTCTATTAACACGGCGTTACCTGTAAATGACGCTACAACACACTTATTTCATTGTCTTTTTTTGTTTTTCGGGTTTTTTATGTGTCTGGTCTAGTATTATGTTTTTTAATGTGTTAGGAGGTATTGATGACAGTGCAAACCGGGGAATGTGGTTTTTGCCTAAGCCTTTAGGGGGAAGGAGCTTCGGAATGGGTGAATATTTTTTTGGTGTGGCAAATATTTTTTCATCTTCTTGTGGTTGAGGACACTCCTCGGAGCTTCTTTTTACCCTCTCAGGGTGAGGAAAAAATTTCCACTTCCTAGAAATTGTGTTTGAGTGCCACCCCCATAGTACATGAGCGCCGAGACGCATATCGATCGGGTGATTCAGACGATTGCGCGATTACCTGAATCGCGCGAGTCGTGCGATTCGGGCGTACCACTCACCTGATCAATACGTATCTTCTTATCCTTTCCGCCTGAATCGCGCGATCCAGGCGAAAGGACATGACATACATGGACAAGAGGATGTGAGCTCAGCCTAAGCTTGGGAGAGGGGAACAAGCTTTGGGTGAGTCGTATCGATTAGAGCTTCTGATATGCCCGATCGCGTTACCGCCTGATCGATAGATCCTGTGATCGCCCAATCGATTTGTACCTTATTCATTTTGCTCAGTCGCCTCATCGCCTGAAACTCATGTGTGATTGCCTACCCTCAACACCGCTCTACGCACTGGTCAGCCTGCAATTCAGGAATTCAGATAATCGGATGCTAAGGCTAGGATGATAGGTGATAGGGGCGAATGGATCAGATGCGCATCGATTTGCTTAGGTCGCGTTCTTGCTTTGCGCACCAGCGGCGACGGCGACAATTTGACGGCGGCACTGGCAGCGACGGCATCGAAATCATGTGAGTGCCACCCCCATAGTACATGAGCGCCGAGACGCATATCGATCGGGTGATTCAGACGATTTCGCGCGATCCAGGCGGAAAGACATGACATACATGGACAAGAGGATGTGAGCTCAGCCTAAGCTTGGGAGAGGGGAACAAGCTTTGGGTGAGTCTTATCGATTAGAGCTTCTGATATGCCCGATCGCGTTACCGCTTGATCGATAGATCCTGTGATCGCCCAATCGATTTGTACCTTATTCATTTTGCTCAGTCGCCTCATCGCCTGAAACTCATGTGTGATTGCCTACCCTCAAAACCGCTCTACGCACTGGTCAGCCTGCAATTCAGGAATTCAGATAATCGGATGTAAGGCTAGGATGATAGGTGATAGGGGCGAATGGATCAGATGCGCATCGATTTGCTTAGGTCGCGTTCTTGCTTTGCGCACCGGCGGCGACGGCGACAATTTGACGGCGGCACTGGCAGCGACGGCATCGAAATCATGTGAGTGCCACCCCCATAGTACATGAGCGCCGAGACGCATATCGATCGGGTGATCCAGACGATTTCGCGCGATCCAGGCGGAAAGACATGACATACATGGACAAGAGGATGTGAGCTCAGCCTGAGCTTGGGAGAGGGGAACAAGCTTTGGGTGAGTCGTATCGATTAGAGCTTCTGATATGCCCGATCGCGTTACCGCCTGATCGATAGATCCTGTGATCGCCCAATCGATTTGTACCTTATTCATCTTGCTCAGTCCCCTCTTCGCCTGAAACTCATATATGATTGCCCACCCTCAACACTGCTCTACGCACTGGTCAGCCTGCAATTCAGGAATTCAGATAATCGGATGCTAAGGCTAGGACGATAGGTGATGGGGGCAAATGGATCAGATGCGCATCGATTTGCTTAGGTCGCGTTCTTGCTTTGCGCACCGGCGGCGACGGCGACAATTTGACGGCGGCACTGGCAGCGACGGCATCGAAATCATGTGAGTGCCACCCCCATAGTACATGAGCGCCGAGACGCATATCGATCGGGTGATTCAGACGATTTCGCGCGATCCAGGCGGAAAGACATGACATACATGGACAAGAGGATGTGAGCTCAGCCTAAGCTTGGGAGAGGGAAACAAGCTTTGGGTGAGTCGTATCGATTAGAGCTTCTAATATGCCCGATCGCGTTACCGCCTGATCGATAGATCCTGTGATCGCCCAATCGATTTGTACCTTATTCATTTTGCTCAGTCGCCTCATCGCCTGAAACTCATGTGTGATTGCCTACCCTCAACACCGCTCTACGCACTGGTCAGCCTGCAATTCAGGAATTCAGTTAATCGGATGTAAGGCTAGGATGATAGGTGATAGGGGCGAATGGATCAGATGCGCATCGATTTGCTTAGGTCGCGTTCTTGCTTTGCGCACCAGCGGCGACGGCGACAATTTGACGGCGGCACTGGCAGCGACGGCATCGAAATCATGTGAGTGCCACCCCCATAGTACATGAGCGCCGAGACGCATATCGATCGGGTGATCCAGACGATTCCGCGCGATCCAGGCGGAAAGACATGACATACATGGACAAGAGGATGTGAGCTCAGCCTGAGCTTGGGAGAGGGGAACAAGCTTTGGGTGAGTCGTATCGATTAGAGCTTCTGATATGCCCGATCGCGTTACCACCTGATCGATAGATCCTGTGATCGCCCAATCGATTTGTACCTTATTCATCTTGCTCAGTCCCCTCTTCGCCTGAAACTCATATGTGATTGCCCACCCTCAACACTGCTCTACGCACTGGTCAGCCTGCAATTCAGGAATTCAGATAATCGGATGCTAAGGCTAGGACGATAGGTGATGGGGGCAAATGGATCAGATGCGCATCGATTTGCTTAGGTCGCGTTCTTGCTTTGCGCACCGGCGGCGACGGCGACAATTTGACGGCGGCACTGGCAGCGACGGCATCGAAATCATGTGAGTGCCACCCCCATAGTACATGAGCGCCGAGACGCATATCGATCGGGTGATTCAGACGATTTCGCGCGATCCAGGCGGAAAGACATGACATACATGGACAAGAGGATGTGAGCTCAGCCTAAGCTTGGGAGAGGGAAACAAGCTTTGGGTGAGTCGTATCGATTAGAGCTTCTGATATGCCCGATCGCGTTACCGCCTGATCGATAGATCCTGTGATCGCCCAATCGATTTGTACCTTATTCATTTTGCTCAGTCGCCTCATCGCCTGAAACTCATGTGTGATTGCCTACCCTCAACACCGCTCTACGCACTGGTCAGCCTGCAATTCAGGAATTCAGATAATCGGATGCTTAGGCTAGGATGATAGGTGATGGGGGCAAATGGATCAGATGCGCATCGATTTGCTTAGGTCGCGTTCTTGCTTTGCGCACCAGCGGCGACGGCGACAATTTGACGGCGGCACTGGCAGCGACGGCATCGAAATCATGTGAGTGCCACCCCCATAGTACATGAGCGCCGAGACGCATATCGATCGGGTGATTCAGACGATTTCGCGCGATCCAGGCGGAAAGACATGACATACATGGACAAGAGGATGTGAGCTCAGCCTAAGCTTGGGAGAGGGGAACAAGCTTTGGGTGAGTCGTATCGATTAGAGCTTCTGATATGCCCGATCGCGTTACCGCTTGATCGATAGATCCTGTGATCGCCCAATCGATTTGTACCTTATTCATTTTGCTCAGTCGCCTCATCGCCTGAAACTCATGTGTGATTGCCTACCCTCAACACCGCTCTACGCACTGGTCAGCCTGCAATTCAGGAATTCAGATAATCGGATGTAAGGCTAGGATGATAGGTGATAGGGGCGAATGGATCAGATGCGCATCGATTTGCTTAGGTCGCGTTCTTGCTTTGCGCACCGGCGGCGACGGCGAATTTGACGGCGGCACTGGCAGCGACGGCATCGAAATCATGTGAGTGCCACCCCCATAGTACATGAGCGCCGAGACGCATATCGATCGGGTGATCCAGACGATTTCGCGCGATCCAGGCGGAAAGACATGACATACATGGACAAGAGGATGTGAGCTCAGCCTGAGCTTGGGAGAGGGGAACAAGCTTTGGGTGAGTCGTATCGATTGGAGCTTCTGATATGCCCGATCGCGTTACCGCCTGATCGATAGATCCTGTGATCGCCCAATCGATTTGTACCTTATTCATCTTGCTCAGTCCCCTCTTCGCCTGAAACTCATATGTGATTGCCCACCCTCAACACTGCTCTACGCACTGGTCAGCCTGCAATTCAGGAATTCAGATAATCGGATGCTAAGGCTAGGACGATAGGTGATGGGGGCAAATGGATCAGATGCGCATCGATTTGCTTAGGTCGCGTTCTTGCTTTGCGCACCAGCGGCGACGGCGACAATTTGACGGCGGCACTGGCAGCGACGGCATCGAAATCATGTGAGTGCCACCGACTACGGCGGCACTCTAGTGACGTCCTCCCCTCGTGAAACGCTTGATCCAACCACACTACAGTATGATGATTGTGGCGAGAGCCCAGGAATTCAAATTCGAATTTGGCATAGTATGGCGTTATGCCAAGATTCGAATTCGAGTTCGTGTGTTTCGCCACGATCATATACCTGTGATGTAGTTGAGTCGAGCGTTTTGCAAACGGAGCGCATCACCAGAGTGCCGACGTGATCGGCGGCGGGCACATATTTTGATGCTGTCGCTGCCGGTGCGCAAAGTAAGAATGCGACGTAAGCAAATCGATGCGCATCTTATCCATTTGGCCCGATCACCTAATCGCTCGAAACGATATGCATTACTTGGGCAGAGCCACAGACGATCGATTGAGTAGTAAAGCACTCGTGAGTTATTCGTCATCATGATCGATATGCATATATTCCCTAATCGCCTACTTCTTCCATCTCCCCTCTTTCCTACGTCTTGTTGGTTGAATCGTCAATGCACAATGTCACAAACAAATTTCACGATTCCACATATTCCACTGATTCAACGGCTATGAATGCTGATCAAAGTCCTGAGGGCTGTGGTGAACGAAACGGCTTCGAAACGTGCAAAGAAATGATTCTGACATCGGGAAAACACTTTTCGTCTGTTCCTCGAGGAGCAGGAGGTGCAGCCAAAGAGCGAGCGAAAACAGAAGGGTGGTTTGACGGTATGTCTGTCCGTCCGCAAATGAGTGATTCTGATTAGGAAACGACAGAGTAAAGTAACTCTCTGAGCAGGGAAAAACTGACGTGTGTTCGAGATCATTGTATGATCATGTTACGGATGGGCTTTCAACTTCCCATGGAACTTCGAATAGGGATCCCTACAGATCGATAGAGCTGCGAAGGCTGATTACAAATGTGAAAACTAAAAGTGCTGTGGGCTGCTCTGAAGCGAGTTAGGAGGGGTCAAAGTTAGCCTGTGATATCTCCTTGGGGAGGCACTGCCGTCAGCACGGCTGTTGTTGAGCTATCAGCCGCCACCGTGGCTTACTGATAGTGTTCCGGATCTGAAGCATAGGGGTGTTGTGTTTGCTCCCCGCCTGTGGAGATTTTTTTGCATTTTGTGTCTCATTGTCTACACGTTTACCTAAATGAATAGTACTATTACATGGTACGTTGGGAAGCCCATAACGCGCGAGTCAGTCGTTCTCGTGCAAAACCAGTGTGGTTTTCGTGTTTAGGGAATCAAATTACCCCAGGAGACTAATTTTCAGCCAATTCGAGAATTTGACCAAATTTCGGAAAAATTCACGATCTATTAGGTGGCAACACATTGAACAGAGGAGAAGTCACTTTAATATTGTGCTGTTCCGGAGTCTCATGGTTATCTGAATATTTAAAAGCAGTTGCGACTCCAAAATATTTATTCAAAAGACCAAAAAGTCCCCTCAAAAGTCTCGAAAGTCTTCCTGCACCATTCGTCTCTGGCAGGGCCTGAAAAAGGCGTTATACACCGAAATATTGCAAAAATATTTTCAAGACTTTTGAGGCTTTTGAGGGGTCTTTTGAGTCTTTTGAATAAATATTTTGGAGTCGCAACTGTTTTTAAACATTCAAAAGGAGAAGTCGTTGACCACTGCCGAAAAAATGCTCGTATTTAACTCTTGCTACTTACGTCTAGTGCGATGGGCAAGTGTAAAAGGTATGTGCAGGTTACCTTGTTCGGGTTGCAGGATTTTTTGTAGAAGAAAATTCAAAAACTACCTTTTTATCCCTGGTGGACCAAAACTGGATTTGGCTGAGACTTTGCACAAAGGGGTAATTCGATCCCCTGTGCACGAATATCACGATCTTTTTACGCAACAACGTCTAATTCGTGTGGTATGGGAGTCTCTTCAGCCTGATATGCTTCCCCTGAGAGTACTGTTAGTAGTTATAAATAAAGTGGTAGAGTAAGTGATGGGTGTGATAGGTACCAGTATGAGAAAACGTTCAGAAGTGAAAGAAAAACACTTTCTGGCCATGAAACACAAAATGCAAAGAAGGCCTCACCGGCGGGGAGCAAACCCTCAATCCTAACCCTGCGGAGCCGCAATACTACCAGTGAGCCACGTGGCTGTTTTTAGCTCCGCAACTACACTGCTGATGGCAAAGTGCCTCGCCAACGAGATATCGCAGGTAAATCACAGGTTAATTTGACCCCTCCTAACTCGCTTCGGAATAGCCCGTAGCACTTTTAGTTTTCACATTTGTAATCAGCCTTCGCAGCTCTATCGATCTGTAGGGGTCCCTATTCGAAGTTCCATGGGAAGTTGAAAGCCCTTCCTGGTTGGTGATATATATACAGATTCCTCTTCGGGAGCTCTAGCCACTGATCTATCTTTCAAATAAATTGGACCTCTCTGCTAAAGTAATGGCAAAAAGACGGTGCGCGTCACACGTTCCCGCCGCTATCCGTCGATTTGGCAGAAATGAGGAGCGGTGTTGTACGTCTGGAACGCGGTCTCCTTTTTCTGACGCTTACCACCTTTCCCGTGTGCGCTGCACCAGGTAAGGATTGTCATTCGCACCCGAAATTCAGTTCTTCTTTTCACCCAGTATTTTTGATGTAACAAAGAAAGCGTTCTCATTAGATCGTGAAGACTTCGAAAGATCTGAAGCTCATATGAGTAGAAGAGGTCTCCGCCTGAATAGGAACAATCGTGGAGCACTGAAACAGGAGGTTTTCTACTTGCAAGGGATGAACAAGAGAAAGTTAGCGGTATAACACGCGGGAGCTGAAATTGAATAATTTTTTTGCGCTGAAGTGAGGTCCCTGCGACTGTGGACGTCAGGATGGGTCTCTAAGGTGCGATAGGTAAAAGTGCAGGAGCTGAGATAATGTAAGAGAGACTGTTGTACTAGGTTAGAAGAAGAATGCCTAGATGAGGAGCAGCCGAAGTGGAACAGTAGTAGAAATTTCTCAGCATTTGTGATCTTGTAAATGTTGAGAAGTGATTTGAAGTAGTGTACTAGATGTGAAATGAAAGAAAATCCCTGAAGTAGTGGTCTCTTCAAGCACAGGTCTAGTACAGCTCCCTTATTATGAGAGAGCAGATAGACGGGTAGTCCTGGCGTACAGAGTATTACTTAAAGCAGTCCTATTGAGAAACTGTAAATGGACGGATACTGATAGGGACTGTCGCAGGAAAACAAGGGAATCATGGCCACTCAAATACAAACACGGATAAGAAATATTTCATACTGCCTTTGTTCAAAAGCTGAAATATGTCTTTGCTTAAATATTTCTTCAGGTGACATTTCACCCTGTAAGTAGGTTCAAAAAAGAGTCAGAATGTCTAATAAAATTTGAGAAGTTAGAGAAATCATTTTATTTGCACTTAAATTAAGAACTATTAACTTTTTCGTTTTTATAGGAATTGATGCAGGGAAACAAGGGAGTCATAGTCCATCAAACATAAACCCATGTAGTTAGTTTTTCATACTCTTTTTTGTTTACGAGCTTGAATATCATATACCTGCTCAAATATTTGTTCAGGTAACAATGCACTACACGTAAGTTTGTTCTATTTTTGCTTCGATTTATTAACTCCTACCACTTTTTTTGTTGAAATCATTTACAAGCTTCATATTCTTTGGCTAAGATTTTTGTCGAAACTTATAAGCGAGATCAATTGAGGAAGGTCAAGCCAAAGACTATGACGGGAATGTGTGAAGTGGAGAGTTTGTGGGATTTGTGAGAAGTCTTTACTGACCGAAGTCCCGATTCCTTTGGAGCTAATGTCCGAGTACACTCGTTCCCGCTCAACTACAAGAGGTACAAGAGATATACACTTTTGTATCGAAACTTGACCTATCGCTCTCGATTCCCCATTCTACCATTTCATTTCCACATATAACGCCCTATATTCGTGGTGACCGGTCGTGTCTACCCCTCTCTGTTGCTGATTGCACATATATCTTATCCATATCTATATTCTGGTTATTTAACTGCAATAACGACTTGGTATTCATATAGTGGATAGTAATCATACCAGAGGTGAACAGTTGGTGAGCTTGAGAGCGTAAATGTTTCGACTTTTTCTGTTGCGGTTGATTTCGAAGTGAAGCAGTGGAGGCAGATAAGCGTGGGCGCAGCTTGGTTATCTCTGGGATTTCAGAGTCTGCTCCAGAGAACCCTCCTTCCAGCAAACAACAGGAATTGGAGGCTGGCGTGACGGAGGTTCTGGATATTCCAGGCGTTGAGGGCAGGCCAGTGGAGGCCTATCGCATGGGTAGGCCTGGTGGTACGCACCCACGCCTGGTTAAACTAGTGCTACCATCCAAAAACCACTGGATTACTACACTTGCAAATAGCCGCCGCTTGCGTAGCTCTCGTTTCCCTAGTATATGTGCACAAAAGCTTAACTCTTGAAGAGCGCACACGAGAATTCCAACTTCGGCAAGAGTGTAGAACGCGCAATAAGCAGCTCAACAGCCATGTCTGGGTGGTCTACCGGGGCGAGTTGGGGCGCTCCGACGAGATTGCAAAATCGAAGGAGCCGGAAAACTTCTAGCTCGTCACGGAACACCCCCAGGCATGACCTTGTTTTCTTTTTAATTCCCAAAGTCTGAACAATAAGCGTCATCATTTGCAACATTTTCTCTACTCTCACAATCCCGATATGGTTTTTATAACCAAAACGTGGCTATCACCCAGGATATCAGACAGTGAACTTTCCTCCAATCGCACCTACAATGTCTTTCGGTATGACCGCAAGTGGAAAAAAGGTGGCGGGGTATGTTGTCTAGTTAGAAATGTAATAAATTTGACTACCGTTGCTACACCTTGCCAGAAGTCGGAACTCCTCTGCCTCGAAGGGTGTGACACTTCCACTGCTTTCTCCTTCAGAATTGTCTTAACATATCGACCACCAAATTCAGATTCTAAGGACGACGAATGCCTCATTGAGTCTTTAATAGATCTTTCTATCTCAATCAAACATTTAATCGTTCTTGGCGATTTTAACCTTGACATAGACTGGACAGCATAAAATGCCAAAAGTTCAACTTCATCTAAATTTCTTGAGTTTTTTGAAAGTTGTGATTTAGTGCAGTACGTCACGCAACCTACACGTGGGAACGCCATTTTGGATTCGGTTATGTCAAATAGTCCAATTATAGAAGAATTGCATGTTTGCTCCCCATTTGGGAGATCTCATTATGGTGTAGTGGCCTTTAAAATTATAATATGGATCCCAGAACCGTAACATTTTCCTCTACCAAACTTTATGAAGGCCGATTATGTCTCCCTGCGTGAATACTTTTCTTCAATTAATTGGTGGTACGTTTTCGAGAGATATTCAAATGCTGATGACATGTACAAGAGATTCTGTCGGATTCCGTACGCTGGCTTTGCCAAATATGTACCTTTTGAAATTATGGGGGTGCCAAAATTGAGATATCCAAAACATATCAACAACCTAGTGGCCCAGAAAACTCGGCTTTTCATTGTGCTTCAGACCTCCCCCCTGTCGTTTTTCCAGTATAAACGAGTTTACAAGGAGTTAGACTTCCACTAGAAAAAATTTCTGGCTTATAATGAAAGAAAAACCGTCACAAAATCACGCAAACAAATGTTCTATTCTCTCGTAAGAAATAAACTTAAGCCACAAATGAACATCCCTGTGATTTATGATGATACTGGTGGCCAATTGCAAGGTGACAACCAAAAAGCGGAAGCACTTGCCAATTATTTTGCATCAGTCTATAACCATTCTGAGACTACGTGTGAGGGAGCCTTTGTAAATGAAGGAGGCAACCACTGCGAAGTCACAGTATCACTAAAGGAAGTATATGGAATCCTGAGATCGCTCAAAAGTTCTTGTTCATCTCCATTCGATGGCATTCCTCAAATTGTGCTCAAAAAGTGTGCGTATTCTTTACTCAAACCTATTTGGATGGTTTTAAACGCTTCTTTGATATTTCGCGAGGTCCCGTCAATCTGGAAAGAATCTCTCTCTTTCCGTCCTATAAGTATCGCTACTCCGATAGTTAAGATCTTAGAAAAGTTATTACGTGATAAACTTCAAACAGTTCATCAGGAATAAAGTTATTCCCCCAGAACAACATCGATTCGTAGCGGGTGCTTCCACGTGTACGGTAATGGCGGATTGTGTATTTGATTGAAATTTGGCTGTAAACAAGGGTGAAGGCATCGATGTCATTTATTTTGACTTATCGAAAGCTTTCGATAAAGTCTGTCAGGGCAAGCTTCTCTTCAAACTAGAGCGACTGGGTATGGGTGGGACCTTACTAGAATAGATTCGCTCCTACTTGAGTAACAGACACATGTATGTAAGAGTCGGTAACTCGTTTTCAAAGCGCTACTCATGCACCAGTGGTGTCCCTCAAGGTGATGTACTATCACCTCTTCTGTTTTTAGCATACAGCTTTGACTTACCAGAATGTTTGAAAACACATCCTTCTGTTAGAGTACACATGTATGCTGATGATATAAAGGTATATGGTGTATACACCGAAGATACTCATGATCGTATCCATGAGGCTCTAACCCGCTCCATCAGTAGCATGATGGCGTGGGCTGCAGCCTGGGAGATACCTGTTAACCTTAGTAAGACATCGGTGCTTCACATGGGAAAAGCCAAAGTAGTCTCATACACATACCAAAACGTGGTACTGCACACTCCACAGAGTGTTCGAGACCTTGGATTCCATATGGACAAGGAGCTGGATTCCGATCAACACATAAGTGCCACTGTACATAAAGCATTTAATGTTCTATTTGCCATCCTCAGAAACATTCGCTGCAACGATGTGTCTTTACTAGTGAAACTTTACAAGACCTAAGTGATACCAATTCTTGAATATGGATCACAAATTTGGAGTCCCCACACAGAGAAACTTCAAGCAAAAGTTGAGAAGGTACAACAAACTTTTACTAGAATATTGATGCATCGGTGTTATCCAAATCCAGCTTATCCTGTCCATATGCCCAGTTATAAGGAGCGTCTTGATGTCGTATTCTGTTTCAAGCTAGTGAAGGAAGAATTGAACCTCAGGCAGGGTAAAGCCTCCGTTGAGGAATCCTCAACAGGGGGGTCGTATTTGGTCCGCTAGGAGGGGGGGTCGTAATTGTTGAGGTAGGCAGTGATAAGCAGAATTTCTCAGGCTTAGGGTTTAAAGTGTAAGGGGAGAAGTGATTGAATTGACTGAATGGGTTCGAACCCAAAGCTAGTTTAACTTAATAACCATGGAAACCTAATGCATGGCGCAATCCACAACGAAACCGGCCAGAACCAATAACTCTTTCGTTGGTCCGCTGACACCGAAACGACGTACAGAGACACCTTCGGAATTCACCGATAAGCCGTGGAAAGCGATATCTATCAGCGGGTACCACCGTGGATGGACACTCCAGAAACAATGGGATGAAAGCGGAAAATTAGCTGATATGGACTTCTTCCATATCTTACTACAATCGCAAATACGTAATCTAGTGTTGGCGGCCACTATGCAGACCGGAAAAACGTTTGTATTCATTGAGAATGTGGATGAAATCCTGATGCCTGGCGCATCCCACAGAGAAGCTGACCGACGCTTCTCGCCTTTCTACTAGGCCTCCGAGAGCGAAGGATGCATACTGGAAAAATTTCAGTAACAATGAATCGATTTTTGGGAAGATTCATGGAAAGATCTCGCAAATTCGACGAAAAAAAAGCTTTCCTCAACTGGCTTTTTTGAACTTTTCTTGCTTCGTTTTGAAGATATGGCATAGCTCAGGTAGTCATTCGAAAGCGACAGCCTAGCAGACCCTGCATCACCAGAACGAACTCATGCGGTTGAGTTTGAAGGAAGTTATGGCCATTTCCGTGAAACACTTCGAAATTTTCCTCAACTAATCCTCAACTGGAATTCCATATCGAGAACTAAGCAACCATTGAGGAAAGCAAGCGGCCAATAGATAGGTCTAAGGGAAATATTAGGAAAACGCTTTACAGCTGTTTGAAAGATGGGCTCTAGGTAAAGTGTGAAGTGTTTTAGTAATGTCGGAATTTAGTATGGGGAAGACACCGCACTCCTTCAATCGCCGCGTCGCAGCCGTCGCCTAACATGAGATCCTGAACTTCTGTAGATGTGTGGGGTATTCTGGATTATTATTTGTAATTGCTCGATTATGAGATAGAAGCGTGATCCGATCTGTAATCTAGGATTCATTGTTTATACTATATTGGTGTATATTATTGGGAATTCCACCTGTACCACATATTATTCGGGTTTTTGCGTCCATTTAGTTGTATTTATATTGGTGATTAGTAATCAAAAAATCAAAAAATGCTAATTTGATGGGTTCTGTGCAAAAAGAGGGGGGGTCGTAATGGGGCCCCCTTTTCGGTGGGGGGTCGTATTTTTTGAAAATTTTCCTCAACTGGACGCTTGACCCTGACCTCAGGCCCAGTAAGTACTGGCGGTTTAGACCTTGCAGAGGTCGCGTACAAAAGCTATCTCTGCAATGTCCTACATTGGCAAAAAAACAGCGATCCAAGGTCTGCAATTCCCTTCTCTTCCGTGGGGCGAGGTGGCTTCAGTCGTTACCAGCCGATATTGTGGAAGCTCAGAGTGTCAGCATCCTTAAAAACAGATTAAGGAAGGTGGATTTATTGGATGTTCTTGGCATTGAAGGCTTCTAAAAGATCTTTAAATGTATATCTTACTTCCAGTGGGTGCGAGCTGGTGTGCATTTTTTACAGCTACTCGTTTTTTTCGCCTAATCGGTGGAGGATACGTCGCGATATGTTTTGATAATTTCTTTTCTTTCTCTTACATCCTTTTGTTATTGTTTGATTTCTTGCTGATGAGATTCTCTTTTCGTGTTTGATCCCCTTGTTTATGCTCTTTGTGGTAGGAGTGTTGGTCTAAAGTAACCAGTGAGGTTTCAGCATTGTCTTGTCCCGAAGCCTCATGTTGATCTGAATATAACTGAACAATGTGAGACTTGCAAGATTTATTCCAAAAGATTCAAAAACACTTCCACAAAAAATAGGTAGCCGAAAGCTTGCCAATAAAAGTTCAAAATACTTTTGCAACGTTCTTTTGCAATCATTTTTTGTGAGTGTTTTTGAATCTTTTGGAATAAATCTTGCAAGTCTCACATTGTTCAGTACATATTCTAACCAGTGAGGTATTAAGGATTAAAACTACTTTCATAACGTTTAACCGGAACATATGACCACTTGATCAAGCAGAAAGAGAAATCTTATCTGGCAGGTCTGAAGCTGAATTGTCAGGGATAGGGAATACCTGGCATCCGAAAATTCAGTTTCCGATTCTCTTCTACTTTGCTCTGTCCTAGAGTGGCGTTTCCATAGCGCCATCCTCCTGATTTGCTTACTCGACAGCTCTGTGAACCTTAAAGCACTTCAAACCAGCTAGCTACTAGATAATTGCTAGAGTGGTCCTGTCTTCCCCTGATTATTTCGGAATTTTGACCCTTCTATGTACCCTCTCCCTGGTTGTTACTATAGACCGCACTGTGTTCATAAGTTCTATGATTTCTTAGCCTATCGTAAAAGTGCACCTACGCGTGCAATAAATAAATAAGTAAATAAATAAATTTCCAAAGGTGTGAATGGGTACTTGGTCTCCAAAGTGTGTATGAAAGGTATTGTGAAAGGTAAAGTATTGTAGACTGAAGTACCACCATGACACCCTCTACATTACGATTAGTATGAGAACTTCTCACACAGTGTAGTCTTCCTAAGCCAAGACTGCCAAGAGCCTCTGCGCGGGAGAATATAAAGGCCGTACAAATGATCATGAATACGCTTGATTATCCTGAGTCACTGCCAACAGTCTTGTAGTCTATCACGATCTAATACTTGTCACCCAGGTTCATTTTTTTTTCAGGTAACCATTAAGAAACCACGTGTCGATCCCAGCGATGTGGACCTCGAGATATATAGGCTAATTTTAGCGAAAGAAACATTGAAAAGTATGACCTCGAGCGACAAGTACAAGGATGTCCTCGAGCAAATAGAATTTCTTATGGGACGTCCTCGCGGAAAGTGGAATTTATTCGATTTGGTACACATACTTAGAGAGTTCACAACTGCTGTCGAACAGGTGGCAACTTGTGGAACCGAAGAAGATAAACAGAAGGCGCTGATCGTCTTGAAATATCTTTTAGATGCTTTTGCACATAGAGGTGGTCCCGACAATGCGCTTTTAGAAGGATATGCGAAAGATTTGAGGATCAACGAGGAAGGATTCCAAAGAATCCCTGCGCTTATCAAATTACTGATTCGATATGTACAAAGAAGAGGAGTAATTTAGCCTCCACCCCCACTAGTACTGCATGCATGGGTGTTGATTTTGTTTGGTGTTGAACATTCTCATGCTTGCAGTTGAATAAAGGTATTGTGTTCACTGCTACTGTCTACTTTCATGGAATCCCGCTTAAATTCATTTTCACCCACACTTTGCAGCACTGATCACCTTCTACAAACAATACATTTAGATTTATTTGTTAGCACAACATCTGGAACCTAGGAATCAAAGAAGTGTTGTGGCAACACACATTCATGCACTATAAAGCGCGTGAATGTGTGTTCTTGTTTTTTTTTGCCTAAGTATTTTGAATTGTGATGAAATCAGACCAAAAAGCTCATCACTCATGCGTGCATCCAAAAATCTTACCGTTGCTAAAAGCCAGAGAAGTGGTATAGGAAGTTCTGGGAGTAGGTGAGTCTGCGATGCGAGAGATGGATTGCTCATGGTGCACAGGCTCCACCGTCTTGGGGCTCAGAAAAGCGGAGGTAATGCTTGTGACCGGTTCTCCAAATACAGCCCCAGATGAAAACCGACTTTATGTCTTGATAGAGATACGTAATAAAGCATAGGGTTTGCTATACAACTTCCTCCTAGTTTTTCGAAAACAGCATGATCGGCGCTCCTAGGTACAAAATTCACGCACTGTGTACGTAGGTACACAGTGCGTGAATTTTGCTGATGCGTTAGCGTTGATTAGCATTTATCTTTCGACGATAGCTGGTATCAAACAATCGACCACTGAGAAACTATGATAGCCAGGGGGAAACGGAAGCGTATAGGCTCTTGAAGGCAGCTTTCGGGAAAATTCGGACGAAAAGTAGAAGAAGTAGTGAATATGAAAGCCGAGATGCCTAGTAACAGGAAAGTGGAGAAAACACGAATGGAAGTGGCCAAAAACCCAAGAAATAGAACCCCTTCCCACCATTGGCTCTGGGCGCGGACGACCTTTCCGTCAAGACGCGGGTAGTCCGCATAGGTTTCCACTGGCATTACCAAGACGTAAGCATGAAGGGATGTTCGGAAATGCGACAGCATCTATTTTCATGTGGTCAGTTTCAAGCTAAAAGTGAGAAAGCGCGCTCGATACATTCAATCCTGCCGATCTCCTTGACCAACCGCACCGTGACCAACCCCTAATCACGTCGCCTGGAGGCGGGCTGTCCTTGTCCAAGGCGGCTTGTCCTGACGAGGCCGCCTCCGCCACAGCTCAAGGGGGCGCCTTCCGCGGGGGATTTCGCCATGCATAGGCCTTCCAGACCCGTAGTTTTTCACTCAATGCCTCCTTATGGGATTCCCCGTCACCCACATTATCCCGAACACTGTCTTTAAGAAGACTTCAATTCTTACGACTGACTGCGAGAAGTCGTCTGTTGGTCTTCGCTTCTCCCGGTAAAACGGTCGCTTCGAGCGTGTGAAGTCATTAACTAGACAGCAGGGTTAAGCGTGGCGTCGAGGAAAGTTTTCAAAAACACTCCCGTTCCCCGAAAGGGGTCTCCATAGCACGCTCCCTCTTCGTTTTCCCATATTTCTATCCTGCACCTTACAACTAGTTACTCTTTAACTACCACTCTCTCATGCTTCCAGGATGTGGTAAAGTGGAGAAGAAGCAAGAAGTTTGGAAGTTGTAGGCAATTTCTTCAAGTTTGTACTCTCTTGATTTCGTGGGTTACGGGGGAACTAGACAAGCCACCCAAACAGAGGCAGAGATCAACTTAACAGCAGGCTTGGAAATTATATGACATCAACTGCGATATGAGATTAGCCAGATAGGACTGACGAAAATACGATAATGAAAAGAGTTTACATTTCCTAGTGATTGAACTTACAAGGGAAGGACCCAGGTCGAAGTGGCCATTTGGAGTGAGATGCATATGGTCCGATCTCTTCTCGGACGCTCATCTCGAATCTGCATTCCAAATTTGCAAAACGATTTTCTGAGCGGAATTATGGAGGTTGTTCGAACGAACGGTTCATCAGCATGGCCGTTGCTGAGCAGTCAACGGCCTCAGCGTCTCAGTGGTAGTGCCCCGGATCTGCAAGAGCGGGGTTGAGGGTTTGCTCCCAGCCAGTGCGTTTTTTTTTGCATTTTGTGTTTCATTGTCAGTAAGTGCTTGTCTTCCACTTCTGGACGTTTCCTTGGACTGGTACCTATCACACCCATAATTTACTCTGCCACTTTATTTATAACTGCTAACATTATTCACAAAGGAAGGATACCAAGTCGAAGAGAATCCCGTACCACACGAATTAGGCGTTTTTGCGTGATAAGATTATGATTTTCGCGCACAGGGGGTCGAATTACCCCTCTGTGCTAATTTTCAGCCAAATCCTTTAGTTTTTGGTCCAACTTCGGAAAATTGGGGATGGTCAGGTTATAAAGTGGTAGATTTTGAATTTTCTTCTACAGAAAACCCTGCAACCTGAACAAGATAGCCTGCACATACCTTTTACACTTGTCCATCGCACTGAATGTACGAAACCCTAAACACGAAAATCTCCCTGGTTTTGCGCAAAAAGGTCTGGCTCGCGTGCTATGGGCTTCCAAACCTACCATAATAGTATTGTTTTTTCAAAAAAACCTCCCTAACTCCGCTCAGAGAATCGTTTTGCAAATTTCGAATACAGATTCGAGATCAGCGTCCGAAAATACGTCGGACCATATGTATCCCATTCCGAATGGCCACTTCGACCTGAGGTCCTTCCCTTGTTAGTATTAAGATTTCTTTACAGAAAATAAGTATGTATTGCCTCTACTTTCCGATGAAAACATGACTTCCCTTTCGAAAATGCATTCGCCTCGATTCAGAAGTTTACTATTGTCGCAGACGTGCACCTTATGGATTGAATTAAAAAAAAAGAAGGAGGAAAGATTGTTACAAGTACTTCTGCTGGGTTATGGGCGAAGCCCGATCTTAGATGGAACCCGAACCCGCGCTTCATGCTTTTCGGGCAGATGCGTTCCGGACATCCATTACACTAGAAAGATCTCTTTCACATTAGAGACCCAAAGCTGAAAGCTTTAGTAGATATTGTTTTTCGATGTTTTGATTTTTGATAGCTGCTGATTTCCACCGCAGCCCGCGATGCGAGAGTTGTTAGAAGCATGTTATAGTTAACAAGTAGCGTGTGTGTGCTCTCAAGCAATGCTAAATATACCATACAGAAGCTGAATCAAAGTGAAAGGAGTCTCGGCAGAGTAAAGGATTAGCACATATGTATGCCCGAAGCGCATAGAGTACTGGTTTGAGTCCCGTCCGAGAGCAAGGCTATTGCCCATATTTCAGCAAACTTGTAGCAACTTTCGCTTCGCGGGCCGCGGCGAAAATCAGCAGCTGTCAAAAATTTAAAAGTAAGAGAAGAGTTTTTTTTTTTCAAGAAAAACGACATACTTCCGAGCCCGTCTATGAGATAGCAACAGCATCGCTCCATAATATTTTCATTCTCCGATCGCCCTCACTGCTCAACCCACTTACGCACCAGTGGTCAGTAGCAAAGCATGGAACTAATGAAAACAATCACTTGAAATTTGAGCCCGCAGCCGTCTTCGGGATGCCGTCTAGGCCATGACTTTATCAAAAAAAAAACTTTTTACACATCGGTGACATTCACTAATAGTGACTAATGGCAATTTTTCCAGCCAACAACCACAGCTTCGATTTTATTTTATGTACATCAACTGCCACCCTCCATATATACAGTTAGTGCCGTAAGAGTGTTAAAAATCGCGCGAAAACGCGTTTTCGCGTTTTTTATCGTTTTTTCGCCATAAATCGATTGATATTGATTATTTTCACTAAATATATTATATATATGTTTTAAAATCGGCTCGTCGAGCTCTACAAGATGGTATCACAAGTTTTTGATTTTTCAAATTCGGTACTAGACCATTTTTTCACATTTCGAAAAGTTTGAGAGAAAATTTCTTTGAAATCTGATGAACTGGCAACGGAGTCTTCTCACATTTCTGATTTAAGCTCACAGCTGTGTAGGAATTTCAGAACTTCACTCATTTCAGACGAACTCCTGTTCCCTGGTGTGGCCCTAAACAGTGCCTCCGTGTATATGCTGTTGAAAAAACCATCTCTTAACTCATTTTCAGCCGCAGATTCCCCATCGAAATGTACACCGTATTCCCCAGGGAAAATGCTATCGGATTCCCCAGGGAAAATGCTATCGTAAATGGTGCTATGTAATCTCGGGTTTTTGCCGTTTCATGGCTTTTCCTGCTCACTACTGTGTTTGAATTACCCTACCACCGCCTTGAACGGCTCGATGAAAAATGCAAGTCTTCATACACATTAGCGAAGTTGCACAGAAGGCAGATCAATTTTACTGTCAATAATTGGTGACAAAACTTTCGAGCATATTTTGGTTTCTGCGGTTAACGAATCCAACACTTTTCAAAAAACTCCACAGTTACACTCCAATAGCAAAAGCAACGAGGCGTACGGAGCGGACCGTGTCTACCCTTCAGGTCATGGGGAATGAGGCATCGTATAGAGGCCATGTCCAGGTTTGCGGTCATGCACAAGCATCCATTTTCTTCAACAGTATTCTGTATTTTGATCTTCTACCTTGATTCTACCCTAGGCCACCGATTTTCAAATAAATTATTCCACTCATCGTAGCTCCGTCAGAATTCCAGGCACCAAAAATTGATGATAACAAAACTCTTTTGCTATAACAGCTGCTTCAGGAAGCGAAACGAAGCTGCCACACTGTGTTCCACGGCTTCGAAGTACCCTCAAAGCTCAGGTCAATTTCGAGAAGTATTACCAGACTACATTCTTAGCTGGCTGGGGCTAATTCTGGTGCGGCTTTCTTGATCTAAAAATAGGTAATGACATGGGAAGTTAGCTCGAAGAAGGCTGCTGACTCACTCTTCAAGTGCTTCCTTTTCACTCTATTAATTTGTTGCGACAGCTCTAGCGTTAATAAATAAGTGAAATAATTCAAGGTCGCCAAATTCGTTTCACCTTTCGGGTAGATCCTAAAGTGCCGACACTCACAGGTGTTTTGAGGGGTGGGACGGAAATATCGAGGATGGGTGATCCAAATTGATAGCGGTTGATATGATTCGTTAAGGAGCGTCAAAAGCTAATTTCGTCAAATTCGGTTCACCTTTCGCGTCAATCCCACAGCGCTGACACTCTCAGATTTCTAACAGGGTGGGGTGGGGTCATTCATAGTGGGTGGTCCAAACTGGTAGCAGTTAATAAGACTCGATAAGGAGCGTCACAAGGCGAATGTCGTTAAATCCGTTTCACCTTTCGGGTTGATCTTAGAGCGCCAACACTTACAGGTTTTTTGAGTGGTGGCACGGGCTCATCAATGGTGGATGATCCAAACTGATAACGGTTAATAAGTATCGATATGGAGCGTGAAAAGAATAATGTCGCCTAATCCGCTTCGCTCTCCTGGTAACAATGGATTGTTCACGCTCACAGGTATTACAGGGCACGGGGACCTCAATTTGACTCTTAAAAACTGAAAACGGCTTACAGGGCTGATAAGAGCCAATATGAAATTGGGAAAGGATAAAATCCTGTGTAGCGCTTACCACTACTATACGACTGCTGTGGTAAATGCGTCTGATGGTCAGTACCATTGAGTGAACATATTTTGTTCAGATTCTCATATCTGCTGCCGATCTATCTACCGCTAAATTGCCTAGGGCTTCAAATAATGGTGCATGATTTCGATACTGCTATGCTCATCGATGATCAAGACACAATCTAGATTTGTGGTAGCGGACCAAGCGATCCATTCTCTCATGCAGTGCCAGCAAGAATACTGGGTATCGACCGCTAGACTATGCAGAATTCCGAATAGTGGTTCATGTTTACAACAACGATAAGCATCGATAACTGACATATGCATCTACCACCAATATGTAGGAAATAGATGCTCAGCGAATGGACAAATTGCTACCAATTGTACCGACAGTTGAATCCAATACTGTCGATCCCTAAACTATATAAACTCCCAATAGTGACCAATTCAGCCGAAGGGTCAACTGATTGGTGGATTCACCTATTTCATTCCTGAATATTGATCGTCGATATCATTGTAACAAAAGGCATCGACTACTGAATAATCTGGACATGTGAAAAATGGTGACCCTCCTCAGCGGTGATGTCTTCGATATCGGTTAATATCGATTACCTATACGTAAAAAGTTTATGCTCAGCAAAAACTCAATGTCCACCATTTTCCCAATAAAAATTTGGCCCTCTTTGATTGGACATATTGCTACCACTCGATGTGATCAAATCCAAGCATGTCGGACGTTAACTATCTCAACTCACAATTAGTGACCTACAGCTTAAGTGTAGAATTATCATTGAGCCAAGAGATTTCTTGCTGATCGATAAACGGCTGTTACAGGGGGCGAGCGCTAAATCATGTACATTTCCGAAAAATGGGGAGAAAATGGTGGTGTGCAGTGGCAAACAATTGAATTATTAAACAACGGTGACGCTTAAAGGCACGTTCCAGGATCAGGAAAACATTGCAGCCCTTTCACATGACCTAATTGTTCCCCAAGCGGGCAGGAAGGCTATGCACATATCGAAGCGCGATGATGAGTCATCGCAGAGCGCGGAGCTCTTGAAGCCAGCTCGGCCGCACCCTGGAGCTCGGGCGCGCCCATTTCAGACGTGATTGTTGGCAATGACGGTGGCAATTATGGCAACAACGTGGCAAATGAGGCCTACGATTTGTGTGATAATATAAGATAAGGAAGAGATGCCAATGATAAAGGAGACATTGACATGAGGAAACAGGTGATATCCCAGAGTTCCTCATGATTCCATTCAGCGAGAACTGATTCAAAGTCTCGTTTTCATGCCGTAATCACGTCCAAGCCCAGATGACAGAATACCTTATATTAGCCCTTTCCGGAAACTCTTTCCGGATTTTTCTTTGTTGGCGTACTACTCAGCATCTCTGATTTCACAGTTTAGCGCTTTAACCCACTGAAGTAATCCTGGAATGTGCCTCTAAGCACTCAAATGCTCACAATCAGCAAGTAAACTTGGTTAGTACACCGATAGCAGTAGGAATCGCATTCCACGTCCATCGCCAAAATACGTAAAATCTCGAGAAATGTTGACCTTTCGAGACCGTTGAGCTATCCTCAGTACTGCGCGTATCACAATGTGGTATTATGCCACATGGTCTCCTTTGATATCGATTTTCGTATGATTCACGCAGTACTGTCTCAACTGGTTAGTAATAACTTGACAGAGAATAAAACATTTTGGAGCAATGATAACTGCCTCCTTTTTTTAGCCATTCAATATCACCTATTTCTCTCGGTGTCACATAGAGTACGAGGTGACTGAAGGAGGTTATTGCTGCTAATGTCTGTAGAGCACTACACCCCTTTATGCATCTGAAAAGACTTTGTTACATTCATTAATAACCTTTAAGCGCGAACTTCACTGGAGTCCTCTGAGAAAGTGGCCGTGATCGATCACAAACCCCATCCCTTGAGAAGCAAAACTTGATGGAAATTAAAGCTAAAATGAGAGTGTATGGTGTGATGTAGATAATTCCACCGGCACCGACTTCTAAAACGTGGTTTTGTATGACTGCAATGCGAGTAGACAAGGGATAAGGGTATTGATAGGAGTAGATAAGGGGTCGTATAAAAGTAGCTGTGGTTTGCATTCACTTCAGGGACGGCTGTAAGCAATGGGTCTCTTCTTCACTATTTTCGTGCTGATTTTTACGCATGTGTATGGATATAGTCGGAACCGGCTGGCCACCACCGTGAATCAGACAGGTACGCTTATGTTTACCGCTGCGACTCTTCAGTAATTCCAATAAGCGTTGACATGGGTTGGGGAACAAGTGACTTTACGTCCGATGACTGAGATAGCGGCCCACTACCACTCGCAAACGCGTGGAAAGATAGTAAATACTGCCAGTAGGATATTAGACTCAGCCTAAGCTTTGGGAGGAGAAAGAAGCCCAGGGGGATAAAACCATTCTTGCATATGAACCTTGTTCCACTCACGTCGGAGCTTCTTCCCCTCCCTATGCTCAAGCCAATACAGTACGGACCACAGAGTAGAATTGTGTAATGATGGAGGAGCTGATTTCAACCAGTTAAAAAGAAGGAGTTCCATATCGCAATGATAAGCGCTGTACTGAGCGCAAGCTCAACTGGTATTTTTACAAACATATATCACTGTTCGGAGTTTCATTGAATGTGGCGGTCAAAACATTCCTACTAATACCGTAGTGCGAACCATGTTCATTTGGTGAGCACTTAATCTTACTGATGGCTGACAATTCAGTCGTCAACGGTTGCGTACCACATTTACTACATTTCGGGAGTCCAGTGGTTTAGCGGTCTATATCTTTTGTTACAAGAAACTGAAACGAAATTGCTTGCTTACCAACTCATTTATCACTTGGGTTGTGGTGGCCACTATTTGAGAGTTGGGACAGTTTAGTGTCCAAAACCATGGCAGTTTAGAGCACTCCAATGTTAGTGGCTGCCTTTGGACTTTTATGAGCCCCACACCCGTATCTGAGTAGCGTAGTTGAATGCACAGACTCAACTGAACCTTATCGAACACTATATCGTCCCTGTATTCTTAATGACAATCCTGATGATCCGTGCAAGTCAGTCCTATTGAGCGACGTATGAATCCTTTTTGACATGTATGAACTCCAGCTATCAGGCACAAGGCTATAGCCGCTGTGATAGGCACGGGTCAAAGAATCGCTAAAGAAAACGAACTTAACGAATACCGCGCAGGCTTGTTAGTTGAGTTGAAGACAGGAAGTTCAATGGATTCGGTCTTTGGAGGGAGTCGACTCACGTTTCTCAAGATCTAAGCAACGTACAAAAAAGTTTGAGGGCTCGTTGGAAAGAGCAAAGTCTCTAATTCCAGAAAAACAACTGTGGTTGCAAAACATTCAGCACGAAAAAAGTTATAACTGTTAGAAGTCAAAAAAACCCGCATGCAATTTTCATTTTCCTCGACTAACCCTCGACTCACCTAGCTCTCGCATTTCTGAACATTTGAAGCAACTAAAATAGTCCTTAGAAAGAGAAAACCCAGTTCTTTCAAAAAAAAAAAAACAAATCAGCTCTCAAATGATGTAAAATGAGGAAAGTTATGATCGTTTAAACAAGGTCTACTTTTGCGATTTTCGGCCATTTTTGCCGATTAGCGTGCTCCAGTTCCACGCCGCGACGCAGCCGCAGGCCCGCTTTGCGTTTCGAATGTTGCCGCGATTTTCACGTTTTTGATTTTCTGTTTGATATTTTCCTTGTGTTTTTTTTTATTTGAAACCACTTTTTCGTATTGGTTACGTGATATTTTGTGTTTGAATATCTTTTATGCTCTTTGCATGTGCTTTTTTCAGGTTTGCATTGGCGTCAAAATCCAGACGCCGCCCGCAGAAAGGTATGTTGCTTTCTTCTCAGATTTTGCTATGTTCTTTGACTGTTTTATAATTAATCGTACTCTTTACAATGTACTTAAGTTTCAATGTCCTTAATGCTTATTTCATGTCTTTTTTCACGTATTTTTTTATAATGAAGTCCAACGCCGCCCGCAGGAAGGTATGTTGCTTTCTTTTCAGAATTTGCTATGTTCTTTGACTGTTTTTCATAATTAATCGTACTGTTTATGTTGTACTTAGTATTTCAATGTCTTAACGGCTTACTTCATGTCCTTTTTTCCGGTATTTTTTCAGATCGTCGAAAAACGGTTTTCCTTGTAAGTTATGTTGCTTTTTTTCAGATTTTGCTACATATTTTGACTGTTTTTGCTATGTTTGAATTTTTTGTGCTTCTCTCATGTGCTTTTATCACCTGCTTTTTCTTTAAGTTTCAGGAATAGATGAAGAAAATGGAACAGGGATCAACGTAGTTGCTGATGGAACAGGGATCAACGCAGTTCCTAATGAATCTTCTTACCATACTTGTCCGAGATACTGAAGTTGTTTTTTAAGATTTGTATTTTGTCCAATGTATGAAATTGTATATTGAACGTTGTAATTTGTCTAAGATAACGAAATTGTATTTGGAAATTTTTATTTGTTTATTGTATTCTTGATGAAATGAAGATGTATATTTATGTTTCTATTTGTAACATTTATTTACAAAAGACAATACAAGTACACAAAACATGAATATAACAGACATACATCATAAATTACATCTCGGTGCTGTAGAAGGAAGACAGAAGGTGGGGGGCCACATTTGAGGACCCGAAGAGGGGTGGGGGTCGCATTGAAGCGGCCATTTTCCTCGACACTTGGGAGTGCCCTGGGGAAGACTAGTTCCTTCCACCAACGAGTCACACTGACAGCAATTAGAGTCAGTTTTTCTTTGAAACATTCCATCTCGCTGTACGGTAATAGTATAATAGAATTATTACACTTTCAATTTATGTTACTATCACCACAAAACACAGTCGGATAATAATTATTCAAATCGCGACAGTACGCAGCAGTAATTGGCAGTGGCCAAGTGCGTGCGGAATTTCAGCGCAGCAATGGCGGAAGACGCAGGTCGCCGTCGAACATCGCGATTGTGCGTTTCTGCAGTATTGCGCCTGGTAGTTCTATATTCGATTACATGAGTTGGTAGGAATTGGTTGACTTGCTGAGCATTTAATTCTTGCAAGTTGGTGGCAGATCCATATTCCAGCTATCGACGATTACCGTTTTTCAAAACATGCACCACTATTTGGAAGTTCATAGTCGAGCGGTCGATACCCAGTATTGTTGCTGGTACCGCATTAGAAAATGATTCGCTTCCTTTTCTATAATAAATTTAGATCGTATCTTAATAATCCATGTAGATCACAGTATCAAAAGACATGCACTATTATTTGGAATAATAGTCAATTTAGCGGTCGCTACATCGGTATCTGATATCACAACGCAAACAAAATATATTAGGTTGTTCGGAAAGAAATGCGCGTTTTTTTGTCCATCTATTTCTCTTCTACTACAGAAGATTTTGTAAAACAGTTTTGTCTGTTAGAAAGAGAATTTTATTGCGCATCTTCTGGAATACTTTTGTCTATATCTACTTGTTTTTTTTTTGAAGAAAAAATTCAAAATTTTGAAAAAAAAAAAGTTCAAAAAATGCAAGATTCAATGCGAAAAGCGGTAAATATTTGTCGCCATGCGTATAATGTTTGCAGAAAGATTTGGCTGTATAAAGTGTCGGGCAAAGTTCCAGCGTTTAAAAAACGGTAATGAAAGCTTGGATGACGAAGGACATGGAAGTCGGCCTCAAGTCGTTGAAACTTTTTTTCCTTTGAAAAAAACCAAGTAGACATAGACAAAGATATATGAAAAGATGCACAATAAAAATCTCTTTCTAATAGATTGAACTGTTTTGAAGAATCTTTTCTAGTAGGAGAGAAAAATGGACAAATTCAACGCGCATTTCTTTCCGAACAACCTAATATTATAGTTGCACTGACGCTTTTACTTCAGCGGTCGCATAGTAGTAGTAAACGGTCAACCGTATTTCATCCCATCTACTTCCTCTTATCAACCTCTTCAAACCGCTAGTAGGTAACCATAAATCACCGTACCCCGCTATACCTGTGAATGTGAACATTCCACTGCTGATCGGAAAAGCGAATCGGACTCGGTGACGTTTGCCTTCCGACGCTCCTTATCCAATCTTATCAGCCGGTATCAAATTTGCATCACTCACCGTTTATGTTGCCGCCCCATCTTGCAAAACACCTATGAGTGTCAGCGTTCTAGGACCAACCTGAAAGGTGAAATGACTGTAGTGACATTCGCCTTTTAAGGCTTTTTAACGGCGCGTATCGAAGCTATCACTTTCGGTGCACCACCGCCTAGGTCCCCTTATCACCACCTAAATTATTTGTAAAACGCAGCGTCCCAGCTTTGCTGCGACGCGAGATATGAGTCACACTAAAGCTGGGACCCTGAATTTTGCATGTGACCTCAACGGTAGTGGACCGAAAGTGATGGCAACTGATAAAGGCTGATAAGGAGCCGCGGAAGACAAATGTCGTCAAATTCGTTTCACCCTTCCCGTTGCTCTAAGAACGCTGACATTCATAGGTGTTTAGCAGGGTGTATTCTTTGAGTTCCAGAGGGGTAGGAGCGGATCGGCAAGCCACTCATACGGTGACTTGAAGTGGAGGACTAGAGGATTCACAGTTTGCTGAAAGGCAGGGATAAATTAAGTAATGGCATAGGGAAAAGCAAAAAATGGCTGCGGGCTCAAATTTCAAACGCCTGTTTTGCCCCTGTTCGGGCAATGAAAATATCATAGAATAAGATGGCAATGCTTCTATTAAGAAGTAGGGAAAAGACAGATTTATTTTCTGTGAAAAGGAGCTATGTGGAGCGATATTGCGAAAAAAGTGTTTCTACCACCGGGAACAGTCTATGAAGGTTGTGTAGCTGGTTCATCGTCAAATTCTTGTAATAGGTCACAAGCCTGAAAATGCATCATAGAACGGACGGCCGAGGAAACTCTCTGCGACATACATGTCAAATGCTTCCTTTTCTTGTCAAGGCCAACGTTCAGTTCTTTCCTCAATTCCGTACACCTGAAATCGTGAGCGTTAACGTGAATGCACACATACCTGTTATAATGAACAGCTCCGTGCTACTCACCTTTAGCACGAATACCCAAGCATCATAGTCTATGCGTTTGAGCTCATTGTAAGCTTCTCTAGTTTCCTGTAACATGTAGTAGAAAGTCCGAAAAAACAAAGTCATTTTCTCAATGGGCCATTTATTCTAGTATCATACTACATTATGGTGCTATTCGATCGCATTTTTCTTTATATTACTCAAACAATCCCAGTATGGTAGTATTAGGTGGTCATTTCAAAAGAGCCGGGAGGAACGAGGAGAATGTGGGAACGGTAATGTTCCTGAAAACAAATATTACTCAGAAAACGTGATGTGTGGCGACAGTCGCATTGGAAATGCGCGGCTGGTCCAATAACAATCGCGTAGCACCACGAGTTACGCTGCCGTTCTTCCACAGGGAAAGTTGTGGCGAGGACAGGACGACGTCGGCAACTGGCTGATTCAACTACTCGCCGTCTGCAGTCTACGCCACCGCTAGTGACGTAGAGGGACGCAAAAGAGAAGCAGTGAAAAGGGGTCGGGTTCCTAGTCCTCGGGTTTTTCGCCACTTCATTTCTCTCCTACTCTACAGGGGGTGCCAAAAAAATTAATTTTGCTCATGGCCTACATTCGTCAAGCATACAAAACATGAGGAAACGAAAGAGATAAAAGTTTTGGAGCAAAATACTCCCGAAATGTTCCTTGAAAAACAGGAGCAAGCTGTTACTACTACTTTCACCTTCATCAAGATATAAGGCCTTAAGTCAGCGCAGACGGGCTTCAGAGCACCCACGGTATCAAGGTTCCGTGGTAGCTTTCTTTCGTGGGAAGCTTCCTAAGGATTGGCTCTTCGGTTAGTGAAGATCACAGAGCCCTTGCTGCTCGAACAACGCTGCTATGAACCGAAGTGTCATTTTTTCATGTCTCATACCTGCCTCCGGAGGGGTTTCAGTGGTGACGGCACGTTCTGGTTGTTGGAGACGAAGGGCCTGGAAAACTAGAAAAACGGAACGCTTAAGAGCACTACCCACTATGAGTCCCCTCAGGTACTCAGAGTGCCTTAAAGACAGCATTAAGGGTAATGCGGTAATGGAGAAGTCCCTACAAGAAGTCACTCACGTGGTAGTCCTGGGCCTAGGAAGGCTATCTGTGGCGAAATCCCCGTGAAAAAGCGCCCCTTCAGGCTGTAGAAACGCCGCAAAACGCCGCAACCGCTTGTGTGTTTCGCCTCTTAATATGTCGATCCCGCCTCCCGATGACATAATTCCCGATTGACTGGGGTGGGAGCGGTCAAGGAGATGCGGCAGGATCGAAGGTTTTGCGGCGCGCTTTTGCAGTTTTACCTTAAAGCTCACTGAAAAAAAATAGATGTTGTCGTATTTCCAAACATTCCCTTGTGTTTACTTGGCAACACGCCAATGGAAAACTAGATCAGACTACCCGCCTCTTGACGGACAGGTCGTCCGCGTCGAGAATCAACAGTGGAAGGGGGTCCTATTTCTCGAGTTTTTGGCCAATTCCATCTGTTGTTTCTTTACTGTCCTGTTACTAGGCATGTCAACTTTCACATTCACTACTTCTTTTACTTTTCGTCCGACTTTCCCCTAATGCTGCCTTTAACAAGGTTTTGAAGGAGGGCGACGAAATTTCGGATTTTGCTCAATTCAGGTGACACATCTTGTTCCCTCGGAACAAGCTCCAGTTCCTGCTTGCGCAGAAAACTGTTACGTGAGGTCTCTCCTCGAATTCGGGGATGGAAATACCTCGTTACAATTTGGTGAAGTTCGACCAAAATAGGGTTGAAAATGGAAGAGCAAAATTACTTCTTGGCGTACCCTGTATTTTTGCACTGCTGAGTGGCCCTACTCCCATATTCCACAATTCGCCAAATTTACCCGTTGTCTTTGATGCACAAAACACAATCAATTCACTCCGCCCAACCGAATCACTCACTAATGAGATATTACCTTATTTTCTTGGGACAAGTAGGGTCTCGTATAACGGCCCAAACTGCATCTTTGCAGCGGTTGTACGGTGCATCTTCATGGTATTGGGTCTACCAAACACAATCAAATCACTCCGCCCAACCGAATCACACCAGGCCTTGAACGAACAAATTTCCAATGTGGCGCTCACGCGGAAAAGCAACTTGAGATAAGAAAAGATGATTCAATGGAGGAGCCATTCCGATTATGAAGGCAGCTTCCACATCGAATTCGCACGTCTAGGGCCAGCTGTGATGCCGCTGGGTGGGCGTGGCTCGGTGGTGTTCAAGCAGGCACAACATCGTGGAGCCGCAGCAAAGGCGCAGTTTGAGCAGTTATCTTAAGATCACTCGTCCCAAAAATGTAAGCCATCAATATGATTATCGCGTGGTGTGCCTTTGAGCGCTATGTGAACGTGAGTGGACGAGGGACCACATCTAACTGCTGATCTCACAACTTCTTGCATAAAAGTGCAAAGTAACAGAAAGCTGTTGCTTGTTGTTCAATTTTATGAAACACATGTCACGACCGTCCCGTAAATTTTCGAAAGAAAGACAAACGAAATTTCTTATTGGTATTCGTTTCACCGAAAAGGGTGGAATGGTTGTTTTTGTAAGATGACACGACATTTACCAACCTGCTTTTTACACATGTCACGGTTGATATCTAATAAGAGTCTCGGACACCATTGATTTTGATCACCTTAAGAGCTAAGAGGTCAGGAGATGAGGTCGGCTTATTTCCTACTTGTCCTACGGGATTGTTCATGGTCGGCTTCATAGGTTTGCGCTGCAGTCTACAGGATCATGGCAAGGTGTATCTTCTTCTGTTCTGACGGCGGAACAACTAACGTGAGTAGATCGGCAACGTTCTGTTGTTTAGAGGCTGTTCGAATGGTAGGTGAAGCGTAGCTAACTGCAAGAAGCAGTTCTCTCATTCACTTAAAATTCAGGTAATCTTCACCGCACATAGAAGGTTTCAATAACAATGATTAGTCTTATATCTCCTGCTCATGCAAAACTACCCCCGGCAAAATTGCTTTCTTGGAATCACTTAGTCAAAGTTTTTTTCAGGACTAAGCAGAAGTATGCAACGCTACTTACGTAGCTCATTTTAGATAACTTCAGGATTTTCGGGAGTCGTCTTTGGAAATCTGCCTTTGTCGAGCCAAGCACCTTTTCTGTCACTTCGAAAATACTAACTGAAAAACAAATTTATCAATAAATGGTCCTCCTTTCTTCGATGACTGATCTGCTCGAGCCAGTACGGGGATGTTGACCGTATCCAGCACTAGTGAGAAGAGAAGTACATTGAGAAGACCGACCATTTCCGATTGTGTTGTTGGACGGAAACCGAACAGGAACTGAAGTGGAAAGCCCGGTCATCCCTACGACTTTTATGTTGCAGCTAGAATGACGGTAAAGGGAGGCAATTCAATCGATATATGGTTCTCATCTTGGTTTTGACTCATTTCCTTTACAGAAATACAACATTCTGCGAGATTTGTTTTGATATTACTCTCACTAGTCAGAGATTTTTCCAATATAGCAGTGTTGATCAAGAATGTTATGACATTCGTCAGAATTTTGGCATTTCATGAAATGATATGCCACCTTCAAACTCTCACGGAAAATACATTTATTGGCACAATATAATTATGGTGCAGCAACCCCGCCCTCCGTCCGAAGCAAAAGCCCTCGTAATGTCCATAATCAGTGTGACCGCAGTTTGGCTATTTCTTCGTGCTGCGCGTTAAAGTGTACCAAGCGATCGAGCAGTCCACTTGCAGTTCGACTAGCGATTGGATACGTTTATCTGCGATACGCAGGATGTATTACAACCGCAGAATGCATTTGTTTTCATGCGCATTCTCAACTGAGTTTGCTATTTCTCGGGTTGGTTACCAGTCTGGAGCTGTAAGTGGTTACATACCAGAGCAATGAGGAAATATTGCATGCTCAAGCGGGGGTGCGCAAGGCGATACTTGCGATTATGCGGACTGCAGGATCGTAAGGTATAAAGTCAACCTTTGGCGCGTTCATACTTTGCGGTGCCAGCGGCAAGGCGTGCTGCGTCGTCTCCGCCCCTCCCGCATGCCACTCTTTCCCACTGCCTGTGAACGCGGCCACGCATTGCAGATGTGAAATTTTGAAGAGTCCTTGGGTTCGTGTCGACACTGACTGATCCCTTCATATGTCTGAATAGTAGTGATATTATCTATTTATAAGTATATCGATGGAGCCTATATTGTGTAGCCCTACAAGGTGACAAGCACAACAGCGTGGCTGGCACCTTCATGCACCTTATGCACCTTTCTTCAGGATTTTGGGCACTTCGGTAGCCGTCGCACAGCTGACCTCGAATCTGATCAAAGGATTTGCAATTTGCGATTGTATGATTCCCGGTTACGCAGATTTTTCAAAGTGAACTGATAATACACACTGGAAGATACACGCTGAAAGATTACTGAATAGAAGCGGTGTGAGCTGTGCGCTGTGCTAAAATTGGGTCTAGCTAGGAAAGGGTTTCAAATTCCCATGGAATTTCGAAATGGGACCCGGGAGGATCGACAGAGTCTCGAATGCTGATCATAACTGTGAAAACCAAAATTGCTAATTGGCATTCTGAAGCGAGTTACGATGGGTCAAAGATTGCCTGTGACACCCCAATGGCGAACCACCTTGCCATAAGACGGTTCGTCGAAATTGCTATGATACACATACCACTGTACGCGCTTTTAAATGCTGATCTCAAATCTGTATTCAGAATCTGTCAAACAATTACCTGAATGAAGTTATAAAGGTTTTTCTGAAAAAATATGCCATTTCATGTTATGTTTGGGAGCCCATAGCGCGCGAGCCATACGTTTTAATGCAGAACCAATGTGATTTTCGTGTTCAGGGGATCAATTACCCTATGGGATAAGTTTCCGGCCAATTCGAGAATTTGACCAAATCTCGGAAAAATTGATGGGCTATTGGCTGGCAACCCATTTAACAAAAGAGAAGTCGTTGGCCCTTGTGCAGCAAATGCTCTCATGTGGCGCTTGTTACGTTCGTTTAGCGTGATGGACAAGCTTGATAGGTATGTTCAGGTAATCTTGTTCAGCTTGCAGATTTTTTCGTAGAAGGAAATCCCAAAACTCTTACTTAACCCCTGGCCATCCCTAATTTTCAGAAGTTGTGCCAAAAGTTGGATCCGGCTGGAAATTTGCACAGAGGGGTAATTCGACCCCCTACGCGCAAATATCATACAAGAAAACGACCCCCTACGCGCAAATATCATACAAGAAAACGTTTGGAAGTGAAAAAAAGCACTAACCGACAATGAAACACGAAATGCAAAAAAGTGCGCCCGAACGGGGAGCAAACCCATGGCTCTCGTGCCTACTGAACCGGGACACTACCACTGAGTCACAGAGGCCGTCGCTGGTCCAGCAACGGCGGTACTGATGACAAAGTGTCTCGCCCGTGAGATGTCACAGGCAAGTCACAGGCAAACTTTGACCCATCGTTACTCGCTTCAGAATGCCATTTAGCATTTTTGGTTTTCACATTTATAATCAGCGTTCGAGGCACTATCGATCCTCCGGGTCTCATTTCAGAGTACCATGGGGAGTTGAAACCCTTTCCTAGTAAGAACAATTACACGGTAATTCTAGGGCAGCCATGCACAGTCGACTTGTAATCGCTTTGGAGCTCAACAACATGGCGCTTTTAGCTCGCCTGCATCGCTTCGTTTGTGACACGCGGCGGTGCGAAATCTTGACATAAGGGTCACACCCATGCTCGAAGAGACATCACTGCAAGCCCAACGACATAGCCGGCTGGCAGCTTTGTACCGCAAAATAGATATCTTGATCGTGTTCACGGCCCAAACTACTCCAAGTATTAAATTTTGAATAAGACGACACATCGACTACAATCTGAAAAAGAGAATAGCCACGGAGTGTATAATTGGCAACGCTTTCATAATCGAACAGTTGTGGTCCATCGCCAGAAGAGTGTTACATACCGGGACTCATTACCTTCAGATGTTGCGATATGTATAGTTATTTCACATTTGTTTAGTCATTTCGTTTGCAACGGGTTGGAAGCGTCAACTGACCTATTTTGACCCTGCTTCTTCAAGGTTGGGTTGAACATCTCGATATGGCTAAAAGTTTGTTTGATAGACGTATCAAGTATGAACATCACACTCATCTTGCGAACAGAACCCCGAGCATCTAAACAATGCCTTTTCGTCACAGCGATACTTATCGTATCGTATTGAAGCCGTATTGATCGAAAGGACGTGGTGCGTAATGTGTTAGCTGTAGTAGCGAAAACGGCCACCGGTCAGTATCAGAGATTGGAATAGATTCTGTACACGAGTTCCCCTCACAACTGCCTTCAAGCTGACAGCGAGCTACTCCCTTGGAAGAGTTGGCTGGAGCAAAGCTCTTCTACGTATTATTGTTAGATAGGGGTAGAGATTATGGGGTATGGAAGGGAGCTTGGTGTGACTCGGGTCGAGAATTGGTCCAACCAGCCGATCCCGGTGAAAGCACGACTGGTATTCTGGCGTCGCGCTCATACCAAAACAGTGTTTGAGTTGTTAAGCGATGCATGCGAATTTCACTTTACTCCGCTATTACTAATCAGATATCTCGTGCATTGCTGGACGTCGTATGTTTTTCAGAAGGTTCAAACCTAGCATTCGAAAAGAAGAAGCATTTTTGAACCCATTTCCTAAGCTCCATAGCGGATGATTTTTATCCGCTGTCCTACTTTGAAATTTCCCTGAAGGATGCTACTCTGATGGTGCACCATATGCGGTTATGTTACGGACGGCATCGTGGCCTCCGAGAGCAAACCTTCAAGCATCCTTAGTGTTCTTCATTGACATTTATGATGTGACAGAGAATCTATTCGGAATGAAGCAAAAAAATTGCCTCACGGCTCACAGGCCTCCAACCTTTTTCGTTCGTACCTGGATAAGCGCACACGTCAAAGGTGATCAGCCTCAAGGTGAGAAGAACAGTTGCAAGGTTCGCATTTCTTATTGCATGCTTTAGGGATAGCCGAACCGACCCATTCCAGGAGCTTTTGTTCTGCTGCGGTATCATGCTGATATAATTGTTTCTTATCTGATCTTCGTCTTTCCGTCTTCCCCATTCGAAAATACACTATTGCGGTAAGTTTTATGTTTTTCGTATTTATCGCCATAAGTCAGCACCTATTTCTAGTATTGTCCGGTCCTCCATCAAAGAATGCTCTGCATCACACAGCTTCAGATACTTCTCGCCGTGCATCTTACAGCTTCTCCTCTCTCATGTTTTCTGTATATATTAAGGTGGATAACGATAAGGAATCCTGAAAGTGTATTCTTTGAGTTCCAGAGGGGGAGGAGCGGATCGGCAAGCCACTCATACGGTGACTTGAAGTGGAGGACAAGAGAATTCACAGTTTGCTGAAAGGCAGGGATAAGTTAAGTAATGGCATAGGAAAAACCAAAAGATGGCTGCAGGCTCAGATTTCAAATGCCTGTTTTGCCCCTGTTCGGGGAATGAAACTATCATGGATCAAGGAAAGCCATGTTTCTAGTAAAAAGTAGAGAATAGACAGATTTATTTTTCTTAAAAAGGATTCTAAGACTATACTTTGCCAACTGTGAAATATGAACTCTCTCCCTTATCGTAAGACTGACTGATCTCATTTCACGGTAGATACTATAAGAAATTGGATGGCTGTCATAAAGTTGACAGAAATTTTGTCGAAGGTTTTTGAGTTTGACATATATGTAGAAAAAAATCACTGAAGCGAACTAGCTTGAAAATGCACCATTAGCCACATGATATTTCGTTTCCATTTGGGTAACTTGCCTACTCCCTCGTCCCGTTTGGGATTAGGGAAGCAGGAGCTTGAAGAAGTTGCTCACATGTTTCGATCTTGCCCCTTCTTCCTACCTTAATTCATCTAGGAAGCATGAGAGAGGTACTTGAAGAGTCACTAGCTGTAGCGAGCACGATCAGAAAATTATGGAGCTGTGTAATGCCTGGCTTTTTTTTTGATGGATGAGAACGAAAGTGGTCACCTTCCCTGTGAGTTCCTATGTACCTAGTCATCGCATAGTCATCACCAGATCGAGACCCTCCAGCTTCTTAGGAGAGGAAAATCCTAGAACCAGTGCGGATATTAGTTGTTACTGGTGAGCTTACCGTTTTCTTTGGGCAACGCACCATTATCTACTGTCATAGCCAAGGGCATAGGAAACTTGCAAATCCCACTGCGATGAGGAGTTGTTCTCCGGTAGATCGTAACAAATCCAAATTATAGCCCACTGACCGAATGTACAATGGCATGAGCTGGCGAAAATATCGGCTTTTTCCGAAATGATGAGAAAGACCTTGCTCGGCCCAGAAATGAGCAAGCATTCCTCCGGTCAAGTCTTATATAATCCGCCATAAACTCCACGCAAAAGGCTTGTTGAGAATTTGCGAAAGATCGCTTTTTTAATCTGGTCGGAGTGCAAGTGTTCCGATTTGTGAGGTCAGGTCAGGTTGCGGGGCGGATCGCAATCAGGTAAAGACAGGTAAATAACGCTCCAAAGTTTCTCCCCTAAAAAGGCTTAGGCAAATCTGGGAGAGCCCAGACGGCAGGACACGCCACCATTCGGACAATTCGCGAAGGGCGGTGACCCAGTTCGGTGCCGACCTCTAGGAATCGGGACACTTGCAACACACCCTTTTAATCTAGATGTTTGCTTTCAAGGGGCTGTGCAGAGATCTGTAGGCGCTGTCAAAATTTTTACGTCTTCTTCTATTATCAATGACGAAGATGTCTTTGAATTGAGGAGAGGCCTTACTACCACCTTTTTTTCTTGCAAAGGAAGTGTTTATACAACAGATGTTGAGAAATATGAGTTTTTGAAATAAATATCCTTCAATATGCCTCGAGCGACGATTGGCGTACGATAGGAAGCAATGAAAGTTTATGAGAAGTGAGTCGTGAAATTCCAGAACATTGAAGCAGATCACGGATTTCCATTTACATAATCGTTGTCAACCCTGTGCGTGGATCATGAACTTAAATAGCCGTCCAGAACTAGTTAAAAAGACCAGGGATTCACTACGACCAGGACTACGAAATTTGCCGCAGTGTTCTAATGCTCCGAGCTTGGAACAAAAACGTAGCGATAGCTGAAACAGGGAGCCAAAAAAAGTAATTTTTCTCCTCCACTTTCAACCCTACTTTAATCGAACTTCACCGAATTCTGACGAGGCATTCCCATCCCTAAATTCAAGAGCACACCTCATACTATCACTAAACTCCGTAACAGCCTTCTGCACGAACAGGATCGGGAGATTCTTGCGAGTGAACATGATGTGTCACCTCAACATGGCAAAATTGGAGATTCTATCGCCCTCGTTCGGAGCCTTGCTAAGGTCCGTTCATTCTGGGTACCTGAGGAGATTTTTATTGGGTGACGCTTCTTAGTATGCCGTTTTTCCCGGGTTACCAGCTCCTCTCGTTTCCAAGAGCAAAAACTTGCCATTACCATTGAAACCCCTCTGGAGGCAAGTCTGAGGCATGAAAAACGACACTTTGGATCATAGCAGCGTTGTTCAAGCAGCAAGAGCTCTGTGACTCCCACGAACTGGATGGCCAATCCATAGGAAGCCCCCCACAAAAGACCTACCATGGAACATGGCTTCATCCACTGTTTTCAGTTGACCATGATAATGCGGGTGCTCTGAAGCCCGACTGCGCCAACTAAAAGCTCCGTATTTTAATGAAGGTAAAAGTAGTGAGCCACAGCTTGTTCCTGCTTTTAGAGGGACATTTGGGGAATATTCTTCCCCAATACTTTTATTGCTTTCGTTTTCCTATGTTTTGTATACTGAGCGGATGTTAACAGTGAGCAAAATTACTTTTTTTTGGCACCCCCTGTAGGGCCTTCACCATGAGGTACGCCAGGTTAGCGAGCAAGAAATCGAACCAAGCAGCATATGACAAGGAAGGGATAGCAGAGAGAAAAGACGACTATCTCACGAAAAGGCGCGATCTATCAGTTAGCTGAGTCTTCAACACATAACGGCTGAGGCTAACTTTGTTGTCTTCAAATCGTGCAACACCATGTGTTGCACTTGGCCACCCCGGACCCCTTTTCAGGATATGTGAAGGCGTATATTTCTGACTGCTGAAGCCGTTAGGATACGCTTTCGAATATGGCAAGCAGCATATCTACCTGCGATTGTTTTTTAATACCATTACTGACTGAACAGATCAAATTTTTGTACAACTAAGAAGTGAGCGCCACAGCCAATAGAAGAGTAATCGTGGTGTAAGTTTTATCTGTTGGGGTACTAGGCGTTCTTGTAATCTCCATAAATTTAGGAGACAATTTTGTGTTGATGTTAGAAAAATCTATCCTGAAATCGCGGTGCCCATATTTCCGAGAGAAAGCTTAAGAAGTGAACCCCAAACGCTCGGTTTCTGAATATTATTTCTTCAAACATCGCCACAATCATCACCAAAAAATGCACGCTTATCTTAGCTTGGGTTTTGAAGATTACAATTGCTCTGGTTCTTGACAAAAACAATGCAAGAAGTAGACCTCATGGTAACCCGGAATTCGGCACCAAATATCCCCCTCAGTAAAGATTATTATTGTTCAGTTTCTTAGAACTCCTTATGAAAAGCGTATGTTCATGTAGAATGTCACAAACAATGAATTTGTTTTGCCATTGCTTGCTGCACATGCTGTTTGGAAGCGTGTTGTCAAAATCCTTACTCTTTGGAAATCCAAATACTCTTTGGAAGAGAAAGTCCTAGAAATATATGTTATTCTCCATATCCGAAACCATAGAGTAGTAGCATTTGAACACAATACATTTTCAAAAAAAAAACGAAAAATTGTGGCTTGAAAGCTGTGCAACACCATACCTTGCACGCGGTAGATTGTGGGTTAGAGACTCCGGGAGGGAAAAAGCTGGCAGCTAGTGGGATATGAAAGTAGGGGTTCTTAGCACAGTAACGTTAAAAAACCAGTACAGTAAAAAATGAAATAAAACGGCGAAAAAACAGTCTTTCGCCGATCTCTGCATCACTAACCGAAGGTAGACTGCAGAAGAGCGAGAAGCCAAATCAGCCGACCTCGCCCGCAACTCGCCTGGCTGATGAACTGCAGTACGCCACGCTACGCTGCGGGACAGTGATGAGACTCCAGGCCGGGCTTTTTCAATGCGAGTTACCCTATACATCACCCCTTCTGAAATGAAAGATGGAAGATTCGCAAATCTCACTCTTTTCTTACCTTTCACGGTGATTTCAATTGACCTTCCAGTCTAGAGAATGAACTAGCGCCGAGATAGCATAAACAGCGAGTACGTGAAGACCTTCTTCCAGATCTTTGGAGCTTCGGTTAGCGGTTCTATATCGTCATCGTCTAGTGCACAGCAATAGCAGTGGGAGAGATCGAGTACTCTTCGTTGCACGTGCACACGGAAACGTCAATTTAGTCACCGAGAGAGGTGAGAAAAAAGTGAGATTTGTGCATGCATGTCCTCTGAAGACACCTTCCGTTTCAGAAGGGGTGAAGTATGGGGTAACTCGCATTGAAAAAGCCCGGCTTGGAGTCCTATCACCATCTCGCAGCAGAGCGTGTCGTTTCGCAGTTCATCAGTCGGGCGAGTTGCCGGCGAGGGCGGAATAACGTCCGTGGCCAGTTGATTTGATTTCTCGCTCGTCTGCAGTCTACCATTGGCTAGTAGCAGAGGTCAGGGAGGGAGAAGGGGGCTCCGCGGTTCTTATATCTCGGGTTTTTCGCCGTTTTATTTCGTTCTTTCTTTACTGTTACCCTGCTATGCACCTCTACTTTCTATTCTACAAATTTTCCTCTACCTGTGACTTTGATCCACAACTTACCGCAAGCAACACATGGTGTTGCGTGAGTTTGCTCCTTACTAAATCTTATCAATCATTTTCAATTTGGTTCACCCATCATCAGTGTCGTCCCACTCCGCAAAGCACGGGTGAGTATGAACGCTCCGGGACCAATGCGAAAAGCGAAACGGATTTGACGATTCTAGCCTTTTTATGCTCCTTATCAAATCCTATCAACCGTTATCAATGAGGCTCACCCGCCATTAATATCCCGGTCCCACCCCGCACAACACCTATGAGTGTTAGCGCTCTCGAATCAACGCGAAAGGCAAAACAGATTTGTCAACATTTGCCTTCCGAGGCTCCTTATCAACCCTTATCAGCTGCTATCACTTTCAGTCTACCACCGCTGGGGTTTCCTTAGCACCCCCTATATTACTTGCAAAATTCAGCTTCCGAGCTTTGCTGCGACGCGAGATAGAAATTCGTGACAGACAGACGCACACACGGACAAACACAGACATACTGAGCGAATTATTTATGGTAGGATCGCTCGTGGTTTGATCACCGCGAACTACGATTAACTGGGAGCTCATTACTATGCTGATGCCCCTAACCAGCATAGTGGCTTTTAGCCCATCTTTACTTTGTACACTCTACACTTGGTAGGCCGGTATAACACGTTTTACGAAACCTAGGCTTACTTGGGGGTAAATGTATTCCCGTGAATGTCAATTTCGGTACTGTGCGATAGCTCAACTAGAGTATGGGGATACGAATATTGGCCTGAGCCTAGGGTGGAGAAGAAGCTTGACGTGAGTGGAACAAGATCATGTGCAAGAATGGTTCTCTCACCCTGGGCTTCTTCCTCCTTCCAAGATTTGGGCCGAGTCTAACAGTATTCTGGCGGTGTTTATTATCTTTTCACGTGTTTGCGAATGGTAGTGTGCCGCTATCTTTCAGCCCTGTCAACTCTTAACGGATTTACTTACGAGTCGAAGCATATGTGAAGAGCAGCACAAGAACAGTGAAGAATGTAGCCATGTTGCAGACGTCTCTGAAGTGAATGCAAACCACAACACACCACTTTTATACGATCCCTTATCATGCTCCTATCACCGCCCTTATCCCTTATCTACTCGCATTGTAGTCATACATATTCGATCACGTTTTAGAAGTCGGTGCTGGTGGAAGCCTCTAGATCACGCCGTAAGCACAGATTTTGGCTTTGATTTTCATCAAATTTTGCTTGTCAAGGGATGGGGCTCGTGATCGATCGAGGTCGCTTTTTCAGAGGACTCTAATGAAGCTCACCCATCGGTCAGCCTAACCTGATCACAAGAGATGGTCTCAAGTCTTTCCTCAATATTTGCCCTATGCATTTTTTTGCCAGAAGAGATCAGAGGTGCATTACAGAGTCTGATCAGACGACGAACGATCACCCGCGGAAAATTCACTGGCTTCCCCTCCCCCCCCCCCATACGGAATATCATTTGCTGCGGGTACACATTTTGAGTTGGAAATAACAGCGGAGACATATTCGTGAATGTATGTCATTGCATACTCAACCGACGAGGCAGAACAGAGCGCCAAAATGAAATGAAATGATTCGTCAAATCCTAGCTACCTTTTGCGATACTTGATTAGCAGTTGTTCTGTGAAGATAACGTTTGTAAATACAAGTGTCATTTTCCAGTATCTGAGTTTTGTTTACCGCTTCATGTTCCAATTGATGAAGCCTACTTTTCACTAGATCTGTGCTTGTTATATCGCCCTAATCAAACATGAAAGGAAGGCTATTTTGTCTTTTACATGATGATTTTTTACATAATGTTTTTTTCGTGATTTTTTTTCTCGATTTTTTGTGACTTGTCCCACAGCAATGATATCCAGGGAGGATTAACCCACAGCAATGATATCCAGGGAGGAAGCGGAACCGATGAACAGTCGAGGACGAGTTTCCGGGGTTTGATAACTAAGTGCCACCTCGAGGGAGGTTTTACAAATTCAAAACAAATGTCAGGTTTTACAAATTTACTGCTGTTAGAGTAAAAACAGATTCTATCGCATTATAAGAGCTTTTGATTGGTAGAACCTGCCTACAGTTGTGTGCCACTGCACGATTCTTGATGGAAATACTAGAAAAGGTACAAATGTAGCTCACTGCCTAATGGTGTTCTCGCAATCTGTTATATTACTCTTTACTGGTTTTGGTTTCTCTCATCAGAAAATGGTCTGTCAAGCCATGGGCCAGCCACAAGTGAAACAGTCATGAAAGTTACTGGCCAGCCACAACTGAAACAGTTATGCATAGACAACGAATTACATTATGAGAAGGAATTGATAAGATATCCCTGGGTGAATGCCGATTGGTAAAACTTTCGCTTCGCGGCGTCGCACTCGCGGCGCAGTCAGCAGGAGTCGTTTAGAAAATCCGCTCAAGGCGCGATGAGCTGGTACCGTAGAGGATCTTCCAAAATTGCAGTTTGGAAGCTTCGGAGGTTTGCCTGTTGTTGTTGCTATTTCAACAGATAAAGCTGCACACGACCTACACTCGCCACGCCGCTCGCCGCGTGTTGCGGCTCGTCGTGCGGTTGCCCTCATAACCGCTAGCGCAACAGCATCTTGGTTACGGGTCTCCGGACCCCGCTCCACCCGGCTGCTGTGCCTGCGGGTTGTCACTGTCCACGTGGGCTTCCCCAGGAACCATACTGCTTTCCCCACAGTATAACCGCCGCTTCCCGGAGGTATTAACTTCCGTACTTCTGCCCATTTGCTACCCTTAGAACGACAGCGAGTACAAGGTTTGTAGCACCCATATTTATTATCACGTACTATTCACAATAGTCACCCTACACTTATCTTCCTGCCTGCTCTTAGGTCAGACCGCGCTCCATCTCCCCAAGGGTCAACTATTGGAATATGAGCGGCAACTGCGGTCACTCTCTGCACCTTGCAGGCTATCTACCCCGCCTGCAGCCGTCCACGTCCCCGGTGTAACGGACGTGGGCATACCAGCGCTCAACCACGCCGGCCGCGGTCCGCCCGACCGCACCGCGCCCTTGACGGCCTACAGAGCGTGAGAGACAAGCTCTCATCCTCAACAGTCCGGCATGGCATCCTAGCAGCCTTAGCCCGGTGCCCACTCCTCCCGGGGGGAAAGTGTCTAAGCACCGACTGGCAGTGGCGACCCTTTTATAGAGCCACGAACTGGAGGCGGGGCCGGGCGCGCGGTGCGCCCACAGGGACAGTCGCGTTCCGCGACACCGCGGGCGGCCACACGAAAATTCGACCAATCGTCACTCACCCGATATTCCTCACTCCACATACGCCACTGCGAAGATAAAAGAGCGAGTGGCTCCGACGTCTTTGAAAACAGGAGACGACTTTTTGGAACAGGTTCGTTCAATGTGTATCCGGGGTTAAGCCATCCCATGGTGTTGAGAAAGCATTTCGGAAATGCAACCACGTTGGACCTTTCCGACCGTGTCTGTTGTTGCACTCGAGGTGTATCTTATAGCATTGCTGCCTAATATTAAGTATAATTATCGATTTATGGCTTTCTTACATAGATCGTCTTATTGGTACGGAAACTGCTCGAACTGGGTACTCGGCATCATCAAAGAGAATCTGAATACCACCCTCGCGAGGATTTCTCGACCCATGCTAGACCGTGTGTGTATAACTTACATTACAAATGTCATGTTTTCAAAAGTTGGAACTTGAAAGGGTTTGATTTCAATCTCTTTCTCTATCAAAAATGCTCTGAACGGTCTTTCTTCTCGAGTCACAGGCTGACTAGTGATTCAATTTGCTTCAAATTTTTGATACGGCCCGTCAGTTTTTGCCATTTCGCTCACGATTAATCTGTTGGAGCTTCCGTCTGGCAGTGGAAAACTTTATTCCCTCTCTTATGGTTCTGTTTTGTTCAATTCTAGAGTGCGTTTCTACAAGGTATTTGAGGCCAGGGGTAGCTAGAAAATTGTCAATGCGGGTTCCGGCCGGATCGGATCTGAGCTGGTGGACATTCAGGTAAATGGTGAGAGTGAGTGGTCAAACGCCTACTGCTTCCCTAACGAATGACGAGGCTATTGCTCTCCGATTTCTGATTTTCTACTACTGTTTCGCTGTTTTTTGACCCCGTTCTCGGAAAAGCAATGTCCAACGCAGGACGCCTGACCACGAAGCCGGGTGTGAGTTCAATGGAAAATTTCAAATCATAAGCACGTTTATTTTATTCCATCGTTTATCCTCCATTTCACTGTTTCACTTGACTGCTGTTGTTTGTTGTGCTGTCCGAAATTTCTATGAATGAAATCGAATTAGCCCTACTGCATATCAAATGACAGTGGCGTCTGCCATTAGCAGGCAACCCGGCCACCGCCTTGCAGCTCGAGATGGGGCGCGCAGGGGCACAGTTTTCAGCATGGATCCGCTACGCTATCTTTTCTGAGCACGAATGTTCTTTTACAAAAAGTAGTGATTTCATACACGCTTTCCCTCTTTGCTCCTCCCCCTTGTGGTACCTTGAAGATGGGTTTGAGAGACCTAACATATCACTTTTCACAATCAGTTTGATTTTTCAACTCGAAGCGATAATTTTCAAAACTTCTTCGAGTAGGTTTGATTGCCAGCAAAGGAATGGAAAATTTCACCTCTATGATCTGCAGGCAAGCCACGTCAACATTTCTGAGTATCTTTCAAAGTATACAGGAAAGTGAAATTATGTATGTAATGACGATCTGACTTTGTCTATGACCTTCTGATCTGAAAAAAGGGAATCATCTTTACGCCTTCTGGAAGAACACAAACTTCACTTTCATGACCGTGAACTGAGCAGTTACAGCGGACTTTTAAAACGACCTAATAAGTGATGGAACAGGATGGTCTAACCTTGGATAGACCTTCTTCGTCACCCTTTACGTCCACTGTAAAATGACGACAAGGTTTACCACTCCTGGTGAGATAGGAAACATGGAAACTGGAAGAACGCTATTTGATAATTACTTTTCGTCTAAATTTCGAGCGGCAAATGTAACGTACATGAAAAGTGGCAATACCTAAGAAATGGCACCTATACACACTTTCTCTGATTACATTGTATCGGCGCGTACTGCGCAGCACCACACCGCAGACTATCGATCAGAGCCACGTGGATCTGTGATGCATGGAAATTACGGGCAGCGCTAAGATGTGCTCGCTTATGGGACGAGCTCGCTTTCGGTGAGTCTTTGAACCAGGATCGTATCACTTGTACAATTCAGCGTCCCAGCTTTGCTGCGGCGCGAGATATGAATTTCCGGTCAAACACACACACAGAGACATTCTATGCGAATTATATAGAGTAGGATAATGTGATCAGCTGATCATCAAAATTAGGAGTGCCATGGTCGCATTTGGACGCTGGTCCCAATGTCAGTCTCAAGAAGTGCGCAAGCAATGTTTACAAATTTAATCGTGCCCCAACATTCGAAGTCAGGAAGTGCAAGTATGTTGTAGCAAGGCATGCTCATGCGCTGTGACATGACAGAACCATCTTTTGATGGTTTCGCAACCGAATAGCTTGACAGCATTCAAGTATCGTCATTGCTGAAAGCAGCCTGAAATAAACAGGATCGCCAGTTTGGCAGAAGGTAAATCTGCGAGTACAGATGAACTGCTTCATAGTGACCTGGCTCCAGTGCTAAACTCAGAAAAAGTGGTGGTGATTGCTACCGTCCCTCCAAATATGTTATACAACAGTTGAGCTACCGCACTCGCACCTGCGCGACTAACACGATGGTAATGATCAACCGCTACCGAAGAAGCCCGTCCTCCTATATATATAATTCTAGCCTAATTCCTAGAAGACTGTAATATAAGCCTACTATATATAATTCGCTTAGTATGTCTGTCTGTCTGTCTGTCTGTCTGTCTGTCTGTCTGTCTGCCTGTCTGTCTGTCTGTCTGTCTGTCTGTCTGTCTGTCTGTCTGTCTGTCCGTCCGTCTGTCTGTCTGTCTGTCTGTCTGTCTGTCTGTCTGTCTGTCTGTCTGTCTGTCTGCCTGTCTGTCTGTCTGTCTGTCTGTCTGTCTGTCTGTCTGTCTGTCTGTCTGTCTGTCTGTCTGTCTGTCTGTCTGTCTGTCTGTCTGTCTGTCTGTCTGTCTGTCTGTCTGTCTGTCTGTCTGTCTGTCTGTCTGTCTGTCTGTCTGTCTGTCTGTCTGTCTGTCCGTCCGTCTGTCTGTCCGTCTGTCTGTCTGTCTGTCTGTCTGTCTGTCTGTCTGTCTGTCTGTCTGTCTGTCTGTCTGTCTGTCTGTCTGTCTGTCTGTCTGTCTGTCTGTCTGTCTGTCTGTCTGTCTGTCTGTGCGTCTGTCTGTCTGTCTGTCTGTCTGTCTGTCTGTCTGTCCGTCTGTCTGTCTGTCTGTCTGTCTGTCTGTCTGTCTGTCTGTCTGTCTGTCTGTCTGTCTGTCTGTCTGTCTGTCTGTCTGTCTGTCTGTCTGTCTGTCTGTCTGTCTGTCTGTCTGTCTGTCTGTTTGTCTGTCCGTCCGTCCGTCCGTCTGTTTGTCACGAAATTCATATCTCGCGTTGCAATGAAGCTAGGAACCTGAATTTTCGAAGTGATATAGGGGGTGATAAGGGAACATTTACGGTGAGGGACTGGAAGCGATAGCAACTGATAAGAGGTGATAAGGAGCCTTGAAAGGCGAATGGCGAGAAATTCATATCTCGCGACGTAGCAAAGCTGGGAACCTGAATTTTTGAAGTGATATGGAGGGTGATAAGGGAACATTACTGGTGAGAGACCGGGAGTGATAGCAACTGATAAGAGATGATAAGGAGCCTCGAAAGGCGAATGGCGGGAAATTCATATCTCGCGACGCAACAAAGCTGCGAACCTGAATTTTTAAAGTGATGTAGGGGGTGATATGGTAGCATTAACGAAGAGGGTCTGGAAGTGATAGCAACTGATAACGGCTGATTAAAAGCCCCGAAAGGCGAATGTACCTCGCGTTGCAGCAAAGCTGGGATCATGAAATTTAGATAACAGTTGGGCTGGCGCACACTGCTGCGCGCGTCACACATGGAAGCGCTAAATGAGCTCGATCGATATTGATTAGTGCGGAAGGACGAGATTGACGGGGAATTTATTTCCTTTTCCCGTCTTCGCAAATTCTCTGTTTCTGCGAATCGTTCGAATGATGATACTGATCGATCGATATCGATCGAGCCCAATCAGCATGCTTCCATGTGTGACGCGCGCACTAGTGTGCGCCAGCCCAGCTGGTCAATAGATAGGCGCCACCCCGACGAAATGAGGGGGATCAATTGAAGCGAGTGGAATAAATAGATAAACTGAAAAATTAATATATGACCAGATAATGGAGGACCACCAACTTTGGTAAAGAAGCCTCGGGAAGGCCATTAATGGCATGCATCGAGAGAAAACTTTGAATAGTGAAGTTGAAATTGAACCGCCGTACCCGCGTCCATCATGATTTGAATCACCCTATCAACTACACTGGCTTGAATTGCTCTGTAACTGCGGCCTAATTGCAATTATTTTCTCCTGCTCTCCTTTTCGCTTGTGATGGAACTGTGATTCCTGATATAAACAAGACGCTTCGCCATGAGCAGCACACCATGAGACGAGATCGATTAAAACAATCAGCATGGCCAACATTCACAGTTAAAGGCAGTGATAGGGGTATTTCGGGTCAAATATGGAAGGATCATTAAGTATGAAGGTCGAGGTGCTTAATAGTACGGAAGTGAAGAAATCACCGGAAGAAACGGTCAGAAACCCCAGAAATAACATCCTCTTTCTGCCGTTTATTTTCAAAAGGGGCGGGCTGCCATAAAACAAGTAGTAGCTGTTGAAAAGACGGCTCTCACGAAGCCCGTAGGCACTCTTTCTCATCGGGAATTTCGTCACATATTTTCTTTCCGGACCCCTAGCTTTCATTTGCCTGACCCACTTTAGGAGTTCCCATTACCCACATCATCCCTATCACTCTCTTTAATGAATACTAGCTGCATTTTTTGCTGATCGTTTTCCTTGCTTGCTCGTTCTTGTATATCATATCTTGCTCGACTTCTTGCTCGCTCACGTCAAATCTCTTGAAGGATCTTTTTGTTTCAGTTTTCGCTATGATCTTGTTCCTATATCTCGGAGCGTGGCATGGGACACTGCAGCAGACTTCGTATTCTTGGCCATAGTTGTTTTCATGGGCTGTTCCAATGCTAAAATTCACGACTCATTCGTCGTAAGCTTTCATAACTTTCATCAATGATGGCTCGAAAGTCATTGATGGATATTCATATCAAATACTCATATTTTTCAACTATTTGCATTTTCCGTTATCCCACTGTTTGATTCTTTTCAATGTAACCGTTAAATAGTTTACAAACCAACAGCGAGGGAAGTATAGGACTATTGACTACGGGAGAATGCAAAAGCAGTACAACGAAACAGTAAGCGCACCTCCGCATTATCAGGTTGGAGAGTTCGCCTTCTTAGGTTTAATGGACCTCGTAGGCTGTCTGGATCCGAATTCCGAGTTTTTGTTGCAAGCCTCGCCCAATCTAAATATGCTCCTCCCACTGTGGGTCGTTCTTTTTCATTACTTTCATCAATTCCTAGCTGATCTTGTCCCCACTTCTCCCCATGTCTGAGCCACTTTGGAGCTGGATTCTAAATCCTTCACTTGAGCACCGATTGCTCAAACACACCTCTGTGAGCGGGGTGTAGCATTGATGAGAGGAATCAGTTCTGAGCGATTTTGCCTCTGCGAAGATCTCACTCACAGATGTATTTACAGCTGTTTACGTTCCTCACTCGACGTATGATCGTTTTCAGTGCTGAGCGGTTATTGAAATGGTTGTTTTAGCATGGGGTTTAGGCAATACTGATATGGGGGTAGGTTTCGTTCGGAGGACTGATGATAACGGCGTAAATCCGTCCTGCACTCGAAGAGCTACCATATTTTGCAGGAGGAACAAATTAATCAGCAAGTCTTTTATTCATTGACCACACTACTGCAACATATGTATATCGGACGCCATAAATTAGCATGAAATTAGCATGGTTGAGAGCTTTACAAGAATTTAGAGGTGATGATTGAACAACAAATTCCTCCAGAAAGAGAACCAAGATGGCGCTCCATCGACACTAGCTGATCGTGGATCACCCGGCCGATCTGACATTGTGCGAGGATATGTGTCACTTGATATTTTGCTTAGCGAATTCCAGAACCATCAAAACAAATTTGAGAAGCAGTTTTAAAGCATTCGTCAAATTTTCGTTGAATATTTCGCACTTACATAACAAAATGTCAGTATACCTCCAACTGCCATCGTGTAAGATTTTATAATTGGCCTGATGTTTCTTAGATAATTCCACCGCCAATGACCGAGAAGAAGTTTTTGTAGTCCATCGACAACAGAGTTGAGCTCGCAGGCAAGTAAAATGTTACTCTTGTTTAATTTGTTGTTTTTCCGTGATTTTCTCAGATTTCTCGATGTTTTCGAATCCGCCTTCTTGACTGATACTGTAACGACTATATAATGCTTCAATATAAACAAAAAGTGATCCTAATAGGAAACTGACAGCATTGATAACTTGTCGAAGAAGTTCTCAGAAATGACCAGACATTTCTCCGGTGAAGTCATACTGTTCACGATGCTACTCAGCGATCTTCGGTTGCATGATTTTTGAATGCAACAATTTTCGCACAAACGCCCTTTACTTTTAAACTCCGTGAATCGTTCGTCGGGTAAATGAGGAAGGATCTGCAAGTGCATCCCCCAGATGTTCAGAAGATTCTCGAACCAGGTGAGTGACATTTTTTTCAATTCCCTTCGGAACGTTCCCACGCTTTTTCTGTAACCTCTGAGATTCACGTTTGAGTCACTGAGGTAGATCCACGGAAGAGAAAGAAGGAAATTTAGGAATGTCGTTTATATCCTTTGAATAATTTCTCTCAATAAAATGTCTGGAAGTCGCTGGCCCTGTCCAATTTTTGAGACATTTTTTGTGAATCGCCGCAATGGTCGCATTCCCTGGATCGTTAGTTTCCGTGCTCGTGGTGTAACGGTCGCTGCTGATTGTGGGGCCGATGCCAAAGTCTCCGGTTTCAATGAAACTTCCCAGTGTTTTTTTTTTTGCAAGAGAAGGTATATACAAGAGAGTTTAATCCTATTGGTTTGAAAACTGCATTTGAGTGATCAAGGAAATCAGAAGTTTGGCGCGGAGAGTTTTCTGAGCCTTTCCACTTGCGGTGCTTACTGAAGTATAGCAGGAATATCCAAAAGTGTACTATGGAAATCACCAAATGCAAAAGCTTTAATGAAATTCATTTGTACACTAGTATAGCAATTACAATCAAAAATCCAAAACGAAAACAAAAAATACCGGTATGAGATTCATTATGCGTTTTACATCGTGTAATTATTATTACATTGACAAATTGACAGAACAAAAAATTCCTATCAAGAAAGGAAAGGCTTCGCTTGATGAATGTTGACAGATCAGGGAGGAGGGGTGACATCAGACATAATGCGTAAATAAAAGTTCTCCCTAGTCCACTCACCAATTTCCTATAGTGATTAAGAATCTGGAAAATTATGGTGAAAATTGGCATGTGTCATTTGACTGTCATGAAATGAGCGATCTTCTGATTAAATGAAATCGATATCAGGCTTGAAAGAATAGTGGGATAAAATCAGTACAAAAATAAGAGACATCAAGTCATTCGAAAGTTATGCAATAATATAGTACATACTATACCCTTTGCCACCCGAAACCGACAGAATGGTACACATACCATCGTCCAATGGCGTAGTCACGCTTATTCAGTACAACGGTGGATTCTATTGGCTGTTAGTAAGCGGAAATTAATCAAAGCAATTAACACTACGATATCCTTTTGTGAACTTCCCTAGAAGGCACCGATCATAAAAGCGCGGCAAATTTCAGTAAGCGGGGTCGTATCTATTGACTGGTGAGCGGGATCTGTGCATACCTAACACAAATGATTCTCTCTCAATGGCTAGAGACTACTATTACGGTTGGGCATGTGGATGTAAGACAAAGTTAGTCCATCAGTGGAAACAAAACCTTTGAGATTTTCTCCGTTTTTCTAGGATTTCCGAGGGCTCCGTTGTACTGAAAAACTTCGAAAGGTTTTGACTTCTAGCGCTCATGCGAGATGGCGGTGCGAGATTCTAATAGGTGAAACCCTTCAGCAGAAGGAGTTCTCAAAATTCCTCACTTATTTTCTACACAAATGCTTTCCTTTCCCTTTCTCTAACTCTGTGGAGCTGTGATGCAGTGGAGCTGCCGAGTTTCTGGGAGTGCCAGATGAAAAGCTCATTGAAGTGAACTTTCATCATTTCACATTCTAGCTTTCCCTCTTACGCTGCTGTTGCGCGCTCATTCAAATTTAACTAGACGTCTACAAAAAAGGCTACGAATTATTCGGCTTCGCTTTGACTTTTCAATCACCCATCTTATCCCAACTCTTCTCATTTTCCAAAATATCAAATTACGAGCCCCACGTTTACTTTGGATCCCCAACCTCTCAAGCCGGAATTCTACGCAAAACCATATGCGTATACTTCTGACGTTTTGGCTCACATATCACTCGAATGCCTCGAAAACCATTTCGATGCTCCGCTCCAACAGGGAAAATTGTAATGACGATTGCTATTTGTCATGACCTTCGATGGAAATGAGCCTTAAGTACCATACAAAATAACGAGAAGAACATATAAAATTCGCAATGAGGCAGTAGTGGTCCATTTCTCCTCAAAAGAATGCCTCATCCGGATGATCATAGCTGAATTGGGCCATTTTTCCGACCACCACCAGACCCATGGTGATTAGCACGACAGCAGCGATGAACAGCAATAGTAGAAGCCTTAAAGGACATCTCTAAGAAAAGAAGATTGAAAAAGGGAAGAAGGGAGGTTTTTCTTCGACTTATTCTTCCTTTTTCATCATCTGATAACTCCTTATTCATTTATTTTGATAATTATTTGAAATTCTGTAGAAATAAGTTAGTGTAAGTCATAGGAAAAGGTTTAGTGGCAAAATGCGTTTTATCGCTTGTCAAAGGAGTCGTCCACGGAAATTGAGTTTTAGTGTTATCCATACTTATGTTGTATTTGCCTAATGAGGGCCGCATGCAAAGTTCCACGAGGAAAAATGTGGTTCCAGCTAAGATACAGCACCACAAAGTCATGGCTGGGTGGGCGAGGCCGCCAAGCGAGTGCCCACCCTGTCGTCCGCCGCGGTCGGAGACGCATTAGGAAAAGAAAGTTACGTAAACTGTCCCAGTCTCCGTTCCAAACCGCGGGGGACGACGGGACGGGGCTTTTACTCGGGGGCCCCGCTCACCCAGCCAAGAATTTGGGGGGCTGTATCGTGGCCGAATTCTCACCTTCTCGCGTGAAACTTTGCATGCGGCCCTTATTAGGCAAATAAAACGTAAATACAAGGGTAACAAAGAAACTAATTTGCCCGTGGACGATTCCTTTAAGATCGTGGTTCGGATGTGGCTCAGGCTGACTGTAATTAAAATTCTTCAGATGTTAGTCACTTGTCACAAGTAAATAATTTGCTGAAAAGATATAATCAATAGACAAGAATACTAATCTGACTACAACAATTGTCAAAAGAGCACGCTTTCGAATCCCTCCCAAAAATCTCTTGAAAGCGATTTCCGGATCAGAAGAGCCGACTTGCCTTCTTTGGGCTGTCGATCCTTCGGTGACTATCCTTATGCACCCTCTTTGCGCATTACACCTTCCCGTACCCATGCTAACCGCGACCCACCTCAATTGTCCATGAAAAAGTTCAAGTGATCATGCTAGCGTGGTTAAAGGCAATGAGAGGGGTAATTTGGGTGACGAGAATTCTCAATATAAGTCACCCAAATGAAAGCTACGGGTCTGGGGAGAGTACATGGTTCAAAATCCCAAGTGAGATTAGCGACTCTGAACATTGGAGGAGGGGTCTTTTTCAACGACCGCCGACATTTTTATGCCAGCGCGCCCCTTTTAGAAACGGAAAAGGAAGTCCTTTTTTTTTCTTCACATGCATACCACTGAGCACCTGGGCTTTCATATTCAATAATCTCTTCTTTTTTTGGCCCCTACTATCCCTAGCATAACCTACGGCGGGTGTAGCGCCGCTGGCGGCGTAGAGATTGTGCAACCTGGACAGTCATTCAGAAATCTGCTACTTAAGTAGGGTAGTCGACTAATCTGATTATCGCAATGTATGCTTTTGATGGAGGGCTTATACTCAATTTATGCGTTCTTGAGGAGCATATCGTATGAAGCATTTAATTTAGCAACATAATGAACGGACCTGTCAAGAACTGCAGCAAGGAATTCCCATTCCAAGGAGCATTGCCGTTTCCTTCGCATGGCATCTACTTCCTTGGAAAACACTGCTGAAGTGCGACGTAACTGCGAGTTGGTACCTTAAATATGAAGTACAAAAATGATCAGGTCAACAGGGAAGTCCTGAGTTGCGTGAACGTAGGCCTTCCAAATAATGCACCGTTCAGTTTCCTTTTTGTCTTATGAAATGGGCGAATTCGCACCAATGATCATTGGTGCCTTGCCTAGTAAGCGAGTGCATTTCAAAGAAGCCATTCGGATGCTGGGTTCGCCGCGCAACTCAAGGCCGCCTTTATACTCTGCGCCGACATGGGGCAACTGCGTTCACGAGCACTGAGGCATAGTGGCTCGGGAGGAGATGCAGAGACGACACAGGCAATGAGATAGTGTGCCATGGGCGGAGACGAAGAGACACGCGGCCACGCACTGCCGCCGGCCGCAGGGTATGAAGACGGTCTAAAGAATTCCGGCCGCTTTTAGCGCGTGACGCGACGGTGCGTGGTAAAGGCTACGTATTAATTGAGTCCTGAAGCAACGCCTAGGATAAGGCGTGAGGCACGGTCACTGCTTTGGGACTTATCCAATATCGTGCGCACCATCGTGTCGCACACCGAACGCCGCGAAGCGAATTCTCTGTCCTAATCCCACATACTGTGGTACACACCTCCATGAGAGGGGTGTAAGATAGTTTACGATGCTTGATCCTGTGTTGAAATTTCCTCTACTCCTCGATATCACACTTATGATTAACTGTGTCCTTTTACTACTATTCAAATTCAAAGAACGTAAATGGCACCTACATATAAAGGCCGACCGCTCCCCTTGTAAACAGGTAGGAGAGCGGCGGGAAAAAGATGTGCGCAACTGTGGTACACTCCATTTCGGAGCGCTTGATAGGATGTGGCCTACGGACTTGGGTGACAGTGTATCAAACTCTCTCACTCCACCACACACTCTAACACTTGCTAAGCACTCTCACTCTCGCCACGCACCCATGTCCGTAGACCACGTCCTATCAGGCGCTCCGAAATGGGGTATACAAATCTGCGCACGTGCCGTGGCGAGCGCTCTCTATTAATGGGAGAGTTATGACTAACACCGACCTGCTAAGGCACTCATCGCACCCTCCCACAAAGTGGGTTTCTGTGAATGTGCCGTCGATGGAGTACGTGAAAGTCGTGACAT